>JAAGEH010000393.1:41918872-42131052 GCA_011751065.1 Lasiurus cinereus | reverse complement strand
TGTGTGTGTGTGTGTGTGTGTGTGTGTTTGAAGGACACCGGGAGCTGTGAACAAACCCATTGGATTGCCGGTAAGTGTTGAGACACTGGTATACACTTTGTATACAAATATATATTCAGTGATTTTTCCAAAGAGGTATTTTCTCTGCTAGTATTCTTGTCTTGATGCTTTAGAAGCTTCTTCTGTCAGGTTCTTCTTCCTTTTCCCTCTCTAAATTATATTCATGTAAGTAGTAGAATTCCTTAATGGCTGTTCCTTTAAAATTCCAGAGATCATTTCTACAGTTTATAAAATTGTGTGTCAAATGAAGCGATCCTTACTAATGTAGTGAAAAAAATTCATGTCAATAGTTCACTGAACTCATAAAAGATTATTACTTTTGATTAATTAAAGTTACTCCGTTTACTTAAGTTTAAATGACAAAATTAGATCAAAATTCATTCAATAAGCTTTAAGTCCTTTGTTTTCTGGTAACTCTGTAATTGTCTTGTGATACTTTAGTCATTAAATATTTATTTAGAGAAGTGAAAATGTCTTTCTTAAACAGGCTGCTTCCCCTTTTCATTTTATGAAATATTTGCCTAAGAATAGAAAGTTGATACACTTTTCTACAAAGCAAGAAAGTTTTTCAGTTTGCATATTTTTATTTTCTGGTTTTATTTTTTTAAATGGGGTGTTATTTAAGTAGTAAATTGGAGTAAATGCATTGATCTTATTAATGTGAAGATCAGCATGTAATTAATATAATCTTAGATATGAAATATGCAGTTGTGACAGTGATGTCATTCATTTCTCAGCGATAAGACTAAAGACTGTTGCTCAATGCACATATATTAAATAACATTTCCCCCCCAGGACCTATGTAATACTTTCAACAATAAACATTAAAAGAAAAAAAAACCCACAAACAAACAAAAACCTCATAGACAGACAACAGTATAGTCATTACCAGGAGAAAATGGGGGTTGAGGGAGGCAGGAGAGGGTAAAGAGGAATAAATGGTGATAGAAAGAGACATGACTTGGAGTGGTGAGCATACAATATCATATACAGATTATGTATTATAGAATTGTATACCTTAAACTTACATAATGTCATTAAGCAATGTAAACCCAATAAATTCAATTAAAATAAATAAATAACATTTTATTTTCCTCTTTCATAATGAAAAGCTACACACTTTATAATTTGCTCAGCAGTTTCTAAACTTTGAACCCATCTGTGCAATTTGTTCATTTCAGGCGTGATATCTGGAATTCTGCAAAGATTAACTACTAGGTACTCATATCAATAGTTAACTGTTAAACTTTAGACGCATGGGTGACTAGAAGATCCAATTGTTATGATCGTAACATTTTTAGTTATGAAGTTTTAGTTGTCTAAATAAAATTGTGAAAATAAGATTTACAAAATTGCAGAAGCTAAGTTGAGGATAAAGTGACAATTTTCATCACAAGGTACTAATATTGAAATACATTACAAGAATATATTTTATCTTTTTATAAAGTACTTCACTAATTTTATTTTATCTGAATCATGATTCTCTGAAGAAAGTAATATTTTAACTTAGGTTTATATAACTTTTGCAACACAAAAAGGTTGGGTGACTTGCCGAAGACCATGTGTATATATTTCCACCTTCTTCATAAAATTAGTACTAAAAATATAAAAAAATAAGATTGGAGTTCTGTTTAACTTGAATTTATTGCAAAATAAATTTATTTTCAAAGGTCAACTTAAATCATAAAATTATGGTTTGCAAAGCACTACTTTTCTTAGCTGGTGGGTTCAATGCAGAATTAAGCAGCAGTTATTATTCTATATAATAAAAGGGTAATATGCAAATTGACCCTAATGGCAGAATGACTAGGAACTACCTGTTGCTATGATGCACACTGGCCACCAGGGGGCAGATGCTCAATGCAGAAACTGCCCCCTGGTGGTCAATGTGCTTCCACAGGAGGAGCTTCATTCAGCCACAAGCCAGGCTGACAGCTGCAAGCACAGCAGTGTTGGAAGGAGCCTCTCTGGCCTCCTCAGCAGTGCTAATGAACCCTCAAAGCTGGAAGGAGACATCCCCCAAGGGCTCTCGGGCTGCCAGAGGGATGTCTGACTGCCCGCTTAGGCCCAAACCCCCAGGGAGCGGGCTTAAGCTGGCAGATGGACATCCCTTGAGAGGTTCTGGACTGCAAGAGGGTGCAGACTAGGCTGAGGGACCCCCCAAGTGCACAAATTTTTGTTAACTGGGCCTCTAGTGAGTTAATAAATTGCTTCCTTGTAATAAGGGCACTGTGGTATCATGGCACTGAATGGGAAAAATTGATTACATAGAGTTGATGGAACCCTGAAAATACAGCTAAGTTGATTACAGCATTAGCCATATATGCCAAGGTTGTGGGTTTGATCCTTGGTTGGAGCACATGCATGAGTCAACCAGTAAATACATAAATAAATAGAACAACAAATTGATGTTTCTCTCTCTTTATCTCTCTGTTTCTCTTTCTCTCTCTCTCTCCCCCTTCTCTCTCTCTCTCTCTCTCTCTCTCTCTCAAATCAATAAATAAAACAATAATTTAAAAAGGGTAGATGGATTCATATCCTGTGACTGAGTACAAGGCTAAAATAAGAAATAAAGGTAATGGACTGAAGAAATAGTAAATAACAATAATAAATTAGGAAGCAAGAAGCATGTAAAAATAAAGTGAAAGGTTCAAGTCTTTGACCAGGAATTTTGCTCTACATATCCCACCCACATGCCATGATGCAGGCAGCGCCGATGACTCAGCTGCTCAGACAAAGTATGGTCCCACAGGGTAAGCTTTATTATCTTTCTATTTCTGTTTCTGTTTCTATTTTTACTTTGTTTATTCTAGAGTTTAGTCCTCAAAAGGGGGAAATGATACTGATTCCTCAGGATTATTACAAGGACTGAATAAAAAATAAGTATAAAGAGGCTAAATGAATGAATATTAATATTTTTTAAATAAGGAAAGTTGAATTTTATTGAGATGTGATGATAATAAAATAATCTGTATATTAATTTAGGAACCTCATTTAGAGTTTAAAGTTAGCTCTAATGAACCCTCAAAATGCTGATTCCAAAGAAAGTCCCAAATATAAGACAAGCTCTCTTGGAAGTGTTTCTGAGTCTCATTGGAAGTGTTTCTCTATTCCCATGAAGTTAGAATAGAAGGGAGACCCTCTAGTCTAGTACCATGTAATTTGTCATAGCAAATATGCACCCAGCTATTTTGTATATTCATATTAAACTGCCAATTTAGAAAAATTTAGAAAAATTCTATCTAAAAGGCACTGCTCAACAATGGGGTGACTATTCAACCCCCCTCCATGGTTGAATACAGTTCAGTAGGTAGACCAGCAACTAAATAAGCTACCCTAAGTAATGAGTTTATAGTAAGACACACTTGATCGTAAGGCAGAAAAACAGTTCATGGGGTTTTCAGAACAGCAAGGCAGGCAGCCTCCCATGCCTTCCACATACTTTGTTGCATGGAAGGATTCAATGAGTGTCCAGACTGACTTGTCCTGTCAACCTCTCAGGAGCAAAAGTTGTTCCATCGCCAACTATTTTTTAACATATTCTTCTGCTGGAATCACTTCGTGCTTTAACAATCAGTGGTTCTGTATGACTCTCAAAAATGAGTCACCCATGACGATTCTCCTTCTATACTCTACCACTTAATTGCTTCTCTCTCTGATTTTTTAAAAATTTTTCTCCTGTTTCTGACTGAAGAACTGCATCTCACCACTCATTCCTGAATGAATTTGATGACATGCTCAGATAAACATCATCATGATTTTTTGGCCAGAGCTTTTATAGCCAATCATTCACAGGCCATTGACAAAACCATTGTCTTCAGTAGGTCAATTGTCCAGGAGAGGTCTAATTAATGATGACCAGGCAAGTGATAATGTCAAGTGGCAGAATTAGTCATCTCTATCCAGAAAGCAGTTTCTTTCATCCGAAAAATACAGGTAGAGACCCATTTAGAATCAAGTTGTCAGTATGACAAGCATGTTGATCTTTCCCACCCACATATGTATCTAACTACATACAGTACCGGGCAGAAATATTGTTTATTACTAGATGTGTGCTCATACGTTTTATAGGTCTTCAGAGGAGGAAAGACTATTTTAGCTGAGACACCATGGCAGACCTCAAGAAAAAGTCACATTTGAACTAGAACACTGAAAGATGACTAGGATCTGAAGATGTACAAGGGGAAGTGGAACATTTCGGGGAAAGGGAATGGCATAAGAAAAATCACAGAGAAAAAATTTTATGAAGAGAATAACTTACATGGTCAGATATTGAAAGAACCATCAAGATCAGTGGTGAAATCATGAACTTTAGCAACTGAAAGACATTACGGGTATCAAAACTAAAACTATTCTCAGGTGAAGCTAAGTATCCTTGTCTGGGAACATAAAGGATGGCTCATCAGCGGGCACCATTGGCAGCTGAGAAAGGAAGAGGTCAAGTAAGCAGAATAATGTAAGTGTAGAGGACAGGAAGTAGGTTTGTTTTGCTGGCATTGTATAAACTCAGACATGTAATTCTTTATTGCTTAACACTGTATGTGTAGGGATAAGAGGAAAGAGAGTTAAGAGTGGGAGAAAGATGATTAAATTGGTATTCTAGAGCCTAATCTATGTTTCTTTAGGTTTGTGCCTAGGTCTTAAGTACACTCTATGAGTTGAAAAATAACAAACATATGTCTTGTGATCTAATTTTCCTTTGGGCTTAAATATTCAAGAGCCAGCTTGGTAATTTCTTGAATGGTCAGTATTCATCTCAAATTTAACATGTTCTCAATAGAACTCTGATTTCCCTCCTCAAATGTTTCTTCCCTAGGTATTTGTTTAGAAATTTCTCCCAAAGCTTAAAGTTATCTGCTTTCCTATCTTTACCTTAGATTTTCTAGATTTTGTCCACAAAATATATTATTAAATGCAGATATTTCTCACTACCTTTCCCTTGCCACACTTAAGCTACTGTCATAATCCACTGAACTATTAAAATTGCCTTAATTTATCTTTCATTTAAATAATAATTCATCAGAGGGCAGAAAAAGTGATTTATATTTAATGCAGAATGACATCACATCATTTTTCTATTTAATATATCAAGATATGCCAATGTTTTCCCATTAAACTGAGAAAAATATCTAAACTTTCTGGCCTTCCAGTTCTTCTTGACTAATTTATGCCAGTGTCTCTCTTACATCATAGTCTCTCCCTCCCCTTAGTTCTCTTAGTCCATTGGTTGAACAGGCCAAGACTATCTCTACCTCAGGGCCTTTGCACTTGCTATTATGTTCCAGATCCAGCTCTTCCCCATAACATGATTCAGAAGTGACTCTATATCCTTGCCCTAAAGAGGTACACTTGAGCCCCCAATAACTAACTATTCCATACACCAGTGACTTTCTATTCAATTACTCATAGATCTTGAAACTATCTGATATTATATAACTTAATTATTTTTCATTCTTCCCCCTAAAAAGTAAATTCAACAGGAGTTATTACTTAAATACTATCTTATAAATTGCTGTTCCACCAGTGCATAGTGCAACAACATAGATGCTTAATAAATATTTATTGAAAAAGAAAATGAATGGAGGAATATGGAAGTGAAGCCAGGCAAAAGTATACATAGATAACTCAAACTAGCCTGAGAAAAAAACACTTTCTAAAAAAATATATTATATGAATTTTTTACAGAGAAGAAGGGAGAGAGATAGAGAGTTAGAAACATCGATGAGAGACATTGACCAGCCACCTCCTGCACGCCCCCTACTGGGGATGTGCCCATAACCAAGATACATGCCCTTGACTGGAATCGAACTTTTCAGTCCCAGGCTGACGCTCTATCTATTGAGCCAAACTGGTTTCAGTGGAAAAAGCACTTTTTTTCTTAAAGACTATTCTTATTCAATTTCAAAAAACTAAAACTTTGAAAAATAAAGAAAACATAAAATTTGAATGAAGTTTAAATATATATTTAAATCTCCATTGTTATTTATCCCCTTCAGAAAGATTAAGTTTTCTTTCCAAAATGGTGGGGAGTGTTCAATGATGATTAAAAGTAGAATGTGGTTTCAGGAAACACCACAAAGTCCTGTTTTGTTCATATATACATATACATACATACATATACATATATATATATATATACATACATACATATACATATATATATATATATATATATATATATGCAGATGGGATAGAGCGAAGGACAAGCCAGGTAGGGCGCTGTTTCCCTATACTTACCCAAAAGAATCTTTAACTGATACCTTCTAGTGAGAGGCATCTAGAGGAAACAGTGAAGTTATATATATTTGACCGTCACTAATTTGGTTCATTTTCTGGAAAATAAAAAATAATAAGAATGAGAATTTATTGAGAGTACCATTGCCTAATTCAAGCTTACAACCTCCCTAATATACTATTAATTTTTGGTTTGATACATGAGAATCACTCAGGCACAGAATTTAATGCTGTTTGGGTAACAATATTATTTCTGAGGTTGGGAAGATAGGACTCTTAGTTAAAAACATAAGCTGTTTTACTCCAAGGGCTAATTTTCTGCAGAAAAGTATGGCCATTTTCTAATTTTCATTTCTGTTTTCATTTTTAGAGAACAACTTGTAATGGAGCCTTTACCTCTTGAATTGCCAGCTGACACAGTGCAACATGTGGCATCTGAACTTCGATGTCTCCCTACAGATGAAAGGGTTGCCCTTCGTCTCGATGAGGAAGATAAGCTGAGACACTTCAGGGAATATTTTTATATTCCCAAAATGCAGGATCTCCCTCCAAGTGAGAATACTAGAAAAAGTTTTATTTTCCTTAATCAAGTTATTAATCTATTTTTATTATTGCACGTGTTTACCATAACTTTTTGAAAATCATTGTCCCATTATATAATAGAGCCATTGCAATTGTCTGAAAAACAGCAGGTTCCCAGTGCTACTAAATCAAGTTGTCAGCCTATCCTAGCCTCAGAATTCTTATGTTTCTTCTCATCTTCTGAACAAAATACTTACAGGGGTGCTTTTACTGTCATCTACTTCTCTGAACAATAGATTGACTGAAAGGAAACAATAGGCAGATACGTTTACTCTCTCTAAGCACTTTGAGTGTAAAACATTTCCTTTCCAGTATATTATTACAATATCTTTGACTTTATAACACCTAGTTTATAACATGATACTTGCCTTAGAGAAAATGTCATTTTGGGATTTGGTATATTAGGATGGATTTTTATGTGTGACTGAAACTTACCAAACAAAACAAAACAAACAAGCAAAAAAAAAAAACAATGATCAAAAAATTAAAAATAATAAAGTAAACTGACTCTGTCCTTGGTTAGGGAGATGTTCTGTTAAAAACAAAAACAAACAAAAGAAAACACACAACAAAACACAGCCCACCCAGTGTAGCTCAGTGCTTGAGTATTGACGTATGAATCAGGAAGTCACAGTTAGATTCCCATGCATAAGCCTGGGTTGCAGATTCAGTTCCCAGTAGAAGGCCTGCAAGAGACAGTTAATCAATAATTCTCTCTCATCACTGATGTTTCTATTTTTCTCTCCCCTCCTTTCCTCTTTGAAATCAATATATATATTAAACAGCAACTAGGTAGCACAGGTATCAAAATATAAAGCAATTTTTCATATTTGGCTTTGCTCAATTTTACTTCTATGAAAAAGGCTGCTATGTTGAATGGAATTAATTCACCAAAATTGGTTTCACATACTTTACAGTAGAATCTAATTTCCTTATTCTTGAAATTAAGTGAGGCAGGTACAATTTTGGATATTCATAATCCAAGAGAATCAGCTAATATGATTTTAGGATGAGATTGAATCACTTAGCTGTCTTTACTTTCTTATTTGTTATTAGGTAACACAGGATGGCACCCTGTAGAATTACGGGAGGATGAAATATGTGGAAGCCTTATATCTAACAGCAGTCAGTGCTCTAGAACTTTATGACATTTACTAAAAATTGTAATTTCCTCACAATTAAGTACAATTTATTTTACTCATTTTCATGAGTGACAAGAAAAACAGACACAACAAAATAAGCCAATAGAAGTAGTAACAAAACCTTTCCATTAAGGTTAGATGGTGATATTGCAGAGAGAAGGAAGAGCATGGCAGAAGCACTGAAGAGAGAAAGTGGTTCATTGTGCCTTCAGGTTGGGCTGAGTTGTCTGGGAGAATGATGATAAATAAGGGCCACATTTAGTCACACACTTATGAGCAGTGACTACTTCCTGGATACTAGAGGTGATGCAGTAGGGGGTGGGTGTCTTTGACTTCCTTTTCTTAAGAGGCCTTTATTCTATACAATAGCATAAGGATTTGAGGTAAGACCCAACCCTGAATTTCCAGGAATAAAAAGCTATTGAAAAAAAGGGGTACATAGAAAGTTAAAATGATATTTTAGATTTTTTTTTTGCTTTTTCTGTTTTATTAATTAACACTTATTAATTAACACAATTTATATCCTCATGTTGATTTCAGAGAGGAAGGGAGAGAAATAAAGAGAGAGAGAAGGAAACATCAGGGATGAGAAATAATCATTGATCAGCTATCTCCTGCACGACCCACAATGGGGATCATGAGCCCACAACCTGAGCATGTGCCCTGACCAGGAATTGAACCATGACCTCCTGGTTCAAAGGTCGATGTCCATTAGGCTGGGGATGATGTTTTAATAGAAGAAACCACCAAATCACAAGACTCAGCAGAGTGTGATCCAACCTTTCCATGAGAGATTCAAGTTCTCAGAAACAGATTAGGAAATACATTGTACTTGAAAAATTGAGTAAGTATTGCTTAGACTTTTGGGACCTCTTCAGATTGCATTAAGAGATATTTGCACACAACTTTAAAAACTTGTCCGAACTTTCAGATTAACAAATAGAAATATTATATTCAAACCTGCAGAATGGACCTTAATTATCATGGTGTTGCTTGGCATTCAGACGCATTCTCAGGAAGATATGGTGTTTACATACTTTATAGCCATCCTACTTGAAGAATTACATTTAAGATATGAAGATCTTGAAATTTTAATCATTATATTTAGAACCAGCTATAAACCAAAGTGATATAATATATGAAGAATAAATAGAAAATGAACTTATATACACCATTTCTGGAATTCTAGCCACAATAACAGGCTTTGTTCCAAGAAAAACGTTTATCTTCTTAATTTGAACCTTCTGCCTTCTAGTCCCCAACTGTATAGTGACTTGTGCACAGAGAGGATAACCACTATTCCAAAAAAGATAACCAAGTCCTTGAATTCTTATTGCTATAAGACATAATATTTTTATTTGAAAATAAAAGTTGAAGTATTAAATTAAAACTTAAATGAATAATTGAGAAAAAATTTAAACAATTTATTTGTTATTTTAAAAGTACAGTTTTGAATGACATAAAAATTTGCTTCACTACACCCAGAGTTTCTATAAATTAGGCATTGTCAAAACATGTAGTCTCCTGACAAGCTGCCTGAGGACCACCAGAGAATTTACTAGAACTTGCAAGTTCTTGTGTCCCACTCCTGAATTACTAAATCAGAGGTTTTGACAGTAGCCTATTCTAGATCACTAAGGATGGTGTCATAGATAGTTGGATCAATTAATTCTTACTCTCACTCTAAGCGATTATTATTCTCTGAGGGTTCATCACCTTTGTAGGCACTTCTCTGTTTATGCAACTATTTTCAGGACAGTTTATCTGTGAACTGCACATACCTGAAGTTTGGTTGAGGTATGAGGAGACAGATAATAAACACCCTTACAAACAGTAAGTAATGTACACTCTCCTCTCAGGGGTGCCCTATGTGTTTTGAGGGCAGCTGGAAGGCTGAGAGAAGTGTTATTTTACCAGGGTAGTCTGGGAAGGAAACACTGCCGAGATGGCACCTGAGCATAGTGATCCCCATGGACACAGAGGTGAAAATGAGCTAGAGGTTCCTCAAGTTTGTACTACACAAGAGCATCAGACTCAGGGATAGTTGGTGTTGAAATTTCCCATTTATTTATTTATTTATTTATTTATTTATTTATTTATTTATCTATTTATTGGTCAAGATAAGGGTACCCCACCAATAGCTTATTAAAACCTTCTAAGAACATCTAAAAATGATACTGCATTCCAAATTATTGTAAAAGACTAGCATAATATCAAGAACAAATGTTCTTCAGTAACTCTGAATAATGAAAAAAGAACATAAATAAATGTGTTTTGGACAAGTGAAAGAATCACAACTCCCAATATAGGCTTAAAAAAAATACTAAGGAGCCGAAACCGTTTGGCTCAGTGGATAGAGTGTCGGCCTTCGGACTGAAAGGTCCCAGGTTCGATTCCGGTTAAAGGCATGTACCTTGGTTGCGGGCACATCCCCAGTAGGGGGCATGCAAGAGGCAGCTGATCGATGTCTCTCTCTCATCGACGTTTCTGACTCTCTATCCCTCTCTCTTCCTCTCTGTACAAAATCAATAAAATTTCTAAAAAACAAAAAAAAAATACTAAGGAAAGGCTATAGGCATAGCCTATAGTTTTCTGATATTTTGCCATTAAATATTAGGCTTACTGTAGATTTCTAATAGAAAGTTTTAACAAAATAAGAATGTTTTTCTCTATTCCTGGAGGGTTTCTGAGTTGTTATTAGAAAAAGGGTAAACATTATTTTTACTCGGCTTGTGTTGCACTCATGTTCAGCATTGTTCTGAAGACCACAGCCAAAACAGAGAAAGATTTTTACATTGAGTGGTCAGGTTATTATGATCTCTGAATGCATAATAATCTGGCCACTCAGTTTATATCCTATATAATAAAAGGCTAATGTGCAAATTGTGCCTTCGACCAGGAGTTCAACCAGCAGGCAGGCCGGCAACCGCCCATGTTCCCTCCCCCTGGCCAGGCTGACTGGACCCCACCCATGCATGAATTCATTCACCAGGCCTCTAATATATAGATAGATGATAGATAGATAGATAGATAGATAGATAGATAGATAGATATATGATATAGGTATAGGTATAGGTATAGATATAGATATAGATATAGGTATAGGTATAGGTATAGATATAGATATAGATATAGATATAGATATAGATATAGATATAGATATAGATATAGATATATACATATATATACTGAATGGCCAGATAATTATGCATTCAGAGATCATAATAATCTGGCCAATCAGTATATATTTCCAAGTCTATAGTAAGTGTATAGAGCTCTTGGTTGGCTTAAAAAATAATTGAATAGCTATCTTTACAAATTAATTTTGGTAATACTATCCAGAGGTAGAAAAGTATCATGTATCTATAACATACATACATAGACACCTGAGAGCATACAGATAGATACAGACATGAATCTTATAGTTAAAAAAAAATAGCTATGTCTCAAGTATAAAACTCAAAAGAATATTTGGATCCAAATTATGTTTCTGTAGGATGGACTAAGTTAAGGTTATGCTTTTAAATATATTTTGGGAGTCATTTCGTCTTTTAGAAGCTTCTTTATACCAAGCAAAGAATGCATCATATTGTCTCCAAAAAGTATGAGATCCTCTCTTTACAAGGAAGCCTGTTAAGGTGGACTTATCTAAAGCAATTTTTTCCCCAGAATGCTGATGACCATTTCAAACTATCTAAGAGAGGCCCCATTTTTCAGAAAGGAGCAGGATCCTGGACAAAGAAATGAAACCTATCTTGTCTTTGGATTCCCTAAAACATCTTAACAAATTGCAGGTGGATAGAGAGCATTCTCGTGATTTTTTATCACACAGTGTTTTACATAAACATTAAAGGCAAGCCTTAAAATTAAATACCCATTGCATCTTGAAGTTCTTTATTTCATGTTCTTACTAATACCTTTTTAAAGTATGATACTTTATAAAACGTTTTTTTATACTTTTATAAAATGTTTTTTATACTTTATAAAATGTTTTTTTTTATACTCGTTCAATGGAAACTTATTTGGTCACTGTGTAAAACTAGCAATCAAATGACTGATACGCAATGTGTTAACTAGGTTTTCTAACAGCTGTTTCAAAATACAAAGAATCATCCCTTTTTGAAAAAGATGGAAGACTTACCATTAAGTTTTAACAAAGAAACAAAACAGAACAAGCAACCAGAAATAGAAAGTAATGTGCATAAAAAAGTTGGAGAATACAGAATGTAAAGAGAGCACAGCTCAGATGCAACTGAAATTTAACCCCCATAGTCCATGGTCTGAGAGACAGCTCTGAGTACAGAGGACTCTGTGGGTAGCATGACCTACTTTTCTCACTAACCTCAGAGTTGTGGGGTTTGTCTTCTTGGGATCCCACTTCTGGCACTATGCTATGAATGTGAAAGGTTCAGAAATAGCCTCTGTAAAACCAATGAATCCCTGAAGCATTAGTTAGTAACAATTTGTTGTGCACACACCAAGAAGATAGTTTGCAAACCAAGAGCACTCAAACCAAAACATAGCGTGAGAATCAGGGGCATAGCAATATGCCCTTAGAAAGGCAATGACTGTTTTTTCTTCACAAGGATTGACCATAAGCTGAATGAAGATGGTTGGACTGGTTTGATTTGATTTTAAAAAGGACAGTTGAATCTTCTCCAGTTTTGGTGTTTATGAGTAATTGCTGTACACAATCAGATACAATGCTGTGTGAATGTAAAGTTTTTATCAAACTTATTTTGTGCATTTGAAATGTAAGCTAGTAAATATTTTACTCTTGGCAGACAACATATTCATTTTCCCATCTTTTTTTTCTTCCTTGTCCTTCTTTCAATTAAATATGTTTTTTGTTTGTTTTTTAAATTCTTAGCTCGTAGACTATACAGAAACTAACCAGGGCTAGATTTGGCATACAAACTTATCAATGCCTGGTCTAGCATGATGTAAATAGATTGTGGGATCATACTACAAATGCATTTTTAACAGTAGAAAGCTGTCAATCTGTTTTCCAGATTAGCTGAAACATTTTGCATTGCTATCAGCAATGTGTGAGTGCCTATTGTTCCCCATTATTACTAGCAGTTGGTATTGTCATATTTTTGTTCTTTTTTTTAAACTTATTCTAATGTGTATAATAATATCTCATTTGAGATACTAGAGGCATTTCATAATAGCTAGTGAAATTTAGCATTAATTAGTGTATGAAATCGTGAACTATCCACATATTTCCTTTTAAAAAAATGTAGCTCTGGGAGAACCAAGATGATGGCATAGGTAAACATGAGTACTCACCACTTCCCACAACCACAACCAAATTACAACTAAAATACAGAACACCATCATTCAGAACTGCCTACGATCTGGATGAATGGAAGTCCTACAATTAGAAAAGTAAAGAAAGTACAATGAAGGTTTTTTTTTTTAAGTCCTTGCTCAAATATTTTAACCATTTTTAAAATGGTGATTTTTCAGAGTCCTTTATATAGTCAGTACAGAAATCATTTGTTGAATAAGTGACATGAAAATACTTTCTCCAAGTCCAGAGTTTATCTTTCAATTCTCATAATAGAATCTTTCACAGAGACCAGAGTTTTTTAATTTTGAGGATGCCTAATAAATTGTGGGTTTTTTCTTTTTTCTTTTATGGATTGTGCTTTTGGTGCCATAACAAAGAACTCACCCAAACTTAAGTTTCAAAGGTTTCTTTGATCCATGTTTTATTTAGAAGTATTTGTGTTATTTTTTATTTATTTTTTATTATTTATCACTTGTTTATTTATATTATGATCACAGAACATTCACTATATGGATTCAGTTTTTTAAATTTGCTCAGTTTTTTTTTTTTTACCCAGATAATGGTCTGTCTTTATAAACACTTTATGTACATTTAAAAGACGGTTTACTCTGTTGTTTGCTGGAATGTTCAATAAACATAAATGACATTCATTTGCTTGATTTTTTTTTCAGTTCTATCTCCTTACTGATTTTATATTTACTTACTATGTTAATTATTGAGAGATGGGCATTCATTAAAATGTTCACCAGTAACTTATAGGCATTTCCATTTCTCCTTTTAGTTTTCCTCAGTTTTTGCTATGTATGTGTTGGGACTGTGTTGTTGGATGCACTCACATTTGGTATTGTTATATCTTCTCGTTGAATCCATACATTTATTATCATGCAATATCCTACTTTATCTCTGGTAGTTTGCTTGCTCTATAGTTTACTTTGTCTGATATCAATATATTGATCAAGTTTCATTTTGGTGAGTGTTTGCATGGCATGTCTTTTTCTACCTTTTATGTTATTCCTGTCTATATCATTACAATAAAGTACTCAGAATGCTTATAGACACAACATAGTTTGGTCACTTAATTTATCTTGGCAATAAATGCCTTTTAATTGCTGCATTTAGACTATTTATGTTTAATGTGTTTAGATGTAGGTCTATCACTTAATTATTTGTTTTCAGTTTATCATTTTTTAAAACTTTTATTTTCCCCTTTTTTGCCTTTATAAAGATGATGCTTTGTTTTGGGATATTTTTTAATATAGCACTAAATTATATATCAAATTTTAAAATATGTCTTTATAGTTTTTTTATTTGTTTTAATAGTTGCTTTATAAAGTAATATATAATATATAATCCTATATAATAAAAGGCTAATATGCAAATTGTCCTCTTAAATGGGAGTTTGACCAGGGGACAGGGCTTGCTGGCCAACTGCCCACAGACCCTCATCCTGGCCAGCCCCATCCCTCATTGCTCCCCAACGCCCCCACCCATTGGGGCAAGCCGGCTGGACCCTATCCATGCACAAATTTGTACATCAGGCCTCCAGTGTAATATATTAATCATAGTATATACATTAATTATAAATGAAATTTTTAGTAACGTTATAAGCATTATTTTATCACTTCAAGTTGGTTGTAAAAACTTTACCACTATATAATTATATACTTGGTCCTCTTTCTCTGTGTTGTAGTTGTTATACTATAGATATTAAAAACCCAATCAGGTTTATTTTTTTCTTTCAAAATTTAAATCTGGGTATTATACATATTTTAAAATCTTATAGAAAGAATCTATTATGCTTACCTAGATATTTGTGATTTCTGTTGTTCTTTCATTTTTAAAGTCCAAATTCTTCTCTAGTATTTTTTCTCTTCATCCTAAAGAATTTCCTTCAGTATTATTTAAGACAGATTTATTGACTTAAATTTTCTTAGTTTTTCTTTGTCTGAGATGTTTTTTTATGATACCTTCATTTCTGAAGAACATTTTTGTTCAACAAAAAACTCTTTACTGATAATTATTTTCTTTCAAATATGTTTTAAAATTTTTATTTAATTGCTTTCTCGCCTCCAGAGTATTTGATAAGGAATAGTCATTGTCCTGGCCAGGTAGCTCGTTGCTTGAAACATTGTCCCTGCACCAAAATGTTGTAGGTCTGTTTCCTTATTAGAGCGCATACCCAGGATGCAGGTTCAGTCCCTGGTTGGGGCATGTAAGGGAGGCAAATGATTGATGTTTCTCTCTCTTTCCCTTCCTCTCCAAAAAAATCAATAAAACATATCCTCAAGTGAGGATTAAAAAAACAAAATAAATGTATAGTCATTAGAATTTTTGGTTCCTATTCAGCCATAGCTATTTTCTCTGGTTGCTTTAAGAAATACTTTTTTTGATCTTTAATTATCAGATGTTTGTTTGCAATGTGTTTGGCATGCATTTATTTGAGTTTATCATACTTAGAGTTCACTGAGATTTTTGAATGTGTGAGTTTAAATCTTTTGACAAATTTGAGGAGTTTTAAACCATTATTTCTTAAAATCCTATTGCACCCCACTCTTTCATCTTTCCTTCTAGTATTTCAATGATACAAATTTATGCTTTTTTATATATGCATAACTGCAATGTTCATTTTCTTAAAATCTCTCTCATTTTAACCTTTGCTATTGTTATGTCTACAAGGTCACTGATTCTTTTCTCTGCCATTTCCATTCTGCTCTTTAGTCCTTCTTAGAATTCTAAAAAAATTAAATATTGTGTGTTTTTAAGTTATAAAGTTTCAATTTGTTTCCTTTTAAAATATCTTAGTTCTCTGCTGAAACTTTCTATCTTTTCATTCATTTAAATAGAAAACTTTCTTCATGCATTAGAATTATAATAGCTACCATAAAATCTGTGTCTGATAATTTCAATAGCTGTTATTTTTTGGTTGATGTTTATTGATTACTTTTTTGTCAGAGATGTTGAGATTGTTCTAGTTCTTATGTTGAATAAATTTGAATATTATCTATATATTAGAGGCCTGGTACATGAAATTTGTGCACGGGGGTTGGAGGTATCCTTCAGCCCAGCCTGCTCCCTTTCCTATATGGAACCCCTTGAGGGATGTCCAACTGCCCATTTAGACCTGATCCTGGAGTGGGCCTAAACAGGCAGTCAGACATCCCTCTCACAATCCAGGACTGCTGGCTCCCAACTATGTGCCTGCCTGCCTTCCTGATTTACCCTAACTGCTTCTGCCTGCCAGCCTGATCACCCCCTAACCATTTCCCTGCCAGCCTGACTGATGTCTAACTGTTCCCCTGCCAGCATGTTTGTCCTAACTGCCCTACCCTGTGGGCCTGGTCACCCCTAAATGCCCTCTCCTCCAGGCTTGATCACCCCCAACTGCCCTCCCTTGCAGATCTGGTCCCTCCCAACTGCCCTCCACTGCTGGCCTTATCACTCACAACTGCTGGTCTCTGCCAACTGCCTTCCCCTGCTGGCCATCTTGTGGTGGCCATCTGTGTCCACATGGGGGCAGGATCTTTTGACCACATGGGGGCAGTCATCTTGTGTGTTGGAATGATGGTCAGTCTGCATATTACTCTTTTATTAGATAAGATAGAGGCATGGTGCACAGTTGGGGACCAGCTGGTTTGCCCTGAAGGGTGTCCTGGATTAGGGTGAGTGTTCCCTTGGGGCATGGGGTGGCCTGGGCAAGGGGCCTGTGGTAGTTTGCAGGCCAGCTATATCCCCCAGTGACCCAAATGGAGGCCCTGATATCTGGGATTTATTTATCTTCTACAATTGAAACTTTGTAGCCTGGAGTGGATCCAAGCCTTCAGCTAGCACAGCCATTGAAACTTTGTTGCCTTAAGCAGAGGCCTGGGCCAGCCAGGCTTTGCAAAAAGGTTGGCTTCCTCCATTGTCAGGGGCAACCCAAGCCTCTCTCCTGCTTGCTCTGCAGCAGTAGCCATCTTGGTTGGGTTAATTTGCATACTCGATCTGATTGGCTGGTGTGTGCCTGGTGGGAGTGACTTGTGGGTATAGTGGAGGTGTGGTCAATTTGCATATTACTCTTTTATTAGATAGGATTTTGAATATTATTCTATGGTGAGTGTTGATATTTTTCATTTCCTTTGCTTTATTTTAGCACCAGTCTACCCAGATAAATTTAGTCTGCAAGGATTTGTCCTGCACCTAGACCCACTTAGTCACCAATTTGAAATTTGGGATCAGTTCTCAATGTTTTCTTACATTGTTTAAGATTAGATATATTCAAGCATAGTTCAGAGTGAGCGCAGGAGTTTATATACAACTTTATATGATCATTTTTTTAAGCACCCACTTTACAATAGACCTGAAACTTTCCTATTCCTAGAGGCCCACTTTTATTTTCCTCTGGTCAGAAAAGTAAAATATGGTTTACACATTCTGTAATGCACTTCTTGTGACTATGCTTGCTTCTGATAAGGCAAGAGGGCAGAGAACAAAAGCAACCAGAGTTATCCTACATTCTTAGAACTATTGCTCTCTGGTTAGAGAGAAATGTTTTCTTTCTCAGTGGGTGTATGTGCAGCTGCTGCTGTTATAACTGCCATCATGTCACAGAATTGACTGGTGATTATAATGGAAGATCTCAGAAAAAAAAATTATAGGAAAAAAATAAAAAAACCCTTAGAGTAATTTACTCACCTCTTGTTAGCTGTCCCTTAATAATTTTCTAAAGGCCACATATGGGAATACTGGGCTTCTCTTGGAGCTCTTACATTCCATAGACTATATAATTTGGGGTATCAGGATGTCTTTGAAACCAAGACAAGACCAATTTCTCAGAGGTGGAAGCAAAATTAAAAATTAAATGCCAAATTCTGGTGGTACTGCAGATTTTGGTTTCTCCCCTTGATAAGCCTATTGACATTTATATTTCAGACTTTGCAGATTACAAAGTGCTACTCAATGAATTTTAGTTACATTTAGTGTGTCTGAGTGGAGGGTGCTCTTCAAGGTCAAGTTGTGTCTTAGCCTTCTCTGAAATATAAAAGACCAAAAATAGGTTTTTGTACTTAAAGAGAAAAAAAAACTATTATATTGAAATTACACTAAAAAAGAAAAAAACAAACAAACTTATTTTAAAGTATTTTTTTTGGAGAGAAAAAAATAGCGGTGGAATAGATAGACGTGTCTGGAGCCTTGTCCCTGAGCAGACAGAGAGAGCAGCTGAGGGTTGCACTGGGAGTGTTTGTTGGCAAGTTAAGGGACAGTTATCCTCCAGGAGAAGGTGGGGGACTGCTGAACAAGGTTTCCCTGATAAAGCAGCCCCACTGCTACAGGGTTTTTTCTCCGGGAGCCACCAGCATGAACACGAAGACTGTGCGATCTTGCAGGAGAAAATGGATGTTTAAGACAGTCTGAAAAGCGACAGCTGTGGCACCCACTGAACAGCCAGGAGACCCAGAACACTGCTCCTCAATCAGTGCAAACAATTGGATTCAGAGGAGCTCCACATGCCACACGGAAATATCAGATTTCACCTGGGATAAGGAGAGAGAACTATACAACCAGTCTTCCAGAGAAAAGAGACCATGGGCAGAAGAAGAAACAGCCCACATATGAAAGAAAAGCAGGCATCACCAAAAAATGGAGTAAACCAACTAGAAGCAAACAACCTGCCAGAGAAATAGTTCAGAGAAACGGTCAAAAGGTGGCTGAAAAGAATGGAAGATAAATTTGACAATATGAATAAGAACCAAGAGGAAATTATAAATAATCAAGAAGAAATGAAAAATGACATCACTGCTATAAAGAACTCAATAGAAAGCATCAAAAGTAGACTAGAAGAAGCAGAGGACCACATTGGTGAGCTAGAAGACAAGGTAGGAACAAATACCCACGTACAGCAGCTTCTAGAAAAAAAATTAAAAAGCAAGGGGAGAGCCTAAAAAAACTTTGGGATAACATGAAACAAAACAACATCCGCATAATAGGGGCTCCAGAAAGAGTGGAAACTGAGAAAGGAATAGAAAACCTGTTTGAAGAAATAATGACAGAAAACTTCCCTAATACAGGAAAGAAAAACCCACACAAATCCAAGTCCCAAGCGAAATTAACCCCAAAGTCCCAAGCGAAATTAACCCCAAAATACCAACACCAAGGCACATTATAATTAAATTGGCAAATACCAACGACAAAGTAAGAATCTTAAAAGAAGACAGAGAGAGAAAGAAAGTTACCTACAAAGGAACCCCCATAAAATTAGCAACTGATTTCTCAACAGAAACTCATCAGGCCAGAAGGGAATGAAATGAAATATACAAAGTCATGCAAAGGAAGGGTCTGAATCCAAGAATACTGTACCCAGCAAGGCTTCCAATCAAAATTGAAAGTGAAATCAGGAGCTTCACAGACAAAAGAGGACTAAGGGAATTTATTACCACAAAACCAGGAATGCAAGAAATGTTAAAGGGTCTGCTGTAAAAAACGAAATAGGAAGCTAACAAGGAACACAGGGGTAAACAATAAAAATGGTGACAGATAAGTACCTTTCAATAATAACTTTAAATGTAAATGGATTAAATGCTCCAATCAAAAGACATAGGGTAACAGATTGGTTAAGAAAACATGACCCATATATCTGCTGTCTACAAGAAATCCACCTCCCAAAAAGAGATGCACACAGACTTAGGGTGAAGGGATGGAAGACGGGTTTTCAAGTTAATGGAAATGAAAAAAAAAAGCTGGGGTTGCAATACTTATATCTGACAAATTAGATCTCAAAGTAAAGGATTTAACAAGAGATAAGGAATGCCACTTCATAATACTAAAGGGAACAATCCAACAAGAAGAAATAACTTTGGTAAATATATACACACCCAATATAGGAGCACGTAAATACATAAAAAAAAAAACTCCTGGAGGATATCAAGGGAGAGATTGAGAGCAATACAATCATATTAAGAGACTTTCATATCCCACTGTCACCACTGGACAAATCCTTTAAACAAAAAATCAGCAAAGAAACATCAATCCTAAATGACTCATTAGACAAGATGGAATTAATTGACATCTTCAGAATATTTCATCCCAAAGCCAAAGAATATACATTCTCCTGAGGTGCACATGGGCCATTTTCAAAGATAGACCATATGTTGGCTCATAGGCAAAGTGTCTTCAAATTCAAGAAGATAGAAATCATGTCAAGCATTTTCTCAGATCACATGGCATAAAACTGGATATCGAATACAATAAAAACAATAGAAAGAAATCAAACACATGGAGACTAAATAGCATGCTACTATACAATGACTGGGTAAACAGAGAGATCAAGGAAGAAATAAAAAACATCATGGCAACAAATGACAATGACAACACAACAATACAAAATTTATGGGACACAGTGAAAGCAGTCTTGAGAGGGAAGTTCATAGCTCTACAAGCCTACTGCAAAAAACAAGGAACAATGGTAATAAATTACCTAACCCTAAAACTCAAAGAGCTAGAAAGTGAGCAACAAGAAAAGCCCAGTGTAAGCAGAAGGAAGGAAATAGTAAAGATCAGAGCAGAGATAAACAACATAGAAATCAAAGAAACAATTCAATAGATCAACAAAACCAAGAGCTGGTTCTTTGAAAGGATAAACAAGATTGATGGACTTCTGCCGAGACTGGTTTGGCTCAGTGGATAGAGCATTGGCTTGTGGACTGAAAGGTCCCAGGTTCAATTCTGGTCAGGGGCATGTACCTTGCTTGCAGGCACATCTCCACTATGGGGCATGCAGGAAGCGGCTAATCAATGTCTCTCTCTCATTGATGTTTCTGACTTTCTATCTCTCTCCCTTACTCTCTGTAAAAAATCAATAATATATATATATATATATATATATATATATATATATATATATAAAAAAAAAAAAAATAGATGGACTTCAAGCCAGGCTCACCAAGAAGGAAAGAAAGAAGACCCAAATAAACAAAATCAGAAATGAAAGAGGAGAAATAACAACAGATGCTTACGAATTACAAAGGATTATTAAAAAATACTATGAACAATTCTATTCCAACAAACTGGACAACCTGCAGAAAATGGATATATTCCTAGAAAAATAAAACCTTCCCAAACTCAATCAGGAAGAATCTAAATATCTCAATAGTCAAATAACTATGGATGAAATTGAAGCAGTCATCAAAAAGCTTCTAGCAAACAAAAGCCCAGGACCAGATGGCTACACAGGAGAGTTTTACCAAACATTCAAGGAAGAATTAAAACCTATCCTCCTCAGACTATTCAAAAATATTCAAGAAGAAGGAACACTTCCAAACACCTTGTATGAAGCCAGCATCACCCTAATACTAAAACCAGATAAAGACAACACAATGAAAGTGAATTATAGACCAATATCCCTCATGAACATACATGCTAAAATCATCAACAAAATTCTAATAAATGGGATCCAGCAGTACATCAGAAAATCATACACCATGACCAAGTAGGATTCATCCCAGGAATGCAAGGATGGTACAATATATGCAAATCAATAAATGTGATACATCACATAAACAAATTGAAATAAAAATTACATAATCATATCAATTGATTCAGAACAGGCATTTGACAAAATCCAACACCCTTTCTTGATGAAAACTCTCAGCAAGGTGGAAATAGAAGGATCATACCTCAACATCATAAAAGCCATATATGATAAACCTATAGCTAACATCATACTCATTGGGCAAAAACTAAAACCATTTCCCCTAAGAACAGGAAAAAGACAGGGATGCCCACTCTCACCTCTCCTGTTTGATATAGTACTGGAAGTATTAGCCATTGCAATTAGACAAGAAGAAGAAATAAAAGGCATCCAAATTGAAAAAGAAGAAGTATTGCTGTCCTTATTTACAGATGACATGATACTGTACATAAAAAACCTGAACGACTCCATCCAAAAACTAATAGACTGAGTAAATGAATTAGGCAATGGAGCAGGATACAAAATTAATGCCAAGAAATCTATGGCATTTCTATATACTAATAGTGAAATTACAAAAAAAGAGACTAAAAAAGGCAATCCCATTTACCACCAAAAATAATTAAGATACCTAAGAATAAACCTAACTAAGGAGATAAAAGACCTATACACATAAAATTACAGGCCACTGAAAAAAAGAGATAGAGGAAGATGTTAACAGATGGAAGAGCATACCATGCTCATGGATTGGGACAATCAACATCATTAAAATATCCATACTACCCAAAGCAATCTATAGATTCAATGCACTACCCATTGAAATACCAACGACATATTTTACAGGCCTAGGAAAAACTCTCCAAAGATTCATCTGGAACAAAAAAGACCCCGAATAGCCACAACAATCCTGAGAAAGAAGAATAAAGTAGGTGGGAATCTCAATACCAGATTTCAAGCTATGATACAAAGCAACTGTTCTCAAAAAAGCCTGGTTTTGGCATAAGAACAGATACATAGACCAATGGATTAGAATAGAGAATCCAGATATCAACCCAAATCACTATGCTCAATTAATATTTTAGAAAGGAGACAGGAACATATAATGGAGTCAAGACAGCCTCTTCAATAAATGGTGTTGGGAAAATTGGACAGATACATGCAAAAAAAATAAAACTAGACCACCAACTTACACCATACACAAAAATAAACTCCAAAAGCATACCAGACTTAACATTAGACAGGAAACCATAAAAATACTAGAGGAATCCACAGGCAGTACAATCTCAGACATATGCTGAAAGAACTTCTTCACTGATACTGCTCTAAGGGCAAGGGAAGCTAAAGAGAAAATAAACAAATGGGACTACATCAAAATAAAAAGCTTTTGCACAGCAAAAGAAACCATCAACAAAACAACAAGAAAACCCACTGTATGGGAGAACATTTGCAAATGTTATTACTGATAAAGTTTTAATCTCCGACATCTATAGCCAACTTATACAACTTAATAAAAGGAAGATAAATGATCCAATAAAAAAAATGGGCAATGGACCTAAATAGAACCTTTTTGAAATATGACAGAAGGAAGGCCAAGAGACACATGAAAACATGGTCAAAGTCACTAATTATCTAAGAGTTGCAAATCAAAACGACAATACAATACCATCTTACACCTATCAGAATGGCAGTCATCAACAAATCAACAAGAGACATGCGTTGCCAAGGATGCAGTGAAAAAGGAACCCTCATGCACTGCTGGTGGTAATGCAGACTGGTGCAGCCACTTTGGGGAACAGTATGGAGTTTCCTCAAAAAACTAAATATGGATCTCCCATTTGACCCAGCAATCCCACTCTTAAGAATATTTCCTAAGAAACTAGAAACACTATTCAGAAAGGACTTATGCATTCCTATGTTCATAGCAGCACAAATTACAATAGCTACAATTTGGAAACAGCCTAGGTCCCCGTCAGCAGATGAGTGGATCAGAAAACTATGGTACATCTACACAATGGAATTCTATGCTGCCATTAAAAAGAAGAAATTCTTACCATTTGCTGAAACCTGGATGGAACTGAAGAGCATTATGCTAAGTGAAATAAGCCAGTCAATGAAAGAAAAACACCCGATGATCTCACTCATTTATGGATAATAAAGAACATTATAAACTGATGAACAAAAGGATAGATACAGAGGCAGTAAAGCATCAAACAGACTGTCAAATTACAGCAGGAATGTTAGGGAGAGGTGGGATAGATAAGAGATTAACCAAAGGACTTTTATGCATGCATATAAGCATAACCAATGAACACAAGACACTGGGGAATTAGAGAGTGCCTGCTAGAGGTGTCAATCGGAAGATATATATACATGTAATACATTAATAAAAAATTACAAATAAATAAAAAATATTTTTTTCCAAAAAGAACACTATGTTAGTAAGCTAGTTTTTCATTCTAATAACGAAACCCAGAATTAATCCTTAGGAATTGTGAGATGCAGTACTCCATGTGTCATTTAATAAAAGTGATAAATTCCTGGACCAGTGGTTTGCTTCTGGACATTATTTGTCTACTGATAAAATTTTGACCTACTTTTTCAGAGGAATATGGTCTCAGAGATTAATGGACATAAACACCAATCCTAGTTCATTAGTATTCCAAATTACTAAATTCAATTCAGTATTGACAACAACAACCAAGACCCAATCAGTTTTAGTATCACAAGCATTTAGATTGTAACAATTTTACAATTAGCTCTTATTCAACAAATTCATATTAGGTGCTTATAATCTTCTTGCTATTACCAAGGCTCAAAATACAAATGAAACAAACATAGCTTGATTCCTTATGCTTCCCATTACTAATTGCAATACAATCAGCAATAATTTCATGTTCACCAATCTGTAAAAATTGTATAAATATTGCAATATCTTTAACAAAGGCCTTTTCTTTTCCTTTCTTTTCATGTTTCTTCTTTTTTCTTTGTTAAATTTGAGAGCGAAATACTTAGATTTCTCAAATGAGTAGTCATAATATGCTGGAATTTTAGCCTAAGATTTCTAATCAAAGAACACTTTAATGGAACACCTAAATCTTCTTTTCAGATGGCCTTTAAAAGAATGGGCTTTCATCTTTTCATGTACATATGGAGGAAAAGATCTCTTAAATATAAATTCCTCTACATTTTTTAAAAATATGTTTTTAGTGATTTCAGAGAAGAAGAGACAGGAAGAGAGAAAATAGAAACATCAATGATGACAGAATCATTGATTGGCTGCCTTCTGTATGCCTCCTACTACGATTGAGCACACAACCCAGGCATATTCCCTTGAATGAAATTGAACCCTGGACCCTTCAGTCTGAAGGATCTATCCATTGAGCCAAACCAGCTAGGGTTCTCCTACACTTTTAAGCAAAAATATGAAAATCTAGCAGTCACAATAGCCAATCCCAGAATAATGCTTACCAAGATAGTTTTTGAGAAATCAACTCTTCCTTATATCATAGATCTAGGCTTTGAATCAGTTTTGCTTCTTTATATCAAGTTGTATCTTAGATTTTTGAAGTGTGTAACAAGCAGAAAGTGAAATGCCTAAACTCAAAAAATATATCAATTTAAACTAATTTTTAAAAAGAGAAACATGTACTTAAAAATAAATCAAAATATGTTAGCAAACTAGTCTTTTAGCCTAATAAAAAATCTCTAATAATATTATAACAATAAACATTAATTATATGGAATGGATTACATTTCTGCAATTCTGATAGGAAGTGTTTATACTTATTTCACACTAACAGTCCCATTTAATGTTGGTTTATATGTATACATTTACCCCGCATGACATATATATTAAAGATACACACTGGCTTCTGATACATAAAATCATTCAAATTTGAGATATGTTTAATAACAAATTAATTTTTTAAAATATTTATATATACAAGTCAGTTTAAATATCTTTAGAACTCACCTTTACTTTTTGTCAAACTATTAGCTTACTTCTATATTTTCTCTTTAATTTGTAAAAAAAAAAAAAAACAAAAAACCTTTTTAGTTACTTTATAGTTCCTGTTTTAATCTTGCATAAATGAAACTGGTTCCTGGGTTAAATTTGGAACATATAAATAAACTAAAAGAATAAGCAAATAAAGTATAGAGTGATGGACATTTTTAATGCAGGTAAAATATTACTCAGAAGCAATCAAATTAATTTCCAGGATCTTGAACTTCTATAGCAATCACATTGTAACCTTTGTCAAGAGATGAGGCCTCCAGCCAGAGGCCTCTAAGATGATTGACTTCAGGCCAAATTAAGGTGAGGCTTATTTATGGAAAGCTAACACTCTTGAGTTCTTAGAGTTCTAGACCTTTTGAGGTCAAATAAATCTTTAAGGAGTGTATTATTAGTTGAACTGAGTTCCCTAAAAATTTTATGTTTTGAAATCCTAGCCCCTAGAACCACAGAATGTGACCTCATTATATATATATATATATATATATATATATATATATATATATATATCAGGTTAAAATGAGGCTATGAGGGTGGCTCTAATCCAGTATGACTTATAAGAGGAGGAAATTTTTGAGACAGACAGGGAGAATGCAGGGAGAACATTGGTAAACATGAAGGCAGCCATTTAGAAGTCAAGTAGAGAAGCCTATAACAGATTCTTCCCTCACAGCCTTCAGAGAGAACAAATCTTCCCAATACCTTGATTTTGGACTTACAGTCTCCAGAATGGTGAGAGAATAAATTTCTGTTGGTTAATAACCCAGTGCATTGATTGAACTTTGTTAAAAAACACCTAGCAAACAAATACAGATAGCAAACAACAGGAAACTATCCCCTGATCAAGGAGGATGGAAAGAAGATAGAGACTTGACTGACATAGGAAATTCATGAACTCTTGCAGCATGTCCAATCTGAGCCATAATTTGGAGATTGACCTTAGGACAAGGGTCAGCAAACATTTTTTTTTTAATAATAAAGTTTAATGAGAACACATCCACCTTTATTTATTTACATATTTTCCTAGGGCTGTTTTTATGCTATGTGACAGAAACAAGTCTTTGCAGCAGGAATTATATGTTGCACAAAGCCTACAATGTTGGCTTTCTGGCTCTTGACAGAAAAGGCTTGGTTTGCCCTACTTTAAAGATCATTACTTGGGTATTGTGCCTATTGGGTCTAATAGAGGAAATGTAGCAATTGATGTGACTTAAACACAAAATCAAGCCCTGGCTGGGTAGGTCAGCTTGTGAGAGTGTCATCTTGATACACCAAGATTATAGGTTCAATCTCCAGACAGGGCATATATAAGAAGCAATGAATGAATCCATAAGTAAGTAGAACAACAAATTGCTGTGTTTTTTGTTTTTTTTTCCTCTCTCACCTCTTTCTTCTCTCTCTCTAAAAATCAATAAAACAAACATAAAATCACAGATCACAATTTTTTAGAGTATAGTAGATCTGGACAGGATTAAGATGGATTGAGAGGAAAGAAATGAAACCCTTATTTACTTCATCCCAACATGAGATGGACATAAAGCCAAAGGAGGAAGATCTTCACAAGTAAAATAAATAAAGGCATTAAAAGAAGAGCTAATCAATCTTAAGACTTAACCAAGATATGGAACCCATCAAAATGACACGTTAATCAAGCAGAGATTTACTTTTGAAAAGGAGAGTTTGCAGTAAGCTTCATATCCTTTGTGAAGAGGCCTTTAAAGTGGGCAAGAAAACAAAAAAAAGGATTATTGAGAAATTACAAGAACTCACACCCAAATTGTCAATTCCCACTTCAAAGAAAAGAAATATTGAGTCATAATTTATAAAATACAGTGGAACTTTTGTTTCTCAAACTTCTTCCATTTGGAACAATTCACTTCATGCAACCTAACAATCCTTTTATGCTGATCCCTGTGTGATGAGTCATATACTTCTCAGGTGACAAACAAAGGAGAGAATGTGCAAACATGAGTCAGTTTATCACTATTAAAATCTCAGGATATTGTGCTGTGAATATTTTTTGTGGCTTTTTTGCTATTGTTGTTGCTGATAATTATTGTAAAATTTTCAGTTTTTACTATTCATATCCTTTCCTTTTTGTCAAATTTTCATTTACATCTCATGCCCTTTTTGCTTTTAATGTGTTTATTTATAGGCTAAACAGTACAATAGACATGTACTGTATATAAGAAAGGTTAAAACAGGAAATCATTTGGGGGTCTAAAATGGATTAATTCAATTTACATTATTTTTAATGAGAAAAAATGATTCAATTTCAAACAGCTTTTTGGAACAAATTAAGCTGGAGAAACAAGATTTCACTGTATATATTCTGGGAGAAAACCAAATCCTCAATATATTAAAACTTTTTCAACTGACAGAAAATATCCTGAAGAACAAGAATGACTGGTTGATGTCAGACCAGACTTGACTTTGGAACAAAGAATAAATGCAGTGAATGTTTTTGTAAAGGAAACTGTCCCAAGGCCATGAGCACATAGTGAATAAACCATCCAACAAAACCCACAAGGTGTTTAGTTCTGTAAGAGCCAAGCCTGTGCACTGAAATAGTAAAAAGTATGTTCTCATCTAGAAGACAAATTGTCATGGATATTTCCCAGAAGACTCTAGACTTGGATTCTAGCTATAAAAGAACAGCAAATGATGATCAGTAATGATTGGTGTGACAGTCAGTAATAATTGACATGACAGTCCTGAGGATGGGTAGTAATGAGTCATGGTCTAGAAGATAATTCATATCCCAACCAATGGACTCCTATTGGCACAAATGAAGAACAATCCCCAGACACTAAGGGAACACATAAAGAATCAATTAATTGGAAGATTGGAAAGCTGATCACAATTTGGGAATGCAATATTCAACTTATTTTCCTACCTCCTTGTATATAGTATATAGAAAGAGTTGCTGAGTTGCAACAAAGAGTAAGGAGTAGAAGGAAGAGAAGGGGAAAAGGAAGATAACTTTGATTCATATAATTATAAACATAATATTTACATGTATGATGGATTCTTTGTTTAGCAGCTTCGTTAACACCCTCAAAGATTATTGCTATCACTTGATTTCTATATCTCCTCCCTTATCAAGCTATCATAGCTTTTGTTTCTTACAGGTACTAATGGAAGAGAGGTGTGGTTGTAGAGTACGGGTGGGAGGTTGTTCTTCCCAACTTCAGGTGCCAACTATCCTCATGTTGCTACATTGCTAACTTTATTTTCCCTAAGAAAACAAGCTATTCTGGCAGTGCTATGAGAGAGAGAGGGGCGGGTAGCGAGAGAGAGAGAGAGAGAGAGAGAACAACCTGTAATACATCCAAGTATGGGACCTGCAAGAGATATCACATATGTGGATGAATGAGTAGTAGTAAAATTTGTTTGATGAGCAGAGATGTGAGAAAGATAAGGCTAATATATAATGAAACATGTTTTGGGTTGGCATGAGGCAAGATGATTTGGTTTATAATTCTGTTTTTCTTTCACATTTAGCACCCTTTAAAAATGACTTTCTAAATAAAAGCAGCCCACTATCTATTTGTCTGTAAAAGCATCAACAATGAAAGAACAAAAATAATACAATGGGGACAGAAATTTGAGTTGTTGCCTCCTCAGCTTTGATCGCTCAGGGGCTGACACACACAGGACATGTTCTGTTTTTATGTACTTATTTGAGTGGTTAGTTGAAATTTGACCCATGATACACCAATTTAAACCCTTGAATTATAAATAATTTTTTTCAATATTTGTTCTCTAGGTTAACAAAGAACTGCTAATGAATCCAATTTAAATGAGTGGATAATATTTACAGCTTTTTCACTGAGTCAGGCTTAAGAGGAAACTGTGAAAGAGAGGCACAATATCTATAAAAGTGATCAGGATGAAATCAATGATATGCTTTAAAAAGTATGAAGAGGTTTAATTGGGTATTCTAAAGTAAAGACAAATATATTGCCAAATGATGCAAATGAAATATTAGCCAGAGGGTACCCTTTTTCCCCATAGAATTAAGGAAAAAACTTAGTAGAACACAATTACAAACTTGTGCATTTCTAGGCTATAGTTTAAGCACATGGATTAGTTTACTAGTGAAACTGCATTTGTTGCAGTCAAGGGAGACTTATAATACAGACGAATCACTAAAGTTCTGATTTATTTGAATAAGTTGATACAGAGAACAATATTTGCCTCTATATGTACTAATATATGTGTATAGAAACAGAGAATAAAAAATGTAACAATACAATATATCCACATATATATATATAATCAATTAGACTTTTTTTTTAATTTGGCATATCTACATCAATTAATTCAGAGGGTTAGTACTTGCCTGAATTCTGTTAACTTTCACTCTGACTGAATAGTCTGATATATTTCCTCTAAAAATACTGTTTTTAAAACTTTTCTAATTCCTTCGGGTATTTATGATTGGAAGTAATTAATAATTTAGATTTTCATATGGAGCAAAATATATAAGAAAGACCTCAAGAATTGATTCTATAGGTGTAAATATTTTAAAATATAGATGGAAAAGATTATTTTTTACAAAATCGAATGTTATCCTTGGAAAGAATTAAAGTTATGTACGGATGTATGTATTTTTGTTAATCTTCACATTTTTCCATTAATCTTCATATTTTTCCATTAATTTTTAGAGTGGAAAGGAGGGAGAGAGACAGAGAGAAATACTGATGTGAGAGAGGCACATTAATTTGTTGTCTTCTGCACAAGCCCCAACCAGGGCTGGGTATTCAGCCTGCTACCTAGGTACATGCCCTTGACCAGACCCGAATCCCAGACACTTCAGCAATACTCTATGTACTGAGCCAAACTGGCTATTATTTATTGTCCTTCTTGAAGTTAATCTTATTTATTGTTTACATTGGATTAGCAATGCCAAATGAAATAATATGAATTAATTGAATAAGCATTGTATACATTTTTTTTCTATTCCAGTTGATTTATCATTAGTGAATAAGGATGAAAATGCCATCTATTTCTTGGGAAATTCTCTTGGCCTTCAACCAAAAATGGTTAAAACATATCTGGAAGAAGAACTAGATAAGTGGGCCAAAATGTAAGTATTTTTTTTTTTCAAAAGCTGTCATTCAATATCTCACAAAAGAATTTAAAAATCACTCTAGATTGTCTAATGGTTGGAAAGGTGTTTAATAGCATTTTAGGGTACAAAGGAATCTTAGTGATCATGTACTTTGATACTGTAATTTTATTGATGAAATAACTGAGGATCAACAAATAAGGTCAAAGGGCAAGTTATTGGCTGACTCAATAATAAAATTTTTAAAATATTTAAAAATTTAAATCCCTTTTCTGAGTTGTCACATTTAAAACATATGTAATTATTGTGTGTGTGTGTGTGTGTGTGTGTTTGTGTGTGTGTGTGTGTGTTTTCTTTAACTAGAGGCCTGGTGCACAAATTCATGCACTGGTGGGGTCCAGCTAGCCTGCCTGATGGGGGCCATCAGGTGTGGGCTGACCAGTGCAAGAAGCCATGGACATTCTGGTCATTCCACTGTTCAGTCAATTTGTATATTACCCTTTTATTATATAGGACTAGAGTCCTGGTGCATGAAATTAGTGCACGAGGATGTGGTATCAACTCTCAGCTCAGCCTGCACCCTCTCCAATCTGGACCCCTAGGGGGATGTGTGACTGTGATCAAGCCTAAACCAGCAGTCAGACGTCCCTCTCAAAAATTGGGACCACTGACTCCTAACACCCACCTGTCTGCCTGCCTGATCCCCCCTAACTGCCTCTGCCTGCCAGCCTGATACCCTTAATTGGTCCCCTGCTGGCCTGATCACCCCCTACTGCCTTCTTCTGCCAGCCTGATTGCCCCCAACTGCCACCACCTGTTGTGTAGGTCCTAAGTGTGGGTATCTGGCTCCCTCCTCCCTCCTGTCAGAGTCTGGGGCATGCCATGGGACCCAGAGTCAAATGCCCAACCATCCACAAGTACCTTGAAATCATGCAAGACCCAAATTCGGCCGGCCCCACCTCCATTGGGTGAGATCCAGACCTGATTGCTCACCCACCCCAGGACAAGCCCTTCTGGCATATCATGTCCCTGGCCAGCGACGAGTGGAAATGCAGCATTAGTCATGTCCCTGACTGGCACTGACTGGGGACACAGCCTCCTGCTAATTGATTGTTAAGGCGTGAAGGTATTAGCTCTTTATTATATAAGATGGTTAACAAGGGCATTAACATTTGGGATTTAATTTAGTAACTTTATGATTAGATCTTGGCTAACCTCTATCACAGTAATTTTTATAAATAAGGAAATAAAAATTGTTGGTTGGAGGATTAGGTTGAGTGGAGCAGAAGGCACTTTCCTCCCCAAGCTGATCATGATTATTGAGAAAATGCTCCTCTTGGGCTGAGCTAAGCACCTTCCCGGTTACCATTCAGGGGTCTTAAATCAGGATCTCTTCTCTCCATCTCTTCTCTTCTACTTTTATTTTTCTGCCTATGAAACCTTTCACACACTCTGTTTACCTGAATGCTTACCCTCTTTAGTCCCAACCTTCTCAAAGGAACTGATTTTCCATCCTGAAAATCCATTACATTAATAGGCAGTTTAAGGATGTATATTTTCATCAGTTTCATATTCTCAAAGATATAAATCTTAAATCTTATCTACTTCTTATCATTCCCCAGTGTTAGGTCTGATCAAACAACTGAATCCAAATAATTGAACTGATAATCTCCTTGCCCTCTAGGAACTGCCTTAAACATTTTTATTTAGACCACATCCCACTTGCTAAGACCATTATCTTTCTCCTCCTGACCCACCCAGAGAATTCTCCACCCAGAAAAAGCCTGCCTAGAGTCCTTTAAAATCTCTGACTCCCTGTACCTAGGTGCTGGCGCCTTTTCGGGGCTCATCCCATCTGGTTTCCCAGGTGACCTAATGAATTAATAATTCTTTACCCTTTTGGCCTCGTGAATTCCTCCTTTGGTGATCCTAACATCCAGTAACTACCGATAAAGCTGAAAGTAGAAATGTTTTCAAAATATTATTAACTATCTAAACATTTGATATTATTTAAAGTTATTTACATATTTAAAATATTAAAAATTAGTAGAAATATTTAAAAAGCATTTTCTGATTCTTAGAGTCTTATAAAGTAGTTATGAAGAGGGAGCCAAGCCTGAAGGTTAGAAGCAAACAATGCAGGAGGATGAAACCAAGCCATGTAAGAAATCAAAAGTCAAGACATTTGGCTCTTATAGAAACTCAAGAGTCTCTACTCCACCTCCCTTTATTCTCTATGTCACTAATCTTTTATATTGGGAATAGCATCTGTCCTGTAAAATTAGTTTACACTGAGTGTGCAAATGATCACTTCCACAACTATTTGAGAACATGGCAAAGTTCTTAATTTTAGTGGTTAGATATATAAATTCACAACTTATTGAAAAAATATAAGGTTTATATAATTTATTAAGCATATTATAACTTTACCTGCATAACCTTTATGCACACATTGAAAAATAAATATCATGCCGAGACCGGTTTGGCTCAGTGGATAGAGCATCAGCCTGTGGACTGAAAGGTCCCGGATTCAATTCCGGTCGGGGGCATGTACCTTGGTTGTGGGCACATCTCCAGTGTGGGGTGTGCAGGAGGTGGCTGATCGATGTCTCTCTCTCATTGATGTTTCTAACTCTCTATCCCTCTCCCTTCCTCTCTGTGAAAAATCAATAAAATATAATTAAAAAAGAAAAAAAATATCACTACATTTAGAAGCATTTTGCATTAGCAGATTTTAGTATTTTAAAAATGAGGGTCAGAGTTAATAAAAATGGTTAATATTCATTTTTAGCTTTAATGTAAAAGAGAGCAGAGAATTAAATTGAATGAATTTGAACTTCAGAGGATGTCCTTGCCTCTTGGATAGTCAATCAGCTAGGCTATGCATTTTTATTCTCGAGACATTTTAAAAAATGCTGCCTTGCTTTCCTATTCATATCCTCATGATTATCATACTTTATTAAGGACCTGATTGGTTATTTTCACAACTTTGAAGTTATAGTTCAGAAAAGTGTCTCTATCATAACACTTACCCTTCTATTGTTACCAGTTAATTTTACATTTTACCCTATGACAATAGAATATTACATAACCTTGAAACCTCTTAGCTAATTTTCATTAGATGATTCAGAAAGAAGGTACATTTTAATGCTTCAAGCAATTCAAACTAAAGAAAAAATACATTTCTTCTGAGCAACAGATTAGGTAACTAGTTTGTTTTGTTTTGTCTTTGCTTTATTTAGGTATTTTTGCTTGAAGTAGGAGTGGCTATGTCAACACCATGGCTGTGGATATCCCTTGGGTAGTGTTTGAGATGCAGGATTGCATTCCTGTGCCCTCTTCCCCAACTCCCTATCTTCAATATCAAAAGTGTTCATTATTTCTTTGCTCCTAAATATTTAGATTAAAATCCCATGCTGATCTTTTCCAACTAAGATTCTGTTCAGAGCAAAGCTTTTCATTGGGGGCCTCTGGATTAGTGAACAACCTCCAGATTAACTGAAGAAAAGTGTATTTTGCATGCTCACAGAAGCACTGTCCAAGGAGAGATTCCCTGAGCAGCCAGGAGTACAGCTTATATACCGTATGAATAAAAGGACATAATTTTAGGGCTTTGTAGGAAAGTAGGGAAGGCTCCACAGGCCTTTCTCTCCTGATGATAATGTGCAGTATCCTTCCTAGCTGGCAGCTCCACAAGAAGGAGATTGATGGCAACTGAATTTGCACCCCGGAGACAGTGCCACCCTCCCTCTGAGGGGCTCAATGGCAGCTATATTTTTGGGAGGGTCTGCTTAAGTTTAGATATTGTTTCTTCTTTTGGATGCTGTTTGTTCACATGCTTCAGTTTAAAGTAATCTTCATGCCACTCCAGTGGGCTGTTGTACATTGAAGTTGCTTAACAGGAAAAAATAATATTAACAATTTATAATCTTAATAGTAACATAAAAATGAGAGTGTTTTTTAACTGAAATATTGCTCTGAGATAATGAGATCAAGTCTCTGATTGGCCATCCATGACCTGTAAGGTAGGAAATGCCATTTGGCTCATGGTTGTCATTTTCCATGACTTCATCTTTTATGGCCTATTAAAGACATACTACCTACCTATCTACAAAATAAACCATCACTGGTCATTTTGTAGCTTGATCTTATAATTTATATGGTACTGTTTTTGATTCTTATATTAAGGAAAGGTCAAGAAGAGAAGCACCCTTGAAATATTTTAGAATCCAGCTGATTTCTTCTAAAACTTCAAAATATTCAAGACAAAACTGAAAATAAACTACTTACCTCTGTGTGTATTTTAAAATTTTTATTATTGTTATTTTCCAATATCATTTTCAACTCCGCAATTTCTAAATTAGATTAATAACATTTACTTTGGAGAATGTTTTGGTTTTGTGGAGTGACAAAATTTATATAATTGTAGAGGCCCAGTGCACAAAATTTGTACACTGTGGGAGGGAGCGGGGGTGTTCCCTCAGCTTGGCCCGCTGAGGGAACAGTTTCTCACAGTTTGGGAGTCCTCAGGAGATCTCTGAATGACGGCTTAGCGCTGCTGTGCCAGCAATGAGCCCTGGTTTCTGGCTGAGCAGCACTACCCCTGTGGGAGCACACTGATCAACCAGGGGGCAACTCCTGAGATGAGTATCTGCTGCCTGGTGGTCAGTGCACATCATAGTGACCCATCGTTCTGCCACTCGGTCGATTTATATATTAGCCTTTTATTATATAGGAATCCAAAATAGAAACCATTTAGGGTGATTTGACCCATTTGATATATAATTATTATCAGCAAAATGGTATTATAACAGTAAGAACCAATAAGATCAATATGCTTGGACCCTGTTGGTCTGCTAAAATGAGTAGGCAATAAGCTTAAAGAATTTTTAGAATACTTTATAGTAAATATTTACTAATGGCCTAGATTATTTAAAGGAGAATAGTAGGAGATAATAATAATAGTAGTAAAGTTCAGCTAGAAGGGGAAGATATATCAGCCCTAAGGAGAAAAATTGTAAGTTGTGAAATATATACATATTATGTCCCTAAGTTATAATCATGTTAGGTCTTCTGTGTTCTCAAATATGCTAGATAACTAGTTTTCTTTCTTTTTCATAAGAGTAAAAATTTGACATTGCTGTGTCTTTATAGGAATTCATCTAAGAACTGTGATATTTTAGGTTGGATTATTTAAAAAAATAGCTCACTGAATTTCATATTAGGAACAAATATCTTTATTTGCAGATAATAAATTACTTTATGTGCCAGTTTGTATGCAGAACAGGCATTGGGGAGACACGGAGTGGGTATATGAAGTAGACTGACAACAGACAGATTAACAGGAGAAAAGGTGTAAAATTTTATTCATTTTTAATATTACATTCATGAGGGCATTACAGGGAGAAAAAAAGTAAATACCCTGTCAATGTAAGAAATATCTAAACCTATAGATAATTTTTTTTAATCCTCATTTAATCCTCACCCAAGGATATATTTTTATTGATTTGAGCGAAAGAGAAACAACCATCAGTTGCTTCCTGTATGAATTAAACCCACAACCTTTTGGTATATGGGACAATGCTCTAACCATCTGAGCCACCAAACTAGGATCAAACCTGTAGAGAATTTTTATGAGTTTATTTGAGCCAAATTGACAACACTTGCTGGGAAGAAAATCTCAAAGGATTGAGAAAATGGTCTGGTAAATGGTGGTTTTGCACCTTCTTTTATGCATTAAAATCAAATGAGAAGGTGTAAGGGGGTTACATGAAATTTATTGGTGGTAGACTAGAGAGGCAGTAGAAAGCAAAGTGAAGAAATCTCTAAGATTAGATAAAAAGTAAAATGGATAGACATACTTTCCTTTTCGTAGGTATGGGATAGTTAACAATTAACATTTACAGCACATTGAGATGGTATATGGAGAACAAGATAATAATGGTTTTGTACTCTGTTGAGAGATTGTGTCCTGAGGGGTCTGAAGAAAACTGGGGATTACTCTGAAATTCTAAAAGTATGTTATAGATGAAGAAAGACAATAGACAGGCTTAGTTAAAGATTGACTTTTATCAAGAAAGACACCAGCTTAGGACATGACTAACTAATATTACTAGCTTTTAGTTAGGAAATTTTAACTTCAGACACTCTGATATAATTACTTTAGACCTTTGAGTTTGTGAGACCACCATGCAGACTTACCCTGAGCTTGTCAGATTTTTTCATACACAATCCCAAAAAGCGATGCAGCCCAGGCCAGATGTGGTTAGAGCCTTGTCCCAATATATCAAGGTGTGGGTTTGATCCCCAGTCAGAGCATATATAAGAATCAGCCAATGAATGCATAAGTAAGTGGAACAACAAATCCACCTCTCTCCTCTATCGATCTCTCACTCTATTTTTTCTAAAAATCAATCAATAAAAAAGAAAAAAGTGATGCAATTAGAGAACTTATATATTATCCTAACAGGGGAAAAGTGGGGAGATATAGGTCACATTGGGAGAATAAATAATTTTTAGGAAAGAAAATTCTTCTAAGAGCTCTTAGAAGAATACATGGGAGGTATGATAGTTTGTGACAGTTTTTCTGGGTGTGGTGTTGACTTCTATTCTCTGTCCTGTGACAAGAGCCCATTTTTCCTGGTTAATGAAACTCCTGGGAGGGGATATATGGCAGTTGAGTTTCTTTTGAAAGATCTGTCTTCAGACAGGTTAAGGGGAGTTCAGAGACAGCCTCTCCATGCATTTGCTGTTTTTCAGGTGCCTTCAGCTCAAAGGAATCCCATGCCAAAGAGGAAAGTTTTAATCTGCCAGTCTTCAGTATGAATAAGAGAGTACATGGTATAATATGTTACAGAGATTTTCCTGGTACCAGTGTTAATGATCATCAGTTGGATCACAGGGAAAAAATGAGTTGTGATATCACGAAGAAAGACTGCAAATTCGTATTTATTGAGGGGAGAATAAAAGCAGTCCGCTTTTCATTTTTCAGGATAGTTAAAGCATAGTCCTATTTCAAAGAGGGTTTCATATCTATTAAGCTCCTAATTATATTTTCTATCCTGAAAATCTAATTTCATGAGCAAACATTGCTTCATGTACATCTCACAGAATACCCCATTCATGGCAAGATATGGCTGGTGTTAGCAGTGAAACAGCATCAGAATGTTACCAGTAATTGGACCTCCATTCAGCAATCTTGGTACTTGAGTTCTGGCTAAGAAATAATTCAGAGCCAAGACTCAAATGCAAATGGAAGTTTATTTAGAAAGTCACAGAGATAGAGAAGTGAAATGTGAATTAAGTGAGCCAGATGGATTGTGTGGGCTCAGGAAACAAGAGCCCTTGGAACTAAGGAGAAAGAAAGCTAGGATATATGCACCTGGAGGAAGGAGATGAGAAAAGGCTTGTGTGTGTGTGTGTGTGTGTGTGTGTGTGTGTGTGTGAGAGAGAGAGAGAGAGAGAGAGAGAGAGAGAGAGAGAGAGAGAGAGAGAGAGAGACATGTGCTGAGCCCTCTGGCCAAAGGGCACCTAAGGACAGGGATTTTAGGGGACGTCCCAGGGGAAGATCTCAATAGAATACCCAGCAGCTTTCCAGGTGTGTCCTTTCATTCTTTCAGGGTCATAGTCTCCATTGGTTGGCCAGTGCCTGGATGGGGGTCATAAGTCACTGCAGTTAGTCAGCATGTTTGCCAAATGTAGCCAGCCTGCCCTTACTCCTTTTCTGGGCCTGGAGCTAAAACACAGCTCAGGCCTAAATGTTTTTTTCTTGGTCCTAATGCTTAAGGGAGTGTTTGTTCAAGGGCTTGCATGGAAATTGTATGAGGCTATTCTCAGATCCCCATGTTCTTCGTCTAAACTGGGGTCTACCACATTGCTGGTGATATGCCAAGGGAGGAAATGTCTGGGAAGGTCCAAAACGAATGACCAGCAACATGAAAGGTCAGGGTGTAGTAGGCACCAGAAACACCAGAAGAGGTGTTTGGACAGTCTTGGAGGCGAAGGAAAGGGAAAGGGCTATACTCTGTTCTTATCATGCTGCTGAGAAAGAATTCGAAAAGAGTGACCTCTGAGGGTAGCATTGTAGTGAATCAAATTAAAGAAATAAAGCAAGTAAATTTATTAAAGAAGAAAAGCAAACAAATTGAAATACGTTTGGCTTATGAAGCACAGACAGACTTCCCAACTAGTTGGAGAAGTGCTACCTGGTAGAGGTTTGGCTTTTTATATTTTTCTGTCTATAAGTTTTAAAATTCCTCTGCTGGATATCTTGGTACAGACTAGATCTCACAGTCTTCCTTTTACTTATTTTATGGCTTCCTAGAATTTATGAGAAATGTTTGGTGAGTTTATCTTGATAAACTCTGAGAATGTCAGCTTCTCTTGTTTAAACTTCCCCAAATGACTGACTTCTTTGTTTAGTGGGTGAGATAAACTCTCTTTAGCCTTCTCCCTTCTCCCTCCTGCCTTGGCAGTTCCAGAGTAATTTATGCTATGTATTCTCTGGTTAGGGATAAGAGGCTTAGTTGAAACTCCCCCTCTTTTCCTGCCATCTTTGGTTAGTAAGGAAAGGTATTAGCCATTTGTTTTCAAGATAAGGTTTTGGTGCAAACTGGATGCAAGCTGCCCAAACTGTTTGGCATTGTTTCATTTTCTTATGTGAGTTTCCCTATTCCACTTGCTTAGGAGTTTTCCTAGCTTCTTACTACCCTGCTATAGGGGAGTCTATACCCTAGGACCAGCAATGTGCTAGATTTAGGGAAGAAAGGTCATTCTGGGGGCAAGGTTCCAGGCTACTTTTGCCCCTTGCTAGCTACCCAGGTCTTTCCACCAGGTGGCCTTCAGTACCTGGCCCATTATTCCTAATCTGCTCATGCCTAGCTAATCCCCTCTTCTCCTAACCCCCACCCCCTCCCCGGCCTTTCCTCTCTTCCTCTCCAGTATTTGTAAATGAAGATTGCAACTATGCTGCAACCATTTTAAACAGTTTTGAATGAGAGCAATAGTATAATATTTTTCTTAACTTTAATATGAATGTTTATAACTGCATTGTGATCTACATCAATTTTTCCTAATGACAGAGCACTTTGCTTTGAGTTAATTTGGGTAACACTTTCTAAGTACATTTTTACTACCAGGGGGTAGTGGCCTGACAAAATGAGGAAGCAGACTCTGTGTGATATTTTAAAGGGACTGAGATGCCAAAAGCATTGCAGGGAGGAACATATCCTTAAAGATTATTACCCCTAACACAGTGTCTACCAGAGTGAGAAGTAGGTGGCATAATATTCTGAGTTATAAATTCTCTGAGGCAGAACATAGAATTTTACTACCTAAATGTAATAAGATGTATTGTGCTATCAGCAAAGGCCATGGAGCTCTGTGTGATTAAAATAGAAAAGGATCCAAGTATCTGCCTTTAACTACCATTTAATGATAATGATTTTTGTCTTTAGCATTTATATTGGGAGTCCAGTACTGAGCCAAGCTGCAGGCTATCTAATAATAATATGAATAACAATAACTAACAATTGCCCTTCTCTTCCTCCTTAGATCTTATAGTTTATGTTTATTTCCAAAGGAAGTCCTCTTCCTTCATCCCGGTTAATATGGTAATTGAAATATTAGCTTTGAAATTGTGTTGTACACCACATGCCCTGTGAAAGGAGTTTTAGCATTAGATTTACATTAGAAAAGAAGACTTAGAAAAGGGCTACTGTGTACCAGTCTTTTTTGCTTGTTATTTTTATTTCTTTTTCATGGCAAACCTTTAAGATATATATTATCACCCATCTACTTTTACAAAGATGGGAAATTAAGCCCGATAAGCTTCTAAAAATATAGTCTCTTAACTAGCAGTGAACTAGAACTGGCTCAGACCAGGTGATGAAAGCCCATTGTTAAACTTTCAGGATTTTTGCTGATACACTGCCATCAGCTACTAATACATTTTGGGTATTCACACCACGAAAATCCGAAAAGGTTAAAAAACAGGATTTCTCTTCAATTTCTCCACTGTTCTCCAAGGAAGACAGATTAACAAGATAAAAACAAACAAATTTTTTACATGTCTGTCTCATGAGAATATAAAATACCCAGGGGAAAATGAATAACTCCCCAAGGTGACTTAGAATTCGGGTTTAAATCCCATCTTAATATGGAAAGGGAAGGGGGAGAGTAAATGATTTTTAGGAAAGATGAATGGGTTTGTGAAAAATAGATGGGAGATATTAAGTTTGTGACATAGTTTGTCTGGGTGTGGTTTTGACTTCTAATCTCTTCTGTGACAAAAGTCAGTCTTCCCTGGTTGATGAAATTCAGAATGAGAGAATTTATGGAAATTGAGTTTCTTTTGGAGGATTTATCTTTAGGCAGATAGGAAAGTTTAGAGATAGCATTTCTCTGCAGTTGATGTTTTTCAGATGCCTACATCTCAAGATAATATACCACAGAGTTTTTTAGGGAAGCATATTCTGCTACCCTTTACCTCTGAGAACAAGTTTACCCAATGACCACTGCCAGCTTAAGGAATTTCATTCATAGTCTACATTATACAGAAAACCACATACTTTTTCTTTTTCCCAAGTTTACATAGTTTGTGAATTTATAAAACTTAAGAGCAATAAAATTTAGGAAATACAAGTTTGTAACACCACTCCCACCCCTCCTCCACTCCCCCCGTCCCACCCTTGACCCTTTGTTTTAATTTCTTCCATACTTTTTCACACGTATTTATTTGCCTTCCTCATTTGATGAAAACTTTTTGGGAGTTGAAGTTCTCTTTTGTATGTTCTTGTTTATGCATTATGCCTACAGAGGACTTACTGGAATGATGAAATTAAGTTGAAATATGATAGAATACATTTCTAGAAATAGGTCAAGATGCAATATTGGCTTTGATTATTGCCAAGTTTCATTCTTTACTTAAAATGAGTATAGTTATAATTTATACACTTCCATTTAATTTATAGATTATAGCTACATTCCATAATTGGATTTTATCATAATTTTATTCTTCAGCTTCAAAAAGTAGGTATGTTTTAGTATAGATGCTGCATATGCTATAGATATACAAGTAAAGTATTCAAATAGTGCTAAAATTATTTTTTTTTTAAAGTATCCTAGATTCCAAAAAAAGAAATGAAAATGTCTATGGGCAATTTCTTGTATCTTCACTCCCCAGAAAAAGTAAATTAAAGACATTTTTAAGTAAGTTAAGAAACAGAGTTCTCAAGTATTAATTTGTTTTTAGAAAGCATGATTTCATATAATTATTAGAATATTACGAAACTCATTTAGAATTGTTCCATTGCTAATGCTGATGTTTGAAAAATCACACACACACACACACACACGCGTGCGCTAAGAATGTTTATATCCCTTTTTAATTTCAGGGGAGCCTATGGTCATGACATAGGGAAACGTCCTTGGATCACAGGAGATGAGACTATTGCAGGTCTTATGACTGACATTGTTGGTAAGTACAAAATAATTGTTTTCCAAAAGATTTATAAAGATCTTAATATTTAATTATAAATAGATTATAAAGGCATCTTATTGAAGAACATCCCGATTTTCCATTTTAATTCACAACAGTAAAGAGCAAGCATAATTTTAATTGAGAATTGATTGCTATAAAGAATATAACTAGGTTATTTGGTATAGAAATAAAACATGTTATTAATTTTTCTTGTATATATTAAAACTAATATTTATTCCCAGTGAAAAACACATGCATTGCATTGATTTATAATTAAACAAATTTTATAAAGATCAACTTAAATCTCTAAGATTTCATTATATGGTAAAATAAACACTAACCTTCACATGATAAAACCTAAAATGCCAATCAGTTTTGGGCTCATTTTAATTTAATCAATGGTGATTTATTTAACATTAGACTAAGCATTGTTGAAAATAATATGGTTTATGCTATTTTTGAGATCTGTAATGTGTTTCCTAGAGTTATATGTAGTGTTAGTGATAGTCAAGATAGTTTTAGATGCTAAACATATTTGAAAAATAGTTATTTAATTGGGTTCAATATTCAGTATTGCCTGAGATTTTATATGAAATTTAATGGATTAAACAAAAAATAAAATGTAAGCAACTTGAATGATGTTTTTTGGAAATATATGGAGAATTTAGGAAAACCTCAACTTTCAAAAGACTTTTCACACCACACTCTCTTATAGGCAAATATACAAATATCTTTGTTTCAACCCAGTTGTATAGTGGCCAATAATTAAAGACAAAATCAACTTGAGGTGGGGTGCAAATGGAATTAAAGTAGGGAAAGCTGGGTGACTTAAGCAAAAAAATATATATATATTTTTTTTTCATAGTGCAAGAACAAAGGCTGGCTTCTGGTATTGTTGACAGCAGTGAGAAGGCACCAGATGTTGGACTGGAAGATCAGATTAGACTTGCTTTCAGCAGCCTTAGTATTTGAGTTCTGGCTAGGAAAGAATTCAGAGCCAATTACATTTATTTGGAATATCACAGAGATAGAAGAAGCAATTTATAGAAGAAATGGGCTTAGAAAATAAATTACAGAGGCAAAGGAAGGGCTCTTGGAGCTTAAAGTGATGAAGAGAGAGGGAAAAGACACTGGGGTGCTCCCTGGGTCCTCTCTCCTAAGGGTTTTAAGGGTGGAGATTTTAGGGGACGTTCCAGGGGATGATCTCAATAGAATACTCAGCAGCTTTCCAGGTGTCTTTTCAGGGTCTAGGACTCCACTAATTGATTGGTCAGCACCAGGGCAGGGGGTCATTATTCAATACAGCTGGTTCTGAGGTCAGCCCTGGTGTCTCTTGCCTGGTTTTGTTGCTTTTCGTGGCCTGGAATTGAAATAGGCCCTAGATGCTATTTCTAGGGAGGAAATGTCAGAAAGTCCAAATCTCTTGAACAGCCTTTTGCTAGGGGAGGAAAAGTCACCCTGGGGGCAAGGTCCACCTCTCCCCCCCATTGATTGCTCATTATTGGGCACCTGGGCTTTCCACGTTGGTGACCTTCTGTACCTGGCCCATCAGCCTTGCTCTGCTTATATCTGTCTAACTGCCTAGCACAGTAACATTAAAAAATAAAATTAAAATAATTATAAACCAGCAATATTGCCATTGCTGAAAAAGGAGCAAGTAGAAGCCTAGAAGGGCAGTATTTTTGGCAGCAGCAATGGAGTCAGGCAGACATGTAGGGTATGAATCCTCGACAGTCCCAGGAAGTCCCAGGGCAAATCTTCACAGTCTTGGATGCCTGGGGCTGGCACTGAAGCCCAGATTGTTATCAGCCAGGTAGATCTTGGAAACACAGCACTTGATCAGGCTGTCAGCATTATTTAGAGGATTGTGTATTCTAATGTAGGAAATTACTTCCTGAACACAATCTAGGATTGTGTTTAAAGATGTGTTGAATAGTTGTTTAGCCCTGACCAGTTTGGCTCAGTGGATAGAGCATCAGCCTGAGGACTGAAAGGTCCCTGGTTCAATTCCATTCAAGGTCATGTACCTTGGTTGTGGGCACATCCCCAGTAGGTGGTGTGCAAGAGGCAGCTATGGATGTTTCTCTCTCATTGATGTTTCTAGCTCTCTATCTCCCTTCCTTTCTGTAAGAAATCAATAAAATATATATTTTTTTAAAAATAGTTGTTCAATGATACTTTAATTTGTGTTCATTTTTTAAGAAATCACTGATCCTATCTAATAAAGAGGAACTATGCTAATTGACCTCACACCATCACCAAGATGGTGGCACCCATAGCCAATAAGGAGGGAATATGCTCATTGACTGCCATGCCCTCAAGGATGGTGGCACTCACAGCCACAAGAAGTTGGCACCCACCCCCCAGCCCTGCCAGCCCACCTGCCTCCAGAGTCCCCCAATCCCCTCAGCCCCCAGCTGCCCAGGGCTGGCCTGAGGCACAGACAAGCCTTGGTTGGCACCTGTTCAGCCACCCAGAGCAGCCTGAGGATCAGGTAACCAGGGCCAGCCAAGGCTTGTGCTGCTGGCAATGGCAGCAGCAGAGTTGTGATGGGGGCATGGCCTTCCCCTGATTGCTGGTTCCTTCTTGCCCCTGAGGGCTCCCAGACTGTGAGAGGGGGCAGGCCAGGCTAAGGGACCTCCCCTCCAGTGAATTTTCATGCACTGGGCCGATAGTATTCAGATAAAGACCTAACATGCAAATAAAATACCTAAAATAGCCCCTGGATTAATTTGACCTGAGAATATATGTTTTCCTTAGTTATGGATATTTTTATTTTCTTTCCTAGGTTTGCTTTCAGAATATAAATTTCATTCTAATCCTATTATTATTGTATTCAATATTTCTCATTCTCTAAAGAGGAGTTAGGATGTTTATATCTAGTCTAGGTAAGTGGTAAGGTGATATTATTTAATGAGATTTATTTATAAAGCAAATAAGACTTGCAAAAGGATTTCCTTTGAGCACCCAGGCCCCAGGCCAACCAAAGTGGATGACAGCAGGGGCCCCCTCAAATGCCCCACTGATCACTCTACACAGGGAGGTGACCTGTGGCCCTGGCAGGGGGCAAGGGCATGGGGTTGGTGAGCAGGCAGTGCCAGGCTGGCTAAGGTGGGTGCCAGTTGGGCTCCCTAATCACCCCACCTGTTGCCCTACAGATTGGCCCTGATCACTAGCCAGGCTTAGCGACCCTACCTGTGTAAGAATTCCATGCACTGGGTTTCTAGTTATTAATAACGAACTACAATATTCACTAATGACTGAGTAGTATAATTGTGTTGCATTCATTTCCCTTACATGCCCTATGTGCAGGTGCACCATTTATCTCCACTAATACTAGCAGGGAATATTTTAGCAGCCAATTGCCACATCATTGGTCTTGGACAGATTTATTTGGTGTGTGCAACAGGAAATATTTTGCTTTCAGAGAACAAGAAAATTAGGTTTATTTGCATTATGCTTATTAATGTATGCAGTTATTCAGTGTCTGGTAAGTTAATGTTCAAGAAAACATATTAATTTTTATTAAAATGTTCTATTATCTTATGTTAATTATTACTCATTTATTTCAGCCCTTTGTATTCAGCATGTCTCTATTGAAATAAACCAAACCTATATTTCTATGAAAACTGAAGCTTTTGCTTTTTTTGTGGCTTACATATACCTAAACCTTGTTTATTTGGCCTGTGTTAATCTTTGAGTTTGACATGCTTGTTTGCTTTAGTAGAAACACATTCTTTGGAAGGTATTTGTATGTGTTTATCTTATTTGTTATGTGTTTATCTTGTTGCAAGTCCCATGCAGGTTCCTTTTTTGCCTTGGTTACTAGAAAGTTCTGAGAATATTTGGTAAAGTTTGAAGTAACAAAAACATTTAATGGCTTCTGATTTGTTTTTTATCTTCATATATTGAACTCTATATCTACTTTTTATCAATTTTCCTCCCATTGTAATACTAGAAACCTGGAATCCTCTTTGGAGGCAGAGGTGGTAAATAACAAAATATTTAAAACAACTTTGTGGTAACTACAGTAAAAAATAGCAGAAGTCAAATTTACTTTTGCTACTTGCTAAGCTATTTTGTATGTCTGAGCAAACAGGCAAGTTGTATATTTTGGGCTATGATTGACTCTTCCCGGTTCTTAAAACAACAGCTTTTAATTTCATCATAAAATATGTCAAAAAGAAGTAACAGGAGGATAATAAAATTATTATGTTGTACAATTTGATAGAGTGAATAGAGAGGAGAAAGAGACAATGAGTAATGATATTTATTCATAGACATAGAAAAGAATATCAATTTCAGATGAGAAGAAAAACTATTACTAAAACATTTTATAGAGAGCCTATAACTCTGCAAAACACGGGATAGCTTTCTCTTATAATTAATATCATGTTATCAAGATGCTAGAGATAGAATTGCTGAAGAATATTATTAGTATTATTAGTAAGCCTATTTCTCTCTGGGTACATAAAAATCACAAAGGACTAGCTAGCTACAAGCATTTCAGCTTATAAAGCTATTGTAATGTGAATGTAAATTTGCTCTATGAACTTTGTCGCTGACCCTCAGAAAAAAAATAATGCCTAGAAGCCCTCTCTACAGAGTTGGAATGGTTAGCCATGCACCAGCCACCGCTAGAGGACAAAGGAACTTGCTATTTGAAAAACAGACTGGAAAGTTCTCAAACTTTTCCCAAACACAAATCTTGTAACCAGATCCACAATAATAGTAGCATCTAGTTAATAAAATATTAAGAAAGGCATATGGCAGTTGCAAGACCCATCGTGAATCGTGTTATCAAATATTAAGCAGCTGGGAGCCTTGACATCCTCATGTTGCAAATTAATTGAACTTAAATTACACTTAGAAAGATGCAGAGGGAAGTCTGTGATGAACATGGGCCTCTTCTATTTCATGTACAGGGATTAGATAATGTAGAAATATCTTCAAAATGTAACTGTGAAGATATTTTAATTATTTTTTGTATGAGAGGATAAGTTTTTTCTTTTATTTCCTATCTGTGAGACTTTAGGTAAGTTAGTTCATCTCTTTGAACATTCCTTTCCTCATTGATAAGGTATGGAAAATCAAAGTAGATAACCTTATCAGATAACTGTGAAGACTAAGTGATTTCTCATAATACTAATACATGTCCCATATTTAGAAGTGTTGGCACATAGAAAAGCTTAATAAACTTTTTGCCAACCATAGAGATAAGAAGGCAGAGCTCACATTTATCTAGGTTTCACTTCCTGGTAAAGCAAAAATTTGTATCCAATAAATAAACAAGCAGTAAATCACTTTTCAAACAAGAGCCCTGTCTCACACCCATCTCAGATGAAATGATTCACATCTTGACAGTTACTTCAGTGAATTACAGATGATCTTCAAAGCAAAGGATCTTTCGAAGACTGGTAAACTTTTGGAAAGCTTTTAAAAAGATTTTCCTTCAATCCTTGGAGTTCTTGAAATCGCAACATTAATTTTTAAAAAGCTCTTAGGAAAACGAAGAGAAACAAAGAAAAGTAACTGGAAAGAATTTCAGTTTCTTTTTTTAAAGGTTAATTCTTATGGAATGCTTACTATATCTAATTATATTAGAAGAATGGTGGTTTCAGAAATACAATTTGAACTGAAAAGGTATGTCATTAGTTAAATTTTTAAAATACACTAAAAATCACATGTGGCTCTTTGATATTAAGAGCACTGCCTTTAGAATACACTTGGAATAAACATTTCTATTAGTGTTCAGAAACTTTAATATTAACACCACCTTCAGGTGTGCATGCATATCTGTGTTAGACTGACCTTGTCCTTGATTAACTTTAATAGCAGGTGAGGAGAGTATTTTGTGAAGCACTTGATTGACTTAAATTTAAAACGTTCCAAGAAGAATAATTTCCATGTGTGCACAAAGTATTTGTGTCAGTGAAGTATTCTTTACAAAGAATTGATTCAGTGTTAGTATGTCATTGAATGTGAGGGAAGGAAGCACAATGCCCAATGTATGTCTAGAATTCAACTCAGTACATCTGGTTTATCATATTCCCATGCAAGAAAAATTTTAGGTAAGCCTAAATGAACACTACCTTATTTGAAGGACTAAAATTTTCTAGGAATCTCTAATAATTTTAATCAGAATGTAATCATTAAGAAAAAATGGAATGTCTGAGCTTCTATAGAAATTCTCCCCTGCCCTATCCTGACTCTCCTATTTCTTATTTTTCATTTTGTGATGTTTTCTTTTTGTGTGCTTTCTTCTCATTAGAATGCATACTTTCAAATGCATCCCTTTCTGTTAATTCTGTTGTCTCTTTATATTACTTTCCCTTCCTTTCCTCCTTCCACTATCCCTGCCAAAATATTTTTTAATGAAATAGTTTTCAAAAAAGATGCATGCAAATAGCAACAGGGAGTTAAGGATAATACCAAATTACATATCTTAGATAATGTATTATAAATAACAGTAAAAATTTCTACCATCATGCAAATAAACAAATTAAAGCCTGTATCATTTATCTTACCATAGTGCAAAAATATTTTCATATGATAGAAGATATATGCCACTGTATACAACATAAGCATATCATGTTCATATCTACATTGTGTGTTTAAGAGAAATTTTATTAATGCATGGAATGTAGTATAAGATTGTTTCTATTGCCACTTGACTTCAAACACTATACACCTTACAATGACTAGGCATACACCCTGTGGGAACCCCTTTCACATCCCAAGTGGTTCAGGATTCCTGTTCAGGGTTGGGATTCTGGAAGAGGCCACACACAAATGAAAAGAGACTAGGAAAGTATTAATTTGGCAAAATTGGGAGCCAGGCAGGGGCCTTCCTCTAGTGGAAAGACTACCCCTTGCTCTGGCCTAGCTATCCCTTTTATGAAGACTATGGGATACACCCATGACCTTTAGGCAGTAAATTCCAAGAACAGAAATTTACATGAGACAAACAAGTAGAGGCTGCTTCAGCTAACAATGTTTCAACTAAACAGTGAGTGATTAGCTTTGACCTTTCAGAGCAATTAAGGTTGACCAGCCTTTTGGTCTCCTGTCCACATCTTTCTATTAGTGAGACAATGTTTGGTTTCCGGCAACACCCACCACTCATTTAGCAACCTTGCTTAGCAATTGGGGAAATCCATCGGCCAAATGTAACAGGAAAGTATGTTTTTTTAATGGCTATGTTGAAATCTAGAATCCTAAATTGTACAATTACTTCCAGTGGCCTCCCATCAACTAAACTAATCCTGGAATCTATCTATTAATTAGAATAATCATACCAATTACTATCTATTCTATAACAATGGGACTCTAACCGTACTATCTCTTCAGGTACAAAATGAAGGACATGTAGTATACTGCCTTAATGCATTAAAGCTCACAGTCCATTTTTCTCTGGTAAAGAGACATTATCCTATTACACAGATCTATTTGCCATTGCAAGATATCACAAGAACTAAAAATAGAGAAAGCATTATTATTATCCTTGTTATTTTGCTCTGAATTAAGTATCCAATGCATGCTTTGTCACTGAGTCTGTTTTTAGTGCCACAACTCTCAGCAGTAGCTATTAGACTGGATTATAATTGTATAGTCGCTATCTTAGTTTTGCATGCTTTTTCCATCACATATGCATCTATATATTAACTGGGGGTCCAGTGTATGAATTTGTGCACCTTGTAAGGAACTATGGGCTGCTAGGCTGTGGTGGACACAGGGGCAGATCTCAGCCCATCCTCCATGCCCCCACTTGGCCCCTCCTGCCGCAGCCTCCAGTCCCCTATCTGCCAGCAGCCCTACTCCTGCTGCCGTTGCTCCCCTGCACTGATGGTGCCAGCCCCACTCACACCAGTTGAGGGCAGAGCGATTGGGGCAAGCACCAACAGTGGGTGTGAGCAGCAGCTGCTGCCCTGATCACCTCTCAGGAGTAGGGAGGAGGTGGATAAACTCTGAGGGACAATTAGGGCCAGCATTTGCCACTTGCAACCACTGACAATGCTGAGTAATCAGGACCAGCACTGGGGCAGCAGGTGCAAGTGGGGCCACTACCAGCAGCAGGTGCAAGCTCTGTGTGGCACCATGACATGCAAATAATTTTCAATAACTACCAGAGACTTGCCCCTATGACAGCGACCAGCATCCCACCTTGATCTGGTGCCCCCACTCACCTACTCCACCATCCTGCTGTGGCCAATGCCTGCCATGTTCCACTCTCTGACACCTTATGTGCTCCTGGTGGAAAGTGCATGACCAGCTATTTGGTTGTTTGGCTCTTTGGTCTATTTGCATATTAAGATCTTATATATATAGACTAGAGGCCTGGTGCACAAAATTCGTGCACAGGGGTGTGTGTCCCTCAGTCCAGCCTGCTCCCTCTCCAATCTGGGACCCCTTGAGAGCTATCCCATTGCCTGTTTAGGCCGATCCTACTGGGCATCCCTCTTACAGTCGTACATCCCTCTCACAATCCAGGATTGCTGGCTCCCAACTGCTCATCTGCCTGCCTTCCTGATTGCCCCTAACCACTTCTGCCTACCAGCCTGATCACCCCTTAACCACTCTCCTGCCAGCCTGATTGATGCTTAACTGCTCCCCTGCTAGCCTGTTTGCCCCTAACTGCCCTCCTTAAGACCTAGTCACCCTTAACTGCCCTACCCTTCAGGCCTGGTCTCTTCCCTCTCCCCCCCCCAACTGCTCACTCCTGCAGGCCTGGGTCCTCTCCAACTGCCCTTTCCTGCAGGTTGGATTACCCCAACTGCCCTCCCTTGCAGACCTGGTCTCTCCCAACTGCTCTCCCCTGCTGGCCATCTTGTGGTGGCCATCTTGTATCCACATGAGGACAGCCATCTTTGACCACATGGGGCAGTCATCTTGTGTATTGGAGTGATGGTCAATTTGCATATTACTCTTTTATTAAATAGGATGATCTGATATCAGTGTGCTTGAATAAGCATCAGAGCTATTTACATACTTGTATTTTACTTTCTAGCTCTTTTGTCTTATAAGCTATGACATATCTCCCTGGAATAACAGTGAATTATGTTAGACTAAGTAGCCTCCTAATAAGTAAGGTGCATTTTAATTTAACATGAGAACAACCAGCTTTAAAAATGTGATTCACTTTCATTTCTTTGAAGATTTCTTTTGGAAATACACTTACCACAAAAATTGTGCTCTGTGGGAATTTGACAAACTAGCTGATGATAGGATAAATCATTTTTAGTTTACAGAACAAAACAAAAGCTTCATTACTTTGCTGTTATTGTTTACTATATCAAAAATAAACTGTAATTTTTAGCTAGCTATGTGCATATAAGTCCAGATATTGTTTGATAAAATGAGCCAAGTGGGAAAACTTCCATTTCCTTTTGATAACACATCAAATATGCCCTTATCTCTAAAAAACATTAAAGACGAAGGGGTAAAGCCTTCCTACTGTGTTTTTCCAAGTATCTTTAGCACTAATAAAAAAATGTAAATTATGATGTTCACTTTGCAGGAGCCAATGAGAAAGAAATAGTCCTAATGAATGCTTTGACTGTTAATTTGCATCTTCTACTGGTAAGTTTCTTCTCTCATCAAGGTTTTGTACGCATTCATTTAAAGAATCTGACATTTTTCTATTTTTAATTCATGAGCATCTGGTGATTTAGTTACTTAAAAATAAGTGGTGAGGCTATTTTAATTTTTAGCAGGACATGCTGGACCCTGGTTAGCTTCTACATACTTATGGGAGAGTTGACTCTTGCAAAGAGCTCTTTCCTCAGAACATAAAGAATAAGAGTCACAGGGGGTGAAAAGCAAAACCGCTTGTGAGAACACAAAACCATTTCATACAAATGTGAGCAAACACAGAGCTTTATAGAAAGACAGTTTTTCAATATGCTGGACTTCAGCATAGAGGATTATGGATCAGTATGGTTCTGTAGATTAATTTTTGGAAATAGATTTTTAAAAATGTGAAAATAAAATTAAATTGGAGAAAAGGCACCTAGTACCTGAAATGAGTTTCTGTGCTTAAAGTGCTTCTCTTTTGTTAATCCTCACCCAAGGATATTTTTCCATTGATTTTTATAGAAAGGGTAGAAAGGAGGGGGAGAAACAGAGAGAGAGAGGAAAAACATCGATGTGAGAGAGACACATCAATTGGTTACCTACTGTACTCGCCCAACCAGGGCTGAGAATCAAGCCTATAATCCAGCCTACAACCCAGGTATGTGCCCTTGACTGGAATTGAACCTGGGACCCTTCAGTCTGGGAGCAGACATTGTATCCAATCTAACCATTGAGCCAAAACAAAGTATTTAATAAATGTCAAATACATTATTGATTTGAAATATGATGTCTATAGTATTTGCTTGATGCTTTGTAAATGTTTTTCATTTTTAAGTAAGTGTTTGTAATCATGTCTACATGACTATTATGTACAGTGAAGTCATTAATATTTTATTTTAGTAAAATGGAGACATAATTATTAAATATGACTGAAGGTACATACTATGGAGTATGATAAGTATTATAGTAAAAAGCATAGTTTTAAGATCAGACATCCCTGGGTTGACTTCCAGCTAAGATTCTTAATGCCTGTTTGAATTTGGATATTTTTTGAGGTGTTTAAATCTTAATTTTCTCCTTTGCAAAAATGAGAATAATAGCTTCCTTGCAGGTCTGTATGAGTATGAAATGTGAAAATATGTGAAAATTGCTTTAGTACCCATGCAAATGATCAGCATGTAATTAACAGTAGCCATCATTTTAATTGCTATTATTGTCAACCTCATTCTTCATGAACTATGGGTCAACAACAAAAAAGGGCCCCAGTAAATGAATGAGTCACTTCACCCTGGTGTCCCTGGGAATTCGAAATGTTTCATGTTAGGGCTAAAGGACTTTTTAATTAGACCTAAAATAAAATCCCATAAAATAATAAAGCATTGCAAATATTATATAGTAGAAACCAAAAAAATGGTGGAAGATAAATCAATATAAACAAGTCTGATATATCAGTCTCAGAATAGAGAAATTACCATTAAATGAATTAGGAAGATAATTTTTCAATTAAAGTTTAAATCAAGTCTGAGGATTTATAACTTCTGATTCACATTTTCTCCTAAATTTGCTAGTCTCTTCTTTCTCTTTATAATTCATTGGAAATGAGGCTAATTGGAAAGGTACCTTCGACAGACACTTACATGTGTAATTAATTAATGCTTTTTAAATGCTGGAGATTATAAAATGAAAGAATAGTACAAACTAACCAAATGTGTAATTGTGCATTAATGCTTTTCTCAATAAATACATTTCATTGCAGTTATCATTTTTTAAGCCGACGCCAAAACGGTACAAAATTCTTCTTGAAGCCAAAGCCTTTCCTTCAGATCATGTGAGATTCTTCAAATTATATTTATATTCTGTCTATTCTTCCTAGAGAAGCATATCATTTGCCTGACTTGAATGTTTATTCCCTAGTCTTTTCTAAGTAAATTTAGAATAAAAAGATCTGTCAAATGCTTTTGATTTAGGCATTTTAAAAAATAAATGTTAGCTTTATTTCTTTTGTTCAAGTAAAACATGCTCTAGGGGAAGAAAGAATTGAATAGGAACATTGATTTATTACTCTTTTCAAACAACATTCAACAAACTGCTAGTCTAAATCAAGTACAGTTATAAATGTTTTGTTAATTCTTGTTGCTCTTTTATTTTATAAAATCATACTGATACATATCCTAGTGCTTAATCCTTTGGCTACACTGAATAGTAATATAAAATTTTATTTGTCCATTTTATAGCATGTTAGAAAGTATTGAAAAAATTATTCAAGATTAAAATAAATTTATTGTAGTTCATTAAAAAAGGCATGCTACTTTATTAGCAATTCAGTTGATAAGAAGTTAGATTGTTCCAGACACAGACACATTAAAAAGATATTGTGAATTTCAGTTTTAGTGGTAGAGAAACTCAAGTTCTGTCTTTATATTATCACTGTTAACTATTCTAGCCAATGTTTTGTAACTAAGTCATTTAATTATGTCCACATTATTAGCATTACCATACTAAAAAGGATCAAAACTTTAATATCTTGAAAAAATCTGGGGTCATTATTATTGCAACCCATTCAGATCTTGTAGTCTGATTGAAAGGAACTTTTAGATTTTCTTTCCTTTTAGTAGTTTACTTTCTCTAGGATGAGCCATTTGCATAGTCTCTGTTCACGCCTAGAAAGTCCATACTATGCTTTGGTTATATTTTAGAATTTTGACTTGCCTTGGTGATTTAACTTCTTATTCCATAAATTTCTTGTAACTCCCTGAAGTCTATTTGGCTTCTATATTTCCATTTATCTCTATTATTTAGTGTTTCAAAGAATGTTCAGGTTCCTGAATACAAATTATATTAAGCAGTTCTCTAATGTATTGTGTTAAGTCACTTTTAACCTTGACCTTGGGTATAATAATATACATTTCTTGCTATTTATTTATTTATTTATTTACTTATTTATTAATTTTAAATTGATCTTATTTATTATTTATTATTTACTTATTTTTTTTAGAGAGAGAGAGAGGATGAGAGAGAGTGAAACATTGATGTGAGAGCAAAACAGTGATCAGCTGCCTCCTACATGCCCCCTATGGAGGATTGAGCCCAAACCTATGCATGTGCCTGGATAGGAAATCTACCTGGCACCAGTTTGGATGCGTGGTACAATGCCCAAACAACTGAGCCACACTGGCCAGAGCTTATTATTTATTTTCAGAGATACTTCAAGTACTTCTGTGGACTGTGATTTAATAAGTAATCTTTATTTTGCAGTATGCTATTGAATCACAGCTTCAACTCCATGGACTCAACACTGAGAAAAGTATGCGGATTGTAAAGCCAAGAGAGGTATCTGAGAAAGAGAAATACATATTCATCATGCTTCTATTTAGTATTGATTTTTTTTCTTTATTTTCTTTAGATGTCTACTAGCTTCATTATCTTAATGGAACTTTCAAGAATGTTTATAAAAATCTATAATTCAGTAACAGATCATTTTGTTTAAAATGGAGGATTAACTCAAAAGTATATTTGTTTTCATTTTCCAAGGGCTAGTCATATTACAAGCAAATTCTTTTACTGTCAATAGCCCTGGAGTCTGCCATATTCTTCAGTGAGATGGGTGAAGATGGCAAATTATGTATATCATTTTCAATTTTAGATGCTATTAAAATCATATTAAAAACTAGTGATAATTTTTGGAACTGAATGATGCTATCTTTATGTCTTTTTTAAATCTAACTATCAAATGTTTTTGTTTGAATTTGGACTATGGTGTGGAAAGGGATGTGACGTAGTAGTAAGAGCTCATGCTTCATAATTGGTTGATATACCCCTGAGCAATCCCAGAACCACCAACTTACTGGGTTAAGGACTTAGGAACTTTTTTTTCTCTGAAATCTCTTCATATTCAAACAGGTAACAAAGGAAACACCTAATCAAACTTGACAACATGTGTAAGATCTGAAATAATGCACATTTTACATTAATAGAGATATAAGGCTACTAGTAAGACCCTGTATCTTGTCAAATTTCACACAAGGATATTCACGTAGAATAAATGTTAGGTTCATAAATGTCGTGCCAGTCTGAGCAATTTTTTTTTTCAACAGAGAATGCGTTAAGGAATTAAAATATACTTCAGTCACTTCTATTTGCCAACATGCACTAAATTACGGAAATGGAAAGTTTTCATACCTGTGAGAGGATATTTTTTCCCCAAAAGTCATGTATAAATAGTTAATTTCCAACAAAAAGGAATATAGCCACTAATATATCACAAGTCTTGATGTTAAAAGTGACAAGTGATATGAAGACTTATGAGGTATTCATAGTCTTGAAGCACTCTTTAGCATTAATAGATAACAGCAACTCAACATGAGAGATTTTCAATCGTTTTCACCTCATAGAGCACACAAACTAGTTACTAAAATTCTTTGGCACATCAAAAAATATACTTTTGCCTATCTGACAAAAAATTGGTATAATTTTGATTCATTTCCATCTGATGGCTATTGTTGTGTTGGCTGTTGTCATTTTTTTTTATTTGACATAAGGTCAATGACCCTGACTAAATAGCTGAGTGCTGCATGTCTAAAAATCCTTACAGCATACCAGTTGAAAATTACTGTCATATCTATCTATCCATCTATTGATTTCGGAAAGGAAGGGAGTGAGAGAGAGAGATAGAAACATCAGTGATGAGAGAGAATCATCAATGGGTTGCCTTCTGCACAGATCTAGCCCACACCCAGGCATTTGCTCTGGCTAGGAATTGAACTTTGATCTCCTGGTTCATAGGTCAACACTCAACCACTGAGCCATATCAGCAGGGCCATATCCTATGTTTAACAAGTATATTTAGTTGCTTCCTGCTGATTCTTAAAAGAAATAATAAGTTTTAGTATATAGAGTACTTTCCTTACTATTTTTTGAAATTATGAAGGACAGACCATATTAGATTCCTTTAAGAAAAAGAGATTTGGATTATTGGATTATTCACTTTACTTAGATGTTTTTTAGAATTACTGAAACCCTTTTTATATATAAAGTACACATCACTAAAGAACTCATAGATTTCAATATCAATACTATTTTTATAGATTTCCATTTTGTAAATAAATTCTAAGCTTCTAGTAGAAACTAGAGTATGTATCATATATATACTAGTATTTTGGCCTACTACAGGATTCAGTAATTAGCAAATAGCAAGAATTACTTAAAAATTACTGAAGGAAAACTTATGAATAATGAAAATCCCTCGAATCCTTCTAATATTAATATAGTTAGTGATGTTTTCACCTCAAAATCATGTGAGATTTAGCACTGGAGAATATTTCTGAATATTTTATAAATAGTTATGATACAATTTGATACTTTGTATTTAGCTGATTTCTTTTTATTTTTTCAAGTTGTTTGCAAGACCAAATCTAAATTCATGCACAATTTTTACTAAGTAATCAATCATTGGTATTATGTGGGGAGATGTGCAGAAAATTACCTTAGTAATTGTGTTTTACTGATATTTTTTCATGTTTAGGTCTTGATATTTAGACTGCTGTGGAGGAGATTTAACATTTAAGTTAGTAGAAAGTATCAGGTTATATTCAGATGAAAGATACATAAGTATTTTTACTCTAACAAAAATTCCCAATATTAGATTGATAAGTAAAATATTTATTTCTAAGAAATTTCTCTTGCTATGTAATATTTCATGGACTTGTACTTTCCACGTTTTATTCAATGGGAGTAAGAAAGAAACAATTTATAAGTATGCAACTAGCAACAATTTATTGGAAAATAAAATAGGGTTCTGCAAAAAATTATACTTCATAAAACTCGTTTTACTATTTTATTATCATTATTTTAAAATGCTCAAATGCTTCTCTCTTACCAAATTTTGGAAGACCTTTAATTTGGAAAAAAAAAAAGGATATATATTATTTATGGCAGGAAAGTGCTCATGGTGAATTTTAGATTGGGAAATATGAAGTGAGAAATGTATTATTGTGCCTTTAGGGGGAAGAAACCTTGAGAACAGAAGATATCCTTGAAGTAATTGAGAAGGAAGGAGACTCTATTGCAGTGATCTTGTTTAGTGGGCTGCATTATTATACTGGACAGCACTTTAATATACCCGCCATCACAAAAGCTGGACAAGCAAAGGTATGCACATCAATTGCCCCTTCCCACAGCGCCCCACACATCACCCTACTGACTGCTCTTCTAGTGAAATATCTTTGTGTCTACATAAAATTATTTAAAGAGTTAAAAAAAGAGAGAAAGATTTACATATAAAAAACTTATAATCCTTTTTTGCTTTAGGCATCTCCCTTTAAATCTTTTTTTTTTTTATCACTTCTTTGGTCTCACTTCTTTGCTAGCATCTACTGTCCCAATGTTTACCTCTAGGCAGCAGTGATATCATCTGTCACCCCTACTGAGCAGCTTAATCAACAGGAAGCAGACAGAATATTTAGGATAGTAGCTGCATACTAAGGCTGTTTGTCACACTGTAACTCATTAAAAATATAATTCAGTCTTCCTAAGTCCTAGGTACCTGAAAAGGAGAGGCATAGAATAAAATTTCATCAGTAGATTGAGTTTTACCCAGTATACATTAAGGAAGTCATTTTTATCCCTAATAATGTTAAGAAATTACACTTCTTAAATATTAGCAAGTCACATTTAAATTGTTTACCATTTTGAAATTGTGTCCTTTTTATATGCTTTTGTAAAAAAGTTATTTTAATATATGTTTGCTTTAAAAAAGAGACCAGAGGAGAGCAACACTCAACAGTTACAATTTGGATTTAAAATCCTTAAATATGTCTCTTGGCCTTTTGTATGTCCTCTTTCAAAAAGTGTTTATTTAGGTCCTTTGCCCATTTTTTTGATTGAATTGTTTATCTTCCTTTTGTTAAATTGTAGGAGTTCCAATAAATTTTGGAAACTAAACCCTTATCTAAGAAAATATTGGCAAATATATTCTCCCATGCAGTGGGCTTTCTTGTTTTGTTGATGATTTTTTTTTGCTGTGCAGAAGCTTTTTATTTTGATGTAGTCCCATTTGTTTATTTTCTCCTTAGTTCCATTGCCCTAGGAGCTGTATTGGTAAAGATATTGCTATGACATATGTCTGCTATTTTGCTGCCTATGGCTTCTTCTAAGATTTTTATGGTTTTTCATCTTACCTTTAAGTCCTTTATCCATTTTGAGTTGATTTTTGTGTATGGTATAAGTTGGTGGTCTAGTTTTTTTCTTTCTTTTTTTTTTCTTATATCTGTCAAACTTTTCCAACACTATTTATTAAAGAGACTGTTTGACTCCATTGTATGCTCTTGCCTCCTTTGACATCTACACAATGGAATACTATGCTGCTGTAAAAAAGAAGGAATCCTTACCATTTGCAACAGCATGGATGGAACTGGAGAGCATTATGCTAAGATAAATAAGCCAGTCAGAGAAAGAGAGATATCACATGATCTCACTCATTTGTGGAATATAATGAACAATATAAACTGATGAACAAAAATAGATCCAGAGACAGATATCTAACAAACTGTCAAACTTCAGCAGGAAGGCAGGGAAGGGTTCTGGGGAGGGGAGGTAAGAGATCAACCAAATGATTTGTATGCATCCATATAAGCATAACCAATGGACACAGACACTAGGGGGGTGAGGGCATGTGCGAGGGATGGGGTGGGGGTGGGAGGGCCAGGGCAAGATCAATCGATGAAAAAGGAGACATATGTTTACTATTTTGAATACTTTAAACAATAAAAAGAAACAACTATATAGAATAGGGAATAAAAACCCTTAAATAGCAGTTCTATTTGATTCAGCAATGAAGTCATGTATTTAAAAGGTGACAATCAAGTTTTGTTCTGAACATTAATAAGTTATGGGATTAATCTATGTGTGAGGTCTAGTTAATATATTAAGTTATTGAAGCTAATGAATGGAACTAATGAAAAGAAATTTAGCACCGTTATCAGCAGTCTCTAGAAACTTCCAACCATGACTTCCAACTGATTTGATAGATAACTGTGAAAGTGGTGCATTACAAAAGATATAAAGATAATGTCTTCTTAATTTAGATATTAAATGTTAAGCACCAAAATAAAGGGACACCAATAAAAATCATATTTTAAAATGTTATACCAGTAATCAGTAGTCCCCAAATCCCTTCGTATACACACACGTCTCATTAACCTTCATAGAAATAAGCACGAGACAGAAGAAAGACCATGGGTTTTGGAATCAATCACATAGTCTGAGGTTCATCTTGGCTACATCATTTGTTACATTATTTCAAGCAAGTTACTTACCTTTTCTGAGTCTCTGTTGTCAAAAGTGTTATTTTGAGATAATAAGACCCAGTTCATTAATTCATTGTGGACGTTGAAGAGGATAAAATATCTATTGGATTGCATACCTTCTGCTGTTAACTGATTGTCACCTTCCTCTTCATAAGTCTTCAATACAAAGTTACAGAAAGTGGCTGATAAATTAATTTTCTTTATTTCCCATTTAAAATAAAAATACATTTGTGTTATATGTAATTCTTATTCTTCACTATTTTGGATGCTAAAACCATTCTCTCAGCATTTTGCATGCTTCTGTTCACTTAAACAGTATAAGTGCCTATCAACTGAGGTTCTCTTGGGGTTTTCAGACAAATAAAGATATGAATGAGTAGTTTCATCTAAATGTAACCACAAAGAACTGGTGGTTAAATGATGATATAGCAGACTTAGATAGACCCATTATAAAATTGTTCTAACAAACATTTTTGCTATACAACTCCCCCCATTGTCATTGGAGGTTGAGAAAAGTCCTTTAAAATGTAGACAGACATAGCTCTCTCGGTGGTCTATGAAGATAAAGCTGAAGTAAAGGCAGAGAGAATATTAAAGATGTCAAGTGAGAGAGAGATAGAAAATTCTAGAAAAGGCTGTTAGGAGTGGTTCAGTGAGATTAAAAAAGAAGAGAAGTTTTCAGACACAAAGTATGGTAGGAAAAAAAAATGATGCTGGATGGAGCAATAAAACAACATGAGTATTTTGAAGTAGGAACTTTGCATTTATATAAAAGGAAAGTGACAGAAATTGTGAAGAACATATTAATTAAATAAATGCATGCATGGGAAAAAGAGAGAACTCATAAATGACTTGATGTGTTATTTTGAATTCTTAAAACCATTACACCTCCAGCAAAAAATTTCTAGAACATATATAACACTCGGAATCCCCTATTGTACCTTCTTCCAAATACTGCCTGTTACTTCTCTTCCAAAGGTACGAGCCTCCTGACTTCTAATTATATACAGGGTGTCCCAAAAAATATATACACACATTTTGAATAATTACTAACTCTAATGAGTTAAATCTAAAAAGAAAGAAACATCAATTGAGCTATCAGCTGTTTAAGTGTATATACATATATATGTACTAGAGGCTTGGTGAATGAAATTTATGTAAGAGTGAGCCTTCCTTCCCCTGGCTGCCAGCACTAGCTTCCCTCTGGCACCCAGGACCCAAGCTTCCCTTGCAACCCTGGCTTCATCTAGAGCAGTGGTTCTCAACCTTCCTAATGCCGCGACCCTTTAAGACAGCTCCTCATGTGGTGGTGACCTCCAACCATAAAATTATTTCCGTTGCTACTTCATAACTGTAATTTTGCTACTGTTATGAACTGTAATGTAAATATCTGATATGCAGGATGTATTTTCATTGTTACAAATTGAACATAATTAAAGCATAGGGATTAATGACTAAAACAATAGGTAACTATATATTGTGAAATATTTATTTCTAATTACAAATAAAAGAAATTTTGTCTTGAATCGTGGTGTAGCATGGGCAACAGTCTTCATATAACAACAGTAAATTATATTGTTACATTTTGCTACACCAAGGAACGGTGTGTTGCTTCCTAAAACTATGGGAAATAGGTGTTTTCCGATAGTCTTAGGCGACCCCTGTGAAAGGGTCGTTCGACCCCCAAAGGGGTTGCAACCCACAGGTTGAGAACCGCTGATCTAGAAGGTCATCTGGAAGGATGTCCAGTCTAATTAGCATATTATGCTTGTATTATTACAGATTACAAGAGGCCAAGTGAACAAAATCCTTGCACATGCAGGGTTCCTAGGCCTGACTGGCAATCAGGGCCAATTGGGGCCTTCCAGCTGCCAACTGGGGCCTCCCTTCCGCAGATGCCAGGCTGCTGGCTAGGACCTTCCTTCATTATGTGCTGCCCCCTGGTGGTCAGCGCACATCATACTGAGCAATTAAACTCTCGGTCTCTTGGTCGAACTCCTAAGGGAACACCGCATATTAGGCTTATATATATATATATATGATTGCTATATTCATTATCATTTATAATTTACACATGACTTATTATTTTATAACTGGATAATTTTAATTTTAATTCCCTTCAACTATTTTACTACCCTCCAACCTCTCTCCTGTCTGATAACCACTAGTGTGTTTCATTAATCTGTGAGTCTGTTTAGATTTTGTTTATTCATTTATTTTTTTTTCTAGATTTCACATTTTAGAAAAATCATACAGTATTTGTCTTTATCTGACTAACTTTCTTTAGGTTCATCCATGTCATAAATGGGAATATTTTATTCTTTTTTATGCATGAATAATATTAGATTATGTATATGTACCACCTCTTATTTACCCATTCATCAATAAATGGAATCTTGGATTGTTTTCATATCTTGGGTATTTTAAATAATACTTCAAAGAACATAATTTGTGATTTGGATTCAAATTAGTGTTTTGGATTCTTTTGGTTAAATACCCTCAAGAGGAATTGCTGGATCATATGGTAGGTGCATTTTTAATTTTTTTAAGAAACTCCTTGCTGTTTTCCATATTGGCTGTACCATTTACATTTCCAACAACAGTGTCTAAAGAATCACATTTCTCTAACATCCTCGCCAACACTTGTTTGTTGATTTTTTTTTAAATACATTTTATTGATTTTTTACAAAGGGGAAAAGAGAGGGATAGAGAGTTAGAAACATCGATAAGCTGCCTCCTGCACGCCCCCCACTGGGGATGTACATGCCCTTGACCGGAATCGAACCTGGGACCTTTCAGTCCGCAGGCCAAAGCTCTATCTACTGAGCCACACCAGTTTAGGCTGATTTTTTTTTTTATAATTGCCTTTCTGACAGGTGATATATCTCATTTTGGCAATTCCCTGGTGATTAGTGATGTTCAGCGTGTTTTCATGTGCCTATTGGCTATCTGTCTATCTTTTTTTAGAAAAAAGGCTATTTAAGACCTCTACCCATTTATTATATGTTTCTTAATCATTTCACATATGAAAAATTGTGTTGTCATCTTTATCAGGTTTCCATCCATTTTTTTGTGTGTCACTGACCAAGTTTTTGAGTGTTGTCCACAAAGCCATTTTTCTCATATGCCCTGTGGATTTTATTGCACAATCTTTTTTTAGAGGCAAGGGAGTGAGGGGAAGGTTTCATTGATTTAGCTATATTTTCATTCCAACACCCTCTCTCCTTTCTCAACCATAAGCTTGCTCTCTATATTTCTGGGTCTATTTCTATTTTGCTTATTCATTTATTTATTTTTTAAATTCATCTTTATTGTTGAAAGTATTACAAATGTCCTCTTTTTTTCTCACCATTGACCCCATTCTCCCTACTCCTGCCTCTTCCCAGGCCCTCACTGCACTATTTTCTGTGTCTATGGGTTATGCATACATGCATACAAGTTCTTTGGTTAATTTCTCCCCACCCCTTCACCCCCGAGTTCTCAGTCTGTAGCATGTTTTCATGCCTCTGAGTCTATTTTTTCAGTTTATTTTGTTTATTAGATCCCACATATAATATTTTGGTTTTTAGATCACACATGTAACTTAAAACCTTAAAAAATTTGTCTTTCTCTTAGTTCACTTAGCATAGAACTCTCTAGATCCACTGTATTGCTGCACATGACAAGGTTTCATTTTTTTATCCATTTACTTATTGAGGGACAGCTAGTTTGCTTTCAGATCTTAGCTATTATTGGTAATGCTTCAATGAACAGAGTTGTATGCCTTTTTGAATTAGTATTTTTGTTTTCAGAAAAATATCCAGAAGTGGGTTGCTGGGTTGTATGGCACCTCAAATTTTTAATTTTTGAGACATGTCTGTTCTGAATTTGCAATCCCACTGACAGCGTACAATGATTCCCTTTTCTTCATGTTTTCCATTATTTGTTATTTGTTAATCTATTGATAATAGTAATTCTGACAGGTGAGAGTTGGTATGTTATTTTGGTATTAAGTTGTGTTTCCCCGAGGGATGTGGTGTTGAGCATTTTTTCCTACGCTCTTGGCCATTTCTATGTCCCCTTGGGAGCAGTGTCTTTTCAGGTTCTCAGCCTATTTTTAATTGGTGTGTGTGTGTGTTAAGTTATATGAATTATATATACATAGGATATTAACCTTTTATTGGAGCTATCATTTGCAAAATCTCCCATTTAGTAAATTATCTTGTTGTTTTGTTGATGATTTTTTTTTTCTCTGCAAAAACTCTTTAGTTTTATGTAATCCCATCTATTTTTGCTTTGGTTGTCCTTGCCTGAGAAGATTAGCCTCCCAAAATTATTGCTAAGAGCAATGTCAAAGAGCATGCTGCCTGTATTTTCTTCTAGGATGTTTAGGGATTTAGATCTGACATTCAAGTCTTTAATCCATTTTGAATTTATTTTTGTATATGGTGTAAGATATTGGTTTAGATTTATCATTTTGCACATAGTATCCAATTTTCCCAACACCATTTATTGAAGACACCATCTTTTACCCATTGCATATTCTTATCTCTTCTCTCTAACCCAATGAAAGTATCATTACTATATGATTGATAAATCATATAGTTGCTTTAAATCCACTTTATAACAGGATAGGCAGATACAAATAGATAAATAAAGGTTAAAAGTTCTCATGCATATGAAAAGTAAATTGCATATTGTTTGGAAAGGTTGCAATCAGGCCCATATATCTCTTATTCGACCCCCTGCCATACATTTTTCCCACATGATGACCCTTTATGGACCAGAGTTCAAATCAATTTAGCCTTTTATGATTTTGCATACCTAGAATTATCAATATTATATTTCCTTAGCTTTCCACATAACTCATATTGCATCTTAATCAAGCCTTTGATATGCTTCCTGTCCAAATATTGTATTCTCTCCCTCTAGACTTTAATAATTACCATATGTAAATATTTTATTTCTCTAACCCAGGTCAATCACTACTAGTATCTGCTTCATAGGTTACAGCTTGCTCTAGATATCTGCTTTGTTTAGTTCTCTTTGTATTTGCAAATATGTTATATTTAAAACTTTTATATCAAGTGCCAACAATGGAAGATCAGAAAATTGTACTCATGTCACTCATATGTGGAATTTAATGAGCAAACTGAACTACCAAGCAAAATAGAGATGGATTCAAAGATAGAGAGCAGGCAGACAGCTCTGGTTGTGGTGGATTATTAGAGGGGTTGGGTATATTGAGCAAAAAAGACAAAAAGAAATAACTCATAGACATGGATAATAGTGTGATGATTGTGAGAGAGAGGGTGGAGGGAGGTGGAAGAGGACATAGATGGTATAAATAATAATGGAAAAATTATTAAATTAAATTTAATAAAATTAAGCTGTTAGTTTCAAATATCTTCTAAAAAATATAAGTTGGCCGACACTGGACCATCATTTCTATTGAATAATGAGTGGCAAGGCTGAGTCAGAGCTCTGTCCATTAGATGGGACTTAGGGAGTTCCAGCAACTCTCACCTGCACCTATTGACCTAACAATGAAGCACAGTGACAGGGGGCATATACATTTATGTTTATGTTTCAGTATTCTTACAATAAATGGTAAAATGAAGTATTTTTTTATAGACCAAGTTCTTATATTACTTGACTAACTCCTGTAAAAACATGAATGATCAATTCTTAACCTTCATCAAAAAATTTGTGCTCCTCTTTGTCCAGGCTCAATCTTTCTGTTGTAATTTTATAGCATGATGGGAAATGTATTATGTCCACCTTTACACTGTCTTGTAATTATTTCTATGCCAATCTTAACTTTCAAATTTAGGAAGTTTATGTCAGTATAGTGTTGAATGACTGATTGGGAGTGGACCCCACAAAATTCCTGGGTTGGTGCTTGGGCTCTGCACATAGTCAATTATCTTTAAATAAAAACCTATTTGACCACTGAAAAAATAAGTGAGAGTATATCATCAAGATGGATCTTACGTTTTATATGAATCACAATTCTGTCCCATTTAAACATAATCAGAAAAAAATGAAGAATTACTTATAAGGGTTAACTACTATAATAACCAAAATACTTTTTTGTAAATTTTGAGTTATCTCTCAAGTTCCATTTTTATTCTTTGACACACTTAGGACATGCAGACTGCTTCATTAAGTGATGATATATTAAATGAACAAAATTAAGCTTGAAAATTTACCTTGAGCTATTTTTCCCATCTTGAATATCTGAGGTAAATCAAACTATATTATGTGTAAAGCCCTTGGCAGCTGGAGAAAGACTCAAGAAGACTCAGTATTTTATTCTTCCCCTTTAGTTTTGCACTTACTGATGACAATTGAGAAAATAGTCACTGTTTTCCCAATTAAAAAAAAAAAGCTGCCAATGATCTTGAAAGCACATCCTTAAATAGTAAAATGTTTTCACCTACAAATTATTAACCCTGTAGGGTCTCAAAATCTTTTTTCTCTCTCTGTCAAATCCTTTACTTGCTCTCTCACCATGTAGTTGTTAGCTCTGTCTCCAACTTTTTAACTGATACATTCCCCTTAAATTTTATTAGCAAAATATCCTCATGCTCCCTACCCACCTCCAATTACTCATCTCTGAATTTGCCAGTCTCACCAATGTCTGCTTTTAAAAAGCCAGGCTAAAAAGGGCAATCTAGTTTCTGCAACAGTGATCTGTACAAATTCGCGACAGTGAGCTGGCTCCTCACTTGGAAAGCTCAGCTCAGTCCCTATGTATAATAGTCTACTGGTTAAAATATGCTTAGTATTTTTCTAAAGAAGAATAACAAAAAAACATGATACTTTTTGTTTTATTAAGAGAGATGTTGAACATTTTAAAACTACTATTAATTGTCCATGAAATTTTATTTTAAAAAATGCTGTCTGAATAGCTTATCCAATAAAATTACAACAAAAACAAAGGACATCAAGTAATATTCTTTTAACATTTAGCATCAGTTTAAATATTGGAGGATATTTATTGCTAGTTGTATGATTTTATTATTTGTTCATTCCCTTACTTATTCAACGATGATTTGAGTTTATGTTGTGTAAAAGTAGAAAACAATTAATTGGAAAATTGCTACAAGATATCTGTGCAAAATGCTGTAAGATGAGAGGAGAGTTTGGCAAAGGAATCTTTCCATAAAAAGTTATACTGTGATAAAAATCTGAGCTACTCAGGCAAATGGGGAAGGAAAGAATACCCTGGAGACAGAGAAAAGTTTATGCAAATAGAGGGAAGGAGGTATGGAATACCCAGGAGAGGAAACCTGGAGAAGACCAGATCTTAAATGTAGTTAGGAGCCATATTAAAAGAAAGTGAATTACATTGTAAAGTTAATGGGTGGTTCTTTGAATGGATACAGGGAACCTTACAATCAAATATGTGATTTAGAAAGCTAATGGAAGGAAGGAAGGAAGGAAGGAAGGCTGGAAGTATTTGTAGTGGTTAGATGACTATTGCAGTCCAGCTGGTATGGCTTAGCGGTTGAGCATAGACCCAGGAACCAAGACGTCACTGGTTAGATTCCAGTAAAGGCACATGCCAGGGTTTCAGGCTCGATCCCCAAGGGTGGCCCTGCAGGAAGCAGCCAATTGATAACTTCTTATCTCTAATCGATGTTTCTATCCCTCTATCCCTCTCCCTTCCTCTCTCTCTCTATTCAATAAAAATATATTTGAAGAAGGCTACTGAAATAGTCTGGGGACTAATGATAAAGCATGGTGGCTGAACACTCCTATGCTTCTATGTGGTAATATCAATACAAGTGTGAGCACTGTGAGTAATTTTAATAAAATCTATTAAACAAATATTTGTTTATTGAAAAATTTACATGAAATAGATACTCAAGTGTGGAGTTTATGTTTTCACCAATTCATATTGTTTTAATTACTCTTAGAAGTAATATACTAAAGATAGGTATGGAGGAACGATGAGTTCTTTAATTTTTATGATGCTGCCATCTAGTGAAAATTTTGTAAAATAATTTTGTGGTAATATTCAACTTCGTATCTTCTAGTCTTTTAATCAAAATGGTTATATTTTAATAATGTATGTCTTATGCCATCTATGGGGAAATATTGTATATGCATTAAATATATTATAGGAGTATGAGTGTTGTTGTTTTAATATGGTGTTACAGATGTGACCACAGGGCTTTTAATAATGGGATAAAGTAGGTGAAGTTTCATGGTTTCCTAATTGTGACTATTCTTTATAAGTAATTGATAATAAAGTGCTGAGTTTTCTGAACCTTGAGGTTTCCAAGAAAATTAAGTTGTAAAATTATATCTATGAAAAGTTGATTGTAAAAAACACAAGTCTGCAAACTCAGGTTTTGATAATCTCTAAATTTTGATAGAAATTAATTGTATTTCTTTTCTATATCTCCTAAATCTTATGTTAAAATGGAGCATCTGTTGTATTTTTATTATGTGTTGCTTCTTTTTTTGTGAGAAACGAAGCCCAAATACACCTCCTCCCCAAATTAGTTATATTTTACCAATAAAAACTTTTTCTGAGATGCAAATTCTGTTCACATTATAATGGGCAAGGCTTCTAATTAACTAATTCTTCAATATATTGAGTATTGTTTTTAATAGAAACGATGCTCTGGGGTAATGGCCAGAAAACTTTTTCTGCAACAGATGGGATAGTAAATAGTTTAGAATTCATCAGCCTTATGGTCTCAGTTTCAACTACTCAATTCACCTGCAAGAGCAGCCATAGACAATATTTAAACAAATGAGAGGGTTAACTTTATTTATCAAGAACAGGTCATGGCCTAACTGGTTTGGCTCAGTGGATAGAGTGTCAACTCTGCAGATTGAAGGGTCCCAGGTTCAATTCCGGTCAAGGGCACATACCTTGGTTTCAGGCACATCCCCAACAGGAGGTATGCGGGAGGCAGCTGATTGATGTTTCTCTCTCATCAGTGTGTCTAATGCTCTATCCCTCTCCCTTCCTCTCTGTAAAAACATCAATAAAATATATTAAACACACACATACACACACACACACACACACACACACACACACACACACACAACAGTTTGCACAGGTCATAGTTTGCATCATCTCCTGTAGAGAAAGTACACAAAATAGCAATTTGGGTTTATTTATTCTTAAGAGGTGTTAGAACAATCTAAAATTGGCCCCTCTGCAATTATTTCCTTTAAAAGCCTCAATTGATAGATGTTTCTTCAAAATGGCAGAAAATTTAGGGTTTTGAGAATGTAATATTATATGTGCATATAGTAAACAATAGAAGAACTGCGAGGCAAAACATTTCTTCAAAGTGAACTATCAACCTCTCTCCCCCCATTTTACGATCAGTTTTTGTTTTTAGATTAATGTTCAGGTACAAAATTGTCTTAATGTGGAATGAATCACTGTATTCTTTAAGTAAAACTTATGCTGATATGCAGAAAGCTAAGTGGTTTTGATGGTTAGCCATTAAGTTAGAAAGTTACTACTTAGGTACTAGTTTGAATGATATAAATTCACTAATCTAGGTTGTCCTTTTGGAAGTATTCGTTTCCAAAACACTGAATTCTACTAGGCAGACATACAAAACGCTTGAAGCCATACAAGTAAATAAGATTTGAGTCAATGTAAAGGAAGAACACAGCACAGAGTAAAAAACATCATTATTTTATGGGCTGTGTGGGAGAGAACAAAATACCCTCTATCATCAAGGCTCTTCTAGCTGGATTAATAAACAAATAGACATGAGACAGGTTAGCGAGAGAAAACCAAATTTAATACATACATATGTACAGGACCCCCGCTTACATGAGAGATACATGCTGAGTTGGCTTAGAGATAGAAAGGGAACATTCTATCTAATAAAGAGGAAATATGCTCATTGACCCTCACGCCATCACAAAAATGGCAGCACCCAGAGCCAATACTCTGCACACCTGCCTCCAGAGTCCCCTAGTCCCCTCAGCCCCCCAGCCACCTAGGGCTGACCCAAGGTGCAGGCAAGCCTCAGATGGCAATTACCCAGCCACCCAGGGCTGCCCGAGGCTCAAGTAACCAGAACCAGCCAAGGCTTGCACTGCCAGCAGTGGCAGCAGCAGAGGTGTGATGGAGGCATTGCCTTCTCCTGATTGTTGGGTTGCCTCTTAGACTGTTAGAGAGGATAGGCCAGGCTGAGGGAGCCTGCTTCCAGTGCATGAATTTTCATGAACTGGGCCTGTAGTAAGTATATAAGACATCCTGGTCTAGGGATGAGGTAATGCACCTGGAAAGTATCAAAGGATCATGGCAAGATGATTAAGAAGAACAAATGTTTAGTAAATAGAAGTTTGCCCTGCCCTTCAGATAAACCAAAAGAAGTTATCTCTGATAATCTCTTATTATGGCCAAATTCCTTAATTCAAGTTTTTTTTTTATGTAGTTAAAGGGAGGGGTAGAAGTTTCTCTTGAGCTTGCCTCAAAGTTATCCACACACCACTGAGGCAGATCTTGGGATGACTGGATCTCAACCCCCACAATAACCTTTGTGTCAGCTGATTGGAGAAGGATTTGCCTTTAGGAATCCTGCTAGTCTCAGCAGAGCTCATGTAGATATCTCTAGCTAAATAAAGGAGAGTTGGTTAGACCAGCAGAACCAAGCTGAGCTCATTAAGATTGATTCTGATCAACATTTTTTCATCTTCCACCTGGGCCAGCAAGTTGGCCAAGGTAGTCCTTCTCACAGAGATGGCAGAGGGCAAGCCTAACCACTCAAGTGCTTTAAGGATTCTACTTGTATTACATGTGCTAACATTCCACTGGTCAAAACTACTCACTTGGCAGATCTAAGTTGCAGAGAACTGAACCCTGGCCGCAATGGAAGGAACTGAAAAATTACATGGCAAAGGACAAGAAGGGACAAAGAATTGGAACTGTTAAGGCAATTTACTAAAACAAGTAAACACTCAAACTGATTAAATTTCATGTGGGCATGATGTGGGATTAAGTGATAAATTAAAAACGTTCATTAATGTCTTCAGTTTAGAAGGATATACTATAGCAATAGTTCTCTAAAAGCTTTTTATGCTATGTTTACAACTCTTTATATTTATTGTAGTTGTAATTAAAACAATTTTAAAATATATTTATTTTTAAATTTACTTTAGCAATAACAAACTCATCACATATTAACATAAATTATATATATGGGTAAGGAAAAATATATTTTCTGAAATAAGCAAAAAAAAGTCTTACATTTGGCAAATTTCTTTACTGTTTGGTTTAATAGAAGACAGCTTTTTGTGTGTGTGTGTAACTTGCTTCTGCATTTAATTTTTGTTTTTTTCTTTGTAAAGAATAAGAAGAAAATTGTTCAGACATATAGTCAGAAAAAGCAGAAGTAGTTCAATTGTGAATATTTTTTTATACTGCACCCAAATTTGACAAGTGAGAACTTCTTGAGAGTTGTGGTGCAGAACACAAAACAAAATTACTGAACTGTCTGTACTTTGTTACTGTGAAATCCATTGGTTGATTTTGCATTTTGAATGGACCATTTATCCATGATATGTAACATCAAGATTCATCATTTGGTTCACTGAGCTATGAATATTTTCACTGAGCTATGGATATTTTTCAATTACTTACATATTTCATTATGTATTATTTTAAAATTATATTCACTATTAAGCTCAGGAGAAATATTTTTAAATACTGGGAAGGGGTCATATTCATAGAAGTGAATACAAGTTTTTTAAAATTTTAATTTCTTGCCCTGACTGGTTTGGCTAAGTGGATAGAGCATTAGTCTGTGGATTGAAAGGCCCCAGGTTCAATCCAGTCAAGGGCATGTATATATCTTCGTTGCAAGCACATCCTTAGTGGGCGGTGTGCAAGGAACAGCTGAATGATGATTCTAACTCTCTATCCCTCTCCCTTCCTCTCTGTAAAAAAATCAATAAAATATATTTAATTTTTTAAATTTATCTTAGAAACTACTTTTAAAAAATAGAAACAAATACTGTAACTTGTTTTTCTTGAATTGACAGACTCATACAAATTCTATTATTGCCCAGCAGTTTCTCTTCCATGGGTGGGGAGAGAAGTTCTTCATCAAGTAAAAGTTGTTGATTGCAACTCAAATAATCACATGTGTGCATCACTTTGAGACAACCATCTCCTTCAGAATGTGGTCAAATATTTTGCATACTTCCCACATTAAACCTTCAAATATGAAAATTTTGGTTTTGAGATTTAATACAAATTCATCATTTTTACAGATTTATCAAGGATATTTTAAAGTAGAATGACCTTTCTCACCCACCCTGTAACTGGATGGTTTTGATATGTAGTCACAACCTGTACAGTTTGGGGCCTCTGCCTTGATTTATGACAAGGTGCCAGCAGTTTTGCCCAACACTGCTTTTGCATTATCATTGCCAATATCAACACAGTGGAGAAGGCAAAGAATGTCTTGCTATTATGAAAATTGTTCTGACCTAAAAGCATTTTGAGAATGCCCAGGATTTTGTGATTCAGTCTTAGTGAGCCACTACATCAAAGGATGAACCAAATTTCTGTTATATTAGTTTGTCAAAGATTCTCTTTTTCTTTTTATCTGAGAATAATTTCTCATTGGTCCTTTTATTTTTATTTTTTTTAATCTTTATTATTGAAAGTATTACATATGCCTCCTTTTCCCCCATTGACCTCTTCCCAGCCATTCCTACCTCCTCAGCACATGCCCTCACCCCTCTACTATTTGTGTTCATGGGTTATGCTTATATGCCTGCATAAAAGTCCTTTGGTTGATCTCTTTGTCAAAGATTTTCTTAAAGATATGTGTACTTACTCTTTCTAATCATTAAGCAAATTTTAAACTTGTTATTATGTTCTCCTCCAGGGTTGTTTTGTTGGCTTTGATCTAGCACATGCAGTTGGAAATGTTGAACTCCACTTACATGACTGGGGAGTTGACTTTGCCTGCTGGTGCTCTTATAAGGTACAAACTAGTTAATATATTTACATCCTTTTATTCCCCATTAATATTAACCTAATTAAAACACTGGAAAATTGACCAATTTTAGCTATTTGAATTACTTTTCTCCATTTTATTAGTATATTTTTTGCTTTTAGTTAATTAGAGACTCATCCAATCTTATAGTATGATAATAAAGTTCTGGTGTTTTAATCTACTATAGAGTACTTATTCCTTCAATTTCCTGGCTGCTATAAAAAGTCAGGAGACTATTGGTAAAATAATATTTCAGAATTAAAAATTAATTCAAATTAATTGAGATTTTAGTATTGGTGTTTTTTTTAATATGTTGTGAAATTTCTACATGTGTAAGATAATTCTTATGGAATCAAGTCGCATTTGATATTTGAAGACAATTTAATTGACAGGGAGCATAGAAATGAAACCAGTTTTAATCTAGGTGTTTTAAATATACTTATATTATTACTTAAATATTTTGTGATAAAATAATTGAAACTAATGAGCTTTGAAATTAGATTGACTTCAATGGAAATGTTATCTATTAGTTGGGGCAAAATTTAGCCAAAAAAGTAATAGCTATTTATTCCCAATTAACACTTCCATGTTTATTTGTTTTTCTTTGAACATGGTGACCCAAAATTTATTTTATTATGAATATTCAAATAACTACACATATTAAACTGATCAAAAGTTGGTTTCTTAGCAACAACAAAAAAGATTACATTGTTTATCTTTGTCCTATATTCAGATAAACCCATATAATTTAATTTATTTTCAATCCAGTATTTAAATTCAGGAGCTGGAGGTCTCGCTGGTGCCTTTGTCCATGAAAAGCATGCCCATACAATTAAACCTGCGTGAGTACCATCTTTAGATTATTCTTTGGTGATAAATACATTAATTAGCATTAATAATATGTTAAATTTACATAAGTTACTATCCATTAAAAATTTGGATTGGTTACAATCATTTGACTACTGTATTAATAATGATGTGCTTTATCAGACATAAATGCTTCCCAAAGAGCTCAATTGGTTGAACAAGAAATATAATCACAAAAAGGGAGCTTTTGTGCTAATGGTGAATCACTGTAATCATATAGAGCAGATGGTTTAATGCAAAGAGACTACTTAATCTTTTTTCCAAAAATTAGACTTCAGAAAAGCTCTGATTTCTCACATCAAAGAATAAATCAAAGGCAACAAGAGATGTGCAAAATAGAGCCTTAAATGTGTTTTATTACTAAAATCACGTCTACCTCTAAAGCTTGAAACATAATATGATTATCTTGTAAGGAATGTCTTCTGTCCAAAAAGATTTTATCACCCATGAAAAATGAAGAAGCTGAGCATTAGACAACAGACTGCCAACATAAAAAGCAGTGCTTTTTAAAAAATTTTTATATAACTTACTTCATTTTTTAGAGCAAATGTAAATGCAAATGTGATACACCAACCCATAGACACATTTTTATTTGACTAAGGAACTCACAGTGTTTCTTTTACTTTTATCTGGTATAGAGGTGAATAAATAATATTCTTGAAGACAAAAATAGATCACACCTTTCACAGTTGTATCAGAGTATATGTGATTAGGAGACTGGCTCTAGTAACATAAGTAATACAATAATATTTGATTAGTTTTCTAAATCTTCCCAGCCATTGGCTGAGTGGTATAATCTTTTCAAGAATCAAAGTTGAATTAGTAATAAAGGTTGGAGCACCTTATAGTTCTGAGGTTCTATGTATATGAATCCTAGAAATTTAAGATAATTTTCTATAGTTCATTTAATCATGTATAAATTTTTTTAAGATTTTAAAGTTTTAAAATTAAGTAGAGTTTCTCTAGGCAGATATTTTGCTAGGAAGACTTCTTCTAATGACTGTCAGTATATTAGATTTCTCCTATGTCCCAAATTCTCTGAAAAGAATTTAAACCATATACAGTGGTACCTCGAGATACGAGTTTAATTTGTTCTGTAACCTTGAGGCCTGGGAAACTATGAGACGCTCGAGTCGTGGTAAACTGGTGGGTTGTGTGCAGCCGGCAGATCCATGCGATTACTTTATCTCAAATGTTGCTTGTATTTCAAAGCAAAAATTTCTCACTCACGGCTCGTATCTCAAAAATCTCGTATGTTAGGGCACTCACATCTCGAGGTGCCACTGTAATATAAGAATATCATCCTATACAATAAAAGGCTAATATGCAAATAGACCAACCGGTAGAATGACCAGTTGTTCTGATGCACACTGACCACCAGAGATCAGATGCTCAATGTTGGAGCTGCCCTCTGGTGGTCAGTGCACTCCCACAGGGTGAGTGCTGAGTGCAGCAGCAGTAGCAGAAGCCTCTCGCACCTTTGTGGCAGTGCTGAACAATATCCGTCTGATTCTCCAAGGGCTCCTGGACTGCAAAAGGGTGCATGCCAGGCTGAGGAACACCTCCTTACTTCCTCCCAAGTGCATGATTTTCATGCACAGGGCCTCTAGTGCATATTATAAAAAGTCTCTTTTCAATTTTAGCAGATCTCATGGATAACATTTTATTTAGCATACTTCTTTTCTGGTATATAATATATTGCTGGCTTTTGTGTGAAGACCCATCACTCTGAACACTTTCTATTTCTTCACTTATTTTAACTGTAATAGAGGATCTGACATATTATATAATCCCAAAGAGCAAGCAGGTGGGTGTGGCAGGGTGTGTGTGTGTGATAATTCGTCTACACAATTCTATAGAATGCAAGTGTTAATAGTTAAGCTCTGGGCTTACAGCATCAATATATTACACTTGAGACTTCTTTACCATCATTTGCCCTTTATGGATGAGGAGCAGAAGAAGGTGAAGAGGTTGTAGTATACTCACATGTGCCTCAAGTTGTAGAATCCCAACATTTTCTAGATGCTATAATGGCTAAGTCCATGTTCCCAGGAGAAAGACCGTACTAGGCAGGCTAGATTCATATGCTAGTTTGACCACTTGCTGGTCCATGACCTGAAGATTGGTCCTTGACATTCTGTTCTAGCCTCACACTAAAGTCCATGTCAGCATCTACCTCAAATTACTGTGAGAATAAAATGGGATAATGCATGTAAAGCACTAAGCACAGCCACTTAAGCACTGTATGTGATCCACACATATAGGCTAAGAACTTGCACTTTTAACTTGCAGACTTTTGTGTAGCAAAGATCAGTTTTCTCAAGCACAAAACATAATGCCAAGCATCACGTTTTCTGACCTTTAGGAAGTCATACAGTTTTGTGCTAAGACCACGTTCATTTCTGCAGGTCTTTGACAGCCTCACGGTGTAAGTTTCCATTCCTTGATTCTCTCCTACATATCACTTCCTCAGTAATTAATGAGTTGAATGAGATATTTATGTACACTCATTTTATATTTATATGAGAGTCATGTTTTGAACTTTTTTGGAAATTATACTTTATTAACTATCGTTGCATTTGAACTATTTGGTTTTGGAAACTGACAAGACCCAAACCAGGCTTGACTCACAAAGCCCGCTTTACAGAAAATCCTAGTTGTTTATTTGAGTGTTAAAGCTTTTTAGATGTGCTGTCAGAATGGCTAATTCCATTTGTACCAACTACTTATACCATTATGTAACTAATGCTGTTGCAAATTTTGTTGCTTAAGTAAGGCTGACATCTAGTGGCTAAATATATTATTTCAAATAAGTAGTATTCAAATAACACTTATTTTCCTGGTTGAATCTTTCAATCCTTATCAAGTATTTTTAAAGCATATATATATAATTTTATTTCATATTTATAGTACAACAGTTGTGTATTCAAAGCCTTCATTAAATAGGTAGAACAAGATGAAGGTGGAAATTAGTGAGAAGTTTCTAGGGGCATGGTTAAATGGCATGAACATGTGTTCATCAAGGCTGGGCAAGAAGGGCACAGTGGCCCACCTGATGTAGAGAGTGGATCCCAGGATATGTAACCCTACACTGTAAAAGTGTAATATTCAGTATATATTTCTGAAATATCTTTTAAGTGATGTTTCCACTAATAACTGGTAAATTACATCTCTACCAAGATATTTCAATTTTTTTTTGTTTGTTTGTTTAAATAGGCATGTTGGCCATTGTTCAAGACTGATGAGCTAAGACTTTTTCCAAGAACATTTTTCCAATAAAGAGAATGAATAGAGGTCAGATTCAATCCACTGCATTAAGAATCATAACTCAAGCTGTTAGTCTCAACTAGAATTTGATCTTTTCCTAGTTTATAATCATTTTTTCTCATTCCCATTTCATATGCTAACCCTTATATGTAGCTAAGAATTATACTAAATTAAGACTAATCATGAGTAAATAGCATCTTGTTTTTTGTTTGTTTGTTTGTTTTTTTCCTTGAGGGCTGACACCTATTTAGTTTGTAAAGCTGGTAATTATTGCTCTGAAATATGAAGGAGAATATTTTCAATTGTAAAAATTAGACAATAAAAATGTATCACTAAAAAAGTGCCTAAATACCTTTGAAATTGTCTTTTTACCTTGATAAATGTTGTGTTTTCTAGTACACTTTAGATCAATACTGACCCTTTTGATTTTAGTGACTTAAATATTTCTGAATTCCATGAAGAGATTATTCTGTAAGTGTCCATAGACTGAAATTCAAGATCCCACCATCTCCACACCTTTTTATTTTATTTATTTAGTTTAACATTTGATTTGATTTTAAAGAGAAAGGAAAAGGGAGAGAAAGATAGAAATATCAATGATGAGCGAGAATCATTGATTGGCTGCCCTCTGTATGCCACTACTGGGGATCTAGCCCACAATCTGGGCATTTGCCCTGATCAGGAATTGAACCGTGACCTCCTGGTTCCTGAGTCAACTCTCAACTACTGATAACTGGTGAGCTCCCCTCCTCCCCGCACCATACCCATCTTTTTAGAGAGACTCTAGTATGAATATAGGAATGCATCATATGAGATATTAAGATTCCTTCTATCATTTACTTTTTTTGCCCTATCCAATGACATCACATATACCAAAGAACTGCTGTTCCTCACTTTTCATGCTGATGTAACAAACTTTCCAATATTCCCATGTACTAATTAGATCTCTTGAGATGCTCATTTCTCCTGGAATTTTAAAAAAAGGTTTATGAGTGCCCAAGAATGGGGCCTAATGACAATTCTGATGAAAATGCTAGAATTTCAAAGCATGCCAACACATTTCCATAATCATCTAGAGGTGTTTGATTGAAGGCTTTAAATAGAGATGGCATTTTTCAAACTTCATTAAGAGCTTGAGTTATCTCCTTTATTGTAATAAGCAATTTGAAGGTTAAAAAAATCTCAGCCAAATTGGCTGGCTGACTTCAGTATGTAGCTAGGGCAAATGTTAGAACTCAGAAAGATAGTTTAGTTTTATTATCATTTGGCAATTTGAAGAAGAAAAAAAGGCACAACAAACAAAATTCAAAAAAGCACAAGATAATATAAAAGTAAGCATCAAAATTTTAGCAAAAAGATTTAATAAAAGAGAAGCTTATACCATTCTTCTCCCAATTTTACAAGAATTCTCTAAATGCTTCTCCCCATGCTCTTCTTGCCCAAGAGCATATAATACACAGTCATGATTTTAACAATAAACATTTGGACATCAATGTCCATTTCTAGGTATAATGCTTACTCTTTAAACTTTATTTTCATCTGGTTGTAAATTTTAAGAGTTCCTGGTTTACAAGGCATTACTCCAGTCCCCAAAGATACATGGTACTATAGGAAAGCAAAGATTGTCATGATAGGAAATATTCACTAATGAAATACACACTTAAAAAATTAGCTCTTACTTGACAACTTTCTTCAGTTAGTATCAGCATCTATCTCTATGGGTGACTATAAAAAATGCTTGGTTTCTTGCTGATTATAAAATGTTATTAAAACCAGATAACATAATGACAATATAATGAAATGGATTGTAAAGTAAAATATTTCAAGAGATTCAGGATTTCATGATGCAAGTGATATTATAAAGAATTGCTGAATCACAAAATCATGAACAATGAGAATCTGGCAGAGTGAAAACCATTAACAGATGAAGTAGAGGAAATTAGACACGCTACTTCAAAAATAAATGACTTGACATCAGGGATTAAGAAGAAATGATGTATGCTTCAAAAATTTTTGTAGAAATCATCATTTTTACTGTCATGCTGAAAAAGTTAAATGTAAGAAAAAAGCTTATATTTTGCCATCATTATATTTGTCAAAATATGATAGTAAAAATCAAAAATAAAAAACTGGGTCTGCCAAGACCGGTTTAGCTTAGTGGATACAGCATCGCCCTGAGGACTGAAGGGCCCCAGGTTAGATTCCGGTCAAGGGCATGTATCTTGCTTGCGGGCACAACTCCAGTAGGGGGCGTGCAGAAGGTGGCTGATGGATGTCTCTCATCGATGTTTCTGACTTTCTATCCCTCTCCCTTCCTCTCTGTAAAAAATCAATAAAATATATTAAAAAAAAAAAAAAACTGGGTCAACTCTCAACTACTGATTTATTACTTATTCTTTTAATAACTAGCATATTATAATTTTAATCTATATATTATCAAAATTATAAGTTTAAAATTTTATATAATGTTAAATTCTTTACTTTTTTAAAGTTATTCTTTTAAAAATGTATTTATTTGAGAGAGAGAGAAACAGCGATCTGTGGTTCTACTTATTTATGCGTTCATTGGTTGATTCTTGTACATGCCCAGATGGAAGATCAAACAAATATGCAATCTTGGTGTATTGGAATGGCATTCTAACCAACTGGGATACCCAATCAAATATTTGATTTTTTTATCCATTAATTACTAAAAAAAAAAAAAAAAAAACTATGGTTACTGGTTTACATTTGATTTATTTTAAATTTATTTTTCTCTAATATTTTATTTGTCATCAAATTATGAGGACCTGTAATATATCTATATAACTTTCTAATCTCAGGAATAAAACATGATGAAATACCCACTTTACCTTACTCAAATAAAAGTGTCTTTTCTAAGGTGATCATTGTTTTATCATGTAAGGAAAATAATCCTGAGTGAATTAAGATGTATCAAATATAACCAACAAATATTTTTATAAAAAAAAAGTTTTCATAGATGCAAATACATAGAGTATGTTGCTTATAATTTAAAAACCTTACACTCGCTGAAACCGGTTTGGCTCAGTGGATAGAGCGTTGTTCTGTGGACTGAAAAGTCCCAGGTTCAATTTGGGTCAAGGACATGTACCTCAGTTGCGGGCACATCCCCAGTAGGAGATGTGCAAGAGGCAGCTGATCGTTGTTTCTCTCTCTCATTGATGTTTCTAACTCTCTATCCCCCTCCCTTCCTCTCTGTAAAAAAAATCAATAAAATATATTAAAAAAAAATAAAAATCTTACACTATTTGGAGATATACTATTTCAGTAGTTCAATAAATTATTTAAATAATAGGTAACATAAAGGTAGACATATGCCACAGAAAACATTTTAATAAACACTGGGTTAACTCGCAGACATTGCTGCGAGAGCAGTGGAGGGACAGGTAACTTTCAGAGCTGCTTCAGAAAATCTTGAGCATGGTAGTAGGGAGACTTACAGATATGAATCCCTTGCTAATTGGAATGCAATGTTAACTAAGTGAATAAATTTACTCTGTAACTCTGAAAACTGAAATTGTTATCTATGAGAGGTATTTCCCTAGATTAGTTTCATACATTTAAGAAGGTATAAAGAAGATTTACTTAAATGACATTTCTTTTTTCTTTATGTTAATCCTCACTTGAGGTTATTTTTTTTCTATTGACTTTTAAAAAGAGTAGAAGAGAGAGGAAGAGACAGAGAGAAACATCCATGTGAGAAAAACACATTAATTGGTTGTCTCCTGCACATGCTTCTACCAAGGATGGAGATTGAGCCTGCAAGAGAGGTACATGCCCTTGACCTGAATAAACCCCAACACCTTTCAGTCCAAGGACCAATGCTCTATTCTCTGAGCCAAATCAGCTAGGTGCCGTGGTCAGGAAACTGCAGCTCACGACCCATATGTGGCTCTTTGGCCCCTTGAGTGTGGCTCTTCCACAGAATACCACAGCCTGGGTGAGTCTATTTTGAAGAAGTGGCTTTAGAAGAGTTTAAGTTTAAAAAATTTGGCTCTCAAAAAAAATTTCAATTGTTGTACTGTTAATATTTGGCTCTGTTAACTAATGAGTTTGCTAACCACTGGGCTACAGCTTAAATGACATTTCTTAAAGGTATATGTCAAATGCTCTTTTCTTTTTTATACTTTTTACTAAAATTTTTATGGAATCTGAGATATTGTCTTAACTTGTAACAGTCTGCCTCTTATAAAAAAATCGCTCTTTATCTCCTTTCTACAATATTTTAAAATGATAGATAATGGTAAAATTGATTTTGCTTCATGCTCTCACTTAGTTTCAAAGCCACACTCATGGAACGGGTTATACCTGTCATAACATCTAGTCCCCAGATTCTCACTATAAGGATTCTAAAAGAAGACAAGTTAATTGGAGAAAACACATCTATAGAATCATGACATATAACATACACCTGCTTTCATTTGGAAACCATTTTAGATCAATAATTCATCTTTTTGGCATGAAAATTTTTACTATGAAAAATTGTCCAGATAATTGTCACATTTCATTAATTTAAGCTTTGATCATAAAAATAAAGTTTACGTACTAAAGAGTGATCAGAATTAAAAAAAAATGTAGCAAATAATCCAAGTACTTCAACTCAAGAGATAAAATGGCTTTAAGAGAAAGTTGAAATAGTAATTATCAGTATAAAAAGATAAAACCACAGCTGCTTAAAAATCACTACTCTTAGAAAATGGTGACATAATTATTAATTTGGGAAAGTTGAATTCTTTGAAAACTCAAAATTTATTTTCTCTTATCAAATAACAATATAATGTCTGTGAAGATATATGAGGTCATTGAACTTTAAGACACAAGAAGTAAAACTGTTCAAAGAGCTTCAAGTTTTGCTTTAATTGCTTCTAGTTTTATCCATAAAGTGACTTTTGAAATCTGTAGGTTTTTTAAAAATATTAACTATACAGAGCTATTATTGCTAAACTTCTATTTATTCTTATTGAGAAAATGTATGTATCTATCTGGTGCTCTATGATTGTCAAAAGAGCCTTGGTGCAATGCCACATAATGTGTGGGCAGCATGAAGAATTTCACTGTAACTACCCATCATACACAGACCCACCACTGGGTTATGGAGCTTCCATGACTGGGGAAAGCTAACTCCACACACACAAGAACATGTGTAAAACATTACTCAGAAAAAAGGTCTAAACACATCTTATTCATTTTCTCCTTGTTCAGTTTTTACTGCAAAGAGAGGCTTTAATTGAATGGGAATTATCTTTTTTTCTGTAGAGTTGAGAACTGTCTTCTATAAGACCAGTTCATGGACTCTCATGCACTGCTGGTGGGAATGCAGACTGGTCAACCACTGTGGAGAACAGTATGGGGTTTCCTCAAAAAACTAAAAATGGAACTCCCATTTGATCCAGTGTTCCCACTCCTAGGAATATATCCAAAGACACTAGAAACACCAATTAGAAAGGATATATGGACCCCTATGTTCACAGCAGCACAATTTACCATAGCTAAGATTTGGAAACAGCCTAAGTGCTCATCAGTAGATCAGTGGATTAGAAAACTGTGGTCCATCTACACAATGGAATACTAAGCAATGGTAAAAAAGGAGTTCTTACCATTTGCAACAGCATGGATGGAACTGGAGAGCATTATGTTAGGTGAAATAAGCCAGTCAGAGAAAGATAAATATCACATGATCTCACTCATGTATGGAATATAATGAACAACATAAACTGATGAACAAAAACAAATCCAGAGACAGAGAAACATCCATCAGATTGTTGAATCTCGGAAGGTAAGGGAGGGTGGGGTTAGGGAGAGAGATCAACCAAAGGACTTGTATGCATGCAAATGGGCCTAACAAATAGACACAGACAACAAGGGGGTTAGGGCATGAGTTGGGGGGATGGGGGCTAATAGGGGAATAAGGACATATATGTAACACCTTAATCAATAAAGAAATTTAAAAAATAAGATTTCCATTTCACCAATAACACCAAAAAAAAATCAGTTCATGCATAGATAAATTGCCTTGGTTCCCATATCATTTCCTCTTAATCAGCTTTGATCAAGCTCATAGAACATTTGCACAAGCCATGACAACTTAGGCAAAAAAGAGCCAATTAGCTCTTTTTAATTTGTAAAGGTCCTGCTTGAAAAATTGATAATAAATTAATTATAAATTTCCTGATTATAGGGACATTGTCTTTTTGACCTTTTTTACTTCCATAACCCATAATACCTAAGACATTATTATTATTATTATTATTATTATTATTATTATTATTATTTATTTCAGAGAGAGGAAGGAAGAGGGAGAGAGGGTTAGAAACATCAGTGATGAGACAGAATCATCAATTGGCTGCCTTCTGCATGCCCCCTACTGGGAATTGAGGCTGCAATCCAGGAATCAAACTGGTGACCTCTGTGCCCTTACCAGCAATCAAACTGGTGACCTCTTGGTTCATGGGTCTATGCTCAACCATTGAGCCATGCTGGCCAGAGAGAAAATATTTTTAAGTTTTTGCTATTGAATATATAGTTCTTTCTTTACTCTCAGCATAATAGACAAACCATTTTGTAACATATGGAAGTGTTTCTACTTTGCAAGTTATTCTGAAGGGAAATGATTTGCAAAATACTGTCAAATTAAATATAAATTTCCATATGTTTCTACAAAGACCAAATATATCCATGAAAACCTAGCTGCAGACAACTTCATAAGGATTATTTTAATATGTTTATATTTATTTTTAGAGAGAGGAAGGGAGAGGGATAGACAGATAGAAACATCCAATGTGAGAGAAACATCATTGAGCCTCCTGCTCAATCCATACTGGGGATTGAGCCCACAACCCAGTTATGTCCCCTGACTGGAATTAAACTAGTGACCTCTATTTCATGGGTCAATGCTCAACCACTGAACAACACTGGCTGGCCTCTTCATACATATTTTTTGTTTAATATATTTTATTGATTTTTTTCAGAGAGGAAGGGAGAAGGATAGAGAGTTAGAAACATCGATGAGAGAGAGACATCGATCAGCTGCCTCCTACACCCCACCTTGTACCCGCAACTAAAGCACATGACCTTGACCAAAATCGAACCTGGGACCTTTCAGTCCGCAAGCTGACGCTCTATTCACTGAGCCAAACCGATTTCGGCTATTCATACATATTTTAATTTACATGGCAAATTGTTCTTTCTAAAGTCCTAAATTCAGATGTATTCTCTTATTTTTATGCTTTTAACAGCAATATTTCCTCAAAATATTATAAATCAATATTTCAAAAGTAATAATATATTTTAAGAATGTACGTGCAGGACATTTTTAAAGATTTTATTTGTTAATAGATCTTTCACAACAAGAAAATATTGACTTAGTTCTTGTAAGGACAACTCATTTTCATGGAAATAATTTTTATTAACTAAAACTCATGACATCGGGAAGCACTTTTTAATAATAGTATGCTTATATACTGTTAGTTCACTGGACATATTTGTACAAGCCTCCTGTTGAATAAGACCTGATGTGATTGAGTATATAGCAAACAACTGAAGAAGTCAGCAATATTTATGGAGAAATTGTGAATAGATGAATATTTTTTTAGAAAATAGGAATTGAACTTTACTAAATTTGAGTTAATAATATTCTACTTGTCATTCTAATGCTATTGCTATGCCAATTCTTACAATAGTCATATGGATTGGTTGCTGGCATCAAGGAATAAATGCACAATTTATGTGCTGAAGCAACCTATTTTGTCAGTTTTCAAGATTTTATTTGTTTATTATAATCTTTGAATCTCCTCCCTTCACTTAGCCATGCCTTTACATTTTCTACAAATGTTGCTAGTTTCCAATGGCCTGAATTTAGACTCACCTTGCTCTTTGTCTCATTTTTCAGTTGGGCTTATGGGGAGGCCTCTTGTTATAGTTTATATCTATTGCTTTCTATGGTCCTAGTCTTGTGTATGAACTCCACTTTCCCTATATGTGCCTGAACTACTGTTATTTTTTGGATCCTAATATTGAACTGGAGCAATTGTGTTTCTGTTTTCTAAGGCTTACTCCTCATTCTGCGTGGTCCTTGGGCATTATTAATGACTTGTTGTGAGGAATGGCTTAAGAATTTGACAGGGAGATTTATGTACCCCTGAAACCATGAACAAATCTTACCACATTGATCTTATTTCCCTGAGGATATAGTGTTACCCATCCTTGTTTGCATTAGCTCATCTAAATTTAGTTGATTGGTTAGAAATGACAGACATCTGAGGCTGAAAAAAACACTGTTACTGGTCATGAATGAATGAAACTTGGAACAAACTAAAAGTAAGGGCAGGAAAAGTCTGTTTGTTCATAAAAGTAAGTTAATGTTTTCACTTAACATTGTGGAAGAGTTTAGATTTCTAATCTTTGAAAGAACAGCTTAAAAATACCTCTGTACTGCATTTGCGCTCATTAAAAAATATTTATTGAGCATCTGTTATATTCCAGGCAATTTTTAGTGTGTTTGGTATGGATCAAAAAAGAGAGCAAAGATTTCTGCCCTCATAGAGTTTACATTTCATCAAGGGAAGACAGGGTACTATACATATAATAAAAAGAAAATTAAATAATATGTTTGCAGTTGATAGGTACTATGGAAAAAGTGTGGCAGGCAGGATCGGGGGGCGGGGGGAGTAGGCATAGGAATGCACTATGTAGGATCCTTGGTAATGTGCAGTATTAAAAAGGCATTCAGAAAAAAGACCACATTGGGATAATAAAATGTGGATGAAGGGATGAAGTAGGTGGAGATAACCAAGCAGTTATATGTTGAAGAGAGTTTCAGGCAAAGGAAGGGAATATTTTACAAAGAGTCTAAGAACAAGAGTGTGTCTTGTGTATTTGAGGAAGAGCAAGGAAGCCCCCATGACTGAAACAGATTGATCAAGCTAAGCTATAGATTAGTAGATGAAATTGGAGAGAGAAGGGGCTCCAGAAATGCAGGCCCTTATAAGGCAATATAAAGATGTGGCATCCATTGCCCATTTTACCATACAAGTGACATGACATAACAACTTTTAATGGTCACTCTAGTGACTTTGTTGGGAATAGGTTGTTTAAGGGTAAAGGTGGGCTTTGGAAGAGCTGCTGGAGAACTGTTATGGAATGCAGGCAAAGAATGACAACTCAAAGCAAAGGAGTAGCTTTGATAAGTTGTAAGATTCCAGATTAATTCTAACTGTTAGGCTACAGCACACTAAAGGAGGTCAAGAATAGAAATATGAATTCAGTTAAGGGATGTTTGCAATCATACAGAAGTGAGCTGCTTATTATCTAAAATATGGTAATGCAAATAAGATGAAGAAAACAGGACACAGTCACTAGGAAATGGAATTGAGAGGACAAACAGAAAAATTTGGTTAGATGGGCAAGAATGGAGAATCAAAGATTAATCTGATGTTTACACAAAAGGATACTAAGTTAGTAATCAGTTATTTCATTTATTAACTAAAAACACTTATTGAGCATCTACTATAGGCAAAGCAGTATGCCATGTATTGAGGATAGAGATGTAAGCACCCACCTATGTTCTGGAACTTATGGTTCATTTTGAGAAGTAAAAAGAAAATGAGAGGCTAAAGAAATTTTTGAGGAGGAGGCAATATCTGAGCTGACTGGAGAAATCCTTTTGACTCTGAGTCAGACTGAAGGGGATCATGGTGGAGTGTTCTGGGCAGGGTTGTTTTATGTTCATCCCAGTCAGGGGCAGGGCATTGAATATTTGCATTTTAAGTAAAAAAAAATTATTTTATCTTAAAGACAAAAATGAATCATTGACTGTTCCTATGGAACAAGATTACCAATATAGGTCACTTCACCTCACCAGCTCTTAGTTTGCTCAGGGGGCGAGGGGAAATAAATGACTAGGCCTGGGGGATCTTGAAGGTTGTTTTCAGATTTTAAACTCTCTGATTCTCAAATAATAAAAGTGAAGCATTGCAACGAGGGGGTTGCTAGAGGGATAACTCAGAATCTGAAATGGACTTGATCTAAATCTTTGTGTTGCTGACTATATTGATGGCTTTAGTGACCCTCTTCCCCTCCCCCTTTTAATAAGAGGTGGATGAAATAAAGCACAGTAAGTGCAGATAAACTGGTAACAAACTTTACTATAATTTGTTGATCTTTTTCCTTTTCTCAAGTTGAAAAAGTGTTATGTATGTGTTTCCTAAAGTTTAGCTATCAAATATTGTATTATGAAAATTTAAAAAAATGTATAATTTTTTTATTACTTTCTGAATAAAACAACTCTGAAAGTTTGGATTCTGTGAAAAATGATTATTTGATGAAGGTTTTCAGCAATATACTTTTTTAAAAATTTTTTTTACTAAATCTTTATTATTCAGATTATTACATTTGTTTCTCTTTTTTCCCCTCCATATCTCCCCTCCACCCGGCTCCCACCCCTCCCTCTACCCTTACCTCCCTCCCTTTGACCTCATCCATAGGTGTATAATTTTTGTCCAGTCTCTCCCTGTACACCCCTCACCCCTTTCCCCCTGAAAATTATCATTCCAATCCCTTTCGGTGCTCCCGATTCTATTATATTCACCAGTTTATTCTGTTGATTAAATCTTCAATTCCCTTAATTTTCAGATTCACTTGTTGATGGATATGTATTTGTTGTTCATAATTTTTTATCTTTTACCTTTTTCTTCTTCCTCTTCTAAAAGAGTACCTATCAGCATTTCATATAATACTGGTTTGGAGTTGATGAACTCCTTTAGCTTTTTCTTATCTGTGAAAATCTTTATCTGCCTTTCAATTCTAAATGATAACTTTGCTGGATAGAGTATTCTTGGTTGTAGGTTCTTGCTATTCATCACATTGAATATTTCTTGCCACTCCCATCTGGCCTGCATCGTATCTATTGAGAAATCAGCTGACAATCATATGGGTGCTCCCTTGTAGGTAATGAACTGTTTTTCTCTTGCTGCTTTTAATATTCTCTCTTTGTCTTTTGCTCTTGGTATTTTAATTATCATGTGTCTAAGTGTAGTCTTCTTCGGGTTCCTTTTCTATGGGGTTCTATGTGCTTCCTGGACTTGTAAGTCTATTTCTTTTACCAGATGTTTGGAAGTTTTCAGTCATTATTACCTTAAATACGTTTTCAGTATCTTGCTCTCTCACTTCTTCTGGCACCCCCCTAATTCTGATGTTGGTATGCTTGAAACTGTCCCAGAGGCTCCTTACATTATCTTCATATTTTTGGATTCTTTTCTCTTCTTACTTTTCCAGTTGAGTGATTTCTGATTCTTTATATTTCAAATTTTTGACTTGATTCTTGTCTTCCTCTAGTCTGCTGTTAGGTCTCTGTACAATATTTTTTAATTCAGTCAGTGTATGTTTAAATTTTAGTTGGTTCTTTTCCATCTCTAGTTGGAACTTTTTCATCTCCTCTTGGGTCTCGCTAAATGTATCCATCTTTTCTAGGATATTCTTGAAAAACCTTATAAGTGTGGTTTTGAACTCTATATCCAGTCATTTGTTTTCCTCCATTTCTTTTGTTTGTGATCCCTTCCCTTGTCTTGGCATTTTCACTATGCCAGGAGAACTTGGTGTGGTCCTCTTTGGATTCCTTTTATATGGGGTTCTGTATGCTTCCTGGACTTGTAAGTCTATTTCTTTTACCAGATGTGGGAAGTTTTAAGTCATTATTTCTTTTTTTTTTTTTGCATTTTTATTTTATTTATTTATTTTTATTATTATTAATTTTTATTAATTTTTTATACATATCTCCCCATTGCCCCCCTCCCTCTCAGGCATACACCGACCCCCCAGTGTCTGTGGTCATTGGTTATGCTTATATGCATGCATACCAGTCCTTTGATTGATCACTTATCTACCTCATCTAACTTTAATCTTTCTGCTGTAATTTCAGTCTGTTTGATGCTTTATGATTTTTGTCCTCCTGAGAATTATCAGTCTACTCCCTTTCTGTGCTCCTGATTCTATTATATTCACCAGTTTATTTTGTTGATCAAATTTTTAATTCACTTAATTTTTAGATTCACTTGTTGATATGTATTCATTGTTCATAATATTTTGTCTTTTACCTTTTTCTTCTTCCTCTTCTAAAAGAGGACCTGTCAGCATTTCATATAATACTGGTTTGGAGTTGATGAACTCCTTTAGCTTTTTCTTCTCTGTGAAGCTCTTCATCTGCCCTTCAATTCTGAATGATAGCTTTGCTGGATAGATTATTCTTGGTTGTAGGTTCTTGCTGTTCATCACGTTGATTATTTTTTGCCATTCCCATCTGGCCTGCATCGTTTCTGTTGAGAAATCAGCTGACAGTCGTATGGGTGTTCCCTTGTAGGTAATGAACTGTTTTTCTCTTGCTGCTTTTAATATTTTCTCTTTGTCTTTTGCTCTTGGTATTTTAATTATGATGTGTCTTGGTGTGGTCCTCTTTGGATTCCTTTTATTTGGGGTTCTGTGTGCTTCCTGGACTTGTAAGTCTATTTCTTTTACCAGATGTGGGAAGTTTTCAGTCATTATTTCTTTAAATAGGTTTTCAGTATCTTGCTCTCTCTCTTCCTCTGGCACCCCCACAATTCTGATGTTGGTACGCTTGAAGCTGTCCCAGAGGCTCCTTACATTATCTTCACATTTTTGGATTCTTTTCTCTTCTTGCTTTTCCAGTTGAATGTTTTCTGCTTCTTTATATTTCAAATTTTTGACTTGATCCTTGCCTTTCTCTAGTCTGCTGTTAGGACTCTGTATAATAGTTTTTATTTCAGTCAGTGTATGTTTAATTTCTAGTTGGTCCTTTTTCATCTCTAGTTGGACCTTTTCCATCTTTAGTTGGATCTTTTTCATTTCCTCTTGGCTCTCGCTAACTTTATCCAACTTTTCTAGCATATTCTTGAAAAACCTTATAAGCGTGGTTTTGAATTCTATATCCAGTCATTTTTTTTTTCCCTCCATTTCTTTTGTTTGTGATCTCTTCCATTGTCTTGGCATTTTCACTATGCGGGGAGAACTTCTGTGTAGGATTCAGCCTTATTATACCAAACTTGCACAACCGCAGAAGCCTCTCTGTTGAGCTTGGGATGGGTGGAGTCTTGCCTTCCAGTCAGCCCCACCGTCCACGGCCCCTGAGTCTCACGTGACTGGGTAATTGCTGGAGCAGTCCTTGTGTGCACAAGCCCGCAGTGCCTCTAGACTGCTGCCTTTCAGGCTCCCCTGCACTCCAGGATTACACGAGTCTAGGTCCCCAGGGTTTCACCTGAAACAGGGGCTTAGTGGAGTCAGAAGTGGCACAGTTGGGAGGGTCTGTCTCCCACCCACTCGCGAAAGCCAGCGGCACAATCAGCAATCTGTCCTCTGTGCAGTGCTGTGCGCGCCACTAGACCTCTGATCTTTTGCGACTTCCCTAAATTTCCGTGCACCTCTCCCTTTTCACAGTCCAAACTCCCCCCATATGAGTTTCGGCTGGATCTGGGGTTTAGTGTCGTAAGATAAGGGGTTCAATGCCTTTGAGAGTCTCTGTTTCCCTCCTGACAGAGAAAACCAGCCAGGTATTCCAGCATCTGCTCTCTCCACGCGTGCGTCTCCGTACCTCAGCTTTTTACAGCTCCTCTGGGTCTCCATGAGCCCCTCTCCTTCCCTCTAGCTGTAGAACTTCCACTCAGCCAACTTTCGTGTGGTTCCAGATGATGCCCGTTCTGTCTTTTAGTTGTCGTTTTGAAATTGTTGTGCGAGGCAACAGTGTAGGTGTTTACCTATGCAGCCATCTTGGATTCTCCCCTCAGCAATACACTTTTTCTTGAGGTTAGGTTATAGAGGGCATTAGGATATAAGATGACAGACATTCAAACTTATCCCCAGTTGTGGTTACAGATTTTGCTTAAGCATGAATGAATATGTTGTACCCCAAATGGCTCAGGTTTCTGTAATATTGTGATAGTTTGCCTAATTGAACACATTTTTTAAAGCCATGAAAGCAGTAAAACAATTGCATTTGGTTCTAAGTTATGACCTTAAGAGGGAAAAAGAATGACAGAGAGAGAGAAGAAGAGAAGAGAGGAGAAAGGGAAAAGAAAGAGGAAAAATAAAAGGAAAAAATAACCTAAGTCTCAGTCACACTCATATTCCTAACTATAGACTTTAATTATTAAATGTATAATGATAAATTATCCAATTAAAGCAATATTTAATGCAATTGTACCTTCTTAGAAAAGACTGCATTTTGTTTTTGTTTTTTGTTTTTTTACTTGTTGGATTTTGCTTCAATGTTAAACTATGTATTTCATACAGAAAATGCTAAGAAAAGTAGAGTAAGTTGTTTTGTTATAGTTTTGGAGAAGTACTAGGTGAGAAGAGGTAAGGGGTTTGCAGAATAGGTCAAATTAATTCAGTGTATGAAATATTTAGAAATTTATGCAAAAGATTCTGCCACTAAAGGCTTATTAAGGAGATCACAGAGAGTTTATATATTTCATTTCATAAATCTTAGCTCCAAAATCACATTCAGTTGGTCCCTGGTGGTTTTCTCTTACGGAATCTGAATATCATGCTTCAAGATGCCATTACAATATATGATGCTTTCCATTAGACAATAATCATTTGAAATTCCTTTTTAGGAAACTTAGGATGTTCAAAAGGACACAAGGAATATTAAAATCTTCCCTTTATTATTATTTATTAATTCTCTTCCAATACCTTTTCTCAAAGTTCTGTTAATATCTTCATTCCAAGTAACTTAGCTCCCTGCTTCATTTTTAACTTCTGATGGCAAGAGTCAACTTTCTAGTCCCAGTACTACGTGATTGCATCTTAATTGTTATTGTTCACATTCAGTTTGCGGGAATGATTTATGAGCTTGTTGAGATAATAGTTACTTATAAACTAACTTAATGTTTTTAATTTTACTTTATTAACTTTAGAATTTTTGTTTTTTAGAATTCATGCCAAGATTTCATTTAGCTTATATTTCTATTGTATTTTATTTTACCTTTCCTATGATCCAAGTGGCAGAAATCTTAAAATGAATTTAACTTTTCCCTAGGTTCTTTGCGATCTATTTTGAGTTTGAATAATTAATTTATAAAATAATATTTTCTTTATTTGACTTTAAACAGCTTCCTATACATTTGTAAAGACATCAAGATTAGCCAAGGCACATGCTAATGGGCAGAGGGAGGGGATGAAAATGTGATGGGGGAGAGGTAGCAACCAGGGGCCGTGGGGCAATGGGTACTGGTGCCATCCCTTGATCGCCCACGTGGTTGCTTCCCACCGAGGGAGGCCATGGGCAGCAGCAGCAGCAGGATAATTTGGGGCAGGGCCACTCAGCACCATCCCCAGATAGGCTTGCTGGGGTTGCCTCCCACAGAGGGATGCCACCAGTGGCTGTGGTGCAATTAGAAATAGGGCCAGCCACTTGCTATCTGTGCCATCCCAATTGGCCCATCAGTCACATCCTGCTGAGCAAGGCCAGATGCAGCTTAGGCCCACTCCCCACTCCTCTAAGCCATCAGTAGGACACCCCTTGAGGGCTCCCAGACCTGAGAGGGGACAGGCTGAGCTGAGGGATCCCCTCCATTGCATGAATTTCATGCACAGGGCCTTTAGTATGAGTATATGCTTACCTAGATCCCTAAACTGGATGCCTAGGTTCATGCATTTTTAAAAAATATGTAATTGTATTGATTTCATAGAGGAAGGGAGAGGGAGAGAGAGCTAGAAACATCAATAATGAGAGAGAATCATTGGTTGGCTGCCTCCTGCACGGACCCTACTGGAGATTGAGCCTGTAACTCCAGCATGTGTCCTGACCTGGAATTGAACTGTGACCTCCTGGTTCATAGGTCAACATTCAATGCTGAGTCACACCAGTCATGTGGTTCATGCATTTTGAAGAAGAGGAACTTATGGACACTATAAAAAAGAATAGAGAAAGTCAAAAGAACTGTTTTTAAGACAGGAAAAAAAATTGTATATATAAAGAATATGGTTGTCATCTTGCTTTGCATTCTGCCAGCTCAGAAGCCTAAGTACAGTGTTCAAATATTTGGGGAAATATTGCTGTTATAAAATTTCTGTTTCGTTTTTTTAAAAATCTGTCATAGGTGATTTTGCATTTGTTTCTGAATATCTTTGGTCATTCTACATTTTGGCTCCATCAGCTATTTTAAGCTACTTGTCAATTGTCTTGAAACCACAATTTCACTATTTGTGTAATGAGGGTAATGATAATATCTATTTCATATAAATATTTTAAAGATTAATTGATTGCTTAGAACAGTGTCTGAATCATAAGAAAAGCTTAATTAACATTTGTTTTGTTGCTCTCAGAATTATTAGAACAACAAGAATCTAATCAGAAAAAACCTGCATTTCCTTGAATTAAACTTGTTTGACTATTTTTACAAAACCTTTGCTAAATATTTGAGAAGTCAAATCACCTGGCCTCACATTTACTTTCTATAATTTATAAGATAATCTGGGAGAAAGACTTTATCTCCCTAACATATTAGTTTAGTAAATATAATACTTTTCTTATTTTATTAAAGTTAACAATGTTTTCCAAATTTTTAATCTAGTTATGGAAAAAGTTATATTACTATGGCCTCTTATGTTTAAAATATATCATTGATGTTGTTTTTCATGAAAATATCTAAATAACCTGAAAATGTCAGATATTAAAAAAGAGATCTAAAGACATTTTTACTTCACAGGGGGTTATGGTTAAAAATAAATTTTAATAAGATAAAAATGTCATTCATTTGTCATAATGCCCCATTAAATTATTCGATTTCTTTTTATCTAGTCAAAGTGTCGAGCAATTAATTTTTTTAAAGTTGCAATTATTTCCAGAAGAAATGACATTTAGAATTTCACTTAGATAGAAGACAGATAGTACTGGTGATTAAAAGAACATGGTAATTATTCACACTTTATATTAAAATACAGATGCAAAGGAAGAAGAACACTAAGTGAAAAATCAGTGGAAGGCTGAAACAATTAACCACCACTGACCCCAGGGCTTTGAAGCACATACAACACAGACTATCTTTCCCTCTTTTTTAAATGGTGACATTGCAGAAAACTGTAAGGGAGTGGTATTTATAATTTGTTTAGTTTTTTTGATGAATATTTCCTTCAAGTAACTGCTTTTATCACTAAATTCAATGATATCACTGTCACATCTAGATATTAGATTTCAGTGACATGTGAAATAAAAAATTATGTTATTGTCTTGCTCTGGAGTAATCTGAGTTGTCAGGGAAATATGGTATAAATAGTATCTATAAAAAGCTTTATTTTCTTCTGTTTCTCTTCTTTTCCTTTCCTTCTTTGAATAAATTCAATATTCATCTTGATGAAATGCAAATTTCTCATCTCTCCGAGTCTCTGCATTCATTTCTTTCAGGGTTTAAATCCATTCAATGTCTCACTCTAAATGGGATATGTCAGCAATTCTGTCTTCCTTGGCTGTTGCTTAATTTCAAACATCTAGGTTTGAGTTCATTTTCCTTTTCTCACTTTTTCTACCTCACTATGGCTTGTAGAGAAAATCTCTTTGAACACATCCTTCAGCTTCCTTGTGATGATGTCATCTCAAACATAGCTTCCTGTTTGGGTCAGTGTTCCTGCTTACTTACTGAGCAGGATATGGGCTTAATTACTTATATTTCTTTAGATAATAACTGAACTTCTATAAGCCTTACTCTTCTCAAATCTAAAATGATGGAAATAATACCTACCTCAGAATGTTGTCACAAAGATTAAATGAGATGACATGAAACTAACCTGTCATATATTTCCTAATATTTCCCAGGAAATACATCTTAGTTCCCATCCTTTATCTCTTGGCAGTTCACTGTGCAAAAGCTTAGTTCACCATGTCTTTTAAATTGTATTCCCTGTTGGCATGAGGATAAAAAATTTTGCTGTTTCTAGCATAAACTTTATGCTCAGCTATATGAGACACATGACAATTAGAATTTCAAAATATCTGTCTATCGCAAATGAGAAGTCTTATAAGTCTCAGAAGCTCATTTTGGAACTCTAAGCTAAAAAGATTTTTGTTATTATCTGTAGTGGTCTCCAGCTAACAAAGGACCCTGAAGCAAGGATGTTTATTGATTCACTGTGGAGAAGAGGAAAGTTGTAGGAAACTATTCATAAACTAGTGGCCCGGTGCACAAAATTCATGAAGGGGTGTGTGTCCCTCAGCCCAGCCTGCACCCTCTCCAATCTGGGACCCCCTCGAATATTCCCCTTTCAATCCAGAACCACTGGCTCCTAACTGTTCACCTGCCTCCCTGCCTGATCACTCCCAACCATTGATGGCCCTCTACTGCCAGGCTGATCATCCCTAACTAACCCCCCACCAGCCTGCTCTCCCCCAACTGCCCCCTGCCAATCTACTTGCTCCTAACTGCCACCCCTGACAGCCTGCTCACCCCTAACTGCCTCTGTCTCATTCCTGCCACCATGGCTTTCTCCAGAAGGACATCCGAAAGGTCTTCAGGTCTAATTTGCATATTACCCTTTTATTAGTATAGATAATGTGAAAAATTCTTAATATCTTCAAAGATTTTACTACTCCCCAATTTCTCCCACAAAACATATTATATCAGTAATTGTCCTTAAATCCATAAAGTTTTGAAGTCAGGGAAAAATGGCAATTAATGTGTGACCAAAAGAGCATAGGTAGCAGGAAAAGGACCTAAACTGGACCATCAGTTTTTAATCAGATTTAATAGTTTATTCTGGAACAATCACTTGGCAATAATTCTGAAGTTCAACATTAAGTGTACATCTAGAAATTTAGTAAGCAATTTTTTAAATAACCAGAATTCACTTAGGGTCAAATAGTATAGCACAAAAAAGAAAAATAAGAGTGAAAAAGGGAAGTGGTGGTGAGGGATTAGTCCACATGGTCTATATGTGTGTTGGAAGTATAAGAGATCAGGGATATCATGCAAAATGCCCATGGAGCTAAACAAAGAATTGCTGTTTGATGCTTATTCCACAGTATCAATGTTTACAACTGAAAATCTGATTAGTTTTCAAATGTTATATATTTCATGGCTGGTGACTGCGTGAAGACTAAACAGTAACCTTTTAACACCTCTAAACTTCCTCATGTTCCCTGGAGGCACAGGGATATGCTCAATGTGAAGTTAGATATGTGTGCATTTACTTATGTGAAGGATATTTCTTCTTGTTCCTTTAGTAGGGTCTCTCTCTCTCTCTTACTCTCTCTCTCTCTCTCTCTCTCTCTCTCTTTAATGGCGACAAAGCTGGCAATATGCAGAATTACTGAAAAATAATCATAGATTTTTGAGAATATATATATGAAACCACCCAAAACATTTTCCCTCAAAGCAAGATTTTGGGGATGGATAGGAATAAGTCATATAGAATTGAAAATTTACAATTTACTAGGAGTAAATAGTATAGTTTAGATAAAATGTCAACTTCAAACAATGTGAAAATCACTGATGGGCTCTTTGAAATAAACTCAGGGCCCTGAATGGAATTTAGAGTAATGCCAAATAAATGTTTTTGCCGTAACTAAGGAATTGCCTTTTGTATTTTCTCCACTTTTATATATATCCTATATCCTATGTTTTATTCCTACAGACTATTCAAAAGCCATTATATACTTATCAATCTAAACATCAGACAATTCTAAAAATACCTTGCACTCAAAGGTAACTCTGTTGAAATATTTGACAAATTAACTTTTAAAATAAAGCTTACTCTGAGTCTTTTTAAAGTGAAAGTGGACATCTACATATAATAAAAGGGTAATATGCAAATTGACCGTAATGGTGGAATGACTGGGGAACAACCATTCGCTATGACGCACACTGATCACCAGGGGGCAGACGCTCAATGCAAGAACTGCCCCCTGGTGGTCAGTGCGCTTCTACAGGATGAGCTCCACTCAAGCCACAAACTGGGCTGATAGCTGTGAGAGCAGCAGCAGTGGCGAGAGCCTCTCCTGCATCCTCAGCAGTGCTAAGAATGTCCTACTGTGGCTTAGGCCTGCTCGTTGCAGGGAATGGCCTAAACCATAGTTGGACATTCCCTGAGGGGTCCCAAACTGTGAGAGGATACAGGCTGGACTGAGGGACTCTCCCGAGTCCATGAATTTTTGTGCACTGGGCCTCTAGTGTTAATTATAATTATGTAAAACTTCATGAAGTTAATGATTATTTCAGTTGGAATGTTTACAGCAGCCATAATTTAATTTTTTTAATAGATACATATCTCAATATGTAAATATGTAATTTAGAAAAGTTCTGATTATCTATATATCCTATCTAATAAAAGAGTAATATGCAAATTGACCATACCTCTGCTATTCCCACCAGCCATGCCCACCAGCCATGCCCACCAGCCAATTAGAGCAAGTATCCAAATTAACCCAACCAAGATGGCTACAGCCACAGAGAGAGCAGGAGGGAGGCTTGGGTTGCCCCCTGGCGATGGAGGAGGCCAAGCTCTCTGCACACGCTGGCCTCTGCTTAAGACAACAAAGTTTCAATGGCTGTGTACATGGCTTTTATAAATCATTACCAGAAAAGTTTCAAGTATTTTGTTATAACTCTTTTGAACTAATTCTTAATGTTTTTCAAAGTAGATCTACATTATGATAAACTTCAGCATCTCATACAAAATTTGTGTCATAAATTTTTTATTTCAGCTTACCCCATTCAGAGAGATAAAAATATTATATGAATTCACATTAGACTTGAAATAGTTGTAACTTGTATTCTAGCCATTAAAAAATGATATTTTTGCCTTGACCAATTTTGCTCAGTTGGTAGAGTGTCAGCCTGAACACTGAAGGGTCACATATAGGTTTGATTATCAGTCAAGGTCACATACCTTGGATGCAAGCTTAATCCCCAGCCCCAGTTGGGGTGTGTGGGAGGCAACCAATAGATGTGTCTCTCTCACATTGATGTTTCTCTCTCTCTCTCTTTTCTCCTCCTTCCTCTCCTCCACTCTTTCTAAAAAATACCAGTGGAAAAACTGATGAGGATTTAAAAAAATATATGAGGCAAGGATTTAAAAAAATTAGGTCTTTGATAATTATGCTTTCACAATTTATTTTAAATTTTGATGAGGTTCTTTAAAAAGAAAAATAAGTTTTGCCCTAACCAGTTTGGCTAAGTGGTTAGAGTGTCAGCCTGTGGACTGAAGGGTCCCAGGTTTGATTCTGATCAAAAGCATGTACCTTGAGTTGCAGGCACATCCCCAGTAGGGAGTGTGCAGGAGGCAGCTGATTGATGTTTCTCTCTCATCAATGTTTCTAAATCTCTATCCCTCTCCCTTCTTTGTAAAAAAAATCAATAAAATATATTTTAAAAACTAAAAACAAGTTTTAAAATGCTAAATAAATTTCAGATAATACCTCTTCAATACCTATTGGCTTCATCTAAAATAGTAGACATAATTGTCCATTATACAACATGGAGTAGTCCACCTTGGGAAAGGCATTAGCTCTCAAAGAGCCTTGCCTTTCTTAGCTCTGGGCCTTTGCATATGCTGCTTTGACTACTTGGAACACCCTTTCCTTTCTCATTTGCTAAAATATACTCATCCTGCTCGGCTCCCTCGAAAGAGCCTGCCTGGTTCAATTGCCCAGTGGTTGGCAAACTGTGGCTCGAGACCCTCAGTTTGCCACTCCATTGACTAATGAGTTTGCTGATCACTGCTCTAACCAATTCTTCACTGATTACTGTTCATCACACATCACATCACCCACATTACAAACACTCTTCCAAAAACACTCAGAGATAAGTCTCTGACCTCAGGAGCTTACATTCTAATTGAAGAAGAAAAGAAAAGAAGCAGGTAATTATTTATATGCATAATAGATATTATATATTTTATTCTACATATTTAATTTTTTGTTTTCATGTTTCTTGTAATCATTTTCTTTCAGAACATAGAATGTTTTCTCATTTACTTTTAATTCAACAACCAAATGGTATTTTATTATGTAGATTTAAAAAATGTATCATAATTTATAAATTAGCCTCCTATTGAAGGAATTTTAGGTTCTTTTTATTCTCAGATTCTTATTAAAAGCAATGCACACCTGACACTAATACAAAATAATATTGAATGTAAATTGTAATTTAAAAATACAATTATGTAAAATAGAAAATGATTTTAAATATAAAAAACAAGCAGGAATGCAATGACATTAGTGATACATCATTCACATCATGCTTTTACAAATTCTGGTGAGTAAATTTCAGGAAGTGAGTATGGTAAGTCAAAATATATCTGCATTTGTAACTTTTATAGCTATTTTTCATTTGTTCTCTAGAGATGTGCACTGAATTATACTCACACTGTGATATGTGAGTTACTCTTTATCCCTATTAATACCAAGAGAGTTCATAATCAAACTTTTCATTTTTTGCCAATCTAAGAGATCAACTGGGATATCTGTCTAGTTTTAATTTGTATTTTTCTTACACTACTTTTTAACTTTTAAAAGTAATTTTTCTTTTTTTTATGATCTAGTCACGTCTTTTGGTCATTTTATTGGGTGGTTATTTTTGCATTATTATTTTAATTAATTAATTAATTTTATTTATTTGTTTTTTATTGTTTAAAGTATTACAAATAGTAGTATTATTGATCTTTAGATATTTTCATACTGAGATTAACCCCTTGTGACATAAGTTGCAAATGATTTTTTTAAAAGTAGGTTGTTGCTTGGTAAAATTTTTCTCTTATGATTCATTAGTTTATTGAGGGGATTCCATGTCTTTCTTTTTAGCTTTGTTAACACAATAACATATATTAATTGATTTGTTAACACATGCCACAATGTTTTGATTCTGAAAATGTGAAATTGTAATTTTTACAGAAATATTCAATTTCATTGTTCTTATTTTTTAGGGCTCTTAGTATGATATATATTCTCATATGATGTCAGAATCAGCTTGTCTAGAATAGAACCAAACTTTAAAAAATGTACTTTTTTGCTGGGAATCCTATTAAATTTGTACATCAATTTGAGGAGAATTTGCATTTTTCTTGATTTTGAATGTCATTCAAGTATTTTTGTTATTGAGATTCAAAGAGTGTTTAAAATATTTTTTCATGTAGGTCTGGAACGTTTCTTGGTAATATATTTGGAGCAGTCTTAAATTTCAGATGTTTATTTCTAATATTTTCTACCAGGCTACTAATTAATATTTTAGCTTATGTCAGATATTAAATTATGTAATGTAAAAGTAGTGATAATTGGCTTCTCTTTTTCAATTTTTATAACTGCAAAATCCAATATTATTAAAACCACATTTGATGTTTCTCCATTAAGTCCAAGTTTGATTTTTAGGACCTATATATTTCATTTCAATAAGTGTTTGCCTATTATTATTTTGTTAAGATTTTCTTTTAATTCAGAATAGTTGCAGACTGTTGAAAATGTGTTTGCAGGTAATCCTAGAGAGATGACTCTATGATTTTCTTTTAGCTTTATTACTATAATTAATTTTATATTAATAAATTTGCTAATATAGATCCATTCTTGTATTCTGTAAATGAAATATACCCTTCATGACACATTAATAGTTTAATAAGCTGTTAGAATCACTTTTTATTAATATTCTTAAGTCATATTGGCTTGTTGTTTATCTGTGCAATTCTAACCTAGTGTGACACTAATATATTAGTTTTGAAAATAATGGAAATATCTCCCTCCTGTATCCCCTCTACTTGTTTGTTTGTTTTTATGCTTTGGAAAAGTTTAAATAACATTGGAATTATCTACTCTGAAAAGAGTTGATGGACTTTCCCTATCAGTTCATATTCTTTCATAACTTTTAGGTGTTTCAGATGTTTCTTCATTTCTTTTATTAAAATTTATTGGTTTAAATTTCTTTTTCTTTTGGAATTATTTGGATAAATATTCTCTTAGAATATCATCAATTTTATCTAGGTTTTATAATTAATGCAGCAATCTAGTCTTTATGATGTTCTTACTTTTCCCTTTATTGTGATTATCTTTCCCCATAATATTTCATTTTTATAGATATACTGCCTTATATTTTCTCAATTAATTGGTATGCCCTTCCCATCACAAACATTTTTATTTATGTATTCATGTGACTATTATTTTGTTTTCTACAGTATTATCTTTTAAAAATTTCTACCAATTTGGTTTAATTCTAAAAGTACCTTGAGACAAATTTTGTTTTAATGGTAATTGAATCTTTTTGTTTTTTGAATTTGTTACTAATTACTAGTTTTGTTGCACTGCAATAAAAATATATTTAACAATTTATTCACTTTGGAAATGTTAAGTTTTTTGTATTTAGTTTTAATTAATATTTTATGAACACTTCTAAAAAAGCTATCTTTATTTCAGAGCAAAGCATTAAACATTTGTCAATTTGATTTGCCTTCTTAATTGATATTTTTGTCAACTTGATCTTTCAAAAACTCAGGTTAATAAAGTGCTTCTAACAGAATATTTCTATCGCTCTTGTAGCTTTTGTAAAGTCTAATTTATGAATATTGCTGCCCTGTTATGTAATGTCTAGAAGTTCATAACTTTTATCTTTATTTTGAATTTGTTTAATTTGCATTACAAAATTTCCTTATTTAAATAATTTTATTATTTTATTTGAATTCTTCTTGTGTGATATAAATATTGCATCCACATTTGATTTTCTTTTGCATTTTCCATTTATACTTTTGCTCAGCCTTTTTTAAAAATATATATTTCTTTTTAATTTGATATTTTCTATCATCATTTATTCTTTCTATGCCTTCTTCCACCTCCATCTTCCACCCCCAACCCCAACCTACTTTTATCATTTTTCTTTCTGTATCACTTATTTTAACAGTCTCTGATTTCTGGTCTAATATGATAGTTTTGTTTTTTAATACATTAATTAAACTCATTGGCATTTGCAGTGACTGCTATCTGGTCTTAATTTAATGATATACTTTATGCTTCTAGAACTTTTTGATGTTTTCCAATATGAGGTTTGTTTTGCTATTTTTGTTCATTATTTTTTGTTATTGTTGTTAATCTTCACCCAAGGATATAGTTTCCATGGATTTTCAGAGAGAGTGGAAGTGTAGGAGAGAGAAGAGAGAGGAAAGAGGAATAAAGAGAGGGGGGCTGGAGAGAAAGAGAGAGAGAGAGAGAGAGAGAGAGAGAGAGAGAGAGAAAGAGAGAGAGAGAGAGAGAACAAGAGATTGGTTGCCTCCAGCATGCTACCCATCCTAGCCATGGGTTGATCCTGAAACCCAGGTACACACCCCTTGACTGGGAATGAAACCTGCAACCTGCAACCCTTCCATGCTTAGGCCTACGCTTTAAACACTGAAAACACTGGCCAAGGCTTATTTATTAGTTTTAATTAGTGTTTCTGATATTAATTTAAAATTTACCTACCCTTTCATGAGCAACAATAGAGTTAGCAGATTTTAATTTAAAATTTACCTACCCTTTCATGAGCAACAATAGAGTTAGCAGATTTTCTCTTCCTCTGCTTATTCTCTCATTACCTCATGATTTAGTCAATGTTTACTTTCTTGGTGTTTACTTTGTATTTTTAGATCTGATTTTACTTCTGTTACTTGATCTATCAAATTTAAATTATAGATGATTATGCAGTGAAATTACTTCCCACTACTTTGTTAGTTATTTCTACATTATCATGTAACGTTTTATTTATGTGCTGCCTCCACATTTGTTTATTCTTAGTTCTATAATTAAATGCATTCAATAGTCATCAAACATCTTTTTGTCATAATTTTCCTAGTCATCTCAGCTGACTTAGTTCACTCTTAGGCAGATTTTCAAGAAGAGTTTATGGAAAAACCATTAGCTGAACTCTTGTTTGATCAAAACCAATAACCTTTATATAGTTTGCCTTATCCAAACTTAATATTTGTATGCTATGTCTTCTTTCTCTTTCTTTGATAATCATACAGGTATTTCTACATTATTCTCTGTCAATAAATGGTTGCATTAGATAAATTTAAAGCCATACTGATATTTTTTTCCTTTATCCTATCTTCATCATTTTTATTTGCAAGCACAGTTCTGTTTGTTTATTTTTTCATCCTTAAAATCCATTAACTTTAATAAACTATAGATAAAATTAACCACTCTTAGGTTAATTCTCCCAAATCTTTCAGACAATTTTGTATTTATTTCAATATGTAGATTTAAATCAGTATAGATTTCATCAAAATTGTCTTGAATTACAACTTTAAGAGGATTCTTTTAAAACATGCCTCCAGGTTTTATTTCATATTTTAAATATCTTTTCATTGATTTCAGAGAGAGAAAAGGAGATAGAGAGACGGATAGAAATATCCATGAGAGAGAACCATTGATAGGCTACCTCCTGCACGCCCCCTACTGGTGATCGAGCATGCTTCTCAGGCTCCGAACTGTTACAATTTGGTTGATGGTTCATCAAACACAGAGCCACACCTGGCCTGGAGAATTATACCATTTTTAAAAGCATTTTTGTTTGTTTGCTTTTCTTCTTTGGAAAGTCACTCTGGTGTTGATGGAACTGTTTTGTCTATTATATTCATTACTAGAGGCCTGGTGCAGGACATTTGTGCACTGGGGGAGTGGTATCCTCAGCCCAGCTTTCGCCCTCTCATAATCTGAGACCCCTCAGGAAATGTCCTCCTGCTGACTTAGGGATGTTGGCCTGCTGACAAATCGCAGTTTGGTCAATTTGCATATTAGTGTTTTATTATATAGGATTTTCTCCCTAAACTATTTTAAATCTTTTTTTTATTTTTATTTTTTCTCACAGGTATCCTCTGCCCCTTGATGTATTCTAGTTTCCTAACATCCTTGCATTCCTTCCAAATTCTTTTTTTTTTCTAATTTCTTTTAGATTTCTGCATACTTATTTTTTACTCTTCTATTGTCAAACTATAATCAGTCTTATTCCTGCATTTCTACTTGGCAATTTTCCATTTTATGGAATATTATTTTATTAAGTCTATCGTTTTACTTTTTCACTGTTTTATAGCCTTTATAAAGTTAAAAATGTATTTAGATTAGACACAATTTACTACCAGGAATATTTTATTATTCTTCCTCACATTTTATATTTTTCTTTAAACTATTTTGTATTTTTCCATCTGTTACACATTCATATAATTTTCATATAAAAAATAACATCTTAATTAAAATATGTAAGTAACCAATTTTTTTTAGAAAATTATTAAAAAAATTTCAACTATTATATACTTTTTTATACCAGTTCTCTGTAGAGGTTTTATTGTAAAATATATTGTTTTAATGCTTTTTTTGAGCTTTTATCTTTGTTTAAAAATTTTAAAAGCTAAGCGTTTTTGTTTATTTAATTTTATTTTAAATATGAAAAAGGCAATTAAATAAATATAGCTCTTTACAAGAACAACATAACTGGTTATAGGAAAAGTTTATTTAATCCTTAGTTGTGATATGGTTATAAGTATGAATGGCTTTAAGATATTATGTAGAAATTATATATTCAAGTATTTGATAACTTGTATCATAAATGGTTTCAATATGTAAACCATAGATTTCTACTATATTAATTGTGGTTATTTTTGTAGACCAAAGTATCTAATGTTGTTATTTATATTTTAGGTTAGTAGGATGGTTTGGTCATGAGCTCAGCACCAGATTTAAAATGGATAACAGTAAGTGTACTCCATTTTACTTCACAAGTCATTTTATTTTAAGTTTATTATGATTTTTATCAGTCTTTGTATGACATGAAGTATACATGCCTTCTGGAGAGTGCACTTTGAAAATGCCACGGAGAATTTTTAAAATAAAAAGTGACATTCCCAGAGTGTAAGACTAAGTGTTTGTAGATTTCAGCATGATGTTGAGTCTATCCCTTTGTAGGGAGATAAGAGGAGGTGAAATCTAGCATAAAGGATCCGATCTCATCAATATGGAGTACCCAAAGCATCAGGCAATGAGGACAAGAGGGATTTTTGGCTTGGAGTCAGACCCAGAGAGTCTCCGGTGTCAATCCCACATTGCTGCTTAGTAATTTTGTAATGCTGCACAAGTTATGTCATCTCAGAATTTTTCTTCTCACATATTTCATGTGAATAATATCTATTTCAGGATTGGGTCTGAGGGTAAAGACAAATTTAAACCAAACAGCAGTGTTATTTCATTTTTATCTTCTTTTCTCCCAACTTTTCCTCCTTTTGTAGTTTTGCCACTTACTGAACAGTAGCAGTTAAACCTCAGTAGGTAGAAATGAGAGTACACCAGGCACAGGGGTGTGCTGCCCTGATTCTTTTCCTTAATGACTCTATTCTTCAATCATATGGAATACAGAAAGCTTTGCAACTGTTGTGAGAGTTCCACTTAAACAAACTTGATCATTTAGGTGACCCTGAGATAGTATTTTAAGCAAATTCACATTTACAAAAAAACCAAGATGCAGAGGATCAGGAAAACTGTATTTTATCTTGGCTTCTGAAATAATGAGCTCTGTTATCAGTCCAGTTACTTACATTTTTTGTGCTAGGTTTCTTATCTGTAAACGAGGGAGGTGGATTAGGTCAGGCAGCATAGTTTTTCTGGGAAGGATAAAACAGAAGTTATTTTAAGCTTTTTGGTTTATACTGTCACTGTGGCAAATACTCAGTTCTACCAATGTAATGCTAAAGTAGTCATAGACATACACAAAGGAATGATGCAACTGTGTTCCAATAAAACTTTATTTATAAAGACAAGTGATGAGCCACATTTGGCCCAAGGAAATAGCTTGTCTAACCCTGGGTTAGATGAATCTCGAAATACCCAAAATATTCTAAAGTTTATTTAGTCAGTCTTAGTTTTAATTTGGTCTCTAGCTAGAAATATTCACTCTATTGGATTTAACTTTCAATCTAATTAATTAATTCTGATTAGGATAGTATCTTATATTAATTCACCTTTAAACATATCATTCTTAGGCTGCTTTTTTTTGTTTGTTTGTTTTAAGTTCCCTTTTTTCCCTAAGAAAAGCTACTTGACCTGGTGCTAAAAGTCACTTTCATAGGCCATTTCATTTGATATGTCTGCCTTTGGGCAGCATTATGATTACAAGTCATTTAAATCCTGATGCCTTCCTCTCATTGACTTGGTTTCATAATGAAAGAACATAGCATGAAGCAGAACAAGGAATGCAGGCTTGGGAATGGCAGAGGAGAGGGTCCAGAAAAGCTCTTAGAAGAGACTATTTTTATATTGTGTCTAAAAGCTCTAGTTTTTGGTAGGTTCCTAAGAAGGTGGGGGCAGGAGAGATAGACATTATAGGAAAAGGAAAAATATGCCAGTTTTTAGGTCCTCAGATTGTCTCTTAAAATATCTTAGAAATCTTAGAGATATGAATATTCAATTTTTTTCTACTACTCTGTCATTGAAAAAAATCCATAAAGATTTTCTTATTCTATTAAAATGACATAATATGAATTTTTCAGAATTGCAGTTGATCCCTGGAGCCAATGGATTTAGAATTTCAAATCCTCCCATATTGTTGGTCTGTTCTTTACAGGCTAGTTTAGAGGTAAGTGATCTGTGTGCAATCTTCCCATATATTTACCCCCCTTTTTTTTTACCCGATTGTGACATGGTGTAGTACTTTCTCTGCTAATCAACGAGATTATAACGTGCTCTGTGCACAAATATTGTGCAAAGGGTAGTGTTCACTGTTAGGATGTGTCTGTATGTGAATTATTACCTTTTATGTGTGTCTCCAGACCCTAGCAGGATGATTGGCACATTTTTGGCACTTAATAGATGTTAAATGTAACACACCTGAGAAGTACTTTTAGTTTCTCTTCCAATTTGTGTGAATTTGAGTGAGTTACTTAATCGTCTATTGTAATATTTAAGTTTCAATTAATTAAATCATTCAACATTTATTTATTAAGAGAATGCTGTGTGCCAGACAATACTGTGATTACAGGGGACTCTGTCTTTCTAGTTCTGTTAATCAATGAACTGACAAAGTTTTAGGCTGTGCGGGGTGACCAGATTGGCAGGGAGGGCAGTTAGAGGCTATCAGGTCAGCAGGTAGAGGTGGTTATGGGTGATCAGGCTGGCAGGGGGTGGGTAACTAGGTGCAATCAGGCAGGCAGGCAAATGAGCAGTTAGGAGCCAGGGGTCCCAGACTGTGAGAGGGATGTCTGACTGCCAGTTTAGGCCTGATCCCCACGGCAGTTGGACACCCCCAGAGAGGTCCCGAATTGGAGAGGGTTCAGACTGGGCTGCAGGGACCCTCCCTCCCCAACACATGAATTTCATTCACCAAGCCTCTAGTGTATATATAGTGAATAGTCAGAGTAAAACAAAGATTAGATAAGGTTGTTTCATGAGTTAGGGTAAATTTTGTTAAAACTGGGGATCTATGCCATTATAGTCATGTATATAATCTCTACTCTTACTAGCTAAATATTTTTCTTTAAATTCATTCATATTTTTACTTAAAATAAAGTTAGTCGTACCCGAAATAATAATATCCAAGGAACCAGTTGTTTTCCTAGATCTGCATATCTATCTATCTTTCTATTTCAATATATCTAAATAATTTTATGTATTTCTACCTATTTATATATTCCAACGAATTATTCAAATATTAATTAATTTCAGAGTGAGACTAAATTTATTCAAGTAAATATAGTTTTAATAATTTATAATGCACAATAGCAGTATAAATAGATATATTCTGTAAGTATATATTCACATACATTTAAGTAAAATATATTTTAAGTATACATATACATTTTAATAGAGATTTTAAACAAATAGCTATTCAAATAAAATTTTATTTCAAAAATTTTAAATCATCTGAAGATAAAATAGTTTGTGATATTTTAGGAAATTGTGTTGCAGATTGACTGGAAATACTTCTAAAGTCTCTTCTAAACCTAAAATTCTAGGAATCTGTGAACAATTATCGCAGTTTCTCATTTTGGTCTCTGGGAGGCAGTGTCAAGTTCCTCTATTTTTATACAACTTCACTACTAAATCCTGGTAATCAGCTAGTTTCATTTCATCCTAATTTAAAGAGCAGGTTCTCAGTTTGACCACTAGATGGAACTTACGCTGTTCTCACTTTTCAGCTTTTTTTTTTTTTAGGTTGAAATGAACTCAGTAAAGAGATTTTTGTTAGTGATAAATTTTGGAGAGAATCAGTTTAGCAGATTAGATAATGATATTTTAATTGTTTTTATAAAAATCATTCAGAGAAAAACTTCTGTTAAACATTTCAAAACAAAATGTTTTGCTTACTTGCCAGTTTATATCAGGGAGAAGATAAATTACACTGCTTAAAAAAGCTAGCAAGGCATACCTTAAAAAAAAAACCTGCTATTTAAAGTTATTTCCTTTTATTTCTCTTATCTTTCTCAGCCATATCTAGAAATTTTCTTTAGACTCTTCACTGGTATTTTCTCTGCGGTGGGTGGGCTATTGCAGTATTTACTCCTCTGCCAAGGCAAGAGTCTGATTCTGAACTTTTCTACCAGTACTTTTCTACCATAGTGTATTATAGTCCCTCAGACAAGCATCTATTCTCAGCTGGAATCAGAAAACTGATTTATCTCTTCCTTTACCAGCTAAGTTTAAACCCAGCAAAGGGACCTAAGAGCCACCAGAAGAGGGATATACACTTCTCTGGAGCTTCTTATCACCTGAGTACTTCTCAGGAGCCTCTTAGAAGTACCTTGCTGAAGTCATTCACTGCTGAGGCAATGACCTAAAGGAAATTATATGTAGGTAATCAAACCTTAGGTTGATGAAAGTATTCTTTTGAAACTCTTTCTCCACATTATAAATTGCAAAATTCTGAAATTACAAATGAATACATTTCATTGTTTCCCATTCTCTACCTAATATTACAATGTTCCCCTTTCTGGATGATTCTGAGTTTGCCGTATGAGTAATCACCAGTAAGTTAACCATCTTGGGACTTACTTGTTTAGAAGTTACTGCATATGGAAGATAAGTAATTGAAATTTGAGTAAATGAATCAAACCAAACTTTATTTTTATCTCTACTTCCCTTTCAAAAAATATTCCACATAGTCAAATGTCAACGGCAGAAGAGAGTCTATATTTATGAAGCAATGCACATGAGCATGATCTCAGGGTTACAATAAGAATTTTAAGCAAAGGATTAAAATGATTGTTTAAATGTACATTTAAATTATACTATTAAAATAACACCTTATAGTCAGTTTTGAACAATCGTTTTCTTTTTTTAAATAAATCTTTGTTGTTCAGATTATTACAATGGCTCCTCTTTTTTCTCCCCATAGCTCCCCTCCACCCATTTCCCCCCAATAATTGTCAGTCCACTCCCTTTCTATACCCCTAATTCTATTATGTTCACCAGTTTATTCTGTTCATCAGATTTTTTATTCACTTGATTTTTAGATTCACTTGTTGATAGAAGTGTATTTATTGTTCACAATTTTTATCTTTACCTTTTTCTTCTTCTTCTTCTTAAAGAGTACATTTCAGCATTTCATATAATACTAGTTTGGTGGTGATGAACTCCTTTAGCTTTTTCTTATCTGTGAAGCTCTTTATCTGACCTTCAATTCTGAATGATAGCTTTGCTGGGTAGAGTAATCTTGGTTGTAGGTTCTTGCTATTCATCAGTTTGAATATTTCTTGCCACTCCTGTCTGGCCTGTATAGTTTCTGTTGAGAAATCACCTGATAGTTGTATGGATGCTCCCTTGTTGGAAACTAACTGTTTTTCTCTTGCTGCTTTTAATATTCTCTTTTTGTCTTTTGCTATTGGTATTTTAATTATCATGTATCTTGGTGTGGTTCTCTTCAGATTCCTTTTGTTTGGGATTCTGTGCACTTTATGGACTTGTAAGTCTATTTCTTTCACAAGGTGGGGGAACTTTTCTGTCATTATTTCTTCAAATAGGTTTCTAGTATCTTTCTCTCTTCTGGCACCCCCATAATTCTGATATTGGTACACTTGATATTGTCCCAGAGGCTCCTTACACTATCTTCATATTTTTGGATTCTTCTTTCTTTTTCCTTTTCTAGTTGAGTGTTTTCTGCTTCTTTGTATTTCAAATCTTTGACTTGATTTCTGCAATCCTGTAGTCTACTGTTGGATCTCTGTATGTTATTTTTTACTTCAATCAGTGTATGCTTAATTTCTAGTTGTTTCTTTTTTATATCCTTGAGGGTATCACTAATTTTATCAGCCTTTTCTAGAAAATTCTTGAAAAACCTTATAATCATGGTTTAGAACTCTATATCCAGTCATTTGCTTTCTTCCATTTCTTTCATTTGTGACCTGTTTCTTTGTCTCCATATTTTGGCCGCTTCCCTGAGTTGATAGAGTGGCTTTGTGTGCTAGGTGTCCTATACGGCCCAGTAGCTCAGCCTTCCCAGTTACTTGAGGTGGACACTCTTGGTGTAGCCATTTGTGGACTGTGTGCACAATCTTGGTATAGTTAAGCCTTGATTGTTGTTGGTATCACTGGGAGGAATTGACCTCCAGGCCAATTGGCTGTGAGGATCAGCTGTGTCTATAATGGGAGAACTTCTGTTCTAGAGACACCCTTATGAGATAAGACTTGCTTCAATTGGGGCTTTTCTGCTTACTGAGTTTGGCCCCTGAGTGTGTCTCTTATGGATCTGAGGAGTTGTAATCTGGATGGTTCCACTCTGACCCCTGGGTACACTGGCTCTTGGATTTCCAAGGAGGTACTAATTTAGCCTCTGCCTGAGGCCACACAGCAGGAGCTACAGCGATTCCTCTTCTTAGTTTTGGTTTTAGATGTGTGCAGATGACTCCCAGCTGTGCAGCAATGCAAGCTGCTGCTGAACCTTGGGTCTTCTTTTGAATGATCAGAGTCTCACTGAAGCAGTTGCAATTTGTTAGGTAAATTTAGAATTCAAAGAACCAGGCCATTCATATACAAAAGCCTCTGTGCTCAGCTTGGATGGGGCGAGATATTAGGGTAGAGCAAACAGCAATGGCTTCCTGTCAGCCTCGGCTTAAGAGGCCCCTGGGTCTCAGTGTCCCATGTAATCACTGCAAGCACCTCTGAGAGAAAGCTGCCCTCCAGTTTTGTCCACTGTCAGATAGTCCAGATTTTCCCCATATGAATCTGGGTCCCCAGAGTCTCACCTAGAACTGTAGTTCAGAGCAGTCATGAGCTTTTGCCTCTTCCCAATTGAGAAACCCAGCCGCATTCTCAGTTACCAGCTCTCTCTGCACATGCACTTCTGTACTTCGGAACTTTACTTCTGCAGCTCCTGTGAGTCTCAGTGTGCTTTTCTCTTTCCTTCTAGTTGTAGAATTTCTACTCAGTCAGCCTTTCTGTGGTTCTGGATGATGTCCGCTTTGTTTTTTACTTGCAGTTTTAAAATTGTGTGAGGCATCAGTTCAGGTGTTTACTTATGCTGCCATCTTGATTTCCTCCATTTTCTTTATATTTTGCTTCTTAATCATTTGTACAACTAAAGACCCAGTGCACAAAAATCATGCATGACAGGGAGTTGGAAGGGTGGTGTAGAGGGAGAGGTTCCTCATCCCAGCCTGCATGCTCTTGCAGTTTGAGAACCCTCGGGGGATGTCTAACTGCCAGTTTAGGCCCAATCCTGCAATCCGGGACCACTGGCTCCTAACTGCAGAAGGTCATTCAGCAGCAGCTTGCATTGCTTCACTTCTAACTACTATGCCTTCCTGATTGGTCACCCCTAACAACTTGCCTGCCTGCCTGATTGCCCATAACCACTCACCTGCCTGCCTGATCACTCCTAACTGCATCTGCCTCAGCTTCTGCTGCCACGAATTCGTCCAGAAGGATGTACAGAATGATATCCAGAAGGTCACTCAGTGTCCAGTCTAATTAGCATATTCTGCTTTTATTATTATAGATATTTTAAAAATATTGTGGGTCAAAGCAAAGAGCACTAGAGTAGGAACTGGTTGGCAAGTTCTGTAGCCCTTGTGGGGACACGAAGTGTGGCTTGCACTAGTGACAACTACTCGTTAACTGATTTACCTCAATTTCTAAGTAAAAATGTTTCAACCAGAGCAGTTCTGAGATCTGCTCAATTTTCAATTACTAACTTTAACTGAAATAATATTCACATTGTAATTTGAAAAATCTTATTTGTATGTAGCAATATATAAAAATTTTTAGACCTTTTCAGTACATAAATTTAAAATGAAATAAATTGCTTCAAAATAATAATTAGAGAACTCAAATAAATACACAGCAAGTCAAAAGTTTACTTTGTATTTCGTCATAAAGTTATCCGAAAGCCATTTTTAAGAATTTAAGAGAAAAACATGACAATTGAAAGCATCATGCCTATGCTTATTTTTCCTATTTAAACTTTTTCTAACTTTACATTCATTTTATTCAGAAAAAAAAAGCCCAAGTAGATGAAACTGCCAAGAATTCTATTATAAGCTGAATATTTTCAAATTACACTTTTTATTTTTTTCTATTAAAAATATTTTCCCTCTGTTCTGAAAGCACAGAAATTGTCAGAAGCCAAGAAGGAAAGAGGATATTTTATTCCCTTTCCTTGTTAACTCCTCCTGTTAGCGCCTCTTAATATTTTGATGTGAGGGTTTGGCAGAGACATTTACACTCCTGAAAAGAATCTTATAGTGCCTCAGAACACACCTGTGGTGGTAAGGTGGAAAACAGTTTTAGATATAAGTTATTTTATTGTTTTTAAAAGTTATACTTGAGATACTTGTAAAAAATTGGTTTCTAGTTATTAAGATAAATTTGCAAGACCTAAGCCTCCTATAAAAAACTATGAGCTTAAGTAATATTCCCCAAAGTCTTGCTAACCTATGAATACAAATGAACTATCATTAAAAGTACTACTTCTTACATTGCCACTGTCTGTATCTTATGGGGCCCATATCAAAACTAGAAATTTTTCCAGAAATTTTATTAATAAAAATTTCCTCAAATAATCCTATATAATAAAAGAGAAACATATAAATTGACTGTACCTCCACTACACTCACTAGCCAATCAGGAGTGAGTATGCAAATTAACCCTACAATGATGGTGGGTTAATTTGCATACACAGGCTCCCCAAGCCACCAGACTGAGAGCAGAGAGAGAGAGAGAGAGAGCTGGCAGTTTGGAGGATTTGGCAGAGCAAGAGGCCATGGGTTGGAGATGGAGCAGGAAGGGAAAATCCAGAGCTTGGGGAGCACCACGAATTCTGGGAGTAGTAGTTCTGGTGGCAGACAGAACTCTTAGACACTAGAGCAAAGTGAGCCTGGAACAAGTTACTGTTGCGGTGGGGGATGGAGGGAAAACAAAGGTGAGAGACATAAGTAAAACCAGAGTGTCTAGGAAAAATTAAAAGGAAGATATCCTAAAACTTTCAGGAAATTTCAACCAATGAAGTAAAGCAAACCTCCCCCCCCAAAAAAAAGCCTCTATTATTCTGTGAGCAACAAACCAAAATGGATTGGGGTCTTAGACAATTCACTTATATGATTGCAAAGACAGACAGAAACTCCAGATTGAAGAAGGCTTCCCTGAGGGCTCCCATATTGGAGAAGGTGCAAGTTGGGCTGAGGGACCCACCTCCCTTGCATGAATCTTTGTGCACTAGGCCCCTAGTTATTAATATCCAAAGAGAAGCTTGGAAAGATTATTCTCATATTTTTATATTCCAAACCTGAAAGTCAAAACACTGATGGGCTGTGAGAATGCTGATTGTTGAAGTGGGCTCACTTGTTCCAAAACTTGGCCAGTATTGTTCAGTGATTGGTGTCCACCTATGAACCAGGAGGTCATGGTTCAATTCCAGGTTAAGACACATACCAGGGTTTTGTGCACAATCCCCAGTGGTGGCAGTTGGTCAATGATTCTCTCTCGTCATTGATGTTTCTCTCTTCTCCCTTTCTCATTCTGAAATCAATAAAAATATATTTAAAGAACACAACAACTTAGAGATGTTCCCTCATGGAGTTCTCATTGTGCCAGACGTGTTACATTTTGTTTTGCACAAGAAATGCAAAACTACCAGACTTCATTATCCAGTGTTACCAGCCCTAAAGAATATAATTGTTTACCCTTTCCCACAGGAGATATGTTTTAAGACCCACAGTGGAGGCCTGAAACAACAGATACTATGGAACATAGTATATATCACGTTCCATATATACTATGATATACACATATATATATACTATCTAATAAAAGAGTGATATGCAAATTAACTATCACTCCATTATACCCACAAGCCACGCCTACAAACCAAATAGGAGAGAGTATGCAAATTAACCCAACCAAGATCACTGGGGCCACAGAGAGAGCAAGAGGAAGGCTTGGGTTTCTCCAGCGATGGAGGAAGCCAAGCTTTCCACACTCCCTGGCCAGCCCAGGCCTCCACTCCAGGCTATAAAGTTTCAATTACAGAAGATAAATAAATCCCAATAAAAATGGCAGCAGCCATGGAGCTGGAGAGAGCAGGAGGCTAGGGTTGCCCCCAGCGATGGAGGAAGCCAAGCTTCTGCAGCCCTGGCCAGCCTCAGCTCCACTTAAGGCTACAAGGTTTCAATTTTAGAAGATAAATAAATCCCAACAGAAATGGCTGCCACCACAGAGCGAGCAGAAGACATGGCTCTGCTCCAGGCTACAAAATTTCAATTGTAGAAGATAAATAAATGACAGATACCAGGGGCTCCACTTGGGTCACTGGGGTATGTGTCCAGCCTGCAAACCACCACAGGACCCTCGCCCAGGCTGCTCCAAACTCCAAGGGAACCCCCACCTTGATCTGGGACATTCTTCAGGGCAAACCAGCTGCCCCCGCTCCCCATGCACCAGGCCTTTATCCTATCTAATAAAAGATTAATATGCAGAATGACCATCACTCCAACACACAAGATGGCTGCCCTCATGTGGTCAAAGATCCTGCATATGGGGGCAGGATCACCAGAAGGGCAGTTGGGAGTGACCAGGTTTGAAAGGGAGGGCAGTTATAGTGATCAGGCCAGCAGGGGAGGGCAGTTGGGAAGGACCAGACCTGCAAGAAAGGGCAGTTAGGGGCAATCAATTCTGCAGAGGAGGGCAGTTAGAGGAAGACCAGGCTGGCAGAGGAGGGAAGTTGGGGGTGACTGTGCTTGCAGGGAATAGCAGTTGGGGGAACCTAGGCCTACAGGGGAGGGCAGTTAGGGGTGACAAAGCATGCAGGGGAGGCAGTTAAGGGCAAACAGACTGGCAGGGGAGCAGTTAGGCATCAATCAGGCTGGCAGGGGAGTGGTTAGGGGGTGATCAAGCTGGCAGGCAGGTGAGCAGTTTGGAGCCAGCAGCCCTGGATTGTGAGAGGGCAGTCGCACATCCCTTGAGGGGTCCCAGATTGCCAGATTGGTGAGGGTGCAGCCTGGGCTGAGGGACACCCCTCGTGCACAAATTTCATGCATAGGGCTATTGGGCTTCTAGTATGTGTGTGTGTGTGTGTGTGTGTGTGTGTGTGTGTGTGTGTGTGTGTATGCCTAAGTGACCGAACAACTAAATGAATAGTTGCTGTGATTCATATTGACCACCAGGGGGCAGACTCTCAATGCAGGAACTAGCTCCTGGTGGTCAGTGCGCTCCCACAAACAACTTCCTGTGGCTGGCCAACCTCCACAGTTCCTCCCAATCACTGGCCAGGGCCAGGGACCCCACCCATGCATGAATTCATGCACCAGGCCTCTAGTGTGTGTGTGTGTGTGTGTGTGTGTGTTTGTGTATACATATGTATATGTATATGTATATGTATATGTATATGTATATGTATATGAATATATATGATAAGCTTAATTTATGAATTAGGCATAGTGAGAGATTAATGGCAAAAACCTATAATAATAAAAGCATAATATGCTAATTAGACTGAACAGCAGAATGATCTTCCAGGTGACCTTCCTGAGGAAGCCCTGGTTGCTAGGGCTTAGGCAAGCTGCTGCGGCTGTGAGGGCTGAACCTCTTGCATGAATTTCATGCATCAGGCCTCTAGTTAATCATCAAAGGGAACAATTATAACAATGTATACTGTAATAAAAGTTATGCAAATGTGGTCTGTCTCAAAATATTTTATTGTACTGTACTTACCCTTCTTTATAATTTTTTCCTTTTTCATAATTTCACAGATAGAAGACTCATTCTTACCATAGGTCTTAGGAACCTCCTCAAGGATTGTTTGTCTTCCTTTCTTAAGTAGATAACTTGCACCTTTTCATTTAAAGGACACACTTTACAGCTTCTCATTGGCATGTCCAAATAGCCAGCATCACTATGCTTGCACTTTGGGGCCATTATGCATTAAGACTTGCTTAAGTGGAAGCACTGCCTTGCTATGCCAGTTGATCTGATAATCCCGCTGGTGAGGAAGTGTGAGGGCACACAGTGTGGAGACACTGGACAAAGGGACATTCACAGCCTGGGAGACATGGAGCAGAAATGCAACAGATTTTCATCTGGCTACTCAGAATGGTGCACAATTTAAAACTTATGAATCGGTTATTTCTGAAACTTTTAATTTAATTTTTGGAATTTGGTTGGGGCGGGGCAACTGAAACCCTGGGCAACTGAAACTGCAGGAAGCAAAGCCATGAATAAGGTGGGAGGGGGAGGGGCGGGAATGACTGTCTTCTTTTCACTAGGACCTCAGATTCCTTTTGAAACAAAGACTTCGGCTTCCCCTTGAAGCTGATCTCCTCCCAGGCTGCCAACATAGTCTGTGAGGTCTGGGTGGCAAGGGAGACAGATACCATTCTATGCTGCTTGAGTAATGAGTGGTTTGGGCTAGACACATGGTAAAGTGGGTATTCAGAAGTGGTCTTATTCTAGATATAGTTTAAAGGTAGAGCTGCCAGGTTTTGCAGATAGATTTGTGGGAGTTGTTTGGAAAATAAAGCAATGAAGGATGATACCAAAGTGATTGACCTGAAAAACTGGTTGGGAGGAAATTGCCAAAAACTGAGGTGGTGAAGACTATAGGAGAAGGTGACTTTGGGAGGAATATTAGGAATCCCAATTTTGAATATGTTTAGATAGAAATGCTTGTTATACATGCATCCAATGTGGTTTTGGATGAGAGAGCTTTTAACATAAAGTCCAGATTGGTATGAATTGTGTCTTTTTTTTTTAATCATTGTCTGTAATATAAAGAAAAGGTTGAAAGAAAGAAATATACAATTCCCTTCTTCTTTGTCCAAATCTATTCCCTCTATGCAATGAAGGGGAAGAAAGTGTATGCCTAAAGTGTTTGCTCCTATTAAAATGCAAAATTTCATATATTCAGAAATTAGTGTTTTCATAGACTTTATGAAGTCTACATACCATTTAACGATCCTGTCTTTGCTCTGTGGCAAAACATGATACAGCAAGGGACAGAAAGTGGCAGGCCAGTGCATCACACTCTGAAGTTCATTCAGCTCTTATAGGGAGGATATATTTTTAAACTCTACTTGACCTTAAGAGATAAGCTAGAAAAGCATGTCTGTTCTAACCTCTAATGTTCCAACACCAGTTACTGTGTGCCCTTGTCACTCATCTTAATATAAGACACCTCAGGCAGGAAATTGCAGTGTTTTCAGACCATACCAGAATGTAATAGGGAAAAAAGTGATGAAAGAAGAAAAGAAGTGGGGAAGAGGGGGGGAGAAAGGGGAAAAAAAAGCTGAGGCTTTAGTACTAACAAATGTATTGTGTAACATTTTTGCTTCTCTGTCTGATAAAACTTGCTTGTTTTCTTACTGCTAAACTGGAGGGGATTCAGGACTTGGTCAAACAACTGTAAATAATATTTTCAACATTACCTTGCACATAGGCATGCACATTCAGCTCTTACTGTTTTGTTTGGTGGACCAAGCAAACTTATATCAGAAGAGAAAATGTCTTCTTGATTATGATGGTTTTGGAGAAAGTGTTTGAATTTTATGATATTTCAATTTCTTTATAAAGGGATACTTAGAGTAATCATTCTAAACTAATTTAAATAATTCTGGAGGGACATTGCATCACTTTTATTTTTCTTTTGCAAGTATTGTTTAAATGGCATTTTTGCAGTTTTTCTGATATAGAAACTTTGCGTTCAGGCTTGATGGCAGAGGATTTAACAGAGGACATATTTTTACACAATGACTATTTAAAATGGGATGGTTTTTGGAGAGATTAAAAGTGTTGATTTCCTTCTTTATGCACAATCTGCAATTAATTTTTGCTTCTTTGTAAAAAAATGTTGTTAATCTGTTTCTTATTCTACAGATCTTTAAAAAAGCAACTATGAAAGCATTGAGAAGAAAGTCTGTTTTGCTCACGGGTTATCTGGAATTCCTGATCAAGCACTACTATGGCAAAGACAAAGCAGAAACCAAGACACCAGTGGTGAACATAATCACTCCATCCCGTATAGAGGAACGCGGCTGCCAGCTAACATTAACATTTTCCATTCCAATAAAATCTGTATTTCAAGAACTAGAAAAAAGAGGAGTGGTTGTAAGTATATTTCTTGCTTTGCTACCTTGTTTTCTCTAGGGGTTGCATATTAGGGGGAAAATTTGGGTTCTTTAGTTTATTCACTGGTGCATGTCATTTCACATCAGTCAGTCAGCTTCTGAGGATAAATTAAGTGTCAACTAAGTCAGTATTCAGGATTTGCTAATGAAAGAGCACAGAGATCTGTCATTTCTGATAAAAAAGAAGAAACCACAAATTTTGGATAAAAAGTACAGTCTTATGTAATTTATTCACTTTTATTACAGTTTGAGTAGCAAATATTGTTTCATCTGAGGAATGTTAACATTGTATGAAATGTTAACCATGGGGCAAAAGTGGCCTTCTTAGTCTCTTGAAAGGAACTAATAGGTGTTAAAAGAATAATTCTAGGGGAAAGTGGTGATAATGCAATCTAGGGACTATTCCACTCATGTGGCCCTTCAAACCTTTAGAAGAGATCACTACCATATACTCTGGAGGCACCAATCAGATATCAGCCTTGTAAATTACTATGACCAAGATATGTGCTCTTGGGAAAAATAATATGTGTTACCCAAGACTTCTCATTTGTTTTGGGGAGAGAATGTATACTTACTTCAAAAAGTTTGGTATGGGAATGAAATGGACCAACACACATGAACCATTTATTATGCTGTCTAGCCTATAGTGGATATTTCTTAATATAGTTCTAATCATCTTCAGAATAGGCCAAATTGTCTGGGCCCATTTTATAACATTTCAGCATTCCCAGTGTAAAACCCAAACTAATTTTAGACTGTAATTTATATATATGAAAGCTTAAGCGACTATTACGACTGGATGACAGAATGACCAAATGATTGGCTGGTAGCTATGATGCTCACTGACCACTAGGGGGCAGATGCTCAATGCAGAAGTTGCCCCCTGGTGGTCAGTGTGCTCCCACAGCCAACCTCCCATGGCCAGCCAACCTCCTGTTGTCCCTCCCCCAGCAGGCTGACCCCGATTGGCCCTGATCGACCTTGATCGATGGCCAGGCCAAGGGACCCAACCCATGCACAAATTCGTGCATTGGGCCTCTAGTAAATAATAAAAAGACTTATTTAAGCAAAAGGAGATACAGCCTGGGAACACAGGTTTAGATAGCAACCTAAATCGTATTCAACAACCCTGGACAAAGGGGAAGCCACCTTTTATAATGAAAATTCTCACCCAGGTTTCCAATTATGTCCATTTTATGTAAATGAGATATCCAATTGTGCAGTTGTGATTGGTCAGTATAGTTAAAATAAGGATACAAATTGAGCCATACTGATTGGATGGGGCAGGTCTCAGTCTGTTGGTAGAAAGATGAAACCATGATTTCCCCACCATTGTTGACTCAGATGGCATAAACAAGCTTAGAGTTTAATCTGAGGTTTTCTACATGTACAAAGTATGTGAGAAACCCATCAGCTAATGACACTAGATGGCACTTCATAAAATTTGGGCCCTTGGTTGAACATGGGGCAGATAAATTCCTTCTCTGGGTTCACATCAAATGAATCTTTCCTCTCAAGGTACACATTAGAAATATAGCCAACTCCTTACCTGCAAGATTAGGGTTTAGAGAAATAAACAGTGGTACCTTGAGATACGAGTGCCCTAACATACAAGATTTTTGAGATACGAGCCATTGAGCAAGCAATTTTTGCTTTGAAATATGAGCAACATTTGAGATAGGAGTAATCGCACGGATCGGCCAGCTGCACACGACCCACCAGTTTACCGCAACTCGAGCGTCTCATAGTTTCCCATGCCTCAAGGTTACGGAAGGAATCAAACTCGTATCTCGAGGTACCACTGTATAAGGATAATTGACTGGAACTCTCTAGAATAGTGAGAAGTTCTCATTCATTTAAATGTGTCCAAGATTCCCGGTTTTCCAGGGTCTCCCACAGACAAATCCTACATATGCTCTGTTGAATGCTTTAAAGAAGATGACCTAAATGGACTTCAGAAAAATGCTTTTGAATATTCATGTAACAGCCCACTAATGGTTTAATTATAATTAAGAAGAGAGTTTCACATAACATAGAAACACTATATTTTCATTAAAGTGAAAAACTGCTTATATAGTAAGTTTTAGGGAAATCAGTATGATTATCTCATGTAAGTTCATCTTGAACGCAGATTTTCATTATGAGAATAATGCTGACACCATTGTGGCTTTATTCCCCCCTCCCCCCCCCCCCACAGTGTGACAAGCGGGAACCCAATGGCATCCGAGTAGCTCCAGTTCCTCTCTACAATTCTTTCCACGATGTTTATAAATTTATCAATCTGCTCAATTCTGCACTTGAAGCTGCAGAAAGAAAACATAATGCTGTTTAGAACAAATTAAGCAAATAATACTGAAAGCTGCTGTGATTATTTTATTATTTTTATTCAAGTTTTAATCATTGAAAATGTAAAAAAAAAAAGAGTCACACCTAACTGGAAATTAATTGCATACTTTACCAAAAAAAAAAAAAATCTGGCATAATTCTTTTAAGAGTCAATGTCCCTGAGGAATCTAAATGTCTGTCTAATTTCTTGGTATTTTGTGAATCAAGGTTTTCATTGGTCTAAATATTATGTACAGAGTATTGGTTAGTTGTTACAGTTCATGGTCAGTGAAGTATTGTTACCGGTTTAATTTCTCATTGACTGACAATGTCATAATATATGTGAAATTTTTGTGTCTGATATATGAATAATTTTGGAATATTTTATCCAGCTCCGATCTAAGGAATGGAAAAAAAAAACATTTTTTAGAGCAGTGGCCTTCAAATATTTTTGGCCACAATCCACACTAAGAAATATATCTAAAAACAGAAACCTATATTTAGGTGTAGATAGGCCTTATTTTAACACACAATTTTTAACAATATTTTAACATCTGTGAAAGAAAAACCTAACTATTTCCAATCAACTGCTTCTTATAATTGTCATTAGCCATTTTTTTTCCCATTACCATCCCTGACATTAGTATGCTTCTCACAACGAATAGATAGCACCTTAGGTTTAATTAAAAGTGGTATATATAGCAAACACCAAAGGTCCATAAATTATTTACCTGTGCTCTGATACTTATTATTCTATTTTATTATAACAAATGTTGGTTGAAACTTGTTAAATTGATTTTCCACCCACGCTTGGGCCCTTGTTGATACCATAATGGCTATTCATGGATTGATAAACTTCTGCATTTGTATGTATTCTCAGCAAGAAAGAGTGACTATGACATAATTATTTCCATATGGAAACAAATTTTAATGAAATTAATTGGACAACCATTTGGATGTTAGACTTAAATAAAAAGATGCAGAATTCCAACAACACCAGCAAGTACTGATGTCTATCAGTAATGTACTATGTATTGTGCTGCTCTCTTTATGTTATCTTAGTTGAGTGGTTGCATAATTGCTTTAGTAAAGCTTCCTATTCCAGCTTTTGGTAAAATTTATCCTCACAGATGGGGAAGTTCTCAAAACTTTAAACCTCAACCATGTACAACCTCATGTGGAAGAAACTCTTTCAACCTCTCTGTGGTAAACAAAGCAGACATGGCTTCAGCTGTCAGGAAACACATTTCAGCTTAATGGGAAAAACAGACAGTAATCATAAATGCCCAGGTAAATAGATAATTACAAACTGAGACCTCTATAAAAGACAAACAGATGACATGAAAGAAAAATCTCATTGTATTAATTAAGCAATTGAGTAAGGGAAGGTGTATAAAAATACTTAAAAGCTTAAGTTCTAAAATATTTCATGCTAATCATGTTAAAATTACATTCAATTACGTATACAAATGGTTTAAAGCATGATCAGCACTATGTCCTTATTAAGAAACCGAGCATTAAAAATTCCCTTTCCCCCAGCTTGCATTACTGCCTCGCCTCCCCTAATTCAGAAATAATAATTATATTTTAAAATATATCTTTATTAATTTCAGAAAGGAAGGGATAGAGAGATAGAAACATCAATGAGAGAGAATCATTGATCGGCTGCCTCCTACTCACCCCACACTGGGGATCTAGCCAACAGCTGGTAATCAAACTGTGATCTCCTGGTTCAAAGGTCAATGCTCAACCCCTGATTCATGCAGGATGGGCCAGAAATAATTATTGAATTATGTTGTGTATTAATCATTTAATTACTTTCTTTAAAGTTTTACATCTGCATATGTACTCATCTATACTAATAATAGAGGAATATGCAAATTGTCTTGAATGCCATCATGTAACAACTGTTCAGCAGGTTGTGCACACAGCAGGTGTGGGTGTATGGGGACTTGCAGCAGCATGGACAAGGGAGCGGGGGAGACAGACCTGATGGAGCACGACCTGTACTCCCCCACATGGCGGCCGTGGCAGCTGTGAGCGCTCCCCATGGCCTCTGCTGCTTACTCAGGGATGGTCCTGGGCAAGCAGCAGTGGGGACAGGGCGGTGAGGTGAGCCTGGTGGAAGGTAGCCTGTACTCCCCACACGGTGGCAGCGCCAAGCGGGCCTGCGGGCCAAGTTAAAGCAGCGCCTGCAGGCCATCAGTGATGAGGAACGAATGTGCTAGTTCTGCCTCCTGGCCCAGAAGGTGTGTGATCGCAGGAATAGCCACTGTGGCAGGTCATATCGACATCTTCCTGTCTGCACTGCACGGGTTTGCAGATCTTTGCAGACGCAGGTCTCTGGTGCACGCATCCTCTCCCCCCACCTCATGTGCAAACGTCCCCCAGAGCGCTGTCACCCATGTGTGCCCACAGCAGTCCCAGACCATGGTGTGTACATATTCTCCCCGCCCCCTGCTTCACTTCCATCATGTCTAGGCAACATGCCTATGTCTCCCACACAATGTGCACATATCCCCTCTGGCATGCTCATGTCCTTTGGAGCATCTCTAGAATGGACACCTGTGAGATGACAGTGAGAGGGCAGAGTGGTGATACCCTGTTCCCGCGGAGGCCAGTGTGGCGACGAGATCACCTCCATGGGGCTAATGCAGTGCTGAGGTGGGAGCAGGTGCGGGAAGACACAGCTGGTAGGTATGGGGCAGCCCTCGCTGAGTGCCTTCAGTCAGCATTTGAGATCAGAAACCCAGAGGATGCAAGGAGGTCAATTTTTCTCAGTGAAAGGGCGGGAGAGTTGGGGCGACTGCAGAGGAAGAATGTGCACACGGGGTGCCAGCGCCCATGAGCAAAGGCTGCCCTGACTGAGCCTCGCTCTCTCCGAGCCTAGTGCGCTCCTGCCAGGTAGCGGGTGATAGGAATTGCTTTTCCAAGTTAATGAGAGAAAATATTTATTCACCCCTACCAGTGAAAGTGGAAAGAGGAGTGGGGAGACATGCAGGGAGTGAGCGAGGTTCCCTGTCCGGGGGTTCCAAACCCGCCATTGGTTCCTTTCACTACTGACTAAATATATACAGGTTGTCCCCAAAAAATGTATATACAATTTGAATACCTATTAATTCCAATGGGTTTAAGTATGAAAAGACAGAAACAACAATGGAACTGTCATCTGTTAAAAATGCAGGCATAAATCGGCAGTTGGACATCCTCTGAGGGGTCCCGGATTGCGAGAGGGTGCAGGCTGAGCTGAGGGACCCCCTTCACGAATTTTGTGCACCAGCCCTCTAGTAAAAATATATTAGTTAATACTTGAAAATTAAGAACAAAAACCAATAAATGATAATGACTTAAATGAGACTCCATCCAGGACACTTGCCTCAAAATTCATGATTTCAATAAGATCATGTTTACAATCCCACCCACCACACATTCTTATGATGGAACCAATCCTGTCAGCCTCCACATATCAATATGTGGAATCTAATGAACAAAATAAAATGATGAACAAAGTCAATTCAAAGATATAGAAGCAAGGAACAGACTGATGAATCTCAGAAAGGGAGGGCAGGAAATGATTAACTGAAAAATTGACATGCATATGTGCATTGTTTATGGATACAAACAGTAGTTTGGTGAAGGCCTAGAGGGTAGTGCTGGTGGAGGGAGTAAAAAAGGGACATCTGTAATACTTTCAACTATAAAGTTGAAAAAATGGAAAAAATCACATATGCTGTTTTTTAAAACTTATACTTAAGCTCTAATTATAGTTTTGATCTAGTACTGAAAAAATGTAAAAGAACATTTTGAAATAAATTTATCCTTCGTGATTAAGCTAGATGAAATAATACTTTTAAAATAAATACTCACAAAAAATGACTCTCTTCTCATATCCTAAGTCACATGTAATAGTTGAAAATATGAGAACCTAAGCCACAAATAAATTAAAAAGTATGTGTTCACAATTCCTTTATAATGGCTTTGAAAGGAGCATTATATCTTATGTCATGTTTGTATACATATCTTTTCTTCCTAACTTAATATAATTTGCTTGGCGATATGGTTAATATTTTCTTTTTTCTGTTATGTCCCTCAGTTCTTAGTACTGAGCTTAATATGTAGTTAGTCTCTTACAGACAGGTAATGAATGAGAAAGGTGAGGTTGTAACATGTCATATATGCTGTCCGTGTTTACATTGAAGTCCCCTGTGACCTTTGTCTCAAAAGAGTAACTAGTAAAAAATCCTGTCTGATTGAGTCTGGTTCAGACCTGAGCCCACTGGAATATGTCAGAGATATATAAAATACTAAGACTATGTAGCTCAATAGATACCTGTACTCCACATGTAGAAATTAAATGTTTATTCTTATGTCGAGTGGAAATAATTCTAAAAATTTAAGAATCAAGGACATGTAATGTATTGGTTATGTAATTCACTGTTATATGGAAGCCTCCTTGGCCTGTATCCCACCCAGGAGCAACATTGAGAATGACTTCATTGTCCTAAATCAAATGAGAAAGATGCTTCAAAGCACAAATTCTCCTGAAAGACAAATAAACAAACTAACATTGGATTACTAGGCCTCAGTTGAAATTTCAAGCACAGATAACTCAGAGTATTATTTTAGGTGAAAAGAACTATTTCATTTTTGTGCCAATATTTACTCAAGAGAGGTCTTCCTTTTCTCTTTCCCAGTATGTGAGAGCTTTACTTCATGCAGTTCCCCTTGCTTTGTATTGTGTTAAAACAACAGGCTTGTCAAGAATGGAGACAGCGCAGTGATATATGCAGATTATATGGAGGCATTTTCTCTATGGATTAAAGTAAGGAGTTGGATCCAAGTCAGGACATGGATGCTACAGCTGGTCTGGGGGAAAAGTGACAATTATGAGGGGAAAAAAGGAACAGAAAGAGACACTCATAGACTTTCTTTTTTTAGGCAACGACAACAGAACCAGACTGTTTGAAACTGGTGACTCCAAATGTCACATTTTTTACTGAATTCTCAGTAATATTGCGATTTCATAAGTGTTCTTTGGTTGTATTAGTGCCCATATTAACTTATAAAAAAACCTGTTACATACATTTTATGCACTACATTTATTATCTTTCTCTTTTGTATGTTTCTTTCTCTCAACAATCACTACTTCAGCAGATTGGAGAGAAGCATGTTAAAAGATCAAGAACACTTCCATTAATTGGCTTATAGTCCAGCCAACGTTGTCACAGTTGTTTCGATTAATCCATGCACTTCTGTGCAGTCTAACATCCCGTACCTATGTGATTTCCTATTCATTGGAAATGTTAATCTTTTTTAAAGATTTAAAGGTAAACTTGCATAAGAAAAATCAAAAATTAAATAAGGAAACTAGAAAACAATGTTTTAAAGTACTTTCTTTGAGGAAGTTGGGTAACATAATCATTTTAAGGGAGCGAAATTATGTATACTAATCTATATCTCCAGGAAATATTAGCCATTGATCTCTCAGAAAAAAAATTATAGTGCATGAATAAAAGTGGCATAAACATAGAAAGACTTCCCAAAATGATAAGGAATAAAAGCACAGGAAAGATGTCAACACACTTTAAAAGCTGGAAAGTAGAGGGATTGACAGAAATAAGAAGAAAGCTGAAATATAATTCCCCATTTGACAGAGGAGGATATCAAAAGAGTATTAACATGATCCAGTTCGAGGACCCATTGAAATGCTTAGGAATTGGAGGTACCTGTTATTTCTGGAGGCCAAGATGTGTGGTAGAATAGAAAACAGGTGGTTGAAAGTCTGTACATTTAGCAGTTGCACCTAGATCTCTTTCTCCAGTCTCTGCAATTGGAATATTGCATCTTCCCCATATCCACAAAGGCAAGAATTTACTTTCTAAAAAGAATGAACTTATACAGTTCTAGGTTTTGATACATGAGGGTGGCCAAGGAGATGGATGAGTCAACTGAAAGAAATTGGAGTGATGTAGCCACATGTTGCAGGCTAGGTGGTGACAGCCCTAACTCCCCACCTCTCCCCCACACTTAGCCCCCAAGAAATTATATGCAGCCTTCCTTTACAGCCTTTATTTAAACTTTGAAATTTATAAAAATTTCACTCCAATTTTCATTTCTTTACATTCAATATTATTTTGTATTGGTTTCAGGTTTTATATTAGTTACAGAATAGTGATTAGACAATCATATACTTTACAAATTGTTCCCTGATATTTCCGGTACCCACCTGGCATCATACCATCATTACAACACTATTGACTATATCTCCATTTAAGTGACAATGGGTTTACAGGTTCCTTCCAGTCTTTCTTTTGTGTTGTTCACCTTTTCTTTCTCACTTCTCTCATTTTTCTTATATAGTATCTCAATTGGCCATCAAAGCTCAATGAAGACACTAGGACAGCTGTTATCATTGAGAGCTTCTCTGAATCATGTCAGTCAGTCTGGTATCCTGTAGTGCAGCACTCCACTAGGTGCACCGCCCCTCAACCCCTGCCTTAAGTCTGTGGGTCCTTGCTCCTCTGCCCCAGTGTCCTTCCATGCCCCTTGATCCCTGGCTGGGCCCATCTGGTCTGGGGGCCACCACAGAACCTCTCTCTCTGCATGCGAGGCAGATCCTTGTGCGCTGGTCCCCTGCATTAGCCCGAGCCCCCTCTGGTGCATCCCGCCTTGCCAGGTTTTTGCCTTTGACTTGTGGCATTGGTGACAGCACACTCCTAGCAAGCCTGGTACCCAGAGGGGCACAGGGCCCGTTCTTTGCCCAGAATGCTAGAGGATGCAGTAGCATTTGCAGATGTCGCCCAGAGCCTGCTGGCGAAGGCAGCACCTGTGTGGGGTGTCCTCATAGAGGGATGGTGAGGCGTTGCTCGGCACCCCTTGGAGCACCCACCTTCTGGGCAGCCGCTTTACCAAAGTTGTGGCACTCGCCCTGGAGTCGCCCCCCAGGCAGCCCTGCAGTCAGGCTTCCTGCCTCTTTTTCCACATTCGGCCTTCATCCATCCTTCTGTCCTGCAATGCTTGGGCTCCAGGCCCGAAAGAAAAGAACCAAGACCAAGAAGGACAAAGCCCAAAGGAAGTGAGTCTTGAACCCCCACGTGCCATTCTCTGGATTTCCTCCCGCACCTCCTCTCTGCATCACATCTTGAATGGACACCTTGTGGCACAGCCACATGACCACTGAGCCGCTTGGTCTCCGGGAAGCTGTGAATCGGTGGCCAGAGGCCCTGTCTGAATCTCAGCAACCCCATGCCTGCGATATTCACAGGCCCTAGGGAAGTGGCTAAGCACGCCCAGCCTGCTTCCCCTGGGCTGCGATGTTCCCAAAGCCCCACGGAAGTGACTAGAAAGGCCAGCCATGCATTCCCTGGGCGGTGATGTGCCTGGACCCCGCAGGAGTGGCTAAGCAGGCCCATACACTTAAAAGGGTACAGGGAATGAAAAAAAAAAAACCTCTTGAAAATTAAGAATATGGTATCAGAAATTAAAAATTTCAAAGGAAATTTTGGAATCTGAAATTGAGGATCTCAAAAAGTATAACAAAAAAGATTCAATAATTAAAAAATTAACACTAGAAGTCAACACCTGTCTAATGGTAGCTACAAAATAAGAGAGTAGATAAAATAGAAAAGATAAAATTACCCAAATCTGAAACTCTTCTCAAGAACTTCTCTTAAGACATGATATGCTTTCAGAAGAGACTCAATGATTAATAAACATAATGTGTATTTTTTACAAAATGTAAATCACATGATAGGAAAAAATGTAAGGAGGTAGAGATAAAAATAAGTTTATCAAACACTTTTGCAAATAAAATTTAAAATATTAGCAATCATAATGATATAGAGATTCTTACCACCAACTCTGAAAGATACAGAAAAATGAAAGATGTTTTTGAAATTCATATGGAGAATTATTGCCAACAAAGAAGTCCATGGAAAGTCAAACTATCAATTAAATGTGAACATGACTAAGGATATTTTCTGGTGAACAAAGTTTTAGAATGTTTCCTTGTTTCCTTCCCATGTATTACTTCTCAGAAGCTATTGGTAATGACTAAGCTGCAAAAATAAAGGCAATGGTGCAATGGAATTCCCAATCTAAGTATGAAGAGAAGGCCCATGTCCCATGAAAACAGCAGTCCACCAGCCCAGAGGGGATCTGCTCAGAGGGCTCTAGAAAATAAATAAGTAGGTCTCTCTCTCTCTCTCTCTCTCTCTCTCTCTCTCTCTCTCTCTCAGACTCACACACAAACACACACACACACACACATGCTGATGACATACCTAGTACCTGATATGTTTCAGCATTTTTAAAAAATATATTTTTATTAATTTCAAAGAGGAAGGGAGAAGGAGAGATAGAAACATCAATGATGAGAGAGAACCATTGATTGGCTGCTTCTTGCACACCCCCTATTGAGGATCAAGCCCAAAACTTGAGCTTGTGCCCTTGACAGAATCGAATCAGGGACCCTTCAGTCTGCAGGTTGACGCTCTATCAAAACTGGTCAGGGCATGTTTCAACATTTTGAGAAGAGTTTTAGATTCTCTCAGACCAAATTTGAGGTACAAATTAGTACAGGAACAGTATTGAGCAAATATAAAAGAAGGCAATTATTAACTAAAAAGTAACATTGTACAACAAAGGAAAGATTATCAGAGTAAAACATATAGTATAGATGATATGTTCTGTATTTCTCAATTTAATGTTACAAAAATGCTATGTTTTCATTATATTTTAACATATGTTCCTATTCTTTCATATATATACAACACCAGCTGTAAATAATATTTATGTAGTTATAAACATTCAAACAATGAATATTGATGTGATTTAAATCACAATTTCACTATATTTGGAGGATGAAGGAAGAGAAAGTGTATTTGTGTTTATGTGCTTGTGGGCTGTGGGGGAGAAGGAGATATATAATGACTAAATCTTTAATTTTCACAGTAGGAAGAAAAATAGTGTTGCAATTTTGAAGTTAAATTGCAATAAATTCATATTATTTAAAAATATGGAACTAAATATAAGCAGAAATAGCTAAAATAATTGAGAGCTATGGCTCTTGGTTGACAGGAATTAAAGCCATTGTTCAGTGGGTCAGAGGACCACTGTTTGGGGTATAAAAATTGAAACATAGAATTTTACTGTAAGGTATGTTCACAGACTCAGAAAACAAAATATAGGGTTGAAATACTAGTTCTAGTACCTACCAGTCATGTGATCTTATAACTTAAATGTTCAATGCCTTAATTTCCTTGTTTGTATAATCCTAATATATAAAAAGCCAGGGGCTGTCACAACCGAAACAACTGATAGATGACCGAATAGCAGGCTGCGTGGGGCAACCAGGCTGGCAGGGAGGGGGAGGGTGGGGGTCAGTTGAGGGTGACCAGATCGGTGGGGGCTGGGGGAGAGAGGCAGTTGGGGGCAACCAGGCTGGCAGGCAGAGGTGGTTAGGGGTGATCACGCTGGCAGGGGGGGTATAGTTAGGCATGATCAGGCAGGCAGACAGGTGAGCAGTTAGGGGCCAGTGGTCCCGAATCGTGAGAGGGATGTTCGACAGCTGGTTTAAGCTCAATCCCTGGGGAACATCCACTGAGGAGTTCTGGATTGGAGATGGTGCAGGATTGGCTGAGGGGATTCCGCTCCTGTGGATGAATTTTATGCAATGGGATTCTAGTTAGACAATAATGGTACTACCTCATAGACTTGTCACACAGATTCAATAATTTAATACATAAAATCATTTAAATAATAAGGGTCCCACAGTATCATTACTGAAAATACTGTGTAATTGTTAACTATTTACATAAATTTACTTTGATTAAAAAATCACAAAGAAAGCGTAGCACTTTATATGATATATAGAAAGTAGTCAAGAGATAAAAGGAATCATTATAAAAAAACTAAAAATTGATGAATAGTTATGAATGAAGGAAAGCCAGCATAAATTACAAAAGTCTGTTTCTTATTATCTGACATCTAAACAAGAGCATTTTATTAATCATATTGAATCATGAAAGATTAATCTGTGTCCACTGTAATTATCAGTATATGAACATGATGCCTTAGATATAAATTAAAATAGGCTTCTAGAAAATCAGAATCTCATTCACTGAAAGGAATAAAGACAATAAAATTGATCTGAAACTAATAATTAATGTTTGTAAGAGGCTAATTAATACTTATGCTAATTATTTCTTCTGTTCTGCTGAACACTGGTCATATATCTGCTTTAGATATGCTCACATAATAGGAGCTATGCCTTCTTTGTTTTGAGTTAACATTAAGAAATTCCTAATTCTCAACATACTTTCACATATGTCTATACTCTTCCATGTAAAGTAAATCTAAAATTTCAGCAAAACTGATACTAAATGTTGTTTTAATTTCCTCAGTAGAAGTTAAGGAGATAATTCAGAAATCAATTGTGTTTAAAAATGTACAGTTTAATTGGGGGAAATAAAAAAGTGTGTTTCAATTGCAGTGTTTTTATTAATTTTAATATACAGTAAACCATGCTTGTGTTTTTATATTTCCAACATGCATGTAAATATCAACACCTTCAGCTGTTGTTTTGGCAAGCACAAAAGCTGCTTATTTGGCAGAAGATATTTACAATACTATATGGCTCATAATGAGGGAGAAAGCTGTAACTTAAGAAGTTCTGAGGGCATTCCTACAGTTTATATATAACTAAACTAAGGCTGTTAGTAAAAAGCAGCTTTAAAACATTTGAAACATGTGGAGAAAAAAACTAATTCTTTACTATTATACCTGAAATAGGAATATAGACACATATTATAATCCATATTTAAGCAAGTTGAGAAGATATGGTGTTATATAAATAGAAAACTCTTTTTTTCTTTATGTATTTAACATACAAAGGCTGAAATAGGAGAGAACTATTGGATAACAATGTATGATATCATGCAGCTAGTGTGGACATAACACTTTTTTTTATTGAGTGTCCAAAAACTCAAGAATCGTAATGAGCCATATTTATCTCTGCAAATTTAGGTACATCTTGGAAATTTCAAATAATATACATTTTTATAAAAAATACTAAAGCTAGTAATTTTGTGCATATATGTATGCATGTTGAATAAAGGGTAGAAGAATTCAACCAAAGGACAAAGTTTATTCACTCATTGCTACCAGAGATATGACAATGTTTAAAAATATTTCTAGTAAAGGAAATTTGACTACACAGAAACTATATGATAAAGAAAAGTTATCTTCAAAGTCCTCTTTTCATCCTTCTGAAATTATGTTTATTTATATTTATAATTGAAAATGCTTTCAATATTCGCATCTTAGAAAATATTTTAAATTCATATTCATAGTTTCTTTATAAGAGAGAAAATTTTAAATGAAAATAAAAATATAGGAAAGAAGAAAAATGGATTAATAGGACTGATAAGGAGAATTGCTTCTTTCCTTTTGAGAAACTCAGCTATATTAAACCAATGTTAGAAAAAATTATTTAAATTAGGTAGCTGCTAGTCCAAATTAAATTGTTTTAGTTAAGATTTTACTTGTATTTCCTAGGGCTATCATTAATAAAATAATCAGGAACAAAGCAAGAATGCCTACTCTTGCCACTTTTATTCAACATAGTATGGGGAATCATAACCATAGCAATTAGGCAAGAGATAGAAATAAAGGGCATCAAATTGGACAGGAAGAAATAACTCACACTATTTGCACATGAAATAATATTTTACATATATACATATATATACACATAAGGGCCCAGTGTACAAATTCGTGTACCTTGAAAGGAACTGTGGGCTGAGAGGTTGCAGTTGGCCCATCCTCTGCACCCCCACCCAGCCCCTCCCACTGTAGCCCCAGTCCCCTGTCTGCCAGCAGTTCCACTTCTGCCTCTACTACTCCTATGCACTGATGGCGTTGGCCCCACTTGTACCCGCTAATGGAGTGGAGCAATTGGAGCTGGCACCATCAGTGGGTGCAACTGGCGGCTGCTGCCCCGATCACCCCTCAGGAGCAGGGGAAGGTGGAGAAGTCCTGAGGGGCAATTAGGGCTGGCTGCTACCGCTCATACCCATTGATGGTGCCAAGTGATTGGGGGTGCCCTGGGTGCAGACAGCGAGTATGAGTGGCAGCTCCAGTGCCAGCAGTGGGTGAGAGTTGTGCCAGCATTTATTTGATGACACTTTTATTTTGGGTTTACATTTTTCTGGTTTGTCAAGACCACAGCAGGTACACTGTGCAATATGTTAAAGAAAAAACCCTATCTAATAAAGAAGGAATATGCAAGGCAGGGCATTTGGGGGTGACAAAGCTGCAAGGGAGGGCAGTTGGGGATGACCAGGCTAGCAGGGGAACCAATCAGGCTGGCAAGGGAGTGGTTAGGGGGTGATCAGGCAGGCAAGTGAGCAGTTGGAATTGTGAAAGGGATGTCCGACTGCCTGTTTAGGACCGATCCCATCTAAACAGACAGTCGGACATCCCCCAAGTGGTCCCAGATTGGAGAAGGTGAAGGTTGGGCTGAGGGATACCACTCCCACCCCCCAGTGCATGAATTTTGTACACCAGGCCTCTAGTAGTTGAATAAAAGATACTGATTTATTGGACTTCAGTATTTTCCCTTAAAATGAACTTCTGCAGTTTCCTTGAAAGCATTAAGGGAAGGGCACCAATCAGGGCAGGTAAGGGCCCACTACTCTCATCAGCACTTCAATTTGATTTACTTAGTCATCCTTCAGAAAGATTAACTGAGCCCTGGCTGTATGCAGACACTCTCCCATGCAGGCTCAGGGAATAGAGTGATGATCAAAAAGGCACTGTCATTCAAGCTGCAGAGAGCTCAGAGTATAGAGGAAGTGGCCAAAACACAAACGCACTGCAGATATTAAAGAAGCATGGGTTGTGGTAAGGGCTGTGAAGAACAGAGTGAAAAAAAAAAAAAGACTGACGCAGGGAAAGTTTTACCAATAGAGGAGGCCCCATTAAGGAAGTAAGATTTCAGTACTAAGGAGACCTGGAGGATGAGAAATGGAGCAGAGGGTATGGGAAGGAACATGCTAAATCAAGAGAAGAAAATGGGTGGTTTAAAGGTTTCACATGGACATGAGCTTCAGGCTTTTGAGAAACATAGTAAATAGGTTTACTTATTAAAAGTTCAAAAACTTTTTTTTAACTTTTCTAAGATCCTTTCCAGTTTGACCATAACATAATTTGATGAAACAAAAGAAAAAAATAGTTTGTAAGTAAAACTGCAGGGTTCCTAAAACTAATCCAGTTAATATAAAACAGCCAACTGTAAACATCAGTCAAAGGTGAGTAGTAAGCATAGCACCCAAAACATACACTTGAACTTTGAATATTCCTTGAATTCCATCTGTTATCATCGCAAAGGGAAGAAATGTTTCCCCATTTTTGTCCTACATTCAAGTAAAAGTCATTATAATAGGGTCACCAAACCATTCGTCTGTGGGCCATATCTAGTTCACCATCACTTTTTGTTTGGTTTTCAAGCTAACAATGTTTTTTCTCATTTTTAATTAGTAAATTTTAAAAAATAAATTCATTCCACATATCAATTATATGAAATTAAACATTTATTGCCAACTTTTTTGTTGTTGTTTTTGTTTTTGGCAACTCAGCCATGCTCACTTGTTCAGGTATTATCTATGGTTTCTTTCATGCTATAAGGTCAGACTTATGCAGTTGTGACAGACCTTATAATTCACAAAGTCTGAAATATTTACTGTCTCAGCCAGGCCAGCATGGCTCAGTGGTTGAGTATCAATCTATGAACCAGGAGGTCACATTTTGATTCCCAGTCACGGCATATGCCCAGGTTGTGGGCTCCTTCCCTAGTAGAGGTTGTGCAGGAGGCAGCCGATGGATGATTCTTTCCCTCTCCTTTCCTCTCTGAAATCAATAAAAATACATTTAAAACATAAAATATTTACACGCTGGTCCTTTACAGAAAACATTTATAGATCCCTGTGTTAAAACATTAGTTTGTTGAGATTTAATCAGCAATACACTCATGCCACTAAGCTTCAATTCAGTTGTGTGCCCATGTTTTAATTGTAGACTTTAAATTTATATGAGCTACTTTTTATATCTTTAATTTTCTTTTCTTTTTTTAATTCAATCTTTATTACTCAGATTATTATATTTGTTTCTCTTTTTTCCCCTCTATAGCTTCCCTCCACCCAGCTCCCACCCTTCTCTCTACCCTTACCTCCCTCCCATTGACCTCATCCATAGGTGTATGAATTTTGTCCATTCTCTCCCTGTACACCCCTCACCCCTTTCCCCCTGAGAATTATTAGTCCACTCCCTTTCTGTGCTCCTGATTCTATTATATTCACCATTTTATTCTGTTGATCAAACTTTTAATTCACTTAATTTTTAGATTCACTTGTTGATAGAAACATATTTGTTGTTCATAATTTTTTAACTTTTACCCTTTTCTTCTTCCTCTTCTAAAAGAGTACCTTTCAGCATTACATATAAAACTAGTTTGGAGTTGTTGAATTCCTTTAGCTTTTTCTTCTCTGTGAAGCTCTTTATCTACCCTTCAATTCTGAATGATAACTTTGCTGGATAGAGTATTCTTGGTTGTAGGTTCTTGCTATTCATCACGTTGAATATTTCTTGCCACTCCCGTCTTGCCTGCATCGTTTCTGTTGAGAAATCAACTGACAGTCGTATGAGTGCTCCCTTGTAGGTAATGAACTGTTTTTCTCTTGCTGCTTTTAATATTCTCTTTTTGTCTTTTGCTCTTGGTATTTTAATTATGATGTGTCTTGGTGTAGTCCTTTTGGATTCCTTTTATATGGGGTTCTGTGTGCTTCCTGGACTTGTAAGTCTATCTCTTTCACCAAATGAGGGGAGTTTTCAGTCATTATTTCTTCAAATAGGTTTTCAGTATCTTGCTCTCTCTCTTCTTCTGGCACCCCCACAATTCTGATGTTGGTATGCTTGAAGCTGTCCCAGAGGCTCCTTACATTATCTTCACATTTTTGGATTCTTTTCTTTTCTTGCTTTCCCAGTTGAGTGTTTTCTGCTTCTTTATATTTCAAACTTTTGACTTGATTCTTGTCTTCCTCTAGTCTGCTCTTAGGTCTCTGTATAGTATTTTTTATTTCAGTGAGTGTATGTTTAATTTCTAGTTGGTCCTTTTCCATCTCTAGTTGGTCCTTTTCCATCTCTATTGGTTCTTTTTCATCTCCTCTTGGGACTCGCTAACTTTATCCAACTTTTCTAGGATCTTCTTGAAAAACCTTACAAGCGTGGTTTTGAACTCTATATCCAGTCGTTTGTTTTCCTCCATTTCTCTTGTTTGTGACTCCTTCCCTTGTCTTGGCATTTTCACTATGCCAGGAGAACTTCTGTGTTGGATTCAGCCTTATGATGCCAGACTTGCAAAACTGCAAAAGCCTCTCTGTTGAGCTTGAGATGGGTGGAGTCTCAGGGCTTAAGGGACCACCTTGCCTTCCAGTCAGCCCAGCCCTCCATGGCCTCTGAGTTTCATATGACTTGGTAATTGCTGGAGCGGTCCCTGTGTGTACGCGTGCACTCGCCTTCGCAGTGCTTCTAGACTGCTGCCCCTCCGGCTACCCTGCACTCTGGGACCATATGAGTCTGGGTCCCCAGGGTTTCACCTGAAACTGGGGATTAGTGAAATTAGAAGTGGTGTAGTTGGGAGGGTCTGTCTCCCCCCCACTCGTGCAAGCCAATGGCACAATCAGTAGTTGGTCCTCTGCTCACAGTGCAATGTGCGTCACCAGACTTCTGATCTTTTGTGACTCCCTAAATTTCTGTGCACTTCTCCCTTTTCACAGTCCAAACTCCCCCGTATGTTTCCACTGTATCTGGGGTTTAGTGTCATAGGATAAGGGGTTCAATGCCCTTGAGAGTGTCCGTCTCCCTCTAGCCAGGGAAAGCCAGCCAGGTTCTCTGGCACCCGCTCTCTCTACGCGTGCATCTCTGTACCTCAGCTTTTTGCAGCTCCTCTGGGTCTCTGTGAGCTCCTTTCTTTCCCTCTAGTGGTAGAATTTCCACTCAACCAGCTTTCCTGTGGTTCTGGATGATGTTTTTTCTGTCTTTTAGTTGTAGTTTTGAAATTGTTGTGCGAGGTAGCAGTGTAGGTGTTTACCTATGCCGCCATGTTGGATTCTCTATATCTTTAATTTTCAAGAATACTATTCCATTGATACACCAGACAATTAAATAACTTTATTTTGAAAATACTACACAAGACTTCTCTTTGCTTAACCATAATTCTTTAGTAGCTTTCTAAATTCTACTTTGATATATTGAAAAATTTCTGAAATTATATTACAAAAGTTAGCATTAGGTGTCAGTATTTTACATATTATTTAGTAAGTATATTTATTATTTAGCAATAGATTATTTCAGGCAGCATTTTCACTAGAAAATTTCAATTCTTGTTACAGTGTTTGCTCTACTGCTTTTTTGTGGTGATTATTTACTTTTTGTATGGTATCTACAATGCAAAATTTTAAAATTCTTCATTTGTTAGTTATCTATTGCTGTACTTTTGTCAAATGTCTGAGAATAGAAATAGACATTGGCATAGTCCTAACAAGTGTCTTTTAATATCCTCCATAATGATATGGAGTTTCAAAATAGAGACCATTTTGTGGCAGGGCTATTTTGTGGGAAAAATACTAGGGAGGCTTAATAGAGAAGTGAAAAGGATACTGAGTTTGAATTCCTACTTGTGATATAGGGTAATTTTCTTAACCTTATCATTTATCACATTTTGAAGGTTGTTCTTTAACATTCTAATTTATAACAATTCTAATATATATCAATTAGAAGGTTATTCTTTTACTTTCCAATTTATAACATTGTGGGTACAATGAGTAATCATCTAGTTTCAAAATGAAGGTTTGTTGTGAGGATTAAATATCATAATACTTCTTCATAAGCCACTTATCAAAGTGACTAGCTCAATGGACAACCACAGATGTTAACACTTCTCTCCAACTATCTTCAATGTTTCCTTTATCTTTAAATTATTTTGAACAATAGGTCAATATGGCATATGAAAAAATATAGTATGTAGCCTTCAAGAAACAGAAATTTTCTTATCTCTAGTTATTACTCATGCAAGTCTTATTACTTGTGTGTGTGTGTTTCTTATATATCTATCAAAGGCTTTTTATTTGTGCTCATGTCATTAAACTTGGAATGATTTTCTAAAGAATCAGAGATTATATAAGATCAAATCTATTCCAAAATTCTAAATTTCTCTGAAAATAACTTAGTCTGAGTGTGTTTTAGTTCTATATTTATATGCAATATATAAGCATAAAAGTTTCTTTAAAAGATATATCGTCTATAAAGGTATAAATGTTATTCTTACACATCAGTAAGGAAAACATTAACACTCAATAAAGTAAAAAGCAAAGAACAGAAGTAGAAAGCATAATACAATAGAATTTCAAAGATCAATAGATATTTAATGTAATGCACAACCCCGGTAATAAAATAAAATAAAGTAAAAGTGGAAGCATTCAGTTTGGATAAAAAATTATCATATATACAGTGTGCCCCAGAAATGTATAGACACTAACAGCTGAGAGCTATGTTTCTATTACATTTTGAAAATGAAATGTATTATGCCTTTATTCAAAATATGTATACATTTGGGGGGACACTATATATTTTTTAATTTCTTGAACAACTATATTAGATTAAAGTTCTTGGTTACTATTTCCATTGAAGTGTGGAATCTAATTCTCTTACTCTTGAATCTGAGCTGGCTTAGTAGTTACTTGACCAATAGGACGTAGTCTTTTTGTAGCTCTCATAAAAGCCTTGCTGTTCATACTCAACGCTTGCATCTCTCTCTCAAAGGAAGCTGATACCATGGAAGAAGTCTAGCTACTCTCAGAGTTCTATGCTGGAAAAAGTGCATAGACACTTTCATCCGCAGATCTGATTGAACCCAGTCATCTAGCAATCCCCACTAAAGTGATAGATATGTGAGTAAAGAAATCTTGGCTCCTCCAAACCAGTCCATGTGCAATCTGAATACAACTGAGTTTCCTTAATTGATTTCACATAGGGTAGAAGAGCCACTAAGCCAAACCCTTCTCACATGTTGGACCAAAATTTTATAAGGTGTATTGATTTTAGCCTTTACATTTTGGGGTAATCTGTTAAACAGTAAGCAATAATTGAGACAACTGGGACAATTCCCAATTTTATGTACTGCAAGGAAAAAAATTAAAAACCTTAAGTTGGTATATAACTTTTAAACTGGTGGTAAAATAAAAGAATAAGAATTTAAATATTATTTTTCTATTAAGCAAAATGTATAACATCTTCACCCCCTACTCCTGATAAATTTTTGTTGCCCTGAAGTCCTATAAAGTAACTGGGAGTAGGGTAGGAAGGGGACTCAGACTTACTAATTACATGTATTCTTAAATCATTTGATGGCACAACCTGATCTAACCCAAACTTATTTAATGTGAATTTACATAAGCCTATTTATTACTTTTATTTATTAAACTTAGAAAGCTTATACAAATACTATTTATAAAGGTAGAAAACTGGAATTGATTTAAATTCACAACTGTAAGAGATTGGTTTATTAAGCCATCATTAAATTTTTTTGTTTTAGAATTTTTTAATATTTTTAAATGCACTACATCCCACATTGAAAATAGACATCAAAATATAGAAAACACAATTGTTATTCCCCCCCAAATCAAGAACAATAAATAGATATCAATATTATTAAATCTAAGTGAGGATGAACTAAATAGAGGTACATTTACCAGATTTTGTGAAAGTGAAGAGATAGGAAAGTTTTCATCTCAACTGTATGGATAAATGAAGACTTATCTATTTGTTGAAAATTCTCAGAAGTCTGAGCTTACTGGATTTTCTTTAAGGGAAACAGTGAGTCAGGGAGGAATTAGGGTCATCTAAGTGCTGTGGCAATGCTGCATATAGCAGGCTTCCTTTTCAAAAGCACAGCTAAAGGTGCTCAATCAAAAAAAAAAAAATGAAGAAGAAACCCTGTGTGGATGACTGATGAATCTCTCCATTCTACTGAAGGAACAGAGGATGCAGGTACACAAATTCCTCCTGACTTCCCAGATACCTCTCAGGACACAAGTGTATCCTCCCTGGATAGGATTCTTGTGTTTATAATCTGTTTTTTTAATAATGTTTTCCAAAATACAAGCTAGATACTTTATCTTGATTTCAACCAAAGCATTCTGTGTTCCATAATAGATAAAAACGATTCACACTGGTCTTAAAAAAAAAAATGTAGGTCTTCAATATGTCATCTCCTGCCGAAACTGGTTTGGCTCAGTGGATAGAGCATCAGCCTGCGGACTAAAAGTCCCAGATTCGATTCCGATCAAGGGCACACGTACCTTGGTTGCAGGCACATCCCCAGTAGGGGGTGTGCAAGAGGCAGCTGATCAATGTTGCTCTCTCATAGATGTTTCTAGTTCTCTATCACTCTCCCTTCCTCTCTGTAAAAAAATCAATAAAATACATTTTTTTTAAAAAAATGTCATCTCTTTCATAAATTTGTGATTTGAGTACAGGTCACTGGGACCCTTAAATTCTACATCCCTGCATCTTACAGATGTAGAAACTCAGGCTCAGCACACTCAAGTTCTAGAACCCTAGATTTGCACTCTCTTTTTATTTTCCCCCCATGTTCTCCATTGTGTTTCTGTGAAGATTTTGCAGTTCTCAAGTGCTACACGACCCTTCTTTTGAGGGTAACAAATGGATATTACTGATGATTCTGTTAGCTGCTTAAATGTCTTCGTAAACCTGCTTTCCTCCTTTCAGAAAACAGAATTGCACCTCAGAGGATTCTCTGGTTTCAATCTCTACATACTTATTTCAAACATGGGGAATTTAGCATTGAAAGCAGGATGTATCCATTGATTTGTAGGAATATATGAGCCACTTTATTTTATTTTTCTTAATCCTCACCTGAGAATATGTTTTCATTGCTTGTTTAGAGAGAGAGGAAGGTTGAGAGTGAGAGAAACTTCAATGTGTCAGGGAAACATTGGTCAGTTGCCTCTTGTATGTGCCCAGGCAGGAAGGGGTGGACCCATCTGTGCGACAACTTGCTTTCTTCTTGCCCCTCACTTGTTTCCACTATTCTCACACTAACTTTGAGGAGAAGAAACAATAATTTAAGTATCATTCCATTAAAGATATTTCATTTTAACCTAGTCTTACCTCCTGCAACTTATAGAGAAGAGAACCTAAATTCTTTAAGTCAAAAAAGCCCCTCAGCCCTGAAGGTCTTTTTTTTTTTCCCTTCTGTTAGCACAGCAAGTTTTGAAACAAATATATAGTCAGGACATGAGGTGAAACAGAGTAACCTCACTCTACCTACAAACTTTCATCTGATTACTAATTAATATTAAGTAATATGAACAATAAAATATGTTTTCTCCCATAATCAACATTCTCCGATGAACAAATTGTATATTTAAAATGAATATTACTGCCTGCTCAAAAGCTATATATTTTTCAGATTTCATGATTAATAAAATCACCTAACTGGAAAATCAGCCTCATCACTTATTTTAAGAATTTCTTATCATCAGAAATGTGGAGTATTCTCAGATCTTTCATAAGCAGGTACCCAAGGAAACTAAAATGATTAATGGCACCATTGTTGTTCTCCAACCTCTGGGACATTGCTTACATGAGAACTAGCTTCTATTCCTCCCAGACTATTGCTCTTCCTCCAAGTTGCTATCAGTTTTAGTTACTATAATTTGTTACTGTAGTTATCAAATACATTTCCTCAATGAGCCTTTGTTTTCCTCAAGTTCTTCCCCTAGGTTGATGTATTAATTTTCCATTGCTGCTATAACAAATTACTACAAATTTAGTAGCTTAAAACAACACACATTTATTACCTTACAGTTCTGTAGGTTAGAAGTCAAACACAGGTCTCGCTGGGCTCATATCAAGGTATTGGTAGGGTTGTATTCATTTATCAATAATTTATTTCCTTGCCTCTTCCAGCTTCCAGAAGCTGCCCACATTCTTTGGCTCATGATCTCTTCTTCAGTTTTCAAAGCCAGAATTGCTCCAGAGCCTCTGGCTGTAGCCAGGAAATGTTCTTAGCTTTTAAAGAGGTATGTGATTGGGTATACCCAGGTTAATTTTCCCCTAAATCTTTAACCTTAGTCACACCTCTTTTCCAAACTGATCTTCAGTCAGAATTCACCATGTTTTCTCTTGCTTTAGACGACATTTCTCGCTTATTGTTTCCTGGACACACTGTACTTGTCCTTCAAATCTCAGCTAAGTCTGTATTTGTCCTCATCTACTAAGTATTGGACAGATATATGGAACATAGTAGGCATTCATATAATGCTTTTTTAGTTGAAATATTAAACTTAGTCATCATGTTCATTATTAATTAATGTAGAAAACTTCAGATGACTGCAGTGATTTCAATAGGTCTCTCCTATATTAGAAATTATATATATAAAGCAAAAAATAAGAAAGTAATAAATCATGCTAAATAAAAGTAGAACATTATGCTTATACTAGAGGCCCACTGCACAAAATTCATGCAAGGGACTTGGCCCTTAGTAACCATGGTATCTGCCTCAGCCCTCGCAGCCCCGGCTTAGTCTGGAAGGTCATCTAGAAGGACACTGGAAAGACATCTGGAATAATTAGCATATTATGCTTTTATTATTACAGATGAGTTTGAATAGCATGAACTTAAGATAAATGTAGAATTGTGTTTAATAAAAGTGCGCTAAATTAATAGAATAATTATTAATGTAAAACATTTAAAAATTTCATGATATGACAATGCTGTATATTTTACTTTTCTTTGATTTCTACTTCTTTTTAGAACGGTTGAGCATGTTATTAAATGGCCTTTTAAGTCAATTTAATTAATTTAAATAAGTGGAATACTGAAATTTAGATATATAAAATGAAATATTAAAGTAAAGATAACGGACGAAACCGGTTTGGCTCAGTGGACAGAGTGTCGGCCTGCGAACTGAAAGGTCACAGGTTCGATTCCGGTCAAGGGCATGTACCTTGGTTGCGGGCACACCTCCGGTAGGGGGCGTGCAGAAGGCAGCTGATTGATATCTCTCATCGATGTTTCTAACTTTCTATCCCTCTCCCTTCCTCTCTGTAAAAAAATCTATAAAATATATTTTAAAGTAAAGATAATGAAGTTTGTATAAGTGATAGAATGTAAAATGCTCAGTTAAAATAAAATAAAAAATTAGAAACTCATTTGTTTGTTATTGTGGCATGTGTTTTTTACTGCATTTACCATCTTATCTAAAAATACAAAGTCATGTAGGTTCATTGAGTTTTATATTGATGAGGTGGGATACATTGTTAAAAACAAGCAATTCTATGAGATTTCTGCTGGATAACATCGGATTAGACACTAGTTTGATCAGTTAAATAATAGGTTGTTTGTTTTGGCTTTTATTTTGTTTTGTTTTTACCATGCACAAAACTTTCACTCAATATTGGTGACACATTTTATTTACATTCCCCAAAACCTCCACAATGACTCAGTTATAGATCAGTAATTCATGCTTTTTTATTCTTCAGTTTTATTACTTAACTTATTCTTCTAAGCATCGTTTTATGTTGCTAGTTAAATATAAGTGAAAATTGATTGGAGTACTTCTCAATGGAATTTTATCTTTATTTCATCATAATTGCTTCATATTTGAATAATGACAGATGAACTGCCTCATTCAATTGCAGTTTTAAGGCTTTGAAGTTACAATAACAGCATAGAATTTTAAATCCTCAAGCCATTATATTAGCAGAAAAGACATTGAGGAAAATGAAAACTTATGGTGCTATAACTTGCTGAGGGGAAAAAAGGACTCCAATGGTTAAAATATATTATTTTCTGGGCAATTTCTAAGCTAAGCCATTCTGACATAAGAGCGACATCGATATTTACATTATAGTCCCACCATCCTAATTACTTCTAGTCTAATATTTGATAACAATTGAGCCAAAGTTTATACAGCAAATAAATGACACTATGCTTGTTTTGCTTCAGGATGAAGCATCATGTCAGTTGCATTTATAATTCTATTAGCAACAATTCAGTATTTTACCAATAAAGAGTTCATCAGACCTTTGTCTTTTTTCTCTGACATTTACATCAAAAGCTGAGTACTTGGTAATACTTCAAGATACAAATTTCTAAGTTCTTTTTGTCTTCATCTTCAGTTTTTATTTTTTATATTTTTATTTATTTCAGAGAGGAAGGGAGAGAGAGAGAGAGAGAGAGAGAGAGAGAGAGAGAGAGAGAGAAAGATCAATAATGAGAGAGAATAATTGATCGGCTGCTTCCTGCACACCCCATACGGGGGATCGAGACCACAACATGGGCATGTGCCCTTGCTGGGAATCCAGCCTGGGATTCTTCAGTCCACAGGCTGACTTTCTATCCACTGAGTCAAACCAGCTTGGGCATTATCTTCAGTTTTAAGTAATGAATCAAACAATATGCAAAAGGATAAAAATATAAAAGATATTATGCATTTAAACTTTCATTAAATATCTCTAATGTATTTTGCAGTGACTGATTTATACATACAACACTTTCATTTCTTCACTGAGAGATTATATTTCTGCCAATGTAGCACCAAAAGTTTTCAAGAACTCTGTACACAATGGCATGAGATAATGAAAACATGAAGCACATGCTTAGCATAATTTGGAGCACATAAATTTACATGGGAGGGAATATTTATAAAGGATTACAAAGAATAACATGAACATGAAAATGGCACTCATTTGAAATTTTAGAAAGACCCCTTTTTAAGTGAGATTTTCTTCAGCCATTTATCAAAGCAAGTTCATATTCCTACTAAGTTAATACCTTTCTCCAAGAATGAAATTATATGTAATAAAATTATGTTATAAAAATTGTATTTTGCATTAATACTAAAGTTTGTAAAGTTATAAAATATAGCAGGTATTAGTCTAATAAGAAGAACATCATTAAATATCTATACTAATAAAAGGGTAATATGCTAATTAGACCAGACATCTTCTGGATATCCTTCCGGATGTCCTTCTGGAAAAAGCCACAGTGGCAGGGACCAAGGCTGAGATGGTTAAGGGTGACCAGTCCAGCAGGGGGGAGCAGTTAGGGACAATCAGGCTGGCAAGGGAGAGCAATTAGGGGCAATCAGGTCAGCAGGGGAGAGTAGTTTGAGGTGATCAGGCTGGCAGGGAAGAGCAATTAGGGACAATCAGGCTGGCAGAGCAATTAGGGGAGATCAGGCAGGCAGGTGAGTGTTTAGGAGCTAGTAGTCCCAGATTGCGAGAAGGACATCCACCGAGGGGTCTCGAATTGAAGAGGGTGCAGACTGAGATGAGAGAACACCCCCTCCCCCATGCATGAATTTCATGCACCAGGCCTCTAGTTTCTTCTATATAAATCATAACTCTATGGATGGAGCACCTCAGAGTCCAGCAAAATGCCTAATATTTGATTTCATAAAGATTTTCAATGTTAGTGAAATATGTTTAAACTCTAAATCCTCGCTTGTTTACTTCTTAATGCTATTTAACTATTCAGAAATTTTTGTGTCATTTAGGCTTAAGGGGAGAAATGAGATTCTCTACTCAAGTTTCTCCTTATATTGAAGACTACTAAAGAAATCACAATAGCTTTTATACCTTGAGAATGAGTCTACAGTTTTGTGTGTGTGTGTTTTGTTATTGTTTCACCAGAGAATATTTTTCCATTGATTTTTAGAGAGAGTGAAAGGGAGGGGAAGAGAAACACAGAGAGAAACAATGATGTGGATTGCTTGTCTCCTGCACAGAGGGATGGACACTGCAACTGCGGTCTGTGCTCTTGATGGGAATCAAACCTGGAACCTTTCAGTCTGCAGGCCAACTCTCTATCTACTGAGCCAAACTAGCTGGGGCAAATCTATACTTTAAGAAAAAAAATTATAACATACCATGACAAAAAATTACATGCATATAACCTTAATTGACTATTATTTAATTTCAGAAAATATTTTTATTTTATCCTTTCCCATCCTATTTCTCCCCAATTGTATTAAGGCCCCTGCCTGAGTCAAGAAGAACTTTGGTGCATTTTACCTTTGAATTGAATTTGGCCAAACTTCATCAAATCAATAGATTCTAGTCAGATGTCTCAATTCTTAAGATTAAAATCTCTATTTGCCAACTTCTCTCTCTTGAGCTCCTTTCTTTAAAAAAGATGTAGAACTTAGGAATAGAACTTAGCAACAATTGAAGGGGTCTGAAATGGCAAGAAGAGAGATGAGGGGGAATGTGTGGAATTATATCAAAGTGCATTGGCCTTTCTGTGTGCTCCAAATGCACAAGATGATAGTTAGTACTACAGATCTAAGAAAATATTATTCCTATGACATATTCACATAGTACTTTCTGAACCCAGATCTTAAGTCTTGGACACTTTCTCCCCTCTCTACTATGGTGCACAGGGCACTTATATTTCCAAGTTCCTTCACTGAAATACAGCCTTGACCTCAGTGCTCCAGCACCAAAATAACAACCCTTTTCCCAATCCCTTCTCCATTTGCAAGGCCCATATCAGGAGGAGAAATAAAGATCAAATATTACTAAAGATTCAAAAGTTATCAAGCAAATTTTTAATAAGCTATTAAATAATACCTAGTTCTACTTTCCTAGCTTGGTATACTGTATAATCCTTTACAATAACCTGGAAAATCAGATTCAGTTTGAATTCTTATGAGTTGACCATTTCTTGGAGTTGACCCTGAAATGAGGGTGCAGGGGAGCCAAACCCCTGCCCTTGATCTTCAATTTAAGGAGCCTGCTCTTTTTTCCTTCCCATCCTACAGCTGGAGGGGCCTCATTAGCATGTTTCACCCAACCCTCTCCCCAAAACAGCTCTTCCTCAGCCAAGCCTGGGTCCCAGTGATGTACACAACTGGCAGTGTGGTCAACACTTGGAAATATGAAGCAGCGAAGAGGATTTAATAATATCTGGTAGCATCTCAGGGCTCTTCCAGCAGGAAATTTCCATTCAGTATCTTTAGAAGCCTAGGGGGACAGAGACACCTCTCTAACTGGGCACATTTTCTTGCTCACTCTTGAAGAAGAGTACTGCTGGAGGAAAACCACAGCCAGGGCCTCTATATGAGGGTTTCATCTCCAGGAAGAGCCTCTTCAGGATCAGCTACATGCTAGAGAAGGAGGAACCTGAAGCCATTCATATTAATATGTGAATGGTCAATTATAGTAATCCTTCAGTAAGGTTGATAGGACCCCCTACTTCTGAAATAAATGAAGTCACCAGCTTTAATTTTATTTATTTTTTAATTTTTATTTTATACATATTTATATTGATTTCAGAGAGAGAGGAAAAGAGAGATAGAAACATCAATGATGAGAGAGAATCATTGACTGGCTGCCTCCTGTATGCCCCAGATGAGCTCGCAACCTGGGCACGTGTCCTAACTGGGAATCAAACCATGACCTAGTTCATAGATTGACACTCAACCACTGAGCAACAACAGTTGGGCACCAGCTTTGCATTTTAGAGATCAATTTGTAATGTGATTATTTAATACTTGGAAATCTGTTGTCAAATGAGGTGGCAAAAGCTTGTTTAGTTTACAATATAGTTGATCTACTATTGAAAAGGAAACAGGAGACCACACTAATCTTGCAACACTACTTAATTCAATTACATGCAAAAACATAAAACAAAGTAAAATAAACCCAGAAGTCTTTTAGTGTCCTGTAATTCTTCATAAAATTTGAAGTCTCTCAGTAATAACTGTTCATCATGACTATAGTTGATATTATGGAACCATTCAAATTAGAGTTTTCTTAACTCAAGGAACATTATAATTCAAGACAAGAACTTGAAGAATGAGCCATTGGCCCTATATTATTCTGTCAATGTTAACCTGGAGCATTTCTTTTGGGCATGGCAAACACCCAACTAGTATGAGTGTAAGGCTGCATATTAATACAAATAATCACCTAATCAATGTCTATGCCTCACTACTTTTTAAATATTTTGAAAATCATCTTTGCTTTTTGAATTTGTTCCATTGGGGCAAATGAAAGAAATAAATTACCTAAAATATAATCTTAAATAAACTGTACACCAGAAAATGAGAAATATATTTTAAATATAATAAAACTGCAACAAATCAGAATCAGATATAAAAGAATGATATTTTTCCTTGGTTGGTGTGACTTAGCTGGTTGGGCATTGACCCATGCATCCGTAGGTTGCTGGTTTGATTATGGGTCAAGGGCACATGTCCAAGTTGTGGTTTTCAATTCCCAGTAGAGGATGTGCAAGAGGCAGTAGATTGACATTGCACTCTCACATTGATGTTTCTCTCTCCATCTCCCTCTCTCTTGCTCTTTCTCTAAAAATCAATAAAGTTTTTAAAAATGGTATTTTATGGTTCTTTATTATTCAACCTTTCATTGGGGAGTAAGCTTTCTTCTTTTTAGGGGAGATTAGTCAATGGGCAGGAGAGGTAACCATGACTTAGTAGACAGGTTTGTTCTACATTCCCAGTAAGCTACTGCCCACTTTTCACCAGATCTAGCTGATGGAATTAACCCAGCCTCCAACTAACTACAGAGTAACTGAGATTTCTAAATTTATTGCTATGATACAGGGAGTCCCAGGCAGTCACGAAACCCATAATGCTGGTGGCACCAAACCAGATGACCCCAGAACCGATTTGAATCTATTAGTTGATGGGTGTCTCAGAACTTTGAGCTGGCTGGATGGCAGGATAGCCCCTGAGGTTTCATTAACAATCCTAGTTTTTACATAATTTATTATTCTTTGGATCCAATTTATCTGGACTTAGATTTTGCTCTACAAATAAATAAAACAAGAAGGAAAGGAGAAGGAAACAGAATAAAGCCAAACAGAAAAGTTTTAGCATAATAAGAGGTAGAAGAGACAGCAAATTTGAGTGTGAGCAGCAGAATATCTAACAACTATAAAAGATGGCTATATGTGATTCTGGAAAGTTGGAGAAGGATTCAATTCTGTTGGAACTAGCTATGGAAACAGTGGGAGATGGACATGGGGAGGAAGTACAGAAGCTCTGAGGCAGAGCAAGAGCTAGAATAAAGGTCTTCAGAAGGAAAGAACTTGGCACATTCAAGGAAATTGAAGAAAATTATTGGGCCTTGACTAATGCACAAAGGAGAATGTGCCTAATGTGCCATAAATCCTCAAGAAATACAGTATTTGTGGATAAATATTATGTCTACTATGAAATGATTTGTCAGTATAATTAATCAATGATAATTAGGATTTAACTAAAAATTTAAAAAGTCTAAAATAACCCAATTATTAAACTTTAATTGGAACTTACGCTTTACTGACAATACTCTCCTTATTATGAACTAAAATGTAATAACTAGATAATAATAGCAGAGCTCCTTGATAACATTGATGGATTCTTAAACTTGTAATAATTTTCAGGGTTCAAGCTATAATTGTAATATTTTTAATATTAATTTATTTGTTAGAGTATTCACAAAACTTATCTAACTATAAATGAGATTGAAAGGAATTAGAATAACATAAGGAGTAAAGTTAATTAATTGTTATTATTATTATTATTTTGTTTAATCTTCACCCCAAGGATATTTTTCCATTGATTTTTAGGGAGAGTGGAAGAAAGAGGGAAAGACAGAGAGAAAAATTGATGTGAAAGAAACACATCAATGGGTTGCCTCCTACATACACCCTCCCGACCAGGACGGGGCTGGGAAGAAACCTGCAACGAAGATACATGTCCTTGGCCAGAATCGAACTTGGTTGGCAGGCTGATGATCTATCCACTGAGTAAAACTGGCTAGGGCATAAAGTTAATTTTTGACATTTTCTTCCCTTTGCTCTATGTATGGTCATATCTCATCAGGTATTAAAAGGGTTTTAATAAAATGTTTTGAAGAATGGGGAGAACTTTCTTGAAAGGTCAAGGAATCAACCTCTTTCATTTAGAAAGCATATACTTATATTTGATTAGGACAAATACTGAGGAAATGTTTATGGATATTTGTACTTATAATATCTGAAGTTAAAAATTAATAAAATCTTTAATATAAAGTTGCTCCCAATATGTTATGTTGGTGAATATTTTTACTTGTAGATTTCAAATTATTTTAATATTTTTATTTTACCCCAAAAAAATATATATATAGACTTAAAGAGAAAAACATATTTACAACTACATATTTTCTTTGAAAGAAGTAACCAATTTGCCCTATAACCCTGCTGAATGTTTTAACTGAATTTCAGTAAGGAGGCTGTTAATTCTTCATTGTGTGAGTATTATTGAAATATAGTTTATTTCATAATATCTGCAGACTATCTTTAAGTGTGCAAAAAATAATGTATTAAAGCTCACGTATTATACTTAATATTACTATATTGGACAAATTAATTATGCTGAGATAAAATTACATGTTTTAGGATTTTTTTTAAGTGAAGATTTTTTTTTTGATAATTTCTGACATTATGCCCAGAAATTCTAATTCAGTAGGTGCTTGGATGGAACTGAATTTTTTTAAATTGCTAATCATTACGGTACAGAATGATTTGGAGAAAAACATGCAAACAAAGAAGCATTGCCTTCAACCTTCTGGTTAGGCAATAAAGGGTTTCTAAAGAGTTAATCATAATAAGAAAATATTGTTTCCCAAGAGCAACAGGTCAGGTTTGGTTCATTGTGGAGAAGGATAAATATCTGTTTTCAGATTTAATAAACAAGCATATCTTGAGTGAAAATGTAAAAAGTCATTTTAGGATTTTTTTTTAAAAACTGGAAACTTCTCTCCTCCCTTTTCTCCCCTTGTCTGCAGAAACTGATTATTTCTCCTAATTTCCTGATTTAGTTATAGACATAGTGTACACAAAAACAGATTTGATTTCCTGGAAACATAAAATGAAAGCCAAGGCCTTATCACTGAAACAAGACAGCAGTTTTGCAGAGCTGTATGTATCCTTTGAACTCAGATGACATTGTCTCAGAGGAAAAGATGTTTGATGAGTTTTTTACACTTTAAAGCTTTAGCTAAGGGAAATGAGCTGGGGGATCTCTTCTGGTAGAACTAAAGGGGTGGATCATTTTGTCTTCAAAAGATGAGGGGGAAAGTGTCATTTTCTATTTCCCTTAAGTACCATTCTTTCAAATACTTGTGTGACAAGAGGTTCAACAGGCTTAGATTTGGGATTTTGTTTTTCTAGAAATGCAGAAGGATTTAAATGTCCTATACATCAAAAGGGAGAGAGAAAGGGAAAAAAATCCCCTAGAAAGAAGGAAATAGTGTAGCAAACTCTTGAAAAATATAATTCATAAAATTGCTTCAATTAATTCAATATCCTGCAATTTAAAAGGAAATTAACAACTGAAATTCAAAACCAAATTAACTAACATTAGGTGCATATAATTCAAGTTGTCAATGTTAAGCCAATGGAGAAATGCTCCTCTGAGGTAGAAACTTTTAAGTGCATTGGTTTATTAAAAAGATATATATTATGTGCCAAGTTCTCTACTAGGTTCTGTGTTCATAAACAGAAGATGAGGTCATGTTAACTGAATACATTAATATTTTCTCACCTACTTATTAAATGGTTTTTATCAAAGTTGCAGTAACTTTCATGTTGCTATGTCTAAAGGTAATTTTGCCATTGTCATTTTACTTGAGTTAGCAGCAGCATTTGATAATTTATAAATCTCTCTTCTTTGAAAAATGTTTTCACTTGATTTCTAAGACTTCAGATTCACCTGTGTTTTCTGTTTTTTGTGTTGTTTTTTTTAATTCCTTCCTTCTTGGCTGCCCTTTTAAAGTCTCTTTGCTAGTTGTTTCTCTCCAGTCCTTTGTATTGAGCACTGGGCTCAGTCCTTAAAAATTTAGTTTTTCTATATATTTTCATTCTATAGGCTATCACTTTGCGTCTCATGGAGGTAAATGCTGCTTTGATGCTGATGACTTCCACTTTTATAACTACTCTGGACTCCTTCATTAGTCTCCAGGTCTTTTTTTTAATTAAATCTTTATTATTCAGATTATTACATTTGTTTCTCTTTTTTCCCCTCCATAGTTCCCTTCCACCTGGCTCCCATCCCTCCCTCTAACCCTACCTACCCCCATTGACCTCCTCCATAGGTGTATGATTTTTGTTCAGTCACTCCCTGCACCCCCCTCACCCATTTCCCCATGAGAATTATCAGTCCACTCCCTTTCTGTGCTCCTGATTCTATTCTATTCACCAGTTTATTCTGTTCATCAATTTTTTTTTTTTTTTGCAAATGTAGTCCCTTATTCAATCTGGGCTGCCACAAAGACAGAAAGCGCAGGGACATTTTTCTTTCCCATCCCAGTGCAAACCAAAAGTCAAATTTTTAATTCACTTAATTTTTATATTAACCTGTTGATAGATATGTATTTGTTGTTCATAATTTTTTAACTTTTACCTTTTTCTTCTTCCTCTTCTTAAAGAGTACCTTTCAGCATTTCATATAATACTGGTTTGAAGTTGATGAACTCCTTTAGCTTTTTCTTATCTGTGAAGCTCTTTATCTGCCCTTCAATTCTGAATGATAGCTTTGCTGGATAGAATATTGTTGATTGTAGGTTCTTGCTATTCATCAGTTTGAATATTTCTTGCCACTCCTGTCTGGCCTGCATAGTTTCTGTTCAGAAATCAGTTGACACTCATATGGGTGCTCCCTTGTAGCTAATTAATTGTTTTTCTCTTGCTCCTTTCAATATTCTCTCTTTGTCTTTTGCTCTTGGTATTTTAATTATGATGTGTCTTGGTGTGTTCCTCTTTGGATTCTTTTATTTGGGGTTCTGTGTGCTTCCTGGACTTGTAAGTCTATTTCTTTCACCAAATGAGGGGAGTTTTCAGTCATTATTTCTCCAAATAGGTTTTCAGTATCTTGCTCTCTCTCTTCTTCTGGCACCCCCACAATTCTGATGTTGGTATGCTTGAAGCTGTCCCAGAGGCTCCTTACATTATCTTCATATTTTTGGGTTCTTTTTTCTTCTTGCTTTCCCAGTTGAGTGTTTTCTGATTTTTTATATTTCACATTTTTTTACTTGATCCTCTAATCTGCTGTTAGGTTTCTGTATAATATTTTTTATTTCAGTGAGTGTATCTTTAATTTCTAGTTGGTCCTTTTTCATCTCTAGTTGGTGCTTTTTCATCTCCTCTTGGGTCTCCTTAAATTTATCCAACTTTTCTAAAATATTCTTAAAAAACCTTATAACTGTGGTTTTGAACTCTATATCTAGTCATTTATTTTCCTCCATTTATTTTCTTTGTGATCTCTTCTTTTGTCTCTGCATTTTCACTATGCTAGGAGAATGTCTGTATTGGATTCAGCCTTATGATATAAGACTTGCAAAACTGCAAAAGCCTCTCTGTTGAGCTTGAGATGGGTGGAGTCTTAAGGCTTAAGGGACCACTCTGTCTTCTGGTTGGCCCCACCCTTCATGGCCCCTGGGTCTCATGTGACTCTGGGTAATCCTTGGAGCAGTCCCTGTGTGCCAGTGCAGTGCCTCTAAACTGCTGCCTTTCCCTGCTCCCCTGCGCTCCGGGACCATATGAGTCTCCGTCCCCCGGGTTTCGCCCGAAATTGGGGTTTAGTGGTGTTAGAAGTGGCACAGTTGGGAGGCTCTGTCTCCCACCCACTCGTCAAAACCAGTGGCACAATCAGCAGTTGGTCTTCTGCATGCCACCAGACTTCTGCCCTTTCGAGACTCCCCTAAATTTCCGGGCATTTCTCTCTTTTCACAGTCCAAACTCCCCCCATATAAGTCTTGCCCGGACCTGGGGTTCAGTGCCATAGGATAAGGGGTTCAATGCAGTTGGGAGTCTCCGTCTCCCTCTCACCAGAGAAAGCCAGCCAGGTACTCTAGCACCCCCTCTCTCTAAGCGTGTGTCTCTGTACCTCTGCTTTTTGCAGCTCCTCTGGGTCTCCATGAGCCCCTCTCTTTCCTTCTAGTTGTAGAATTTCCACTCAGTCAGCTTTCCTGTGGTTCTGGATGCTGTCCGTTCTGTCTTTTAGTTGTCGTTTTGAAATTGTGCGAGGCAGCAGTGTAGGTGTTTACCTATGCTGCCATCTTGGATTCTCGGTCTCCAGGTCTTGATATCTAACTGGAGCTGCTCCTGAGTTGACAAATAAGCATCTCAAAGTTAACATTAACTACAACTCGGCTGCTCCAATGCACAAAACCAGCTCCTCTGAAGTCTTTTCTGTTTCAGTTAATAGCAACTTCTTCCTCCAGTTGTTCAGGATGTCCTCTCAATTTATCTAGAGCTGCTTAAGAGGAAATCCTGTTTAATTCACTTTCAAAACACATCTAGAATTTGACCGTTTCTCCATTATACCTGTTGCCTTTACCTTGCTCTGTGCTCCCATCAGTCATACTGTGGATTATTTCCATAGCTCCCTAACTGGTCTCACTGGTTCTACACCTACCTTCTGTAGTCAATTCTTCATTAAACAGACAGTCTAATTATTTTTAATATTTTCCCTTCTCACTCAGATTTTCAAAAGGGGTAAGGGGAGCCACATGAACTAGGCTTCTATTACTTGCCTGACATTATTACTCTCTCACTCCTCTACAGTCACACTGAACATTCAGTTTTTCAACCTCTCTAGAAAATCCGCATCCAGAGGGTTTATATTTTCTATTCCCTCTGCTTGGAATACCTGCCTCCCATCTCTAAATTCCCATGGCTAGCTAGCTCATACACTTTCTTTAGGTCTTTACTTTTCTCAGTGAGACTACTCTTCTCATCCGTTAAAATTTCAAACTTCTTTAATATTTTATGTCTCATTTCACTGCTTTCTTTTTGCCCCCTTACCAATGATTTCATGTAACATATTACATATTTTAATCATTTATCTTTGTATTCCTAATACACAGCCTGCTATATTGCTAAGCACATAGTAGGGGTTCAATAAATGATTAAGTGTTGCCTCCAGATTAATGTGTTTACCAATGCCAGCCAACTGCTTTAGAGTGGAGCATAATTCTTCTTCAGTGAGGGAAACCCATCCCTCTCTCTCATTCTACTCACAAGGTATCTAACTTTTTCTCCGCCTAAGTCAAGTCTTTTTTTTTTTTCTGTTCTCCTGTAGTGTCCAACTCACAACATCTGCTCAGAAGGCTCAGAAACTTCTTGTTTTTCCCCTGATGATACACAAACACACAGACACAATACACATAAATATTATCTGAGCCACAAGAACCAAAATTAGTTAAATAGTTGTGATAAAAGAATAAAACAACTCTTTGTGAGAAATTTTCCTGGACCCTATATTTATATCAGAGTTGGGTTTTTATGACATGGTGCAAGCATATATATATTTTTTAATTTTTTAATTAATTTTTATTAATTTTTTATACATATCTCCCCATTGCCCCCCCTCCCTCCCAGGCGAACCCCAACCCCCCAGTGTCTGTGATCATTGGTTATGTTTATAAGCATGCATACAAGTCCTTTGATTGATCACTTATTTACCTCACCTAACTTTAATCTTTCTGCTATAATTTCACAGTCTGTTTGATGCTTTATGATTTTTGTCCTCCTGAGAATTATCAGTCTACTCCCTTTCTGTGCTCCTGATTCTATTATATTCACCAGTTTATTCTGTTGATCAGATTTTTAATTCACTTAATTTTTAGATTCATTTGTTGACAGATGTGTATTTGTTGTTCATAATTTTTTGTCTTTTACCTTTTTCTTCTTCCTCTTCTAAAAGGGTACCTTTCAGCATTTCATATAATACTGGTTTGGAGTTGATGAACTCCTTTAGCTTTTTCTTCTCTGTGAAGGTCTTTATCTGCCCTTCAATCCTGAATGATAGCTTTGCTGGATAGATTATTCTTGGTTGTAGGTTCTTGTTGTTCATCACGTTGAATATTTCTTGCCACTCCCGTCTGGCCTGCATCGTTTCTGTTGAGAAATCAGCTGACAGTCGTATGGGTGCTCCCTTGTAGGTAATAAACTGTTTTTCTCTTGCTGCTTTTAATATTCTCTCTTTCTCTTTTGCTCTTGGCATTTTAATTATGATGTGTCTTGGTGTAGTCCTCTTTGGGTTCCTTTTCTTTGGGGTTCTGTGTGCTTCCTCGACTTGTAAGTCTATTTCTTTTACCAGATGTGGGAAGTTTTCAGTCATTATTTCTTTAAACAGGTTTTCAGTATCTTGCTCTCTCTCTTCTTCTGGCACCCCCACAATTCTGATGTTGGTGCGCTTGAAGCTGTCCCAAAGGCTCCTTACATTATCTTCACATTTTTGGATTCTTTTCTCTTCTTGCTTTTCCAGTTGAATGTTTTCTGCTTCTTTATATTTCAAATTTTTGACTTGATCCTTGCCTTTCTCTAGTCTGCTGTTAGTACTCTGCATAACAGTTTTCATTTCAGTCAGTGTCTTTATCATCTTCTCTTGGGTCTCACTAAATTTATCCATCTTTTCTAGCATATTCTTACAAAACCTTATTAGCGTGGTTTTGAACTCTATATCCAGTCGTTTTTTTTCCTCCATTTCTTTTGCTTGTAATCCCTTCCCTTGTCTCGGCATTTTCACTGTGCCGGGAAACTTCTGTGCTGGAATCAGCGGAAGAAGCCTCTGCTGAGCTTGGGAGGGTGGAGTCTCAGGGCTTAAGGGACCGCCTTGCCTTCCAGTCGGCCCCGCCCTCCACGGCCCCTGAGTCTCACGTGACTGGGTAATGGCTGGAGCGGTCCTTGTGCATGCGCCCGCAGCGCCTCTGACCGCTGCCCCTCCGGCTCCCCTGCGAACCAGGACCACACGAGTCTAAGTCCCCAGGGTTTCGCCCAAAACAGGGGCCCAGTGGACTCAGAAGCGGCACAGTTGGGAGGGTCTGTCTCCCGGCCACTCGCGAAAGCCAGCGGCACAATCAGCAATCCGTCCTCCGCGTGGTGCCGTGCGCGACCGGACCTCCGATCCTTTGCAACTCCCCTAAATTTCCGTGCACTTCTCCCTTTTCACAGTCCAAGCTCCCCCGTATGAGTTTCGGCTGGATCTGGGGTTTAGTGTCGTAAGATAAGGGGTTCAATGCCGTTGGGAGTCTCCGTTTCCCTCCCGCCAGAGAAAGCCAGCCAGGCACTCCGGCACCCGCTCTCTCAGCGCGCGTCTCCGTACCTCAGCTTTTTGCAGCTCCTCTGGGTCTCCGCGAGCCCCTCTCTTTCCCTCTAGTTGTAGAACTTCCACTCAGCCAGCTTTCCTGTGGTTCTGGATGATGTCCGTTCTGTCTTTTAGTTGTAGTTTTGAAATTGTTATGCGAGGCAGCAGTATAGGTGTTTACCTATGCCGCCATCTTGGATTCTCTCCAAGCATATATTTTATTTTGTTAATTTTGACTGATTTTTAACAGAATGGTTTTACTTTACAGCTCTCCCAACAATATATTAGAGTTTACCTCTATAAAATCTCATCCAGATATTTGCCATTTCAATAAGAGCTAATTTAACTTGTTTTTACTGTGATTACTGGGAAGTTTGTGCATCTATACTGATCAGTTATTAGGGAATTCTTTTTCATAAGTTGTTTATTTAAAATATTTTCTTGTTTTCTAATTAAGTTGCCTATTGTTTTTCTATTGATTTGCTCAGATTTTGGTGAATCTAAGTATTTTCTACTAGTCTTTTATGTTTCTATAACTTTATCTGTATGTTTTATAAAGAACTAGAGGCCTGGTGCATGACATTCATGCATGAGGGTGTGTGTCCCTCAGTCCAGCCTGCACCCTCTCCAGTATGGGACCCCTCAAGGGATGTCCAACTACCCGTTTAGGCCCAATACTACCTGGATTGGGTCTAATCAGGCAGTCGGACATCCCTCTCACAATCTAGGACTGCTGGCTCCCAACTGCTCGCCTGCCTGCCTGCTAGATTGCCCCTAACTTATTCTGCCTGACAGCTTGATCATCCCCTAACCACTCCCCTGCCAGCCTAATTGATGCCTAACTGTTCCCTTGCTAGCCTGTTTGCCCCTAATTGCCCTCCCCTGTGGGCCTGGTCCCTCCCAACTGCCTTCCCCTGCTGGCTATCTTGTGGTGGCCATATTGTATCCACATGGGAGCAGCAATCTTTGACCCATGGGTGTAGTCATCTTCTGTGTTGGAGTGATGGTCAATTTACATATTACTCTTTTATTAGATAGCATAGAGGCACAGGTGGGGGCCAGCTGGTTTGCCCTGAAGGGTGTCCCAGATCAGGGTGGGGGTTCCCTTGGGGCATGGGGTAGTCTGGGTGAGAGGCTGTGGTAGTTTGCAGGCCAACCACACACGCCCTAGTGACCCAAGCCAAGGTCCTGGAATCTGAGATTTATTTATCTTCTATAATTAAAACTTTGTAGGCTTGAGTAAAGGACAAGGCAGGCCAGGTGTGTGAGAAAAGCTTAGCTTCCTCCATCACTGGGGACAACTCAAGCCTCCTGCTCTCTCCAGCTCTGTGGCTGCTGCCATTTTTGTTGGTATTTATTTATCTTCTATAATTGAAACTTTGTAGCCTTGAGTGGAGGCTTGGGCCAGCCAGGGTGTGTGGAAAGCTTGGCTTCCTCCATTGCTAGGGAAACCCAAGCCTCCTGCTCACTTTGTGGCTGCAACCATCTTGGTTGGATTAATTTGTATACTCCGTTCCTAATTGGCTGGTGGGTGTAGCTGGTGGGTGTAGCAGGGAGATGGTTAATTTGCATATCACTCTTTTATTAGATAGGATAGAAACTTGAATTATTATGTAATCAACTTTATATAATTTTGTTGTTCCTGTAACTTAGAAGTACTATTTAAAATGTTTTCTTTCATGTCTAATCACTATATTGTACATTTAAAACTAATATAATATTGTATACCAACTGTAATGAAAATTTGTTAAAAAGTTTTATTTTGCAAAATATTTTCTTCATTTTATTGTATCAGCATCATGGTTATACTGAATCCTAGGCCATCTTGTTCATATTTTCTCTACTTTGTAAAAACTGCTGTTTGAAATTTTAACCCTGCTATTCTTGGCTTTTGTAAAACATGTTTGCTTACTTGAGTAATAGGGAATATAAGGTCAACTATCTGACCTTGTAAGCAGCTCTGCTGCCATCCCTGGTTATTCCCATGCTCCAGTTATCTGAAATATACTATGTTCAAGTTATTAGCTCAGGTTACAAACTTCCTGCAAAATATCTACATTGGGCTTTTTGCAAATCCCGTAAAGGTCCAGAAGTATAATCCCATATTGGGGATACAAAAGACTGGGAAAATATAAAAAGAAAGGATTTCCTTTATGTTTTTTCTTAGACTCTGGAAATATTGCTGACATAATAAAGAGTCCTAATTACTAATTAATTTGGCTTATTAAGGCATCTTATGTTCAGCTCGCTGATTAACAATATAATATTACCTTGCAAAAGTAGATTTTAATCCATCTGGAATCCACCTTGCACATAGTTTAAAGTAGGGGCCCAACTTTGTTTTCCTTGATTTAGGGAGTCTGTCTTGGCAGCACGATCTAATAAACAACCTGTTCCTTTTTGTTTACCTAATGATGGCATCTTTGTCATATATCAAATTTTCAAATAAATGGCCTTTTTATGAGTTGCTCTTGAGCCAGCACAGAGCTGCTTTAATATTGTGGTTTTGAACTTTGTCAATATCTGACAGGACAAGTCATCAGTCTTTGCTTTTCTGTTTCAAAGTAAATTTAGGTATGTTTTGACATTCGTTTTTCCGTTGAAATTTTGGAGACAGCTTGTTGCATTCCTTAAAAATTCAGCTGCAATTATAATTGGAATTCATTGGACATTTTTGTTGATTGACTAGGAGATATTGATGAATTTCCACTGTTAGTTTTCTATCCTATGAACACAGTCTATTTACATTTATTCTGACCTTATTTAAAAAAAAATCTGGTGAGAGAGAAAGAGAGGAAAAGAAAGAGAAAAAAGGAGAGGGAGAGGGAGAGGGAGAAGGAGAGGGAGAGAGAAGGAGAGGGAAAGGGAGAGGGAGAGATAACGAGAGAGAGAGAGAGAGAGAGAGAGAGAGAGAGAGAGAGAGAGAGAGAGGGAAACATTGGTACACAGGACAATGATGCTGTAACCAACTGAGTCACACTGGTCAAGGCTATTCTGACATTCTTATCATTTCTCCAGTGTTGTTGAGACCATCTGGATAGTATACCTGACTGAATCCAGCTGATGCCTCTGTATAAACTTTTAAGTTTTGGATGGGTGGTTAGTGATCTACTCCTTTTGCAGTTACCCAAGATAAGCCTCCAAGGTTAGTTCCCTTACTAATTAAACCTACCACCTACCATTCTGCAGTGATCTGCCTCATTGTTTGGTCTTTCACTGCCCTTCATGTGCAGCAGCTAGTGTCAGATGTTACCTGGGAAACTCCTGAGAGTGTAAATCAACAATTGGCAAAATAGCCTGGAGATCCAAGAAATGAGCCTTGGGAAAGAGGCCTCCACAGGGGAAATCCTGATTTTGTTCTCCATGTGGGAAGGGGTGGCCTGTATCTCAAATGCTTGTGGACTGCCATGTGAACATGGGGCCACCCCAAAATGCTAGCTGATCTAATGCATTTGTTCGAGGAACTGCACATAAAATACTGGCAAGAGGGAAAACAACGGTTGCCACAGTGTGCTGGCCTGAGTTAGAAAGTTGGAAGAAGAGCTGAGGTTAGCGACAGATGTATGGTTGTCCACTAATCTGCTCACTTTGAGACTGGCAGGCAAGGTGGGAAAACAAGATAATAAGATGGAGACCTTAGTGTGCTGATTTTGCAAAGCTAGAAGGGCATAAGCCAATGTATATTGAAGTCTGAGCACTTCTGACAAAGTCTAATTGGGACACTAAGAGGCGGAATTCCTGGGAAAATGAGGAGACCAAGTGCAAGATGTTGAGATTGGCACTAAAACAGACAAAATGCCATGTGCAGTCCAACCCCTAAGACAAAGGAAAACAAAAGCACAGCAATAACAATCCCTGACAGCAAGGCAGCCCCCAACTCAGAAAATATTTGTGATTTGAGAATGTCCTCTTGTTAAGCTTATTGATAGAGCTGCCAAGTTCTATCAAAAGACCAAGGAACATTGCCAGGCATGCTTAGTATGGCTATGAAATATAGGGGGAGATGAAAACACTCTAACTGGGCAGGTAGAGGAGATGAGCAACATCACCACACACCCTGCCCTCTGGCATTATCAGCATGGTGTTTGGGGGGATTCAAGGTACTCCACTTCTTTACAGATGGGGTTCTTCTACCCTGAATAGAGGTTTAGCCCAATGAGAAGGATCTCCTGGGGCACAAGCATCCCTGGAAATACAGAGGAAAACTTGTTAGGGAGCTGGAAATGAGACAGGCATCCATGCTATTGTCTTTGAAGTCCCTAATAGGGCCATGTTTGTTTCCAAGATCCTGGTATGAGGCATTAGCATCCATGCTGACCCTAGTTATAGAACAAAATATTTATGATATTAGGCAATTCATTGCTGATCTTGGAGACACTGAAAAAAAAATCTCAGGAATGAGTATAGCCTGTGGAAAAGATACACTACAGAGAGGGAACTCAGAAAGCAAAAAGGCTATCCCATCACCTTTAAAGAGTTTATAAAAGTAACCCCAAAACAAATGTGGATTGACACCTTTTCTGCAGGGATTCCACCTGAAAACATAGGCCAGTAACCTTGCATTGGTCAGCCTGTGGAAAACCTTAAAACCTGAACAGCAGTTCAGACCTGTCCCAATCATCCCTGATGCCATGTCTGCTCCAGCAAAGGCTTTAGTGATATAGCCCTATTAGGAATAAGTACCTCCCAGGCCCCAGGGTGTAAAAATCAGGCTAAGATTGCCCCCAGGTGAGGTCCTTTAGGGATTTTTGAAGGATGTTTAGCTCACTATTCAGGCCTTATGTATACCTCACTAAACAACAGGTGAGGGCTCTGGTTGACCTTGGAGCCTAATATGCTGTAATACAGTGGTTCTCAACCTTCCTAATGCCGTGACCCTTATGTGGTGGTGACCCTCAACCATAAAATTATTTCCGTTGCTACTTCATAACTGTAATTTTGCTACTGTTATGAACTGCAATGTAAATATCTGATATGCAGGATGTATTTTCATTGTTACAAATTGAACATAATTAAAGCATAGTGACTAATCACAAAAAACAATATGTAATTATATATTGTGAAATATTTATTTCTAATTACAAATAAATGAAATTTTGTCTTGAATCGTGGTATAGCATGGGTAACAGTCTTAATATGACAACAGTAAACTACATTGCTACATTTTGCTACACCGAGGAGCTGTGTGTTGGTTCCTAAGACCATGAGAAATAGGTGTTTTTCAATAGCCTTAGGCGACCCCTGTGAAAGGGTCGTTCGACCCACAAAGGGGTCGAGACGCACAGGTTGAGAACCACTGCTCTAATACATTGTAAACCTCAGAAGTTTTCTGGCCCTCTCAGCACCATCAATAGGTACAGAGAGTAAATGGTTATGTAGAGGCAAGTACCTTTGACTCTACAAATTGGGTGTTCTCCCACATAAGAACACAGGTTTTCTCTTTTCAATACTTGAGGACAGACATATTGGGCATTGATATCCTACAAAGTCAGACTCTGCAAATTTCTAGCACTGAATTCTGTCTCTGGGTAAGAGCAATCAAACTAGTGCTTAAGGGGAAATGCCAACTGGCAACCAGTAAATCTACCACCCCCATGAAGAACAGTAACTGTCAAACAATATTAAATTGCCTCGAGGAGGAAAACAAGAAAATAAGAAAAATTATCCAAGACTACATCAAGTGGATATTCTGTGCCTTACCCACAGTTATTTCAACAGCCTGGAATGCTGGTACAAAAGCCCAATGTCTCCTGGCAGATGACTGTGGACTACTAAGAATTGATTATGGTGATGTCTCCCATCTATGAGTCTGTGTCCTATATTGCCACCACTTTAGACACACTGAAATGTATCATGCTATAATGACGTAGGAAAAAAATTTTCAATATATCTCTGGCCACTGAGTCACAAGATAAAATTGCCTTCATATGGGAAGGTCAACAATGGACTTTCTGCGTGCTTTCTCAAGGCTACCTAACAACCCCACGATACATCATGAAATGTTAGCCTGAGACCTGTCCATGTTATCCTTCCCCACATTAGTAAAATGGTCCCATTACCTTGGTAAGATGATGTTAACATGACAAGACTTGCCTAGGCTACAGGACTCTGTAGCCTTTGTTGGAACATCTAAGGAGAAGATGAGCCCTGAACCTATAGACACTATAGACAATTCAAAGCCAAGGCACTGCTGTAGTTTTGGGAAACTGTTGGGTCAGGTAAGATGCACTTTGTCTCAGAAGATGTGATTGATAGGATGCAAGCCTATAAACATCTAAGAACATACAAGAGATACTAGTATTGGTAGTAATTTTGGGACTTCATAGGACTTTTATTCCCCATGTGGCGCAGTGTCTTCATCCCTTATACTGCCTGGTCAAGATAGAGCACACATGAGACTGGGATCAGAACAACAAGCCGTCTTTGAAAAGGCAAAAATAGTTCTGAGATTCTCACAAGTAGGGCTGCCAATTGAGTTGGATGTGGTGCCAGAAGGTATGGATTGGGCACTAATGAAGCAGAATTTTTGGACTGGAACACACAGTGTCCCCTGGGCAGAATGTCCTGGATTCTTTGTTTGTGGAGTTGAAGAATGAAAATTTATTAAAGAACAAGTACAGACTCCCATTTAGGGAGGGGAAAGAGTCCCCCAAAACAGATTCCTACAACTGACTTCCTTTTTCCAAGGCTTATAAAGGCTGCAGATCCTGGTGCCTTGATATCCCCTCTGATTGGTCACTATTCTCTTGGACTAGTTACCATAGTAACTCCTGAGCTCAAAGGTCGGACCTCACCCCCTCCTTCCTTATTGTTTTCCTATTCCCTTTGGCCTTTCTTCTGGATGAAGGGCTTCCTTCCCTTTATTTTATAAATATAGACTTTTTTGCTGTTCCCAGCTCCCTTATTCTATGGAAATGTACCAGTTTCAGCTTTTCAGCTCCCCCATTCTATGGAAATACACTTTCTGTTGTTTTGCAGCCCTGTGCTTCCTTAATGGTCCCCTTAATTTTCAAAATTTCTGAAATTTCCTAAACCTGTTCTTTTTTATCTCTAAAAATTCCTGTTTCACTGTGACAGAGACAACATGAAAGAAGAGTATGCCTAGGATTTTGGCTCAAGGTCTGGAAAGGGGCATATAACCTATTTACCCCTGTTGAATAACAGCTCCTAACACTGTACATAGCACTCTTCTAGGTAAAGCCTTTCACACAGAAACAGCATACCTTGATATAAGCTTCCCTTCCTATCAGGGTGGGCTGAGAATATGTTCTATGTTCCATTGACCCACCTCTACTATGGCTCAAACTCCCATGGTGGCTAAATGGCTTTCTTATTTGTATCCAGTCTGCCAGTGTCTCCTACAAATGCAAGTGCTACTAGGCTCTGTAGAGTATGCAGATCTTCCAAATGCCCATGTCTCTATTCCTGTGGCAGACCGCATGGCCAATAGTAAAGGAATGAAGAAAATTCCCATTGATGCGTGGTGTACAGATGGATCTAGTTGGGGCAACTCACCCACATGGACTACAGTTGCTATTCAACCCAACACTGATATAATCTGGATGGAAACAGGAATGAACTGCAGTAGCCAGTGGCTTAAACTCAGAGCATTTTGCTTTGTGATCACTCATGTGACCTGGCTGTTAACCTGTTGCACTCACAGTGGAGCTGTTCTAAAGAGATTAACCCTATGACCTAGACAATAAGAAGCTAAAGGATGGATAATCATGAATAAGCCCTTGAGGGGTCAGGATACATGAGAAGATATTTGGGTTTACCTGCAAGAGCCTCAGGTAGTCCTCACTGTTTGCCACTCCCAGCATATAAGATTCTGATACCACTGGCAATCCAGAACTCAATTCCTTAGTTTGGGTATGAACCCTAGTAATAGACCTTCTATCAGATACAACAGGTTGGAGGAAGAAAGATGGCTGCTGATAGGAAGGCAGACTGCAAGTTAATGAGTGAGAGAACAAAGAGAGAGTGTGCAGTTGCATGGGGAATGTATGTTTGTGAGTTGAGGGACAGCTATATTCCAGGGGACTGTGGGGGATAGCCAGATGGGGTTCCCCTGAACAGGCAGCTTCCACGGCTGCTGGGATCCCTCCTGAAGCAACCAGTTCTGAGGTGGAGACTGCACCATCTTGAAGGGGAAAGTGGATATTGTCAGAAGCCTGAAAGCACCAAGAATCTATAACACTGGCCTAATGAACAGTGGCGAACACCGGTCTCCAAGCAGCACAGGCACACATATTTGGAGGAACACTGCACCTCCTCAGGGAAAGGTCAGATTTTGCTTGGGATAAGGTGAGGTCTGTGATCCAGGCAGGAGAGAGAAATGAATACACAGGGAAGTCTGCTCACAGAAAGAATCTGCAGCCATTGGGGCTGGCGTGATCCACAAGGCTGATAACAGAAGGGAACTCTAGAAAGCGGCACATAGCTGAACTGGGTATAAAAGGGCAACCTAGGAATTTTAACAGGGTGCCAACTGCTTGGACTCAAGGGGAAAAAAGATTGTGCAGACCTGTGCCACAGTACCAGAGAGCACGAATTTACTCTGGTTCTTTTTTTTTTTTCACCTTTAAATCCTTGCTTTTGATTGCTAAACGGATCACCCAGTTGGGGAGCAGCCCATTCCCCCAAACTGGTATTAAGTGCCACAGGGAAAACAATATCTAAACACTAGTTAGAGAGGACCTATTGACCTGGAGGTCAATTCAGAAACATTCCTACCCAGGGGTTGATTCACAAAATGACTCTTGTGTAAGTACAAATAAAAGAGTATAAGAAACAATGAAATACTGCCGGCTTGAAAATCAGAACTGTGGCCTATAACACTGGGGAGCAGTGGAACACTGGGAACTTCAATACTGTCCTGACTAGAAAATAAGCATGCCAAACAGAACAGTAGAGGAAGTGAATGACATTCACTATTGCATATTTTTTAATTAAATCTTTATTGTTCAGATTATTACATTTGTTTCTCTTTTTTTTTCTCCTCCATAGCTCCCCTCCACCTGGCTCCCACCTCTCCCTCTACCCTTACCTACCCCCCCATTGACCTCATCCATAGGTGTATGATTTTTGTCCAGTCTCTCCCTGCACCCCCCTTACGCCTTCCACCCCTGAGATATTATCAGTCCACTCCCTTTCTGTGCTCCTGATTCTATTATATTCACCAGTTTATTCTGTTCATCAAATTTTTAATTCACATAATTTTTAGATTCACTTGTTGATAGATATGTATTTGTTGTTCATAATTTTTTATCTTTTACCTTTTTCTTCCTCTTCTTAAAGAATTCCTTTCAGCATTTCATATAATACTGGTTTGGAGTTGATAAACTCCTTTAGCTTTTTCTTATCTGTGAAGCTCTTTATCTGCCCTTCAATTCTGAATGATAGCTTTGCTGGATAGAGTATTCTTGGTTGTAGGTTCTTGCTATTCATCACGTTGAATATTTCTTGCCCCTCCCATCTGGCCTGCATCGTTTCTGTTGAGAAATCAGCTGACAAATGTATGGGTGCTCCTTTGTAGGTAATGAACTGTTTTTCTCTTGCTGCTTTTAATATTCTCTTTTTGTCTTTTGCTCTTGGTATTTTAATTGTGATGTGTCTTGGTGTGCTCCTCTTTGGATTCCTTTTATTTGGGGTTCTGTGTGCTTCCTGGACTTGTAAGTCTATTTCTTTCACCAAATGAGGGGAGTTTTCAGTCATTATTTCTTCAAATAGGTTTTCAGTATCTTGCTCTCTCTCTTCTGGTACCCCCACAATTCTGATGTTGGTATGCTTGAAGTTGTCTCAGAAGCTCCTTACATTAACTTCACATTTTTGTATTCTTTTTTCTTCTTGATTTCTCAGTTGAGTGTTTTCTGATTTTTTATATTTCAAATTTTTGACTTGATTCTTGCCTTCCTCTACTCTGCTTTTAGGTCTCTGTATAATATTTTTTATTTCAGTCAGTACATGTTTAATTTCTAGTTGATCCTTTTTCATCTCTAGTTGTTCCTTTTTCAACTCCTCTTGGGTCTCCCTAAATTTATCCATCTTTTCTAGGAGATCCTTGAAAAACCTTATAACCGTGGTTTTGAACTCTATATCCAGTCATTTGTTTTCCTCCATGTCTTTTGTTTGTGATTTCTTTATTTGTCTTTGTATTTTCACTATGCCGGGAGAACTTCTGTGTTGGAATCAGCCTTATGATATAAGACTTGCAAAACTGCAAAAGCCTCTCTGTTGAACTTGGGAGGGGTGAAGTCTCAGGGCTTAACAAACTGCCTTAACTTCGAGTCAGCCTCGCCCTACCTGGCTCCTGGGTCTCACATGTCTCTGGGTAATACCTGGAGTGGTCCCTGTGCCCAAGCACAGTGCCTTTGGACCACTGCCTTTCTGCTCCCCTGCGCTCCAGGACTCATATGAGTCTGTGTCCCCAATGTCTTGCCAGAAACTGGAGTTTAGTGGAGTTATAAGTGGTGCAGTCTGTAGGCTCTGTCTCTCGCCCACAAGCCAGTAACATAATCAGCACTCCATCCTTTGCATACAGCGGAGTGTGAGCCCACAGACTTCTGCCCTTTCAAAGCTCCCCTAAATTTCTGTGCACTTCTCCGTTTTCACAGTCCAAACTCCCCCCTTATGAGTTTCGGCCAGACCTGGGGTTCAGTGCCATAGGATAAGGGGTTCAGTGCAATTGGAAGTTTCCCATCTCCCTCCTGCCAGAGGAAGCCAGTCAGGCAATCTGGTACCCACTCTCTCCATGTGCATTTCTCCATACCTCAACTTTTTGTAGCTCCTCTGGGTCTCTGTGAGCCCCTCTCTTTCCTTCTAGTTGTAGAATTTCCACTCAGCCAGTTTTCCTATGGTTCTGGATGATGTCCTTTCTGTCTTTTAGTTGTAGTTTTGAAATTGTTGTATGAGGCAGCAGTTTAAGTGCTCACCTATGTCACCATCTTGGATTCTCCACTATTGCACATTTTCATTTTCATTTTTTCATCTTTTACTTAAGAAACTAATTTTTTTCTTTTTTCCTCACTTGATTTTACCTTTTTAACTATTACACTTTTATATTTATTTATTTATTTTAATATATTTTATTTATTTATTTATTTATTTTTAATTTTTTACAGAGAGGAAGGGTGAGAGATAGAGTTAGAAATATTGATCAGCTGCCTCCTGCTCACCTCATACTGGGGATGTGCCTGCAACCAGGTACATGCCTTTGACTGGAATTGAACCTGGGACCTTTCAGTCTGCAGGCAGATGCTCTCATTATTGAGCCATACTGATCAAAGCCACGCTTTTATTTTTAACCAGTATTACTACTACTACTATTTTACCTTCTTTTTAAAGTGTCATTTTATTTTCTCTTTGTTTTATTTTGGGATTAGTGTTCTAAGGAGGAGCCTAAGGGAACTTTGGGACAACACAAAATGAAACAACATATGTATTATAAGGGTTTCAGAAGAAGAAGAAATTGTGAAAGGAATAGAAAACATATTTGAAGAAATAATGACAGAAAACTTCCCTGATATAGGGAAGAAAAAACCCACACAAATCCAAAAAGCTCACAGAATCCCAACAAAATGAACCCCAAAAGACCAATGCAAAGGCACATCATAATTAAATTGGCAAACTCCAGCAACAAAGTAAGAATCTTAAAAGTGGTCAGAGAGAGACAGAAATTTACCTACAAAGGATCCCCATCAGACTAGTGACTGATATCTCAGCAGAAACAATCAGGCAAGGAGGGAAGGAAATGAAATATATAAAGTCATGCAAAGGAAGGGTCTGAATCCAAGACCCAAGCAAGGCTATCAATCAAAATTGAAGGTGAAATCACAGACATAAAATGACTAAGGGAAGGTGAAATCATAGACAAAAACAAACAAACAAACAAACAAAACAACTAAGAGAATTTATTACCACCAAACAAGCAATGCAAGAAATGCTAAAGGATCTGTTGTAAAAAAAAAAAAATAGGAAGCAAAGAAGGAATATAGAGGTAAAAAATAAAAATGGTGATAAACAAGTACCTATCAATAATAACTTTACATGTAAATGGATAAATGCCCCTATCAAAACACACAGGGTAACAGATTGGCAAAGAAAACATGGCCCATATATCTGCTAGCTACAAGAAACCCATACAGAAAAAAAATACATACATAGACTGATGGTAAAGGGATGGAAAAAGGTTTTACAGGTGAAAGAAAATGAAAAAAAAGCTGAGATAGTAATACTTATATCTGACAAATTAAATCTCAAAGTGAAGAACAATTAAAGAGGTAAGGAGGGCCACTTCATAATACTAAAGTGAACAATCCTATAAGAATAAATAACTCTGGTAAACATATACATACCCAAAACAGGAGCAACCAAATACATAAAAAAACCTTCTGGAGGATATAAAGGGAGAGATTGACAGCAATACAATCATAGTAGGAGACTTTAATACCCCACTATCACCATTGGACAAATCCTCTAAACAAAGAAAACAGCAAAGAAACATCAATCCTAAATAACTCACTAGACTAGATTGAATTCATTGATATCTTCAAAACATTTCACCTCAAAGCCACAGAATATATAATCTTCTCCAGCATATGGGTCATTTTCAAAGATAGACCATATGTTGGGTCATAGGCAAAATCTCTTCAAATTTAAGAAGATAGAAATCATATCAAGCAATCTTCTCAGACCACAGTGGCATAAAACTGGAAATCAACTACCATAAAAACAATCCAAAGAAATCAAACATATGGAAACTAAACAGCATGCTATTAAACAATAACTGGGTTACCAGAGAGATCAAAGAAGAAATAAAAAACATCATGGCAACAAACGACAATGAAAACACAACAATACAAAATCTATAGGACACAGCGAAAGCAGTCTTGAGAGGGAAGTTCAGAGCTTTATAAGGCTACTGCAAAAATGAAGAAACAATGGTAATAAACTATGTATTCTTACAACTCAAAGAGTTAGACTGAGAGCATCAAGAGAAGTCCAGTGTAAGCAGAAGAAAGAAAATAATAAAGATCAGAGCAGAGATAAATGACATAGAGACAAACAAACAAACAAACAATAAAAATATCAACACACCAAAACCAGTTGGCTCAGTGGATGGGGTGTCAACCCACCAACTGAAGGGTCCTAGGTTCAATTCTGGTCAAGGTCACGTACCGTGGTTATGGGCACATTCCCAGTGGGGAATGTTCAGAAAGCGGCTGATCAATGTTTTTCTCTCATTGATGTTTCTAACTTTCTATCCTTCTCTCTTCCTCTCTGTAAAAGATCAATAAAATATATATATAAAAAATCAACAAAACCAAGAGCTGGTTCTTTAAAAGGATAAACAAGATTGATGAACCTCTAGCCAGGCTCACCAAGAAGCAAAGAGAGAGGACCCAAATAAACAAAATCAGAAATGAAGGAGGATAAATAAAATGGACCCCTCCAAAATACAAAGGATTGTTAAAAAATACTATGAACAACACTATTCCAATGAACTAGACAATCGGTAGGAAATGGATTTATTTATTCATAGAAAAATACAACCTTCCAAAACTCAATCAGGAAGAATCTAAACACCTCAATAGGCCAATAATGATGGAAGAAATGGAAGCAGTCATCAAAAACCTTCCAGCAAACAAAAGCCTGGGGCCAGTGGGCTTCACAAGGGAGTTTTACAAACATGTAAGGAAGAACTAAAACCTATCTTTTTTAGAGTATACCAAAAAAATTCAAGAGGAAGGAATACTTCCAAGCTCATTCTATGAAGCCAGTATCACTCCAATACCAAATCCAGATAAAGAACACAGTGAAAGAGAATTATAGGCCAATATCCCTCATGAACATAGATGCCAAAATCCTAAACAAAATTCTAGCAAATCAGATCCAGCAGTACATCAGAAAGATCATACACCATGACCAAGCAGGATTCATCCCAGGAATGCAGGGATGGTACAATATCTGCAAATCAATAAATGTGATACATCACATAAACAAATTGAGAGATAAAAACCACATTGTCATATCAATTGATGCAAAAGAAGCATTTGACAAAATCCAATACCCATTTTTGATAAAAATTCTCAGCAAGGTGGGAATAGAAGGATCATACCTCAGCATAATAAAAGCCATATATGACAAACACACAGCCAATATCACACTCAATGGGCAAAAACTAAAATAATTTCCCCTCAGAACAAGAACAAGACAGGGATACCCACTCTCACCACTCCTGTTCGACATAGTGTTGGAAGTATTAGCCATTTTGATTAGATAAGAAGAAGAAATAAAAGGCATCCAAATTGGAAAAGAAGTAAAACTGTCCTTACACGCAGATGGCATGATATTGTACATAAAACATCCTTTTTATTGTACGTAAAAACTCCACCAAAAAACTAATAGACTTAATAAATGAATTTGGCAATGTAACAGAATACAAAAATCTATGGCATTTCTATACACCAATAGTGAATTTATAGAAAGAAACTCAAAAAGCAATCCCATTTACCATTGTGAGAAAAAAATTAAGATACCTAGGAATAAACTTAACTGAGGAAGTAAGAGACCTATACACGGAAAACTACAGAACACTGAAAAAAGAAATAGAAGAAGACCTAAAAAGATGGAAGAACATACCATGTTCAGGGATTGGTAGAATCAACCTCATTAAAATGCCCATACTACACAAAGCAGTCTATAGATTGAATGCACTCCCCATTAAAATACCAATGGAATATTTCACAGATCTATAAAGAACTCTTGAAAAATTCATCTGGGATAAAAAAAAAGACCCCAAATATCTGCAGAAATCTGGAGAAAGAAAAACAAAGTAGGTGGGATCTCAATACCAGATATCAAGCTGTATTACAAAGTCACTGTTCTCAAAACAACCAGGCAGAAAAACAGGCATATAGACAAATGGAATAGAATAGAGAACCCAGATATTGACCCAACCACTATGCTCAATTAATATTCAACAAAGGAGGCATGAACATACAATGGAGCCAAGATAGTCTCTTCAATATATGGTGGGAAAATTGAACAGATGCATGCAAAAAAATGAAACTAGAACACCAACTTACAGCATACTCAAAAATAAATTGAAAATAGATAAAGGACTTAAACATAAGACATACTAGAGGAATCCACAGGCCACAAATTTCAGACATATACCAAAGCAATTTCTCTACCGATACTGCTCCTAGGGCAATTGAAGCTAAAGAGAAAATAAACAAATGGGACTACATCAAAATAAAAAGTTTTTTCACAGCAAAAGAAACCATCAACAAAACAACAAGAAGGCCCACTGTATGGGACAACATATTTGCAAATATTATCACTGATAAAGGTTTAATCTCCAACATTTACAGGGAACTTATATAACTTTATAAAAGAAAGATAAATGATATAATAAAAAAAGGGCAATGAACCTAAATAGGAACTTTTTGAAAGAAGACAGAAGAAAGGCCAAGAGACTCATGAAAACATGCTCAAAGTCACTAATTATCTGAGATATGCAAATCAAAACGACAATGTGATACCATTTCACGCCTATCAAAATGGCGATCATCAATCAATCAACCAATGACAAGTATTGGCGAGGATGCAGAGAAAAAGGAACCCTCTTGCACTGTTGGTGAGAATGCAGACTGGTGCAACCACTGTGGAGAACAGTATGGAGTTTCCTCAAAAAACTAAAAATGGAACTCCCATTTGACCCAGTCATCCCACTTCTAGGAATATATCCTAAGAAACCAGAAACACCAATCTGAAAAGGATATATGTACCCTTATGTTCATAGCAGCACAAGTCACCATAACTAAGATTTGGAAACAGCCTAAATGCCCATCAGCAGATGAGTGGATTAGAAAACTGTGGTACATCTACAGAATGGAATACTATGCTGCTATAAAAAATAAAGAATTCTTACCATTTGCAGCAGCATACATGGAACTGGAGAGCATTATGCTAAGTGAAATAAGGCAGTCAATGAAAGAAAAATACCACATGATCCCACTCATTTATGGATAATAAGAACATTATAATTTGATGAACAAAAAAGATAGATACAAATGCAGTAAAGCATGGAACCAACTATCAAATTACAGCAGGAAGGCTGGAGCATGTTGGGGAGTGGGGAACGAGACCAACTGAAAGACTTTTATGCATGCATATAAGCACAACCAATGGACAGAAGACACTGGAGGGGGATGGGATGAGAGCATGAGGCAAGGGATAGGGGAGGCTGGAGAAAAGTCAATGGGGGAAAAAAGGAGATATATGTACTACTATATGTAATACTTTAAATAAAACAAAACAAAACAAGATATAGTGGATTGGATATAGGGAAAGAATAGCCAGTATAGTGCCAGGGTGGGATGACATATTTGCAAGGATGCCAGATTGCCAATGAAATACAAAAGCAACTCAGTTAGACCAGGGATATGGATGGATAACCTGGAACTAGATAGTCATCCTGTCACATTAAGGGTCATAACTGGTCTGGTACTGAGTGGTCACACCACATAGATATTTATGGGGTAACCTCAAATGGGACCCAATGGTAGTATGGCATAAGTCTTTGGCTGTAGCTTCCACCAGGATAGTTGGGCCTCTATACCCTGGGTTTTATCTGGACACAGGAGAACCTGCCCAAGACAACAAAAATTGCCAACCTTCCTATCCTTAAAGCTAGTGGACACATTCTGTTTTCCCTAATTCAATCATTAGGCCATTGTATTTGCTCCCTTCATTAGCCTGGAGGACATTATAGCATACATAAAGCCATTGCTAAATTCACCAACAAGCCTTAAATGATTTCTAGCAAAGCCTATCTTTATTAAACATTAACGTCTCTACGAGAAAAGCTGTCCTCTAAAATAAAATGACCTTGAACATTATTACTGCTTCAGAAGGAGGCACCAGTGACATAATCAAAACAGAACGTCTGATGAGTTGTTAATGCATTTGTCTATATTAAATCACATACAAACACAGGTGAATATCCTGAGCAATCTGACATCCAGCCTAAGAGACTTAATAAATCAACAGTTTGAAACATGGGTCTTTTTGTAAAGAAAAAAAAATGTTGCTTATTTTACAAATAGTTAACCTATGTTTTCTCTTGCATGTGCCCAGAGTTTTTGCTGTGATATGTGCCTCCAACATAGTCAGAAAGCTGCCAAACTAGCAACCTCCATGCTTACAAAACCCCTGCTGCCCTGGCCCATTTGGCTCAGTGGAGGGAACATTGGCCTGTGGGCTGAAGGGTCCTAGATTCAATTCCAGTTAGGGGCACATGCCCATATTGCAGGTTTGGTCAGGGGGTTGGAGGAAAAGGCATGCAGGAGGCAGCCAATCAATGATTTTCTCTCATCATTGATGTTTCTCTCTCTCCCTTCCTTCCCCTCTGAAATAATTGAAAAAATATATATTTAAAAAACCCACACAAACCCTTGTTGACAGTCCAGGGCACAGAGGCAGGCATATATGTTCTAACAGCGGGTCATCATCAAGCAGTCCTGACCATCGGGTGACCCAAGACCTGGACCTGGGCAGTCAGAGGCTCCTCACCCACTCCACTTCCCAGGAATGTACCATTCTGCCCACCGTAGCCACAGGGGGCATCACGGTCAAGGACACAGCCTTGTGAGACCATCTGCAGACTCATGAGACCATTTGAACAGAATACAGGACTGAGCCCAAGTAATGCCTCTGCACAGAAACTTTTAAGGTTCTAGATAAACTTTTGCAGGTGCAGAGATAAACTTGTGTTTTGCCCTCCAAGATAAGCCTCGTGTCTGTTCTCTCGCTTATTAAAAATCGCCACCTACCAACCTGGAAGTGGCCTCACTCTTTCCTCCATCGCTTCTTGCCCTTGTTCTGTGCATGGAGGCCACTTTCACATTTTTTTTTTTCCTGGGAAGCTCCCAAATTTGGGAACCAAAAATATTTCAAAAGGTAGATGTATTTTATTTGTATGCTCCATTATATGGCCAAATAACTGGCATCCTAGTTATTTAAGTGACTTGGCCAAGGTCAAATAAATATCAGCGTCAGAATTGAGGCCTGAATTCTGATTTGCTCACTTCTAATGCTCTGCGCTTCCCCCTTTATTCTCAGTGTCAGAGAAACACTGAGTACAGTCCTTCAGAGCTTTACCTTTTGCACAGGCACATCCTGGAACTGCGTTGACAATGAGTCCCAGGATCAATCTGAAAAACAATTTTGGAAAGGAGTGGCCAAGTGAAATGAGATTAGCTTGCAGGGAGAATGTCATCCTTCACTTGGGCCACATCTACCAAATATATTTTAAAGATTGTCTTTATGTGTGCCAAGGATTCCAAACCACCGAGTATTATTTTACAGATTCTATGCCAATTTATTTGTGTGACAAAAGACTGTTCTCCTATATTTGGAAGGGAAACGTTTCCATTTGTGAATGTCTAGGCCAGAGGTTGGCAAACTGCCGCTCGCGAGCCACATGCGGCTCTTTGGCCCCTTGAGTGTGGCTCTTCCACAAAATACCACGTGCGGGCATGCATGTACAGTGCAATTGAAACTTCATGGCCCACACGCAGAAGTCGGTTTTCAGCTCTCAAAAGAAATTTCAATCGTTGTACTATTGATATTTGGCTCTGTTGACGAATAAGTTTGCCAACCATTGGAGGAAATCTCACCAAGCCAGCTAAGTCTGGACATCCAGGAGCTTATTTCTTGAATGCCGTGGTTCAATAAAGATACATACCCTGTCATTATCGTTGCAATGTCCACCCTCCCCCCAAAAAACAATGACAAAAGATATGTCTTGGATTGGTTGATGCAGATAGGCACAGAGCAGCATGCCAGAAATGATGCCCTTTGGATCATAATTTTCTTCTTAAGGCGGGCCACACAAAGAATCGTTCAGCCAGCTAGACCAAACGCTCTTCAGCAGAGTTCAGAACTGCTTAAAAGCTGCCAGAGAGGACACACCAATGCGGGAGCCACAGCCAGAGGCAGTGCCACTGGCAGCATGTGCTAGAGCAGTGCCCTCCTTCCTCCCAGATGGCAGCATGGCCAGGGACTGTGCTCTCTGAAGTTCTTATGTAACCTGTGCAACCCCATGACCTTATTATCTGAAACACCTCTGTGGGTCCACCCATGAGTGAGGCAGATCCCCCAGGTCTGTGAATGGTGAGTGGCTTCTTGGCTCCTCAGTCAATAGGCAGAGCTTCTGACAGCAAGTGAGAAGCCAAATGGGGGGAGTAAAGAATTAGGTTTGAAGCCCTTTCTAGAAGCCAGAAAAAGAGGAAGTTCCCTGAGTGCTTAGCAGCCGATTCTCCCCCTGCTAAATTTTTAACTACACATTTTCCCCACTAAATCAGAATTGGTGATACCTATACAAATGTGTAGTGTTTGAAAACTGAAAATCATATTGAAAAATAGCGATATTGTTGACTATACAAGGCAATGTCTTCAAGTCGAGTAATGATGCGATGTGTGTGGTTAACCGTAACTACGCAGGAAGTGGTTTCATTTAAGTTTTTGTGCTCACCCTCACCCCCTTTTTTTCCTTCTTCTTCTTCTTCAGTTCTGAAATTAAACAGCATCCAATATAAGCCTATTCTTACGACTTGTGACTTCACTCTTTTCCGTTTTTGCTGAAAGAGTCATTAACAGTAACAAGTTGATGGCAGTTTCAATAACAAGTTATCACGGAGAAAAGGTGAGTTTTAACTTTATATTGAACATGAAATTTAAACTGGAAAACGTTGGGCAGATTATCCTAAGCTTTGGTGTGACCATATAAACTTTTCTACAAAAATGTAATGTTTTCGCCTGTGATTGAAAAGTAAGTTTGTTCCCTTTGGTTGCAGGCAAGAATATTCTTTTCATATTTGCAGCTGTCAAGTTCTCAACTTGTTTACTGAGATATTTTACTCGGGTCCTTTACGTAGATTTCATAGTAAAATACTAAGGACAAAATAGTATATTTTTAACTTGAAAATGCTTTTAAAAATAACTACTGGAGAAAATATAAAAACTTTGCATTTTTAACTGGTTTTTTAAAAAATATGTACCATTTGAGATCCAACAAATGAAAGAAAAAAGACATTTTAACAATAAGAAATAACATCTGGATTGCAATGTGAGAGATACTGTAAAAGTGCTATAATAAAGTTAGCACTAGAAACCCTTGAAAACGTGTAGGTCATTAAATGAGTAGTTTATTAAATAACTATTAAAAAGCAGCAAAGTTTAAAATGCAAAAGAAAGCTCTGTACTGCAACATTTGGATGTATTTTTTTCTATATTTTACTTAAAATGTAAGTGAAATGAGTGGAAGTTTTATTTCATAAGCAAAAGTGTATATTTAAAACAGAAGTCACAGCTAACTTCACTGAAGGTTATTTCTGGGGAAAGGCAAATTAGCGATATACTTTTGTTATTTATATAATTATATAATTTTTCTTCCTTGAGACTTTCCAAAATAAAAACTTTAGTAATAAAAAAGTTTTCCTTAATCATAAATTGACAAGAACCTTTATATTGACTTCTTACTTTTATAGAATGTCTGTGTGTGCTTTAACATATGTACAGAAAATATGAAAATGTTGCTAATCTCAGAGACAAATACCTAAAATAAATCTGACTAGATTTTTTAAAGAATTTTAATAAAAGCCCCTGATATGATCCATGATCCACTCTTTTCTAATATTATTTTTATTGTGCTGTTGGATGGGGGAAGAGATGACCCTACAACACCTACATTTTTATGTTATTAAAAATGGTTAGAGGGTAGATAAGTGACAACAATTTTCTTGTCTTCTATTGAAAGACATATATAAATGTGTTTTTTTAATATGGTCAAGTTAGCAGGAAATTATTAGGCATACTAGTACACTCCATTTTAAGACCTCTGCAATTGTTAATACTGAAGCTTGCTACTTGTTAACTTAAAATGATCACAAAAAAAAAAACAGATTAAGACTTGGTGTTCAATACACTTTTTATTATTAGAATGTAAAAAGACCTTGGTAATATGCATTTTCTTTGATATACTGATTAGCTTTTTAATTTGTTGCATTACCTCACAATGGAAAACATTATTTAAATCTGTCTTTGATATTGTGGTTCTGACGCTTTGTATCTATAGAAGCTGTGTAAATCAGATAGTTTGGGTTGGTATATTATTAGTTTATTTCATTTTATTATAAAAGAACATTGCATGAATAAACATATGTAGTACTTACACATTAGAACAAAATGAATATCCACATAAGCATTTGGTACTTAAAAAAAGGTCAGTATAGTTTTTTAGACTATTTAATATTTTAAAAGCCACATTCTCTGTAAAACAATGGTTTCTGCAGAAACAATTAAAATAAAAGCATTTTATGGAATATATGTAAAATTAAGAATTAATTAAACATAGATTAGCATTCTAAAACATAAAAAAACAAGTAGTGCTTATAGACATGTAAATTAAAATACACTCAGAATTGCTTGTAAAACAGGTAATGTATTATCTCTTAATATACAGACCAAGTCTTAAGAAGCAATTCCAAATGAGTTATTGTAAGTTACTATACCTTTATACATTTTAAGTGAATAAATAAGAAACACATTTTGGTGAAATAACAGCAATGCAGAGGATCTCATTTGGAGGGTTAGTTCAAAATTGATTTATTAAAAGAGTATCATTCTTTTCTACTTGGGGCTAGCACTCAGCAATAATCAGAAAGAAAACATTATTTCATTGATAATCCTTCTCTTCTTTTTTAAGAGTCTCTTCTGGAGGGGCCTACTCTCTCCCTAATTTAGAATACCCCAGCCTTGTTACTCAGAGGGAAGGGCCTCACTTTGCTCATTCCATCCCACTCCCATTGTCCTTAAAAATCTACTTATCCTATTTCTCAGCATTGAGAGCATCTGATAAAAGTTGTCCATGCTCACAGGACAAGATCTCAGGGTTTTTCTCTATTTTTTAGCCAGGCCATTTTCCAAGTAGAATTCTACTATAGTCTCCCAACAGACAGGATCCACAGGAACAGCTAAATGTTGAGGACTTCTGTCTGAAGTGAGGCAAATGGGAAGATATGTTTTATGGAAGAAAGTGTGTTTTGTTACTCATTAGTCCTGCATGTGGTATTTAAACACAGAATTCCTAAGATTGTGCTATATAAAGAGTCCTTCAAAGAGATATGCCCATTGCTCTAAGGTATTCCTGAAAAGACTTGCATATTTCTTGTGGTAGATGAAAATTACATTTATTATATCTTGAGATAGTTTTGGTATTCCTATAAACTTGGAAAATATTTAATATAATCAATTGATTTATATATATTTTAAAAAATCATTTATCATCCTAAATTTAACCCTTTGTGTAACAGAAGCATATATAATAAAAAATAATAATTGTTATATAACTGGACATTAAAATATAACTTGTGTCCTGCCTCTAATCCTAGTCAGAGGACATACCTGGTTCCATCCCAGGTTGGAGAGAATATAGAGGGCAACCAATCCGTGTTTTTCTCTCATAACAGTGTTTCTCTCCCCTCCACTTTCTCTTTCCCTCCCTCCTTTCCTCGCTCTTTCTGAGCATGCCCTAGAGTGAGGGCTAAAAATAAATAAAAACAAATAAACAAACAAACAAATAAATAAAATATACTTATAAATATTCTAAATTTCAGTTTATATTTGACTTCATTTACAAAGGGTTAAAAGTGAGTTAAATTAGCCAACATAATAGAGATAAGCAATGATTTATATAATCAAAATTTCCAATGAGAACAAAGTCAGACATGGCTGGATCCAGGAGATCACACACAAATATCAGGATTTGTTCTTATTTTATTTTTTGTATAAGCAGTTTCTTGTAGAAACTCACATTTAAATGACAAAAAAGCTTTAGGTTTACATAGACCCTTTCAGCAAACTCTTTTGCAAATTAATGCCTTTCCTCTAACACAACAAAGGATTGAGATCTATTTGGACTGAATTGTGTCACATGACCATAGCTGAGCAGATCTTTGACTCAGGCACAAACACCCTGAGTAACCCTGAGTGACCAGACCCAGGTCACAGGCCCACTCATGCATTGAGAAGCCACCTGCAACACATGTTCTCTTAGCTGAAAAGAGGGACTTCCACACAACAGAAATGAAAATGATTTCCCCAGAAGAAAGGTGGTTCCATAACTTGTAGGGAAAAGCACAGAACTCCACAACACAGCCACATATAGTCACATTTAGAACCATTACTTACTCAAATTGTCCAAACTCTGTCATCAGAATGAAATACAGTATCAGTTTACAGGTAAATTTGAATGAAACAAGTGTATCAATTAAACTGAAATAAAATATTTTTAACCAGCTACTCCATGTATGAACCCCTCCCCACAATATTTGTCATCTAAAATTTATAATCTAGTGTGATTACTATTTTAGTAATCATGATGCAAATAAAAATTTCTATGTACCATAAAAAGATACAAGAAATATTCTATCAGGGTTCAAAATTTATCTAACATTTTTGTATTCTTATTATGTCAGCCAATAAACCAGAGAATTTTGTAGGTGTTGCTCCATTTGATCATATCCTACCAGAAAAATTAGGACAGTTTTGGAGAAAACATTTGCAGTAGTTTTAAGACAAAGCTAGGACTTAGAAGATGAGAAACATTCCAAGTGACAGAAAAAGAATGGGTCAAGGCACAAAAACTGGAGAAATATCAGAATATTTCTGAGGAAGTTGTCTAGTTTTGTTAGCTAGAAGAATACATAATGGTAGGAGGTAAGGCCAGAAACATAGTTTGAGATCCTAATGGAATGGACTTGCTGAACAGATTATGACTAAGGATTGTAAATAACAACAAGGTTATTGAGCATGGAAAATAACCTAATTGGATATCCACATTTTGTTTCTCAATGGGTTATTTAGCATCAGCATTTATTTGCTTCTTCCATATACCTCACGATTGGTGACAAATGCTTCAGGGAAGTTTATAGAAATGGTTGCAGTCACTGGAGAAAGGTATTCCTCAGGTGCCAGCTCATCTCCCCAAATGCTTTGAGCACAAGGCAAAAAAAGGCTGCAGTCATTTTTTTTTCTTTTCATTTTATGAAAATCATTTTTATATGTATATTTATTTTTAATTTGAGAATAGGTGATAGATACAGTGAGGCCTTTCGAAATAAAAATAAATATAAAACTTTTAGAAAAAAATTTTCTCACATTCTAATTTTTATATACCACATTCATCCCCACCTTAACCAAACACATAGCCACATTATTTTTAAATCCTCATCTGAGGATATATTTTTATTGATTTTAAAGAAAGAGAAAGGGAAAAGGAGAGAGAAGCATCAATGTGAGAGAGAAACACTGATTGGCTGCCTCCTGTGCAACCCCAACCATGAACTAAACCTGCAACTTTTTGGTGCACAGGATGAGGCTCCAACCAACTGAGCTACCTAACCAGGGCACCAACCACATTTTTAAACTCTTCGTATTTCCCACATACACATATGTCTTCCTTTATTATATTTAAAGGTCACATACTATGCATACTTTGCTTTTTTTTTCCCCACTTAGTAATTCCTTGGAAAATTTCCATACTAAAAACAAAAAACCCTATGTAATTCTCTTATTTTTTACAGCTGTTTATTACTCCACTGTGTGAATATATCATGCATAATTTCAGTCTTTTATTAAAAGTTTCATGGATGTTTTCAATTTTTGCTTATACGTGAATGTTTTAATGTAATTTTGAACACTTGAAAATGTACCTGTGGAATGAATTTCCAGAAATACTATTTATTTAAAAACCAAGAGATAAAATAATTTTGATAGTTATTGCCAAACTCTTCATGTTAGTTGTAACTTGAAGGATGAGAATGCTGATGGAAGCTCCTTAGTTTTCCCAACAGATTGTGTTGCCACACTTTTCAGGTTTTGCCAATCTGTACAAAACTGTATCTCAACAGTTTTATTTGATATTTCTGTTATAATGATTAGGGTTGAGCTTGATTTAAAAAATTAAAAAGTTCTATTTGTCATTCTTGTTAAGAGAACATATCCTTTCTCAACTGTGTAATACAGGATCAAAAGCATCAGTGAAGTTCAAGTCGTAGAATGAGATGTTAAAGAAAGTATGGAATTGGGGCTAACATATGTAAAATATACTTTGTAGAAAGCTTGAAATAGGCAGCCACCAAAAAAAAAAAAGGGATGAAATATAAATGTTTAAAGGAAGGAGAGGAGAAAAGGAATACAAATACAATGAAGAAAAATATTCAGAAACCCAACAAGGTCTCAGAGTATACTCAGACAGATGGGTGTAATCACTACCTCAAGTAGATAAATTGACCTAAAACAGAAGGAAGAGCACTCAGATGAGTGTATATGCAGATGAATTGGATATAGATAAGATGAAATGAGGAGAGGAAGTTGAGGGAATACAGGCTTCATTTTTTTCTCCTCTGATATGGTAGGAAAGCTCATTTGATGAGAGGGACTACTTATCAGATGCCAAAGAATAGGCAAAATAACTTATTTTAAAATATTGGTCTTGTCAGTAACACACAATAAGTACAATTGTGGATTTGAAAATTGATTTTTCTCTTTTTTGTGGCATCAGCCAGCCCAGTTCAATTCAACTCCGTAAATAACTTTGAGCAACTAAGTACACTGCATTGAGCTGGAAATTATCAGGGACACAAAGAATCAATGTGCTCTTTAGCCATTGAAAACTTTGTAGTTTAAAAAACACAGCAATTTAAATATAAATTTATATGTTTAAATACAATGTCATAGAAATAGTACAGAATATGTTATGTCAGAGTCCTAATGGTTTCACTTTTCCAAGTCTCTTAGCTATTTATATGTCTTTATATTATCCACTAGAGGCCTGATGCACAAAATTCGTGTGAGAGTAGGCCTTCCTTCCCCCAGCTACCTGTACCAGCTTCCTTCTGGCACCTGGGACAGATGCTTCCTGCAGCCCCTAATTAGCAGCCCCTAATTAGCATATCATGCATTAATTATTATAGATTATCTGAGCTGCATTTAATGCAAATGAACACTATTTGTCCCTTGAGACTGTCTGTTCATTTAACTTTTGGGATATTTCATTTTCCCAGTTTTTTCTCTAAACTAACTGGATGTTTCTTCTCTGTTTCCTTTGCTCACTCTTCCCCATCATCCAACCCTCTAAATGTTGGAATGTCCTGCACTCAGTCTTCTGTTTTCTACCGGTCCAATCTCAGCTCTTGTCTTCTGTTTATTCTTAGGTGATCTTACTTTTTGCCCTGAGTTGAAATACTATCTATATTCCAATTAGATCTCAATACGAAATCTTTTTCTTAGCACTGGAACTACAAGGCACTTGCCTACTCATGGTCTCCAATGGAATTTCTCACAGAGATAGCAAAATGAGTATATTTAAGTCTAAGCTCTTAACTATTCCCCATTTGTTCCTGACCAAACCTGCTTCTTCCCTATTTTCATCCTTCTCATTTAATGGTACCAACATTCTTCTATCTTTTAAGGTCAGTAAACTAAGAAGTACTCTCATTTCCACTATTTCTTCACACGCCTTACCACAAATTACATCCAATTCATCAGTTATAAGCAGAGCCTGCAAAATGTTGACCATAATTTTATTTAATGGCTCTTGAAAAGTTATATCTTTTTTTTTCCCCAGACAAATTTGTTTTTTGGTATTATGACTTTTGTCCCAAAAAATATGCTACATTAGTATAATAAGTGGCATTTTGATGACATAATTTTAGATAAAGCCACACTTGCAATTCACGTTCTACAGTCAAGTTAAGAAAAATCATAAAAATGTATGGATTAATGTTGATTTGCACATTTTGAATGAACTCAAGAAGATTGAGGAGGTAGTCACTTTCAGAACCTTCCAGTAAGGGGTGGTTTTTTTTTGGCTCTAAAAGTGTTTTTCTGTGTCGTAATTTAATAAGTATGCTCTGTTAAAAAGAAAACTGTAGTCTCACAATCGTTAAAAATTTTGGTGAAGAAAATAATTTGGAAAAAAAGGGAAATTTGATAATTTTAAAAATATTATATCTTAAGTACATTTTTCCAAATTGTTGATTTTTACATAAACTCATTTTTATCTATTCATATGTTTATATATTTATAAATGATAATTGTATATATTCAACTTTTATTTAAAAGACTAGAGGCCAGTGCATGAAATTTGTGCACGGAGGAAAGGGTCCCCTTATCCTAGACTGTACCCTCTCCAATCTGGGACCCCTTGGGTGCTATCCAATTGGGCCTAAGCCGGCAGTCGGACATCATTCTCACAATTTAGGACTGCTGGCTCCTAACTGCTCACCTACCTACATGCCTGATCACCCCTAACTGCCTCCCCCCACCAGCCTGGTTGCCCCTTACTGCTCCCCCTGCTGGCCTGGTCACCCCTAACTGCCTCCCTTGGCTGGCTGGTCACCTCTCACTACCCTCCTTGTTGGCCTGGTTGCTGCCAACTGTGCCCCCTGCTGGCCTTGCTGCCCCCCAATATCCCCCTGCTGGCCTGATTGTCTGATGCAGCCTGCTCTTCAGTCTTTTGGTAGTCCCTCACTAACCCCCATGCCTGGTCACCCAACGCAACCTGTTTGATTGTCTGTTTGGTTGTTTCAGATGTGATGGCTCCTGGCTCTTTAGATACATATAAATTTCTCTAAGTGTCCTAATTAAATCACTTCTCATCACTTCTACCCATTACTGTATAATTATCCTGATTTGTTTTTCTGCTTCTACTTTTCATATGACATTCATTCATCAAAAAGTAACCAGAGTGGCCTTCTCAATATTTAAATTATACAATTCTACTAAACCATTTCAAATACCTTTCCATTGTACATCAGATCCATTCAATCTTTTTTTATTATTTGAAAGTCCACTCTACTTCATTATTATATTTGTTTTCTTAAATTGTCCTTTGGATATGGGGAATTATATTTATTTTGTTACATTGCTTAGAGGCTATTTTATATTGACTGGATGGTCTATGAGAGTATTTACCTTGTTTGTCTTTTTACAACAGAATAACTAAAATCTAGAACAATGGTAATCATCTTATCTAATAAAAGAGTAATATGCAAATTGACAGTACTTCTGCTACACCTACAAGCCATGCCCACCAGCCATTTCAGAGCAAGTATGCAAATTAACCCAACCAAGGTGGCTACAACCACAGAGGGAGCAGAAGGGAGGCTTGGGTTGCCCCTGGCAATGGAGGAAGCCAAGCTTTTTGCAAACCCTAGCCAGCCAGGCCTTTGGTTAAGGCAACAAAATTTCAATGGCTGTGCTCATAGAAGGCTTGGCTCCACTCCAGGCTACAAAGTTTCAGTTGTAGAAAAATAAATAAATCCTAGATACCAAGGCCTCTGCTTGGGTTGCTAGGGGGTGTGGCCGGCCTGCAAGCCACCATGGACCCTTCACCCAGGTCACCCCACACCCCAGGGAAACCCCACCTTGATCTGGGACACCCTTCAGGGCAAACCAGCTGGCCACTATCCATGCACCAGGCCTCAATCTTATCTAATAAAAGAGTAACATGTAGATTGACCATCACTCCAACACACAAGATGACTGCCCACATGTAGTCAAAAGATTGCCCCCATGTGGAGACAAGATGGCCACTACAAGATGGCCAGCAGGGGAGGGCAGTTAGGAGTGACCAGGTTGGCAGAGGAGAAAAGTTGAAGGTGACCAGGCCTACAGGGAAGAACAGTTGAGAGGGATCCAGGCCTACAGGGAAGGGCAGTTAGGGGTGACCAGGCCCACAAGGTAGGGCAGTTTGTGGCAAACAGGCTGGCAGGTGAGCAGTTAGGCATCAATGAGGCTGGCAAGAGAGTGGTTAGGGGGTGATGAGGTTGATAGGCAATTAGGGGAAATCAGGAAGGCAGGCAGGTGAGCAGTTGGGAGCCAGCAGTCCTGGGTTGTGAGAGGGATGTCTGAATGTCCATTTAGGCCCGATCCAGGTAGGACAAGGCCTAATTGCCTTCCTGTACCAGCCTCTTTGCCCCTAACTGCCCTTCCCTATGGGTCTGGTCACCCCTAACTGCCCTCCCCTGCAGGCCTGGTCACCCTAACTGCCCTCCCCTACAGGCCTGGGTCCACCCCAAACTGCCCTTTTATTAGATTATTCTACCTGGATCGGGCCTAAACGGGCAGTCAGACATCCCTCAAGATGGAGAGGGATCAAAATGGGCTGAAGGACACACATGCTGATGCACGAATTTCATGCACCAGGCCTCTAGTACATATAATAAACACACAATGAATATTTGATTAGTGATAGAATAAACAGTACAAAGTTGACTCTAGCTGTAGAATCAGGGAATATTTTATGGACATTTGTGATTTCTCCTGAGTATGAAAAAATAGGGAAAATTTAGAGGAAGAGGAGCTAGAAACATATTTCAAACAAATGACACTTTATGGGTACATTGTGAGTAACCTGGAAGTGGTGAAAGTTGGATTAGAACCTTGGATCCATTAGATACTGTAGTGCCTTTCTGAAACTCAGGACAAGTAACACATTATCCACACCAACCACTTTTAACTATTGCAATTTTAAGCTATTTTACTAAAACCATAGTATTAAATTTTAATCATTTTATGTTTGCTTTTGATTCATTTTCTAAAACCTTAGAGAAATTTTTGTTCTAATCTCTACTGATAGAATGCCAAGCTGGGAGTCAACATGAGATAGATTTTTAGAAGAGTTAGGAAAGGTAGACTGCTCAGGAAACTAGATGCTGAGTCAAGGGAAATTTTTCTTTCTTTTAATTTATTCTTCTGCTTTAGTTAGTTTCATATTAGAATTCTAAGGGTTAGAAACTGAGTAGTAAAGTATTTTTATTGATAAGTGTACTGGGAATCAAGTAACCTGAACCTCCATATAATATCATCTACTTGTATCTTGATGGTTCTGATAAAGAAATTGGAATTTAGGAGTGAACATGAGTGTTGAGTATCCCAGTAGTGCCTCCAAAACCATGGTAGGTACTATGGTGTTATAAAAAATAGACAATATTCCCTTATTTTCAAGATACTTATGACAGTATGAGACATTCATCAATATAAGTTATTAGAGTGGGATTATTAATAATACTAATCACAACTATGATTATGCTATCATGTATAATGCATATTATGTATCAGATGTTTGGATATGTGATATTATTTGATACTCATAAAAATCATGTATCAGATGTTTGGATATGTGATATCATTTGATACTCATAAAAATCATGTGAGGGAGCCCTGGCTGGTGTGGCTTAGTTGGTTGGGTGTCATCCTGTGCACTGAAGCGTTGCTGGTTGGATTCCTGATCAGGGCACATGCCTGGGTTGTGGGCTTCATCCCTGGTAGGAGGCATGCAGGAGGCAGCTGATGGATGTTTCACTCTCACATCAATGTTTCTTTCTCTCTCTCTCCATCCCTCTCCCTTTCTCTAAAAAATCAATACAAATATATATATATATGATCAATCAAAGGACTTATATCTATGCATATAAGCATAACTAATGAACATAGACACTGGGGGGTTGGGGTATGCCTGGGAGGGAGGGGGGAGCAATGGGGAGATATGTATACATAAAAAAAGAACATTATAAACTGATGAACAAAAGAGAGATACAGAGGCAGTAAAGCATCAAACAGACTGTCAAATTACAGCAGGAAGATTAAGGAGAGGTGGGGTAGATAAGAGATCAACCAAAGAACTTGTATGCATGCATATAAGCATAACCAATGTACACAAGACACTGGGGAGTTAGGGAATGTCTAGGGGGGGCAATGGGAAGAATATATATATATATATATATATATATATATATATATATATATATATTTATATAAAAAAACATGTAAGGGAGTCAGTATCTGTTTTGAATATAAGGAAGGTACAATTAAGTGGTTAAGTATCCAAATTTATGTATTACTTGAGTGTATCATGATTTACAGGGATATCTGCATAGTACAAAAAGCATGTTATTTTCACAGTGCCACGCTATACATTCTAAGCCTGTTAGGTGACACTAGTTAAGCAATGCTGGACTTCATTATATGTTTCTTAGAATCCAAAAGGGTCTAATAGGATTCCGCTTTGTTGAATGTCTAAAGCAATGCCATCTGTGGAAAATGGGTTGCTTGTTCATATTAATTACCTCATATACAGGTGATATAAAATATGTGAGGAAGGAAACATTTTTGCTTTAGTTTCTGTCATATTGCCAGTACTTTATCTATTTTTCTTTATCTCATTTGGACCCCATGTTTTCCCACAGTCCTTTAATGTTCAAAATTCCTTCTTAAGCCATTCTGAACATTATGATGTAGCAGCTAGTAACAAATGGTTACTCAGCACTTGAAATGTGGCCAATATAAATTGAGTTGTAAAGTGAACCCCCTCTTTAAAAGATTAACACAAATAAAGAGAATGGAAATTATCTCATTAATATTTTCATATTGATCATGTGCTTAAATGATAAATGTTTCATATACTAGGTTAAAATATATTAAAATTAATTTTATGAATTTTATTTTACTCATCTAATGTCGCTACCACAAACTTAAATTACATATGTGACTCACATCATATTTCTAGTGAATGGCACAGCTCTAGAACATCTTCTCTTTGCCCCAGCCACCTTTGACATTCCTTCCCATTTTTATGCTTTAAATGTTATCTCTCAAATATGATTCTTAAATTTCTATCTGGCCTTAGCTTCTCTTCCAATATTTTTCCTCCTTTTAGTTTGTTCCTTGATATATCTATACCTTGATTTCTCAAGTCATCTAAACAAGTAATTTTAGAATCTCTATGTTTTCACTTTTTCCATATATCCAGTCAATTGCCATGTTTTAGGGGAAGCCATTCCCTCCTCTCTATTTTTACCTATTGTCCTAGTTATTTATTTGGTAATCCATTTACCAAATAAATAACTTTATTTAGACTCTGGCAAAGGGGATTTACTTGCTTTTTCCTCTTTCTCATTTTTATTTTGCCTATTTCAGATTTACTTTATACCTTCAGGTTGATTAATACAAGTAAGAATGTCCATTCTCATTTTTAATTCTATTTAAAGTTGTTAAAGTGAGTTCATATACCTTATTTTATTTGATTATTCCAACAAGCTAGTGAAATAAACAGAAGCTTTTAGTAGATTTAAAGAAGGTAATAACACATGGAGTAATTGAATTGTTTGAGAACATGATGAGAACATATTTCTCCCAAACTTTAGTCCAGAACTTCTTTTATTCCTTATAGAGATAGTAAAGATATTAAGAGCTCAGGCTGGGAAGTCAGAGAAAGCAAAGTTCAATCCTGGGCTCCACCACTTGCTAGATATTATATACGTTAGGTTTTTCAGTGTACTCCATCTCTCTGAACTTGAGTTTCCTCAGGAATAAAATAGAGGAGTTTCATCACAACATAAAAAGAAAAAATAATGTATGTAAAATATCTTGTCTATTTTGTGACATATAATAATTATTAAGAAAGGTTAAATGTAATGCAAATAGTAGCCATAGTAATTGGTTTATTAGGTGCAATTCATTTGATGACCATTTCCCCTCTCGTTATGAAATAAAACTTAAGCCAAGATATTTTTGGTTTATTTCAGTTGTAAGTATTATTTGATTATGGAGCTCATCAAAAGCATTTCTGGTTATTGCTTTCATTTCCCCAATACGGTTGTGTGGGGGAGGATCGTATAGCTGTGAGTGGGAGAAGGAAGAAGGCTCGCTATTTTCTTGTTTGTTTACCAGTTTTGGATTGACATGGAAGCTTTCCTTTGAGCAGCTCAAGGTGTGTTCTCACAAAAAATACCCTTTATTTTTTGAAGAATTAATATCCATCACACAGTGCAATTCAAAAAGTGATATGCACCTATTAACTCTTGGACAAGCAATTAAAATACAGAAAAAACTACAGAGATAAGAAGAAAGAGAGAAAGCAAAATGTTTTTTCCCACTCTTACTTTGTATTCAAATTTTGCCTACGGCAATAAAGTAATAACATAGAAGATTCCTGAGACAGATATGCTAGGATTCTAGCAAAATTATTCTAGAAGGAAAAATAAGGAAGGAAATTGAGAAGTCCAGCATAATTTTATTTATTTATTTATTTATTTATTTATTTATTTATTTATCTCCCTGAGAAAACCTGCTCAGGATTCCATGTATTTAGGTTGAGTGAGTAGACCAATTTCAGTCCTAATTCTGAAAACTCTTAGGACATCCACTTAATGCAAGTAAGATGAGGCAGTGGGAAGTGGCTATGGTGCTGCTCTTGGAGAACCAGCTTTATCCTATAGGTCAAGCCCTTTTGGGTTATAGTTTGGCTTTAAGAAAGTGAGCTGTGGTTTCAGAGTGGGAAGTCAACATGAAAAGCAAACTAGAGACTAGTCAGTGTGGGGTAGAGCATGACCTGAGGGATGGGGAAGGTGAGATGCAGTGGTTATTCCCTGACCCAAATGCACTGTATCTCAAGGCCATTTAGCAGCTTTTGATGTAGGAAAGTGGGAAAGATACATAGGAATCCAGTGACTTTTGGGGCTGGAAACCACAACTAGTATAACATAGTAGCAAATGGAAATGCTCACAAATGGAGTTGGAGGCAAAGGATTTCAGATAGGCACCAAGTACTTGTAACTAGACAACACAGAGCAACAACACTGATAAATGTAGTGTCTGACTTTAAGGATCCTATAGATAATTTGAGCAGAATAAACACACAACTCAAATAGAGAACAGGAAAAACTAGAAGTTAGGATATAATTATCTGCCAAAATAGGAAAGGAACAGTATAGAGGTCAGAGCAGAAAGGAGGGAAAATGGAATTTAGCAATAGCAAAGAACACAGCACAATCTCCTACTCTTTTGTCATTTGAGATCATGTTGAAAACATATAAGAATATATGAAATAATGTTAATCTTCAATGACCCATTCTAAAACAGTCTATTCTGTTTTGTTCTACATTTCTAATGTATAATATATATAATGACATTGATTTATTGTGCAGCAGAATCTCTGCTCAACCCACACTTTAGAGGAGTAATGTTCCCAAAGGTGACTGATATCAAGAATCACAGTCACAAATGCCCCAGCCAGTCAAGATACCTATGCAAATCTAGTGTGAAGGGAGAGAACTTCTAGATCAGAGAGAACTTGGCTATTTAGAGGCTGTAGTGGGTGCCCACCTCCAGCTGACAGTTACCATGCATATTTTAATAAGTTTTTCACACCTTGTGACTTCTCAAGAGAAGACATGCAGATATATACTTTTTAAAAAGTAAAAATCCTCATTTTCAATATGAACTCATTCAAAACATTTGAAAACATTGTTTAGGCCCAAAAACATATGGTTGTGGGTTGTGTTTGTTTAGCAGTCTGCTGGTTTTCCACCACTCTTTGATTTTATGGCTGCTCCTAAGCAAGCAGGAACAGGGTGCAATGATAACTGTATACACAATACATTCTAATCAAGGATTAGTGACTGACTAGCACATTAGATTATCTTATGAAAAAGCACCCGTTTAAATATAGTTGTGTGGGTGTTTGTTTTTTTAATTTAGGTCCTTGTTTTGTTTGTCTAACTTTCATGACTGTGTTCATTTTTCTGTTTGAAAGAACAAAATTTCCTCTGCTTACAATTTTCCTCAAAGTATTTTTTAACCATGAAAATATATCTCCAAAAGGTTAACTTTTCTAAATCATAGCAAATACAGTAATCTTTAGTTTGCCTGCTATTTTCAAAGCCATGTGATATAAGTTATGGACCAGAGTATCCACACTTGTATGGATGCATTGTTGTAGGGAAGCTAAAAAGGGAGGTTCATATACCTTAGGTGGTGGCGATAATAGAAAGGACAATTTAAACACACATGTATTCATACTCAGTCAGATGTGAAATTCACAGCCCACAAGATGGGGAAATGTAGCTAGGTGTGGGTGTATAACCCATTTCATCATACATGTTATCTATTAATAGATCAGAATCTCTAAGCCTCAGTAGTTTGACAAAGCTATAAGTGAATAAAGGGAGTAGAGTTAGAAAAAAAGAACTACTGTTCAATAATATTTAAACAAAATAGATATTCCTGGTAGCCATTTAAAAATTATAAATATTTATGTGTTCCCTTTTGAGTTCAAAATGCATAAGTCAAAGTCATATATTTTGCATTGTGAGGAATCTAAAATAATATAGGAATTTGACTACATACTACAAATTATAGTAACACTCAATTAACTGGAACCTAGTTAGGCATCTAACCCTCTTTTCTACATCTCAACTCCTGGGGAGAGGACTCCCCCAGCTCTCCTTTGAATAAAGAGAAGTAAAACACCACTTTTATTATTTTTAATATATATATATATATTATTAATTTTATTTTATTTTTAATTTATCTTCATTGTAAAAGTATCACAGATGCCCCCCCCACACACACACATTGCTCCCCTTCTCCCTCCTCTGTTGGCTGTGTCCATGGAAAACACCACTTCTTTAAATGAGGAATCTAGTCCCCAAACAACTCAAGGATTGAGATTCCTGATAATGCAGCTGAAGTGCTTCAAAAGACTAAAAAAAAAGCCTTCAGTTAATCAACCTGGAAAGGAAAGGGTACCTTTTAAGATATACAACATATATAGCATAACAAAATATCTTCAAAGAAGGATTGAAAAACTCAGTCTAAAACATTCAGTTTAAATAACATGGATTGATAAATAATTTTTCCTATTTTGATATTCTTGGCTTCCTAAAAGGAAGTCTAACTAGCGCCAAACTTCAGATTAAATTTGAACGAACACAACAGTATTTTGTGGAATCTATTTTGCTCTTACACCAAAGATCCTTTGATGTTCAACAAGGAAGATAACTGCAAGTTTTTAAACTGATGTTGTTTTACTTACACAAAGTTTGTGATATAAACATTAAACAATAACAAAAAACACCTGTGCTGAAAGTTATACAATAGACCCTGATTTCTTGTTTTATGATCCTTTAGGGTTTTTCTTATATGTAAGAGATTTTATTTTGTAGCAGTCACTAAGCTTGGATGTGTGTTCTGGATTGCTCAACATCATATTTAAATTAATCTTAAATAGATATTCTCAGTATAACTTTCATGTACCTTTAAACCGACCTACTCACTACCTACCCTCTTTTCACTATTTCCAACGATGACCTATACCACTCCTCCCAACCACCAGCATATTCCCAAGTGAAATGTATTCCTAGAAAACTTAATTTGAGCAACAATATAAACAAATATGAATCTAGTAACAATGGGCTCTAAAAACAAAGAGATACTATAGTAATTGGTAACAATTTTAGAACAATGCAGATATAAAATTTAAAAATAACTATATATAATTCTATAGACATGTTTCTCACAAAACTTCAGTATGCATCTGAGTCACCAGAGGTGATGGCCAAGCCTGTAGTTTCTCAGGCTCCTCTTCAGTCTTGCTGAGTGGACATGTCTTTGAAAGGTACAGTGGAACCTGCCTGTTTATGATGCTCCTCACACTGACTCTTGCACATCGCTGCTCTAAGTGTTCTTCTTCCTCACTACTAGAGCTGTTTGTTCATTTTTAATGGAAGATGAGTTATTTCTGACCTGAAACCCCAGAATAAATCTCAACTTATTGCAAATAACTTTGAACTATTTCCAATGGGATGAAGTTCTGTGAGTTTGATAATAAATTATAAAAAGTTATCATGGCTTTTTGTCTGCACTGGGGATACAAATATCAAGTGTGTTACACTTTAATTACAAATCCCAGTACCTCAGCAAGTCATGCCTTCATCATCAGGCATTTGTTTTGTCTCTGTCTACCACTTTCTCTCCGGGCAACTGGTCAGTCAGTCATTGCCCCATTCCCATGGTAGAATTAAAGTCCTACCTCTAGGCCAGTCTCTTTTGTGGGTAATTGAGCTTTCTCTGAATAATTCCAGGCATTCAGAACTGACACTTAGTAACATACCACCTAGTTGATAACAATCTGTAGATGGAGACTTCTGAGTAATGCTCCTCACAGATTATACAAACACAGGCATTCACACACACACACACACACACACACACACACACACACACACACATAACTTTAAAATGAATTTTCATGCATACATAATTGAGTGGGAGAGAAACTGATTTTTAAATGCATTAAATGAGACATTGTGAAATATTTTATTTTAATGTTTTTATAGTATTGCCATTGTCACAACAATGGACTGTGACATTACTGTCCCTTTCTTAGACATGGCCAACCCAATCAATTCAGAGTTTGAAACCATGAGCATTAGGGAAAGACTAATTAGATACAATAACAAACTTGCTAAATAAAACAAATGTCAGCCATATTTGGCTACTGTCAGTTACTGACTTCTGTTCATTAATGTTGAGTACTAATTATGCAATATGTAGCTTTTCCATGTTTTAACATGGGCAGACCACAAAAGAGATACAGTCTAGTGTACCACAATTGATGGGTGATTCGATATTTTCAAAAATATGTTTTTATTGATTTTAAAGAGAGAGGAAGGGAGAAGGAATGAGAAAAAACATCAAGTGGTTGCCTCCTGTTCTGTCCTTGATCAGGGATTGGACCTGCAACCTGAGTATGTGCCCTGACTGGGAATGAAAGTGGCAACCTTTTGGTGTGCAGGACAATGGTCAGCCAACTGAGCCACACTAGCCAGGGCAATGTCTGATTAGATTTAATCTGCTTGATGAAGGGTTTTGTAGCATCCTTTGGGAAATAAATACTATACAACATGAAATCCTAGGGAACAAGCAATTGTAGATTGAAATGTCTTTTTTTTCACATTGTATACTCTTTCCCCAAAGATCAGTGAATTAGTCCATCCCAGAGAGTGCGAGACTGCTTGTTTTGCCCGTGTTCCTAATGCAGTGGGTGCTGAGCAACTTGTTCTGTTGCCCAGTCTTTTCTGTCAGTGACATTTCATCACTCAGTGCCCTAAGATAGTCACCCTGTTTTCCCTTAATTGATACTTGTACGCAAGAGGCGGAAAATGGCTCAGCATTTCTTGCTAGATTAGGTCAAAACTGACAGAGGAAACAGAGAAGATTGCATTACTTATGCCCCTTATGGATCTCCTGGGTATCCAAGGAGAATGGCATTTTATAAAATGTCTTATGCTGCCTACACATAATTACAATGGCACAGGCATTGTGTTCCTATTTGCTTTTTAATCTTGACTCTTAGCTGATCATCAGAGGAAATTCAGAAGCAGTTCCCCTCATCTAATTTTATTTTTTCTCCTATGCCCTTCATCAATGCATTGCACCCTTGTACCTCTCATCTTTAAATGCCACATTTGTCATTTCCATGAAGTCTTTACTTTTCAATTGCTTGGTAACCAGAAGCATTAAGCATGCATCTGGAGGTTCAAAGTAAAGTTTCTAAAGTTCTAGAGAACTCCTCCCCTTCGGCCCTGATACCTGAGTGTCCTTATTAAATAGATGCTGTGAATTTGATTCTGATTTAAAGTTAACTAAGAAGAATCCATGATGATGCCATTGCCTACTGTGTACTTTTAAGTGTCTAGGGATCCATTTTTTTTGAGAGAGAGAGGAGAGAGAGAGGAGAGAGAGAGAGAGAGAGAGAGAGAGAGAGAGAGAGAGAGAAGAGAGAAATATTGATTTTGATTTGTTGCCTCTCATAGGCACCTTGTCCAGGCATTGGGCTGGCAACATGGGTATGTGCCCTGATAGGGAATCAAATCCACAACCCTTCAGTGCATGGGATGATGCTTCAACCACCTGAGCCACATCAGCCAGGGCTGGGAATCCATTCTTTTGGGTCTCTTTTCACTGCCTTTTGAGATGGGATTATGCCTTAAATAAAGTCATCAATGTTCCTCAGGATCTATTAGAAAAAACTAAAATCTTTAATAGGAATTGCAAGGTACTCCAATCCAGCCCTAATTAACTCTTTCTTCCTCACTTCTCCACCTAACCATACACCCTAACATTTGGATATTCACCCCTCTTTCCCTTAAATATTGTGATCTTAGTTTGTACTGTTGTTTATATCCTTTCTCTGCTTTGGAGTCCTATTTATCATACAATGTCAAAGTCAAATGCCACCTTCACTTTGAAGTTGTCCTAAATCCCATTCTCCATTGCACTCTCATTAGACTCCATTGTAGATAAGCATGCTCATGTCTAACTCAGCCTCTGGTTTTTAATAGTTTTTGAAGAAACTGTGGGATCTAGCAAGTCTATAGCTCAGGGTTGAGGCTCAATAAAAATTTCAAGTGTAAAATCAGTTGCTTTGCTCTCAAGAGGATGAGTCTAAAAGGCTAAAGGAAATGTCAATGCAATGCCAAGATCTAAGAAAAGGTCAAGGTTACCTACTCAATTTTGTCCAGGACTTATTCTACTCAAAAATATATTTTACTTATCCTTTTCACCACTTAGGGTGCTCACATGCAATAACAATAGCTGTGTTACAATTTATCTATGTGGTTGACTTGCCAGATTTTGTCAGTAACTGTGGTATATCGCCCAGATTCCCTGATAGCAGTTAAATAAATGCAAAGCTTTAATATCACACTTCCTATGTATCACACCTGCCCCATGAAAGACAATATTACCCAACGGGGTGGCTTTGGTCAAATTCCTTTACTGTGATCTTCTTTTTTCATTATATTTGACATTTTTGCAATTGAATTTTGCACTCTCTGGAAGTGGTCTGGGGAAATTAGACTTAATAGAGATGTAGAAGCCATAGGGGAAAAAATTAAGAAAAGGAAAGTGAACTAAAAGGAAACTGAAATTAAAATGTTATTTTGGTAAATGGCTGCTGTGGTGGAGAAGACAAACAATTGCAATGCAAGTCAATTACTGACCTGTTGGGAAAGTGTAGCACCAAGGTTGTGCCACACATTACTGGAGCTACCAAGGCCACAAGTCATTTCCATGGGAAAGCAAAGAGACCATGCTCTGTCACAGATCAACATAAGATCTTTCCAGGGGTTGGAGTGAATTTCTCAGAGAAGTACTCTTTGTTGGTGGAGCTGCCATGAGCTCTTAGCGGACCCAGAGGAGCAATGCTTCCCTATATTCTAGGAAATAAAGGGCCTCATTTCACCACAGAGAGTTCCCTGTGTGCTCAGGCAGCAGAGATGGTAGTTCTTGAAGGTCAGGGTGACCAGACAGATCAGTTGCCACAGAGTAAACACCTGATTAACACTCATTGAATGGGAATTCCCTGGGGTACATTCAGTGCTGCTTCTGAGATGGATTTCCATAGGAAATCCTCAGTGGTAGTATGTCAGGCAAGCGAGCTCTTCTTTTTTGGAGAAAGAGTATGATGTACTTAAAGAAATTTGAAATTGAAACTCAAGGAAAACATTCTCTATTGTCAGGACAACTAACTGCTAAATTATAAGTTCATGACAAATGCCATTTTTTAAATGAGAAAGAAACAAAGGGATTATTCTAAAATGCAAATATGGCATTCTTCATATTTTAAAAAATTCATATGAACCTCCAAGTATGTTTAATGTTAGTCTCAGAAGATATGAAATGCATTGCTTTTTTTTCACTTCTCACTGATTATGAAATATCCATAGTTCATGTGGCCCTTAGAAACACTGGCCAACTTGAGTGACACATATTTTTCTTTCATTAAGAAATAAACTTGCTCAAAGACATTTTCTTATGGGTAATGCTTTTCTAGGCTATGTCCACTGGCATTAACTTGTTTTCATAGTTTTCTACTTATATATTCAATAAGCATTTATTAAGTCTCAATTGTTTTGTCACGAAGCACAGGGACATTTATAAATGATTAAATAGTAAGACTTATATAACATGGCTGTCCTATTACCATTTTAATTCCCTTATCTGTCAGATTTCCTTGAGAATTGTAACCTTATTTTTTCTTACAAAGTTTACAGTTGACTTGGAGGTTTTTGAATGAAGCAAGGATGTTTGGGGATGTAGGCCCTGAGTCCTGTTCTTGGACTACTTTTGAAGAGGTGGTTGCCCCTTGGGAAAATGTCTCATTATTTCTGAGCTTCAGTTTTTCTCTTCTCTGCATCCTGGAGATATAGCATAGTGCAAATTCAGTCTCTCTAGCTCACAATTTTCTTAATATATTTTCCCTTTTAATGGTGCTGATGGGAAGGAGATGTCAAAAATTCACTTTCTAACTCAAAAGGGCAAGCTGCTGAGTCTTAGTGCATATTAACAGAGTGCAACAAAAATAATTGACAGAGCTGCTATGAAATTATGATTAGATAAAATATCACATTCACTCCAATTGGGTATTTGCAGGGACGGTGGGAGAATCAGACCCAGAACAGCCCAGAACCAAGTCTGTTGAGCAGAGCCAGAGCTTGTGTGGCTCTTACGAAGTGCATTGTCATCACTGCTTCCTGTTTTTAAAACAGTATTGAAAGTGGAACTAGTGCAATACTAGTATCAGAAGCTATTCTTGCTCTTCTCTTGCTACATAAAAATCAGGAAGTCTGAAAATCGTGAAGCCAGTCTTAAGTGATTTACATTTTAATTTCTAACTCAAGGATACTTATTTGGAGAGTTTTAGAAAATCAATGGATATGTTAGACACCTGCAAAATGAACTAGTTAATATTTTCATTAACCATTCACCGAGGCTCTGTTTGTTTCATGCATCAATGTTTTATCTAATAAAACTGATAATGATGATGATCAGGAAGAACAAGGGAAGGGAAATTCATGTATATTACATGAAACTTAAAGTTAGTATTACTCATAATTAACAAAATGTTTGATGTTACTAAGTTGCATAGAAATATACACAGATAAATATTGATAATGCCATCTTTTCTACCAAATCTAGAAAGTTGAAGGTCATTGAAGAATAAAAACCTGGGTAGAACAACAGAATCTAATTTCAAAACTCAGTGAATATGCTTTGAATAACACAGAAAGTCTCACACATTGAAGCTCTCATGGTCTTTCTGAGTACATCCTGAATTTGATACATGTATTCCTGGCAGCTTACTTAGGATGGACCCTGCGATGGGAGTGCTTCTTTTGATTTGGGTTGGGAAAGCTTCATAATGGAGTTTGTTCTCCTAGAAACTTATTTCATAAAGACTCAAAAATAAGCCCACCAAGGTAGGGCCATCACATCGTACAACTTCAGGAGGCCACTTACCCAAATACAATGCTAATTAACATCCTATCTCCAATCACAATGCAACCTCCCTCCTAAGTTTACTTCAGGTCATATATGAAGTTGGCTAATCAAATCTCTTCCACTGCAAGGTATTTTCTTCACATAACCAGAGAGATTCCAGTTTGAGATTCAGGTAATGCTACCTCAAGGAATAAAGGAGAAGTCTGATATTGTGTTGAGTAGTTTAACCATTCCCCGCTCAGATACATCTAAGTGATTCATGGAGTGAATGGATATGTTTTGAGAAGAAAGCATGGGTGATGGAATATCAGAAGTGTTGACTCTGTGGATGAGAGGAAGTCTCAGTAATTGCTGCAGTAAGGACTTTGGCATATAAAATATGAAAGAAATCATAGGTGCCTGAGAGAGGAAGAAAGGAGTATTAGGAGGTGGGTAAAGGGAATATGAGAAATTGAAAGATGGCAAAAAGAAAGGGCTGCAAGAGATATCCAAATAGAACTTGCAAAATTTGAACTAGAAACAGCCTTAACCACTTAGAATAAGTAGCTCCTAACAGGGAAGACAGAAAATCATCTCTGAACCCACAAGTACAGCAGTTATAAGTTCCACAACCACTAGGACAGCTGTCATTTCTTTCCCTCAGGTTTCCTTCCTTCTGTGTCTTCCTTCCTTCCTCCTGCCCTTACATGGTCCTGGGAGTGGGGTGGGGAGGCGAGAGGGACTGCTTCTCTCTGCCTTGTGCTCAAATAGCCCAACCAAGACCTTTTTGATTATGCCAAGAAAAGTCTTCTTCTCACATTCTCTCTTTCAGAGTGTCTAGACTATTAGCACCTTACAGCACTGGTTGAGTTAGAAGGGGTCAGGTTTTCAGTCAATCTTTTAGCCAGTTGAGAGGCAAGCAAGCTGATCAGAATCACACACACTGAGGATAAATGTCTTTTAAAAAATAAAACCCATTTATTTTTTCCTTGATCTTTCTTGGCACTATATTTTTCCTTCATAACACATTTCAATATCTACCTTATAACCTCACAGGCATTTGCATACCTTTGAATTACTGAGCTCCTTGCCTGAAATGCCCAACCTGCTCTAGCATTAGCTCATCTATTATGCAGACAGCAACTTCTGTCTGTCCATTTCCTAGTTCCACTTGAGTTGCTCTTCTATCTACCTGGACACACTCTATTCTCATTTAATTATATATAGTTGCTCTATCATCCTGACAAACTGTAAGACACTTCATAAAAAAAAAAAAAGAGTATATCCCATCTCTCCTATAGTTCCACTTAAGTGAATCTCAATAAATATTTAATGGATAATTTATATTCTGCTGGTAAGAATCTTTGACAAGAGACTTTGTGCTTCTTTTTTATTCTTCCCCGAGCAATGTAGTAATGTTATGCAAAATTATTTATAAATATGAGAACAATTTATACTATTTATACTAATAAAAGGGTAATGTGTTAATCAGACCAGGAGACCTTTTGGGAGACAGGCCAGAGAGAGCAGTTGGAAGCCATCAGGGCAACTGGGGAGGGCAGTTGGGGGCCATGAGGCTGGCAAGAGAGGAAAGTTGGGGGTGAGCAGGCCATCAGGCAGAGTGGTTAGGGGCAATCGGGCAGGCAAGCAGGTGAACGGTTTGGGGCAAGAGGTCCAGGATTGTGAGAAGGACGTGGGATTGGGCCTAAACCAGCAGTTGGACATCCCCTGAGGGGTTCCAGATTGGAGAAGGTGCAGACTGAGCTTAGGGACAACCCCCTCACCCCCATGCAAGAATTTCATGCACTGGGCCCCTATGTATTTAATATCTATCTCATACGTTTTACAGGATTAAACCACTGAACACATTACCCAACACTCAATTGCCTTACTGGTGTCAGTTATGAGGTGACACTTTCCTCCTATTAAAATGCTTTCATTCTTTTCTAATTATTTTAGTGTCCTCTTGAACATTACCATAATTTAAGCCCCATTGTCTGCTCAGCAGACATAGGGCTACCAATATAGTTGCTTCTTAAAATTTCATCCTTCTTTTGGATTTTATTGGCTTCTATAACTGGTGACAAATTGTTCTATTGTTTACACACATGCCCACGCTCGCTATGGAACATCTACCTAGGCGGAATGTGGAGACACCAATTAGTCCAATTGTTTATAGAAGCTTAGAAGCTGTGTTTGCATTGTAAAAGTTCTATGTTAAATGAGATGAGGAAACTCCATACTGTTCTCCACAGTGGCTGCACCAGTTTGCACAAACAGTATGAAGTTTCCTCAAAAAACTAAAAATGGTACTCCCATTTGACCTAGCAATCCCACTCTTAGGAATATATCCTAAGAAATTAGAAACACCAATCAGGGAGGATTTATGCACCCCTATGTTCATAGCAGCACAATTTACAATAGCTACAATTTGGAAACAGCCTAGGTGCCCATCAGCAGATGAGTGGATCAGAAAATTATGGTACATCTACACAGTGGAATTTTATGCTGCTATAAAAAAGAAGGAACTTTTACCATTTGAAGCAACCTGGATGGAATTGGAGAGTCCTATGCTAAGTGAAATAAGCCAGTCAATGAAGGAGAAACACCACATGATCTCACTCATTTGTGGATAATAAAGAACATTATAAACTGATGAACAAAAGCATAGATACAGAGGCAGTAAAGCACCAAAAAGACTGTCAAATTATAGCAGGAAGGTTAAGGAGAGGTGGGGTAGATAAGAGATCAACCAAAGGACTTGTATGCATGCATATAAGCATAACCAGTGAACAAAAGACACTGGAGGGTTAGGGTATGTGGGGGAGGGTAGGAGCAATGGGAAGATATGTATACATGTAACACATTAATAAAAAATAAAAAATGAAAAAAAAATAAATGAGATGATATGTTCATTTGTGGTACTTATGGGGAGAAGCAGTTGAAAAGAATTATGGATTTGAAGAAGTAACTAAAGTTCTTCTAATCTACCCATTGCTACTACCAAAGTTCATTCAGTTCTCTTTGTTTTCTTTTCCAAATTATTATTTTTTCACTGATACTCCTTTAAATGTGACACATTCAATTTTCCTGTCTGGTCAAATCTGTCTAATGAAAATAATGGTATAAATAAATAAATACATAAATAAATGGCATTGATTATCTCTTTCTTCACATTCTTTGTAAATATTATGTCCAACTAAGCTACTGAATCTAGTTCAGTTGGCAGATGGTGATGGACAAAAGAATTTTAATGCCCCCTGTGGATATTATAAGTGTGTGTGTATGTGTATGTGTTGGGGAGGAGAGTGTTGGGAGGGCTGAGGCTAAGGACCATGCTAATAACCAAGCTAACATATTTGACAGTCATTGGGACCATCTTGGTTTGCTATAATGCCAATTCTTTTCACTTAAAGTTGACTTTATTGATGTAGTTATGTGATCACCAAAAAACAGTGTTGGTGGTTGTATGTGGGAGTGGAGTGGGTAACAGATGAAAATGTGAATAAAAAAAATAATATACCCTAAAGATGACTAGATGCCAACATCATTTCTATATAAGGGAGATTGTTTGATACTGCCATTAGTGCCTTAATAGAATCAGAAATTGCACAAAGTATGGGCATTTTGCCTATGAACTTTGAAGTCCTCTGGCATGTACAGCATTGTCCAGTAATTTAACTGATTGAAACAATTACAAATAAATGATCTTTTTATTTACTAATCAGAAAAGTGAAGACTTTATATTTCATTTTAGTAACTTATTGGCTAACAGGAATGTGCACTCCACCAAGAGTTTTTCATGGAAAAATACACATTTAGAGAATAATATGATGCTTTTTTATTTTATCAGGGTTAACACTGTAATATGCAGAAGTCTACAAATTCAGATACTTCTTTAGAAACACTGAATTCCACCCGCCAAGGCACTGGAGCTGTGCAGTTGAGAATCAAAAATGACAACAGTCACCATGATAGACTGAGCCAAAGTAAATCCATGATCCTCACCGATGTTGGGAAGGTCACTGAACCTGTAAGTCAATATCCTTACCAACCAAGTTCCCTAACACAGAATTTTGTAAAAACAAAACAAACAAAAACAGAACAACAACACGAATTAGCCTTGTTTTATTTGTTTTCCTAATGTGCATGAGAAAACTGATTTTGTAATCTATTTTAGCTTGCCTACTTATAGTCATAATAATGTCCCCAATTGCGAGAGAAGAGATGAGCTTAATCCAGTGATAAAGTGGATTTGGAGCTAGACAAAGAGCACCTTTGCCTCATTTTAAGGGCCTCCACTATCATGCTTCAGTGTCATAAAAATAATGAGGTTATGTTAGCATGTGGTGTTTGTACTTCCAAATATAGTACATCACTTTGAAAAGCCAGAGGCTAAAATTAGCTAAGAATAAACTGAGATGAGAAAAAAGTCTTTGGGAAAAAAAGTTACAAATTCTTTCTTAAATTCTCCCAGCAAAATATGATATTGGAAATTAGGACTGATTTGGAATGAGTGAAACGAATGAAATGGAGTGGCAATTTAAGGTTTGGAGAGGAAGCCATTTTGTTTCGATAATGTGTCATTATGAAGATTTGAAATAAAATAGAGATGAACTCTACTGCCAATTGTGTCCCTGCCCCTGCACGCATCCTGAGCCACTAAACACACTGATTGCGATGAGTCTCCTCTGGTTAATTTTCTTCCATAATGGTGGTAACTTGCAGCTGAGGCCATAGGATGTTACAAAATTATTTATGCAATGTTAGCCATTCTTTTGGACCCCAGATCTATTTTGTTTCTCATAGTGAGAGCAAAAGCAAGAAATAGGTTAGCTGGGGACAGGCTGTGTTTTCCAGTAACCCGGCAGAAACCTGTGAGCTATTAATTGTATGTTCTGTTAATATCACAGGGACCTATGAAATATTTAGCTCCCTAACTGAGTTATGAAATGAGATAAACTTTCGGAGTAGCATGTTACCAATTACATGTATTCCCTGTTTTTCACTCAAATTTCAAGTGCAAAATTATCCCACAATCATCTCGGGCACCTGAGAAATATAGTATTTGAATCATTCCTTCTTCAGGTATTAAAGACAAGTTTACCATAAGGAAGCCAGTGATTATATTTTGGGAGCGAGAAATACACCCTTATATAAGGTATCAAGAGATGCATTTTTCTTTATTTATTTCTCATTTAAAAGTATTGTCTATGGGGAGGCACAGCACTGCCAGCCCGACTCTGCTTTTGAACCAGCTGAAGTGTTCCTCAACTATGAACTTGAGGCAGTGATTAGAGTAAATTATTGGAATCTCTATAATGTATTATCAGTAAGAACTATACCTTTGAAGAAGTTTAAAAGTTAAGTATATTTAATGATGCCTAACATATTTTATTGGCTGTGTTTAACAAAAGGCACTATGCCGCAGTTGTTTTTGACAAGCATGAAAACATCACAGCGTGAGACTGCAAAAGGAATTATGGAGAGAAATTACAAGTGATCCATCTCTCAATGAATTATCCACCTCAATAGCCCGCAGAACTCAGCTACCAATTAACACCTACTTTATTACATGTTGGGATGTACTTAATAACTTTCATGTGTTTATGCACTATTACCTTGACTGATGCCTCTTGTACAATTAGGCATAATTGGCATATCAATATGCAAAAGTTAAAAGGATTAACCCTCTTAAAACTAATGAGCATTTCTGTATCCAGCTGCTAAATGAGACAAAATTAGCATTTTTCACTTTTGGGCAGGATTTTATCATGCAGTTTCTCATTGTTGATATTACCTTGTTACATAACTTTAGTTTGGGTGTTTGTATGCTGGACTGCTAGAGAATAAGAGTTTTCCAAAGTTAAATCAGCCATAATTATTCCAGCTTTTGTTTCCTCATTCTTAGCCTGGGCAATATGTATTCCTCGATAAGGAACAAAAATAAGTTACTCTGGGTGATGTGTGCTCAGTGCATAATTATATAAAAGGGTATTTCAGTGAGGATATGTCATTTTACCAAGAAAACTTGGCTCAGAGATACTGTATTGAAAGCTTGCCATGGCACTAATTTTCTTTCTGTCTCAGTTCTTTTCATCTCTTTTTTTCCATGTAGAGTTTTCTGACTAGATACTGACAGAATGTAAAGTATTTGGGCATATTTATTCAAATAAGCCTGTTAAAGATATCTGCTCAGGCTAACTAAGAACTTGATCTTTCAGAAGTTGAAGGTTAGAGTGAGGTCAAGAAGGGGATTTTGAACTTAGGAGAAATAGGAGAAAATGTATAATAAAAATGTGTGCACATGTTGTAACAGAGATACATACAATTAATCTGTACAGAAAAAAAATAAGAACATTTAGAAACTATATATATATATATATATATATATATATATATAGTTAAATATGCGTCCTATTTAATATGCATGGTATATATATGTGTGCATCCTATTTAATATGCATGGTATATATGTATATATGTACACTGGCATGACAATCATACAGATATGGATTTGTTAGATTACATAATAATACAAGAATCTTACATTATGTTCATAATAATTTAACTTATTAGAAAAAGTCATCAAAAGTTCTAGGGTCAAATCAATGATATAATTTTGTCATTAGCTCACAAATTCATCTTTTTTATTTTGTTCAATTATAAATATGTTCAATATAACTGTGAGCTCAGAACACAATATAAACTTCTCCTATATGTCTGCTATTTGTTGGTGTTTAAATCTAGGAACAAAAGTTTGAAATGTCAATATGAACATTAATTCAACCCTAAGCCCTGCAAACATAGGTGAACTTACTTGTTAAATTAAAAGTTTTGATTACCTAAGTGCTGCAGGGAAGCTTTTCAGTGACCAGGTATCGATACTCCATTACTATTTTATTGGGTGGTATGCATCATTTTCCTTAAACACCAAATAATCGTTTTTATGTGGTTTATAAGATCAATGCCTTTTCAAAATTCAAAGAGGTCACTTTAGTACCTGGGGATATTGGCAAGGGTGAAAATTTGGACATGGGAAGACATGATTAGCAAGAAAATTGTCTATCTGTGAACAAGATCTGGAGACCCCTGCTTGGTGGGGGAAGAATGTTCTTTGGTCTCGGTGGTTTGCTCTCTCACCCTCAGTACTGGAGTGAGCCCTCTTAAAAGTGGACTGCTATTTATTTACCAGAATGTGCTACCCACAGAAACAGAAAGCTTAGTTAGTATAAATGGGTCAAGTGAAGTATGGCTCTTTAAGGGCTAAAAAGGCTAGCATGCAATCCAGCAAATAAATAGCTAATGCAAAAGGTTTAATGTAGCATCGATGTTTTTTATAAGAGTGATCCTCCAATCTAGTAGACATTTTAGAATAGATACTAATGAAGAAATTGAATAGTGGAAGTTAGGAAACTGCAGACATAGGATTTGCAGGCAGGAGTAGTTTAATGCTGGTGGCTTAAGCAGCAACATGTATGAATATTTACCGTTTCCATCTTGTAAACCCCACAAAAGTGCATTAATTCATTCATGGCCATTATGGACAGGGAAATATCTTTCTATTAGCGTTCAGATAAAGACTTAGCTTGAACCATTGCGAAACATTAACACATGAGATTCCTTTTGCTTCTGTTAACAGTCTGGGCTCATTCATGTTCCTTTTTAATCTATTATATAAGAAAAAAGAGGAAACAACTTTCTTTTGTTTCTTACTTCTGTGATTATAGGATACTTGCCAAAGTTGTGACTAGCCAAATAGTCAGACATAAAAATTGCTGCTAAAAATATAAGCCTTCTGTTCAGTCGAGTTTTTGAGAAATGTTATGTGACTGTATGACTTGTCCATGTTTACTTCAAATCAAGCTTATAGTTAGGTTTGAGGCTTTGTTTGTATAAATTGTCCTGAAGTGGATCCTGATATTTAATTAAAATGACACTAAATCACTTTGAATTGATAAGACTTGGCATCTCAAACAAAGGTAATTGCCCGTATTGGTTTTGTGCAAAAATAGCACCGCTTGGAAAATGTGCAGCCAACACAGACTGTCAGCTCCATTTATAGATCAATATGTGAAAACCATTGATCAGGCAGGCATGGATAACAGTAACACTTTGCATTTATTTGTTGTTTTTATACCACATTGAGGCTTACGGATTATAGGCTTCCTAAATATTTTGACTTCCTCATAAATATATGATCTATTGCATGTTAATTAAATGAGAGTCTGCAGCCATTTCTAAAATTGTTTTTAGTTTGATGATTTCCTTTTATTGCTGTGGATTGTATGATCTGGAAAAGGATTAGTTTCCTTCTGCATAAAGATTATTAAAGCTCATTTTAATGTGTCCTATTTAATGTATGATGTGGCTGCCTTTTTACTTTGAAAAATATGGATACAGACAATTATTTTCTCTTAGCAAGTGGCTGATTTTTTATTTATTTATTTTTTTATTAACTGGGCAATCTCAGCACCCAGGGTAGAATTATTTTCTGACATATTTCGCATACCTAGTAGATAACAGGTCTTCTCGATTTTTTCTGATATAATTTGTTTTCTTTCTTTTTATCTAGCTCTGTAGTACAAGCATCTGATTAAACATTATGTAGAAAATAAACTGCTCATCTCAATTAAATTCCAGACACATACAAGTATAATTTGGATTCTGTTTTTCTGATTCAACAACAAACCTTATGAGCTTTGTTATACACTGCATCCCGCAGTTAAATCTTCCTTATCTCATCAATGTAAGGACAGGGTTTTGTTCCTAATCTTTATTGGACTATTGCTATGACATTTGTAAGGCATTTTGGTTTATAAGGAAAAGCTGGAGGACAGTGGAGTGCAACTCTCCATAGATCCAAGCTTCAGATATGACTAAGCAATAATGTGTCTTCCACCACAATTTTCTTTGCCACTGAGAGGTCAATTTTGTTGAGAAATCTTTTTATATCCTCCATATATATCAGGAGTGCTGCTTTCAACAAAATACTTAGCCTTTTTTGTGATATTAAAAGAAACAAGATTTAAAAATCAGCAACAATTTTTTTTAATGAAATTCAAGAGTTAAGCTTCTGTAGAGCAGACAAAAATAGTTTATTAACCTGCATTTTGACTTTCACATAATATGCCCTGACACAGGGGGGAGAATAAAAAAAACAAAAAACACAGAGATTGTTTTCCTTGTCTTCACCATCCCATGCCATCTCATGCTGTGAAAATCTTTAACTCTGTTTACCAAGCACAAATTGGACTTGTCAAAGGTTCAGAAAGTTTACAGCAACACTGTAGAGCTGGTACTTCAAAGAATGAGCCTGGGCTCCCGGATTCACATACATGGCTCTGCCTTTTCCATTTTACCTTGAGCACAGATACATTTGTAATCTCCTACAGATTGAACATGGTGCTGAATGTACACGAGATGAGATATATTTTTTAAAAAGTTAGTCCTCTGATTACTAATTTGAATCCAAAACTCTAACCTTGTTAGCATCTGGACTTATTTCCATAATAACAACCCCTTCAGAACCTACAAAGTAATGAATAATTGACAACAAATGAAATGTTTTGATAGTTGTCGGCACAAAGCATGTTTAATGTTTTGTGTTGCTTCCTAGCTAATTATGTAGATGACACATTTGTCAGACCTTGACTGCCATTAGAAACGTGTTTCCAGAGGGGAGAAAAACAGGCTATTCATAGAGTAATTAACTAGAATGCTCAATGACCTGTGAGAGATTCAAATCGCTGCCAGTTCAGACATTGTTTTGTTACAGAAGCAGAGGGGTAATTAAAATTCCAAATTACAGTCCTATGATGGAACATTTGTTTGTTGACAGTATACTCTTACTCTAGTTTGTTAATTCTTTTTTAAATTGCTTCTAATCCATTTTATAGCTTTAGGAGTTCCGTCTTTGAATTTACTGACAACTAATATTATGGTAAATTGTACTTCAGTGAGGGCTTGAATGCCTGACAGTTTCCAGGGAGTGCAAGGTGGGTGGGATAAAATAGCTCCTTCCTTAACTGGCATATCAGGTGCAGTCAGTGGGAATGCCACTGATGGGGAACATCTTGTTAAACACTGCTTTTCCAATTCTGCATCAGGGAAAAACATTCGAGTAGGAAATACAGAGATAAAAAGGAGCAATGATGAACATCTAAAATAGAGAAAGAAACCTAATCTCTCAACAAGAAATGATTGATGAAGGGGCTCTGATACCAAGAGGGATGAGAGAGGAGTTAGAGCTGAGGATGATTTGGGTAAGGGTGTTGAGTTCAATGCTGAAGATACAACAGTCTGTAGGGAAGCTCCCAGGAGCCAGGCAAAATAAGCACGTTTTACAAAAGTACCTTGCATCTTAGGTGGATAACAAACTGCAGGATAATTGGTGTCAACCATGAAATTTTTCAAAGAATCATTAGCATAGTTTACAGATCTGGAAGGCTAACAGCTAAAAAATTCAGCTCAAGTGAAATAGTTACTAAGTTTGCTGAAAGTGAGAATACAGTTTTATTAAAAAGACCTGACAGAAGTCACACGGTATTTGATGCAGGCGAGCTGACAGAGGCATCCAGTGAGCGTTGATTATCCCGAAGTCACTGTCAGCTAGGATTGATTTTCACTTTCTCCGTTTATGTAATGGTTCCTGTAATACAGCTGACCTCGAATCACGTTACCTTGTCATTTCTCTGCATGGATCAAGAAGAGATGAGCTGAAAATAGCTAGACACTGACCTTGAACTTGCCAGAAAAGTGAGAAGAGACTGCGGGGGGTTTTCTGTAGTTCACGTACAAAGATGAAGACAAACTGTTCCTCTGTCAAGTTCGCTGTAGCAGCACAAGGGGGCAGAGCAGCACTAGAGATTACAGGTAAAACAGCTTCTGCACCAGCAGGAAAGGCTCTGAAATACCAAGTTAGAGCCAGAGGTCTCATTTTTACATCTTTGTGTAGACATAAAGGAGAATTACTGATGAATGAACATCTTGGTTCCCCTGGTATTCATAGTCAGTAATCTAAAAGTGTACATTCTAATTAAAAAAGGTTACCTACTACTCTGTGTGGCAGCAACCATGCTATGCCAGTAAATTATTTGCAGTCTTTTATTAATTCATATAATACACTTCACTCTTAAGATAACTTTAGAACCATAGTCAATATTATAAAAGAGTTCTATAGCAAATTCCCAAGGTACAATTGTTACAGAAGATGGCGACAGTCTTTTTATATTTACTAAGTACAAGCCCCAAAATTAAAATTGGATAGTGTTATATGGTAATGTGAAACCACAGAGAGGTAACATGTAAGCTTAAATATGATATCTGCCATTTGATTTATATTTGTCTATACCTTGTAGATTTTCCTGTTTTAATAGTTGCCTCAGTTTTCAAAAATGTCCTTAAATAGATCATCATTATAACCTTAATTAATCTAAAGCACTGTAGTTGACCTGGTACTTTGCTTGCTTAGCTCTTAGTTAAGCAAAATCTTTGTTGTACTGATATCTAATCTTTCTCATAAGTGGCACTCCAAAAACTTACCAAGTGAAGCAGAATACTGAAGCAGGTTGAGAAACAGAAGAACTAACACTGACTTGGTTATCCCTCAGGTTGTAAGTGCCTTATGTAATGGCAACATAGTATATCTGCATGTGTGGTAGCATGGTAACACTGCAACCTTCCACAGTAACATGATTCTTTTTTGCATAGAATGAATTCTTCCTGTATGTGTGCACACACATACATAGATACAGTATACTGTGTGCATATACTAGTATAGTACATATATCCTATATAATAAAAGGCCAATATGTAAATCATCTCTTCGACCAGGAGTTCGACTAGGCGGCAGGGCTGGCCAGCCAACCAACTGTGGCTCCTCTCCCCAGCCCTGATTGGAGTGGGCTGGTCAGACTCCACCTGTGCTCAAATTTGTGCAGTGGGCTTCTAGTACATATATACATCTCTATCTCTTTATATATACACATATATACAGAGAGAGATGTATATGATATTTATATATTTGAGCTCATTTATACAGTCTAGGAAAAATAACTACATATATTAAAAAGCTGAAATATCAAGATTGCTTCATTTCTCCTTGTCTGAAGATTGACAATAAGTTGTGAGAAATAAGAAGAATTCTCACTTGTTTCAAGGATGGAATAAGTATAGAACATTGTGTTGCCACAAATGAGGTAGAAAATATTCAGAATACCTGTATTATCATAGGAATCTATACTTAGTTTCAGCTTTAGGTAGAGAAACTAGCTTTGTGCTTCAAGCATAAGTCTTCTAACATAGGTTTCCATGTGTGTGTGTGTGTGTGTGTGTGTGTGTATGTCAGAGGGGTGGAGAAGATGTGAATTGATAGGTACAAAATTGGTGTGTCTGATTTAAGGTCTTTTTTGTTTGATTTTTTGTTTATTCTCATCCGAGGATATTTTTCCATTGATTTTTTTTTAGCGAGAGTAGAAGAAAGGAAGGGGAGGGGAGAGAGAGAAAAAAAATAGAGAAAGATAGAGATAGAGATAGAGATAGAGATAGAGATAGAGATAGAGATAGAGATAGA
>JAAGEH010000393.1:41880288-41912762 GCA_011751065.1 Lasiurus cinereus | reverse complement strand
ATATGAAAATAGTTCTTTAACATATTCAGGTGGTTATTACATAAATGAAACTTTGAAAAATTTTTTCCTTTGCTATTCTCAGAGACACTAATTAGTGCCCCTGTGGTACACAAATCTCCAGTGACAAATCAAAGATTCAGTCATGGGGAGATGTGGCAAGCCTCTGTCCCTGAAGTGCCCCTACAGGTTCAATCAGAACTGTCATTGATGAGTATGATAAAGAGGCTATAATGCCCTTGTTTGTTAGTTATAAGTTTGATATGCATTCAGTGTTGTGACCAGTAACATTTTATTCTAGCCAGTATAATTTTTGGCATTGTAAACCTAAAAGTATATAAATAATTTCCTCAAAGTACCTTCGCCATCCTTGGGAGCAAATAGGAATTTAGTGATTATGAACATGAACTTCTATGGGGCAAACCTGGGAGGAAATTATGGCTCTACTTTTTACTCTACTATGTTTCTTTGGGCAAATTTTTTGATTGTTTTGGGTCTTCTTATTTACATTTTAAAATGAATATAAAATACCAGTTACCTGTAGACTAATGAAGGTTAAAGAAGATAATGTACATAAGTATGATACCAGAGTACATAGAAAGCATTCAAAAATTCTATAAAAATATTATAATTATGCCATCCATTTATATAAAGTTCTTTCGGCAGGTCTGGCTCTGTAGTTTAAAGTTGCCCCATTTGCCCCTCTGCCATTTGACCATTACCTTTCATCAAACCAGCTCCCAATACTCACCTGTGTTCTGAATCATTTTGATCCAAATCACCTTGAACTCTTATTCAACCTATTCTTGTTTTATTTCAGCTTCTGATTCTTAGACAAGCAGTCTCTAATATTGTTCCTGCAATAATGCTTGCTGGCTTCCATCCTCAGCTACAACTCACAGCTCTTACTGTAACATAAATGTTTATCATTTGGGGCATCTCCTATGGGCTTGGCACCAGGCTAAGTACTTTAACAGAGAAGATAGGCCTCACAACAACAAATAAGTGCCGTAACTGAGATGTGAGCCAAAGCCCAAGCTTTGGTCATTGTGAGCCACAATCTGTATTATAGATCCTAAGCCCTGAAACCCTACCTAGGTCCCTGTGATGACATTTTGTTATGTTCATCCTGGCCCAGAGAACAAGTAAAAATCAGACATATATTCTATTTCATGCTAATTAAAATTATATTCAACTTTAAAGAACCAATTAAAATTCAATCATCTATACAACATTTTCTCTGACTGCCTTTTCCTCATCTGAATTGATAGAGCAATTATTCATTTGATTAATTATGTAATTATTCATTATTTCAGCTTTAATGTATCTGTTTTATTTTTGAAAATATCTTACCCTTCATTATTATTGCTCAACTTTAAATATTTTTATATCATATATCCCCACTAACGTGAAAGTTCCTTAAAATCAGATATCTTAGCTAACCTCAACTGAGCCTGGCTAAAAATTAAAATGTTATATATGTGTTTTTTAAAATTTAATGTACTTTAAAAAGTTAAAAGTATTATGTGGCTAGTAGCACCTAATCATGATATCTCATCTAGTTTCAGAGGGAGAAAAACATAAAGTAAGAAAAAAATTAGAATCTAGAAATATCTCATAACTAAGGACATAAAAAATAAATTGAGGGGGATAACACACCAATAGTCCATCTGTGCTTCACCTCATGAACATGAAGTCACCAATGCATCCACCAAAAATGAAATAGTTAGCTAATCTCTTTCACTCTCTGGCTATAATTCAAAACTTATGGGGAGTGTGCTACCCTAAAACTAGGCAAGACTCCTTCTACTGTGCAGTGTTATTTTCTGAAAGGCAGACTTCTGTTCCTCTTTATATCCAGCTTTTTATATCCACTCAGAGATCAAAATTCCCAGAAAACAGCAAGGTAAGAATGGTAGGGAAATGAAGTGGAAATTATAGTAACCACAAGTATATTGCTAAAGATGGTGCTGGAGTCCATTATCCAGATAGGTGGCTGAATTTCCCTCTTGGAATTGGGTACAGCTTGAGAGCAGTTTGATAAGGGCAGGTTGGGACTTATATTTATATATAGATTTATATATATGCCAATTGCACCAGAGAACAAGGTAAGAAAGCTGAAGATGATCCCACCTGTATCTAGTAAAACTATTCTAGGTAGTCTTTTTTAAAAATATATTTTTATTGACTCCTAGAGAGAAAGGGAGGGAGGAGAGAGATAGCAAACACTGATGTAAAAGAAACATTAGTCGATTGCCTCCTGCACGCATCCTGACCTGGGGTTGAGCCTGCAACCCAGGCAGATACTCTGACGAAGAATTGAGCCCGCAATCTCTTGGTGTATGGGGTGAAGCCCAACCAACTGAGCAACATTGGTCAGGGTTATATTAGGTCATCTTATTGACTAAAAATTTGATTGATAACAGAGCTTATAAAACTGCTCTCAAGCTGTACCCAATTCCAAGAAAGAAATTCAACCACCTATCTGGATAATGAATTCAGTCGAGAAATGGTCACTTGACCTGTTGTAATTATTATAGATTGCATTTTGCCCCATGTAATAGCAAAGTGGACATGCTAGCTTAAATGAGTAACAGGCTTAAAATTTTTGTAGTAAGTATCCAGCAGATGCAGTGCTTGGCTAAACAATATATCAAAGACATGGGCTTCTCTCTGTCCACTCACCATCTTTAGAATGTGGTTTATTTCCTATTGCTGATCCTCTCATAGCCAGCAGATGGCTGCTTTACCTTTAGCATTTCAGCTGCATTCCAGGCAGGAAAGAAGACAAGCCAAAGGCAAAAGGCCTGTGCAAGCTGAGCCTACCTTCTTTAAACAACTTCCTTAGAAAACCCATTCAGTGATTTCTGGTTATAGCTCATTTTTCAAAATTATATCATCACATTTAACTTCAAGTAAGAATTGAAAATGTAAGTTTTAATCAGGATACTTGCTACTGCAAGCAAAATATCAGACAGAGCTAGAGCTAATAACAGACCAGAGTTAAATGATAAAGTATATTACGAGTGAGGTGAGAGTGGGGACATTTATTAGATTATGCAACACTTTGTAATCTTATATAATAAAGAAGTAATACGCAAATTGAACATCACTCCAGCACACAAGATGGCCATCCTCATGTTGTCAAAGATGGTCACCACCATGTAGACCCAATATGGCTACCACAAGATGGCCAGCAGGGGAAAGCAGTTGGAGGCAATCAGGTCTGCAGGGGAGAATAGTTAGGGGTGACCAGGCCAGCAGGGGAGAGCAGTTAAGGGTTACCAGGCTGGCAGGGGAGGACAGTTAGGGGCAATCGGGCCAGCAGGAGAGCAGTTGGGCATCTATCAGGCTGGCAGCAGAGTGGTTAGGGGATTGATCAGGCTGCTGGCAGAAGTGGATAGAGGCAATCAAACAGGCAGGCAGGGAAGTGCTTGAGAGCCAGCAGTCCTGGATTGTGAGAGGGATGTCCAACAAGGCAGTTGGGCATTTCTTGAGGAGCCCAGTTTGGAGAAGGTACAGGCTGGGCTGAGGGACACCCTGCCCCCATGCACAAATTTTGTGTACCTGGCCTCTATTTTACTATAAGGAGTTTAGATTTTATTATTGTATGCACAGTTCAAGGCTACTAAAGGGTTTTAAGCAGATGGAGTCTCTCTGCTTGGTGGAGAATGGTTAGGAGAGGAAGAGAGAAAACAGGAATACTATTATGAAGTTAAGACTACTCTTGATCCAATAAATCATGGTAGCTTCTACTAGACTGATTGAGAGGAGACAAAACAAATTTTAAAAATATATTAAGCACAGAATTTTAAAGACTTACAGGTGGAAAGGAAGTAGGAAAGCTCATTTCAGGTATCTAGAGACATTGGATTGATCACAGTGCCTATCACTGTTATAGGAAGAACCCACAATAGAAGAAGAATATGGAATTTTTTTTGTAATGCTCACCTAAGGATATGTTATTGATATTTTTAGAGAGAAAGGAGAGAGAGAAAAAGAAACATCAATTAGTTGCCTTCATGAATGCCTGAATGGGAATCAAACCCACAACATTTTGGTGTACAGGATGACACTCCACCCAACTGAGCCACCTAGCCAGGGCAGGAATGGTATGGATTTGACAAGATGAAATGTAAGGGGTGAAGATGGATGGTGGAACGTGTGAGATTTCAGTAGCACAGAGAAGTCAAAGTGTCAAGGGGACAATCAATTTTGGAACTCAGGAAATTGGTATGCCCTGGAGATAGCATTTTGATACCTCAACCAACAGCTGATATTTAATGCTACAGAAACAGCCAAGATCCCAATGCAACAAAGTGTAGACATAAAAGAAGGCTCAGACCAATAAAGGAGTTGAAGGAGTGACTAGTACAAAAATATATGATAAAGTTTAAGAATAAAAGGGTGCCTGAGAATACTGAAATTAAATATATTTATTTCACTTAAGTGTCTGTAGATTCCATTACTTTAAAAGTGAAAATACTTGTTAGTAGTTGGAAATGAGGTGAAACTAGCAGATCTAAATTTTGGTATTACGAATTAAAGATATAATAAAAACAGTATTTTTGTTTCATGAGTAAGTATTTTAAATATAATTTATAATCATATATGAATATGCATGCATACATAAGTAATATTTATTCAGATACATTTTGAATGTATGTTCTGATAAACATCTAGATGTATTTATATGTTTTAAATATTACTTTTCTTCTGGAAGAGAAAAATTTATTTTGCTTTTTTAACATTCCCATAAAAAGTGTCAAATTCTGGTTCAAGAGAAGCAGTCTCTCATCACAACATCACAAGTTTGAATGTCTGGAAAATGATAGCTGGCTTCAATATGCAAAATAAATGTTCAAAGATAGAATCAAAGGGCAAACATCAAGATAAAAAAATAAACTACACAGAGATGGTAACAAAAGCTATAAAACTTTAAAAATACTTTAGTTTTACCTCGAGTCAATCGAGTAAATACTTTTGTACTTTATTTTTCATTTACAGTTTGCCTCAGGATAAAATGATAAACTCTATTAATCAAAAAAGATTAATGGCATATTATTTATTTGGTAGATCAATAACAGTCTCTGACCATGTGGTTTGTAACTTCTGTCCAAGTGGTCCATTGTACCTCTGCAGCAACTCACATGAAAATGTCAACCGTATGTTTGATTTTACTCACTTACAGAAAAAATCCCACAAGGTACATTATCAGATAATGGAATGTGTAAAATTAATTGTTTTTCAAGGGGTCTTTTTCAGTTTTATTCTCCTTGGTGGAATTCCCTTCCCAATTTGGCCCTCAGATATGCATTCTCTTATTGGAAGATGTGTTTGTAGTAACTGTACTAAAGCCCACTTTAAGTCAACTCACATTTATCAAACAATTCCCTCTCACCCAAGTATTCCCAGCATAGTCACTACTTGCAATTCTCCTTTATTTGTACTCTCCGTTTGTACCTGGTGAATTCTATATTATATTAATTCACAAACCCAGCTCTGCCAAACTCCCTACGGTTAGGTTACAATTATTATAGCTGTAACTGAAGCGGTATCTCTCATATTGATCTTCAACCAGAACTTCTTGTCCTAAAGCTTTTGTTTCACATTAAGGCACTAATGATAGCCTCGACCAAATGAGCAGCTTAATAGTCACCAAAAGCTGAATGAAAAGACTTTGATCATCACCTTTGAGAGCACTGTATTCCAATAACTTTCCCATCCATAATTGGCAAGCACTATCAGACCTTTTAATTTTTAAAGAAAAAACAAAATGTCATTTTTTTGCAAAAAAAATCTCCTTTTTTGTGTGTTTGTTTCTGCCAAGTAATGTTAGCCCTATGCATTTTATTTGTCGTTTAGGTCATACACTGACTGCTTGTCTAAGTGTTGTTTTTAATATTCTGATTTTTTTCAGTATTTTTATTTTCTTTCTATAAGAACTTATGTATTATAAATCCAGTTGAAATAATAGGAATTAGAACATACTTTAGAGTGCTTATTTGATTTATTTGTTAAAAGGATTGGTACAGATTAATAAGTGTAGTCTCCCCATTATCTGGAAGGATGATGGAATTACTTGATGGTTATTTAATATTCATATCTCCTCCTGGAAAAAGTAGAATAATGACTCTATAATGAAACTCTCATACAAATACAATGTACCCTGAAAAAAAAACCAACAATATTTTTATACTTGATCAAGTGGGGAAAATATCTCTTTGGGTATTAATTAGACATATGAACACTATTCACTTTGCTACTAACAAAGTAACAACACTATGAAGACTTTTCATATCCAAGTTTTAAATCGATTTTATATTGTAGACTTCTAATTTTCCCTGGGACCCTAATTACATAATTTGAAAATGGACACTTTGTAGTGGTATACTTATGCATGCATAGAAAGAAAACTAGAGAGGGTTAAACAATATCAAGCCTGAATTTTTATGGGTCATTAGCTCTTTAGTGCATCTCAAACCAAAGGATAGAGAGACTTGGGAAGCCCCTACTCTGACCTGAGTGGAAGAAATGAAGAAGAGCACTAAGTATTACCAGGGCTTGATGTTATTATAATATGCACAGAAGACTAATTTGAAAATGTATTAACCACATAGGAAGTTTAGGCCCATCACAGATCAAAAGCTAAGTTTGGGGACAGGAAACAATTGGCAGAATTAATTGGCAAATATTCAAGGAGGAGACTGAAGGAGAGAAGGCTGGAATGGAAAATTATCTGATAGCCTTTTTAAAGCCTGTGGTTGGCAGAGATCCTTATAATAATGATCTGCTTTCATTGTTGTTTCTTCCCTTAGGAGACAAATGCTTAAAATCTGAAAGCTCCCATGTCTCCATAGATATGGAATAGGCTTCTGCAGAGACAGAGGAAAGAAAAATTATTCTAACACAGATCTTGTGGTGGAAATGCTCTGTAAAGTCATCTTCAGATGTCACTGTAACTCTTTTATTCTTAAAGCTTCTTTCTTGGATTTAGAAATCTGTGCAATATTTTTAAGAAGGTCTCTCTAGCTACTGCAAACCACCACTATCCTAGGGCTTGATTGCTGATCAACTTGAAATTCCAACCTAATAATAGATATAATTTCAGTAGAAAAAAAAAGTCAAATTCAAGTCTGTAGAATCAGAAAATATTTTATTTGAATAGTATAATAATAATATAATAAAATAATATGATATATACAATACCTAAAAGAAATTAATATTTTATGGTACATAAAAATAAAATGCATATTATTGTCTAGAGGGAACTTTTTTCTAGTGTTGGCAAATTTCAAGATAATCACTGCACTGTGAAGCTTGAACACAATTGAGTTCCTATATCTTGAAAGGTTCCTACATACAATGAACTGATTGCATGAGAAAGATGACTTTATTCCCTTAAGTAAAATACTTCAGGATGGTTTTGTCACATAGTTATATGTATTCACAGAGTATTTTATATTAATGGAAAATGTTGAGTGGGAAATAATGGAACATTTTTCTTTTATTCACCTATACTAGAACACTTTTGTAATTGCCATTTTATTTTATTTTAAATATATTTTATTGATTTTTTACAGAGAGGAAGGGAGAGGGATAGAGAGTTAGAAACATCGATGAGAGAGAGAGAGAGACATCCATCAGCTGCCTCTTGCACATCTCCTACTGGGGATGTGCCCGCAACCAAGGTACATGCCCTGGATTGGAATTGAACCTGGGACCTTTCAGTCCACAGACCTACTTTCTAGCCACTGATCCAAACTGGTTTCGGCTATAATTGCCATTTTAAAAAATAAGAAAACTACCCAAGAAGTTAAATCTATTTCTTTATTAATTTAGGTTATCTGCCTCACATTACTCAAAAATAAACTAGAATTGATACTTATATGCATAAAACATGCCATTAGTAATTTAACTACTAGATATTCAAAACAAGTTTGGGCATTGAACAGCTGATTAAAATTGTTATAGGACGGCAAAGTAAATCTTTCTCTTTCCTTCTCTATTACTTAACATTAAGTGATGAAAACCAACTAACAAATAGGAAAATCTATATAAAAATAATCTTGTACTATTCAGGCCTTATATAGATACCAATTTTAACTAGTTTAACTAGAAAAGAAAAAAAAATATATTGACATTCATAGCATGTATTAGTTATATACAATTGTGTATAATAAACCATTCCCAAGTTTTTATTTAACTCACAAATCTTCAATTTGGACAGGACTCAAGAAAGACGCATCTCTTTGTCTGGGGAAGCTACATGTAGGCCTGAAGACTGTACTTCCAAAATGACTCATTTGCATGGCTAGAAAGTCAGTGCTACTCTCTCTTGGAAGCCCAGAAAGGGTTGAGGGTGTGTCTGGGACTCTGTTTTTGCTTAGGCCTTCCATGGCCTGCTTCATCTTCTTCACAGCATAGTAACAAGGTTATAAAAGTTTAGTGTCTCAAGAGGACCAGGTGAAAGTTGTCTGAACTCTATGTACTGGTTTTAGAAGTCATATAGTGTCACTTTGTGGTAGTCACAGGCCTCCTAAAAGAAAAAAAAAAAGAAATATAATTTCTTAATGAGAGGATTGTCAATGCTGTGTTGTAGTAAGTACTTGTGGAATGGGAGATCTCTTAACACCTTAAAAAAATCTGACCTGGCCAGGGTGGCTCAGTGGTTGAGTGTTGACCTATGTATGAACCAGGAGGTTGAGGTTTAATTTCCGGTCTGTGCATATGCCTGGGTTGTGTGCTCAATCCCCAATAGGGGGCATGATTCTCTCTCATTATTAATGTTTCTATCTTTCTCGCCCTTTGCTTTCCTCTCTCTGAAGTCAATAAAAAATATTTTTAAAAAATCTGCCACATAATCAAAATATAGAATGTCTTGTCCTTTAACATGGCTTATTTTCCCTCTCTATATTGTTTCTTTCTCCCCTGCCATACACAATTTTTCTACATTGAGTAGGTTATATGAGAGCTGGCAGTTCATATGCTTAGAGTGGTGTATTGTGGAAGAAAAAGGAGTTCATCTCCATTAGCCTGAGCCAGAAAAATTCTAGTTGGCTTTGTTTGGGTCATGAAACTATTCTTAGACAATGCCTGGTCCAGTTGGGAATGGAATCAGGCCTTAAAAGGTATGGTTATGGTTTGGATAGTACCACCAATATTATGTCATTGGATTAAGAAAGACTGTCCCTACTCCTACCAAAAGAAACTGTATTCAGGACAATATAAAGACTATTCACTGTTAGATATGACAGTAGATAGAGGCTTTTGCATTTTTCTATCTTTTATTTCCTCTTATATATTCACTAGAGGCCTGGTACATGAAATTCATGCATGGGGATGAGGGAGGTTTCCTTCAGCCCAGCCTGCACCCTCTCCAATCTGAGACCCCTCAAGGGATGTCCAACTGTTCGTTTAGGCCCGATACCAATGGGCAGTCCTCTCACAATCCAAGACTGCGAGCTCCAATTGCTTGCCTGCCTGCCTTCCTGATCGCCCCTAACCAATTCTGCCTGCCAGCCTGATCACTCCTTAACCACTTCCTACCAGCCTGATTGATGCCTAACTGCTCCCTTGCTAGCCTGTTTACCCCTAACTGCCTGGTCACCTCCAATTGCTTTCCCCTGTAGGCCTGGGTTCCTTCCCAACAGCCCTTCTCTGCAGACCCAGTCACCCCCAACTTCCCTCCTTTTCTGGCATGGTCATCCATAACCTCCCCTGCAGGCTTGATTACCCCTAACTGCTCTCCCTTGCAGTCCTGGTTCCTCCCAACTGCCTTCCCCTGCTGGCCATCTTGTGGTAGCCATATTGTGTCAATAGGGGTGTAGTCATCCTGTGTGTTGGAGTGATGGTCAATCTGCATATTACTCTTATTAGATAGAATAGAGGCCTGGTGTATGGGTGGGGCCAGCTGGTTTTCCCTGAAGGGTGTCCCAGATCAGGGTGGGGATTCCCTTGGGGCATATGGAGGCCTAGGCAAAGGACCTGTCGGGGGGTTGCAGGCAAGCCACGCCCCGCAGCGACCCAAGCAGAGGCCTTGGTATCTGGGATTTATTTATCTTCTACAATTGAAACTTTGTAGCCTGGAGCAGAGCTAAGCCTTCTGCTGGCTCAGTGGATGCAGCCATTTCTGTTGGAATTTATATATCTTCTATAATTGAAAGTTTATGGCCTTAAGTAGAGCCCTGGGCCAGTCAGGGTGTGTGAAAAGCTTGGCTTCCTCCATTGCCAGGGCAACCCAAGCCTCCCTCCTGCTCCTCTGTGGCCATAGCTATCTTGGTTGGTTAATTTGCATATCCACTCCTGATTGGCTGATGGGCGTGGCTTGTGGACATGGATTATGGCTGTAATGGAGATACAGTCAATTTGCATATTACTCTTTTATTAGATAGGATTTTTTCATTCACTTACATATTTGTGCATGTGGATCTTAGAGGCAAAGTTCTCAAAGGGTGATCTAAGGATCTCCAGGGATTCCTCACCTTTTCATGGGGTCCCAATTGATTTTTATAGTTTTAACTCTTATTTTCACACAAATTACAGTATTTTCATACAAATTACATGTGCTATCACAGGTTAAGTGGAGAAACAGATATGAGATTTTCCTACTGTGTTTTATTGAACCAGTCATTGAAGATATTTGAAAAAAATATATAAACCTAACCTCTCTTCTCACTACATTGCTCTTTGTTTTAAAAAAAGCTCTTTTCACAAATACATATTATTTATGCAGATAAACAATGGGCTTATTATTATTGTATATAAACTGATTAATATACAAGTATTTTAAAATTTATTCAATTTTAGTTTCTAACATGGTAATATTATTACAATAGAGATCCAGTGCTTGAAATTCATGCACTGGGGTGATGGGGGTTGTCCCTCAGACCAGCCTGTATCCTCTCCAATCTGAGACCCCTTGGGGGATGTCCAACTGCTGGTTTAGGCCTGAACTGGCAGTCAGACATCCCTCTCACAATCTGGGACTGCAGACTCTCAACTGCTTTCCTGTCTGCCAGCCTGATCACCCCCTAATTGCTCCTTGGCCAGCCTGATTGATGCCTCATTGCTCTCCTGCCAGCCCAATTGCCCCCAACTGGCATCCCCTTGCAGCCTGATTGCCCCCAACTGCCCTCTTCTGCTGGCCCGGTTGCTCCCATCTGCCCTCCGCTGCTGGCTTGGTCACCTCTACCTGCCCTCCTCTGCAGGCTTAGTTGCCCACAATTGCCCTCCCCTGCTGGCCAGTCAATCCTAACTGCCCTCCCCTGCAGGCCTGTTCCCCCCAACTGCCCTCCCCTGCTGGCCTGGTTGCCCCTAACTGTCGTCCCCTGCAGGCCATCTTGTGGCAGTCATCTTTGACCACATTGGGGTGGCCATCTTGTGTGAGGGCATGAAGGTCAATTTGCATATTGCCTCTTTATTATATAGGATATAACCCATAGTAATATGGTGTTTATGGTCATTAAGGAATTTAAGCTATTTTTTAGTATAAAGTATTCTGAAAATGTTTGAGAAACTTTGTCTAAGTTAATAATGTAGAATTCAGAAAGTAGACAGTGTCTTCATTCCAGAGCATAGTAGAGATGCCAATTACTTCCAGAGGGATTCCAGTATTTATCATGCTGTGCTGTAATTTCCTATCTGTCAATATCCTCTATAAGACTTTAAGTTCTTAGATGGGGAGGGCAATGTTTATTTTAAGAAAAAAAAACATGTTAAAAATAATAGCTATTGGCCTGGCCAGTGACAATCAGTGATTGAGCATCAACCTTTGAATCAGGATGTCCCAGTTTGATTCCCTGTGAAGGCACATGCCTGGGTTGTGGGCTTGATCCCCAGTAGGAGGTGTGCAGGAGGTAGCTGATTCATTGATGTTTCTATTTTTTCCTCTTCCTTCTCTGTCTGAAATCAATGAAAAATAATAGTAGCTATTGGTTTTATAAAGAGAACTAGAAATAAGTGTTCAATTTTATGCATGATGAATCTTATTGAGGGATGACATTTTTCTTTCATACTAATTTACCTCTAAGTTGGCAAAAAAAATAATTTGATAAATTATCAATTAGTTTGAAAGTGCTCACTAGAATTTTAGATTTACCACTAACTGATATAGTCTGAATATTATCTAAAGTGACTAATAATTGTTTGTGTGTCTGGATGTAGAATTCATTACACTCAGAAAAATAGTATTATATCAAGTATATTAGAGCAGTAGTTTGAAAACTCACGAGTCAACAGAGTGGTGACACAGTTTGCCAACCACTGTATCAGAATAATAAGGAACTGTTATAAATCTACAAAAATGTTTTGACTTATTATTTCCCTGATGTTGTATTGATTTTTGTTGTTATTGAGGGTTTTATGAATCTTGAGCTTTATTTTCTGAGATGAGATGCAGATAGTAGCATAAAATCACAATTTAGAAATGCTTGAGCTATTAGAGATAATTGGTTCCAATCTCCTTATTTCACAAATAGGGTAAGAGATTGCATAGCTAACTAGCCTAAGTTGTATTCAGCTGCTCAAAAAATAGCCAGGAAATTTCCCTGGTCAATATGATTTGGTGGATTAAAAATGTGGGCAGATGAACTAGGTTCAAATCCTGGTTCATCTTTACTAACTGGTGGGCATTTTACATGCTTTCTAACCTCTTTGTGTCTTAGTTTCCTCATTACAAAAATCAAATAATAATAATAATAATAATAATAATAATAATAACAACAAATAATAATAGCAATATCTCCCAAAGCATTCTTTTGTGTTAAAATATTTTAATACACATAAAGCACACAGTAATTGTCACAAGTCAAGTTCCAATAATTGTTACCGTCCCTTATTTGCAAGCTACTGCTCCATTCTTGCCATGATTTATAGTTACACTTCAGAATGCTTTGACTTGCTAGAGGATTTAATAGTGATAATAATAGCATGATTTATATCTTGGGAAGAGTTTTGGGCTGCTGTTCAGAACTTCTAACTTCTGGTATAGTTCCTATGCAAATTTTGGGTATTATTTTTCACAAGTTTAAAAACTGGAGATTTGGCCTAGGTTACACCTTATATTCTGTTCCAAATTTTGTATGGTTAGATTTAAATAGGTTTGGACACAGGGCAAAGTAGGAGGACAACCTTAAACTAGCTGGACATGCACTGAGACTGGGAGGGCTAAGTTAGTTTGAGTTGAGGCATTCTCCAAAAGAGCCACGTGTCCACCACAGTCCCCAAGGGCCAGAATCAGTCAGTTCAATAGTAACTGTCATTTTTGTAGTTCTTTAGAAACCTCTCTAAAAGGTAGATACAGAAGAGAAAAAGAGGGTTCCATGATTAAATATCTTTACCTACATTAGCAAATCACTGATTACCAAAGCTGCACTTGACTGGAGAGGGCCTTCTTCTTTATTACTGTAAAAAATATGTTTTCCTTTGGCCAGATCCTGGTGATTCCTCTATGGATAAACAGTGCATATTAATTTTCATGGTAGGGCTTTCTTTCCAAAATCATTACGTTCTAGGAAAAGCAAAATGGGAATTTCAAAATTTAAATGGCTAATACTTATCAAATATTTATTATGTATTTGGCCCTTCATTCTGTACTTTGATGTATTAAAAGATTTAATTATCCAAAATACTCTATGAGGTGTGCTTGTCCTATCACTTTTATATAATCAGGAAGCCCAAGTTAAATATGAAGAAAAAAGTAGTCAAGCCTCTACCTGTTTAACTCAACAGCTGTGTTCCTAATATCCTATGTTGTCTTAGAACTTCTCATGACTATTTTCAGTTTCTCACATGGCATACATGTGTTGATGCTGGACATTGGCATGGCCACTAGGAGTGGGGAAGAAGAGAAAACTATGAATTAAACTGGGCATCAGTGTTTTATAGACATAATCTCAATTAATCTTCATATCTGTAAGGTAGGTTTTAGTAATATGGACACTAATTTAAGGTTACAGTGCAATGATATGGCCCTGGAAAAGAGTACAAACCTCAGAGAATGAATGGTGCTAACAGTAGAAAATTTTCAAGCTATTTGAGGTTTATCCTTATTTATAGTCAAATAGGCAGGTTCAGTGAATTTGTTTGTTGTAGTTTAATCTCATAATTATGAAGAGTACTCTTCTTTATTTGGTAGGACATTATCCATTGCCTTTACCAATATTTCTATGATTATTTTTATACCTTTTCATGGGCAAAACCATTCAGGTCTTAGAAGAAAGACAGCTCCTTTCTTTTTACTTTTGTTCTTTCATTCTGGGAAATGCTTTGGACTGCTTTTGATTCCCAGTATATGATTATCAATTTATTTTGTTTGTCGTGAATTTGGGGATTTCCAGAAGCCAATACCCAAATCCTAGAGGTAGTGTCCTAGGCTCACTTGGAATGTGAAGTGCTCTTTTTCCACCATGCTAGGGTGCATACAATTATGTAAGGTATCCATGGAAATTAGCACTGTTTTATAGTATAGTAATTACAATCCTTGGCCAATCACAAGAATCACTTGCAAATTTTCTTTTAAAGAGAGATTCCTGAATTCACCCTTGACCAGTGGTCGGCAAACTTATTAGTCAACAGAGCCAAATATCAACAGTACAATGATTGAAATTTCTTTTGAGAGCCGAAAATTGACTTCTGCCCATGGGCCATGAAGTTTTAATTGCACTGTCCGAGTGCACCCACATGTGGTATTTTATGGAAGAACCATACTCAAGGGGCCAAAGAGCCACATGTGGCTCGTGAGCCTCACTTTGCCATCCACTGCCCCAGACCTTACAATTCAGAATCTGGCTTCTGCTATTCACTGAGGACCAAATCTCTTAGGCCAGAAAGTTAAACAAATGAACAAAAACTGTGTTTCCTGCATTGGCCAATCTCTGCTTTGAAACTCAGCCTATGAAACGAATATCACTAGGCCATACAAAATCAGCTTGTATTAGGAATTTAAAGATGTCTACCTTCTATGCTGCAAGGCTCCAACTCTTTCTATGTCTCAGAAAATCTAGACCTTTTCATACTTCTTCTATCAAACATTTCCCTAAGGGGTGTGTGTGTGAGAGAGAGAGAGAGAGAAAGAGAGAAAGAGAGAGAGAGAGAGAGAGAGAGAGAGAGAGAGAGAGAGAGAGAGAGAGAGAATAGGAAAAGAGAGAGAGATGAGGAGATGGGAGGAGATGCTATGAGATTAGAGGATAGAATAGATTATTGAGTTATTGCAGAAACAGTAGGGCATCTTCCATAAGCATCACAAGCTTTGTAGGAAATTATCTTCTCTTTTGCTTTCACTCACCAGAAAAAAAAACTCACCAGAAAAAAACCTCAATATCTATTGTGATGAAAAATAATACATTTTCAGAAACTGGCTCTGGTAAGGCAAATGTTTTAGAATGAAAAAAAAACTTAAGAGGAATTTTAGACAATCATTTTTACCAGCTGGTTCAAAGGATTTAGGTGAGATGGCATTCTGTACTAAGAAATCTTTCTCTATGTAGCAGGGCCCCCACTCAGTAGTAGGGATACTAAGAACTTATTTTAGCCCCAGGAAAGAGAATTAGCAGGATCTCAAAGAAGGCAGCCCTTCAGCTAACAAGAATAATCCAAGATAGGCACTCTCCATCACACAGAAAAGATAAATATCACATAATCTCACTCATTTGTGGAATATAATGAACAACATAAACTGGTGAACAAAAACAGATCCAGAGACAGAGAAGCATTGGTCAGACAGTCAAACCTCAGAGGAAGATAGGGGAGGGTGGGGATAAGGGAGAGAGAGACCAACCAAAGGACTTGTATGCATGCATATAAGTCTAACCAATGGACACAGACATCAGAGGGTGAGGGCATGAGTGGGGGGTAGAGGGGCAATGGGGGGGATAAAGACACATATGTAATACCTCAATCAATAAAAAAACAATAATAATAAAATCATGTTATGTAATTTAAACAAAAAACAGATCAGGGTACTAAAGGTTATCAAGTATGGGAGATCAATCTTAGAGATTAAATCCATTTTAGAGGCAAGTACAAAAGGTGTGGAAGGACCACAGGAGTTTTCAAATTTGGACCTAACATTTAGGCCTGAGTAACAGCAGAGATTCAGGGTGGATTGCTCACAGACTCTGATTCTTGAGAGGCTCACTGAGTATTCATCTCTCAAGACAAGGGGCAGAGAGGGCTGTCATCTCCTAGCTGCTGTTATGAGTGGCTCTGAGCTCAGCTAAGCTTATTAGAAGTGTGAGTCTTCAGAATTAGTATTAGCAAAGGTAGGAGAAAATCAGCAGGGCTGTTGTGTATTGTCAAAGATTATAATTTATTCATAACCAAGAAATTATTTATTCATAATCAGTGATTAATTATTTTTGCTTAAAGAGGTTTGTTATTGAAATTATAGAGATTTAAATTCTCTTTCAGATTTAAGTCATGTTTCTTCTGTGTAAAGGGAAAAATGATCAGTAAGGAAAGTGGGAAGGACTTTAGTGGGCATATTCAAAGACTACTGTTTTCTTTGTACTGATATAAATATTTATTTGAAAAATTATCAAGTATATTAAAGTATCAAAAATGATCTTATAAGAAATAGGAGCACACTAAAGGGAAATAAAAGTATATAGCACTGAAAGGGTCACACAATTCCAGTATAAGGGTGAGAAGAGGATGCAATTTAAAACTTTAGATTTCTCTGTTTTGGATTTGTTTTTCTTTATTTTAAAGCTAAAATGCTGTCATGTTATAAGTTTGTTTACTGGAATCAAATTTAAAAGAAAAAGACAGTGTCCTTAAATTAAAGTTGGAAATCAGAACCACATAAAAAGGTAGTCTTTGTAAGTCATCAAGTTGGCATGATGGATAAAAGAAAGACAGGAACATGAGATTAGCCAAAGCTGAAGTTTCTCACTGGTTTGCCCTTGCTCTTCAGAACTCTTGCTTTTTCTTTAACTGTAGCCCATGGCAGTTGATTGCAACTGAAGGTCAGCATTCCAGCAGCCCAAGTCTCGTGAAGAAATGACCGAAACATGTAACCTGAAATGACACAACCGCTGATGCAGCTTGTTGCTCTGCAGACTTAAATTTTGAAGTCTATCACGTTAGCTGAATTGCAAAGAATAGCATTCGACAGGGTGAATGGTTACATATACTGACGAGAAGGCAATATTCTTGGTGAGGCAAAAGTCTGAAGGACAAGTGCCTTTAGCAGCAACTGAAACTCTATCTGTATAAATATGACCTCAAAAATAAAGAAGCTTTGCATATCCAGGAGAGAGAAAGCAAACCAGGCAAACTTATGTAGTTGTGTTGCTTACCTAGGAATTCTATCTGATGACTTTGAATTGAATATAGCAGGACTATTTTCTTTATCCATATTCCTGCCCATAAATTACCTGACTGGTTGGGGATGGAATGGTCCATTGGAAAGGAAATGGCAGCTTCTACTCTGTGTGGCCTCAAGGAAACATCATGTATTGGTATAAGATCAAATGACTAGCTAACTAATATCTAGTCACTTAATATCTCTGAGCCTAGGTTTAGAATGGAATAATATCTATTTAGGAAACTAATTGTGTAGATCAAATGACATTTTGGATGTAAGTAAAAAATAAAAAGTATAATTTTTTACAGTAGTAATCTTACCTCACCGATGCAGGACTCAGCACAATGTTTTGTTTAAAATCACACAAAAAATAGTTGTTTAAACTATAGTTCAATTTCTTTGTCTTCCAAATGTATATAATAATTTCTTTTACATCATATAATACTGTTTTTATAAATGGTCTAATACATATAAAATCATATAAAAAGTGAATTTAAAAAAATTGATTCTTAACATTTAACATTTATTTCATGCTTGCCATATGCCCAGTATGGTGCTGATATTTGTGATTACTAGGATGAGCTGCATATAGTTGCTACCATAAAATAAAAATAAATTTCTTTCATTTGTAATTTAGTTTATCCCTATTGAAACTTGCTTTGCCCCAATGCTTTTATCTGCTAACACAGACTGAAGTTAATATACTTTGAACATTTTCTGTATTTTTCCTTGCTTTAAATTTTTGGTTTTCTTATTAATTTTTATTCTAGTATGAGATATTTTTCAAATTGTGTTCCCTCAAAGATTCTGCAATATCCTCTTGGTATGTTACCTAATGGCTGTAGTCACTGAAATAGTAAAAATTGTTACTTACAGGTGTATATTTTTCAAGTATGTTTGGAGGTCCAAAAAGAGTTGAAATCCTTTCTCTAGAAATATCCTTACTGGCCTAACTGGTGTAGCTCAGTGGTTGAGCATTGACTTATGAACCAGGAAATCATGGTTTGATTCCTGGTCAGGGCACATACCCAGGTTGCGGGCACTGGATCACAGTGGGAGGCATGCAGAAGGCAGCCAATCAATGATTCTCTCTCATCATTGATCTCTCTCTCTCTCTCTCTCTCTCTCTCTCTCTCTCTCTCTCTCCTCTCTCTGAAATCAATAAAAAATATATTTATAAAAATAAACATCTTTGCTTGATTGTTAGAATGAATTTTGCCTTTTTCACCATGCTCTGTAGATTCCCATTAATAATTGTTATCATAGGAAATCTATTTATATACTTCGTCAGTATTATCAGAAGGGCTTCATAAATCATATGAAAGTGGTTTTCCTAAACATAAATTTTAAGTGATGTTTTATAACATGAAGAGAAAAAGTATTCTATCTTAAGTTTATAAAAAAGGTATGAAATACGTACTTTTCAAAATTGACCAATTTCATTAGCTTATGAAGATCTTCTAACCCTTATTTAAACTGTGATGCCAAATTAACATGTCCTGTTCCCTGAGAAAAACACCACCACACACCTGTTAAGTATATTCTTTACATTCCTTCAAGGGCTTTGTCATTAAGCATTTTATCAATATTTGAAAAATAATTATCAACTTTTTTTTTCTGATTTGGGTTTGTCTTTCATTGTGGCTAGCTGAAGAAAATCAAGTCAGTGTTAAAACAAAAAATTACCAAGGAAATTTGAGCATATGTATTAGGAACAAAATATATTTTCTTTTTTATAATAAAAACTTAGTAATCTATATTTAAATTATCTCTACCTTCAAAGAATAAAAATATGCCTTTTTCATGGTAAAAACATTTTTAAAAATTATTAAAGTTTTCTGTTTTAAAGTGTAGCAATATAGTTTTCATTTTAAGAGTTTATATTACAAAATTTGTTTAAATTGTAAAAATTTTCTTTTAGCATATAGCCTAAATCATTGATTCTTAGGTTTGCTTTCACCTGTTTTATGCGCTATGACTTAAGATTTTTATTTCTCATTTTTGGACTACCACTGATTTCAAATCCCTATCCCTAAGCCAATATTATGGCCATGCTATGTCCCTTTATCTTCAAAACAGTCCCGGTTGGTCCTATATTTTATCAGCTTTCACATTTCCCTTAAAATATCTCTTAAATGAATCACAGAGGATTTTCCCCTAAGTCCTCAGGACAACAGTTTGGGAAGCATTACTCTATGTGACTGATTTCTCCCCAAACACTGTGATCATTTCAAAATGATAGCCCTTGCAGAGAGCACTAATGAGCTAACTTTTGCATTGTGGTACACAATGGAAGATTAAAAAATGGGCTCAGAATTGAACTCCTTTATTCATCCAAGAGGAGCATTAATGAGAGAGTTATTTTTTAAAAATTAATAAAAATTTGGAAGCTTCCCTTGATTTAAAAATGAAAAGACTTTAAGTAGGTGATTCATGAAGGGGCTTTCCCTTTAATCTTTGTAGATTTCTCTAAAAACCAGAAACATAAAAAGCTTTTGTGGACATTATAGAATCAGGGAAATAGTGGCGCCTCACCCACTAGTAACAACTGAAAAGGTTATTTCCCAGCCTCTTCCACCTAATGTCCAGAAAGATAAATATCTAGTTCACTAATAGCATCAGTGCTTTTTCTTCCCTGTACTGTGGTACTAAATGCAAACATAAGCATTTTATTCCTTAGCTATTTATTTGGAAAGTTACATTTGTATGTGTGAAATGCCTTCAGAGAGCAAAAGAAAGAGAGACTGGAGGAGGAAATACAAGAGGAGTCACAGTCCCACTTTCTTCTTGCTTTCTCCTTTAACTCTCTTTCACTGCCCATAGTGTAGTAGGCAGTGAGTACACTCCTCAATCCAACACCTTAAGAAGATAAAAGAGCTGGCACAGCTCCTTTAGGAGGGATTCTGATAGGGTTTAGGATTTAGGAGTTCTTTTGATAATAATAATAGTTAGCATTTATTGAGTATTTACTACATACCAGGGGCTCTTGAAAGCCCTTTAGAAGTATTAATCTATTTAATCATTCCATAACTCTATGAGCTTTAAGCTATTATATTCTCTATTTTGTATCTGAGGATACTGAGACATAAAGAGATTAAATAACTTGGCCTAAATCACACAATATTAATGGTGAATGCAGGGCTTAAATCCATTGTTACCTTTGTGATGTTTTTTAAACAATTATTCTCTGCTGAACAGACCTGTAATCATTTTCGTAGTCAACTTGTATTCAAGGATCTGGTAGGTAAGTGGGAATTTTTCATAATGTAGATTGACTGCCAAGAGTCCTGATTGAGCACTTATCCAATTAGGTGTGAAAATTGCCCGCTCCTTTACATGTTTTCTCAAGACTATTGGATGAACATTTTATTTTTTTATTGATATGTTACCATTGATGTTTAATCAATGCTTATTTTCTATCAAAGTTATTCACAAAATTAAGACCTTAGTCTAAAACATTTTGAGTAAAAATAACATTCCTCAGGCTTCTCCATATGTCTATCAATCTCACTTCATAGATAAATCGCATTCAACATCTTTATTTGGTTGTTCTTTTTTGTATTAACTTCATATTTTTCAGCACTAACCATATTGTGATTTATATATTTTAGGTATTAGTATCAACTTTCTGTTATGATAGTTTAATATTTGCACTCATATTTCATACCTTCCTGTTATCCTTTAATTTTCCATTATAGTTCCATCACATTTCATTTTCTTTCATTTTTTTCTTTTTTTTACTTGATTATTTTATTTATTTTTTAAAGTGCAAAACTTCTTTTATTTTTTTTCTGATTTAATAAATCTTTATTGTTCAGATTATTACAGTTGTTCCTCTTCCCCCCCATAGGTCCCCTCCATCTGGCTCTCACCCCACCACCCCTCACATTGACCTCATCCATAGGTGTATGATTTTTGTTCAGTCTCTCCCTGCACCTCCCTACCCCTTTCCCTCTGAGAATTGTCAGTCCAATCCCTTTCTATGCCCTTGTTTCTATTATCTTTGCCAGTTTATTCTGTTCATCAGATTTTAAATTAACTTGATTTTTAGATTCACTTTTTGATAGTTATGTATTTGTTGTTCATAATTTTTATCTTTACCTTTTTATTCTTCTTCCTCTTCTTAAAGAGTACCTTTTAGCATTTCATATAATACTGGTTTGGTGGTGATGAAATCTTTTAGTTTTTTCTTATCTGTGAAGCTCTTTATCTGCCCTTCAATTCTGAATGATAGCTTTGCCGGGTAGAGTAATCTTGGTTGTAAGTTCTTTCTGTTCATCACTTTGAATATTTCTTGGCACTCCCATCTGGCCTGCATAGTTTCTGTTGAGAAATCAGCTGACAATCATATGGGTGTTCCCTTGTAAGTAATGAACTGTTTTTCTCTTGCTGCTTTGAATATTCTTCTTTGTCTTTTGCTCTTGGCATTTTAATTATCATGTGCCCTGATGTGGTCCACTTTGGATTCCTTTTGTTTGGGGTTCTTTGCATTTCCTGGACTTGTAAATTTATTTCTTTCACCAGGTGGGGGAAGTTTTCAGTCATTATTTCTTCAAGTACGTTTTCAGTATCTTGCTCTCTCTCTTCTTCTGGCACCCCCATAATTTAGATGTTGGTACACTTGAAGTTGTCCCAGAGGCTCCTTACACTATCTCCCAAATTTTGGATTCTTTTTGCTTTTCCAGTTTCTTTGTATTTCAAATATTTTATTTGATTCTTGCATTCCTCTAGTCTGCTGTTAGGTCTCTATATAATATTTTTTATTTCAGTCAGGGTATGTTTAATTTCTAGTTGGTCTTTTTTTATCTCCTCTTGGGTCTCACTAAACTTATTGACCTTTTCTAAGAAATTCTTGAAAAACCTTATAACCATAGTTTTGAACTCTATATTCAGTAATTTGTTTTTCTTAATTTCTTTCATTTGTGATCTGTTCCGGTGTCTCCACATTTTCACCATTTCCCTGAGTTGGTAGAGTAGCTTTGTGTGTTAGGTGCCTTATATGGTCCAGTAGCTCCACCACCCCAGTTACCTGAGGTGGACAATCTTGATTCACCCCTTTGTGGACTGTGTATACAACCTTGTTGTAGTTATGTCTTGATTGTTGTTGGTTTCACTGTGGGGAATTGATCTTCAGGCCAATTGGTTGTGAGGATCAGCTATGTCTACACTGGAACTTCTGTGCTGGACTCAGCCTTATGATACAAGACTTGCAAAATTGCAAAAGCCTCTGTGTTCAGCTTGGATAGGGTGGAGTCTCAGGGCTGAGCAAACAGCCTAGGCTTCCTGTCAGCCTGACCCTATGCAGCCCCTGGGTCTCAGTGTTTCTCGGTAATCACTGCAGCCCTCTTTTGGGTGCACTGGCACTTGCGCACCTCCAGACCTCTGCATTTCGGGCTCCCCTGAGTTTCCGTGCACTCTGGGGACTCATATGAGTCTGGGTCCCCAGGGTCTTGCCCAGAATTGGGGTTCAGTGCAGTCAGAGCTAGATTTTAGCACAGTTGGGAAGTTCTGTTTTTCTCCTGCTAGAGAAAGCCAGTGGCACAATCAGCAGTCAGTCCTCTCTGGGCACACTTGTGTGCACCTCCAGACCTCTGCCTTTCATGGCTCCCCTAAGTTTCCATGCACTCCTCCCTTTTCATGACAGTCCAGACTCCCCCCATATGAATCTCGCCCAGAACTGGGGTTCAGTGCAATTGGAACTGGGGTTCAGTGCCATTGGGAATTTCCGTCTCATTCCTACTAGTGGAAGCCAGCTAGGCACTCTGCTGCTCATCCTCTCTATGCATGTGTCTCAGTATCTCAGCTTTTTGCAGCTAATACAGAAGCCTTTGCAGACACAGTAGTCCCCACAAAATAGCTGTATACCAGCTGGTCAGCAACACATCTTTATACCAATTTAAACAAAAGAGACTTTTTGCTAAAGAGTGAAATCAATATATGTGTTATAGGAAGGTCTGCCTGCACAGTGCATAACAGTAAGATTGTTGTGTCCTTGCTTTTGCACCTGCATATGGAAGATTGGCCTTGAACATCCAGCATTCTCTGGACAGGGCCCCCATACTCAAACTGGCCTTGAGGATCTGGCATACTCTGAACAGAGTACTAATTATAATTTATAATATATAAGATATTAATTATACAGTACTATGTAGATATTACATAATATGCTTTATATTATATATTATATAATATTTTAATTAATTTCTAATAACCCATGTCTGCACATTCATATTTTAAAAAAAGGCACTGAAATACTATCTGTGTGTTTGGAGTTGGGTTACCGTGTTATGTGTTGACTAGCTTCTCTGTAGAACATGTAAAAGCAACATGTAGAACGGCTGAGAATGGGTGCTAAGATTCTCATTGTATAATAGGTATACATTAATCCCCTAGTTCATAGGCCTATACTTCTCTTTTCCATCCACTATGCCAGATGGCCTTGAATCAAGACTCCAGAGGCTACCTGGCTTACTATCTGTCTCATAAAGGTCTGGGAGGAGTTCCTGGCAATATGTAATGAATGAGTGTGCTTGGCTGCGCAGCTTTTCTGAATAATACTATTATAGGCAGTCTTAACTTTGTCTTTCCTGGTACCTGATGTTACCAAGTGATGAGCTTTTAGTCTGTGAAGAAGGGGAACTTATTATTTTTTTTGTCATTAAGGTTCTATTTTCCATTGCTGCAAACTGAGGTTGTAGCTTCTTTTGTTTTATAAAGTAATGACAATGCTTTTATACACTTTTTATCCTCCAAAAATATTTTGAGATTTATCATCCACTTTTGTAAATATCGATGCTTAATAAATATGTGCAATATAGTGTGGGAACACTAGTCTTTCTCTATATATACAGTACATTTTAATCTTTTTTATTCTGCTTTTGGTAGAAAGAGGAGCTTAAAGTGTGGTCAATCCTCAATTTTCAACTAGACATCCACCCTGGCATCTTTTCTTCAACTAGTGTAATATCCAGAACAGATGGCTATTTTCCAATATCTGGATTTACCAAATAAAAATATATAGCACTATTTTTTGAGTAAATATAGTGGCAAATTATACATACTATTAGTCTCTTCATCTGTCTGATTAAAAAGATTCTTCATCTGAGATATGATAAAAATAGAAAATAAGCATTTCAATATAAAATTGAGTAAAGGTGTGATAAACATTATTCCATAGTTTGACCTGAAAACTGTGTGCTATCATGGTCAGGTAACAATGAGATGCAGTAAGTTCTACATTTAAAAGCTTTGTTGTCAGAATGCATGAGTTTTCAATCAGATTAATCTGGATAAACTAAACTGCCTCTGATTCTTACTAACTTTGTGATCTATTCCTATGTACCTTACTTGACTTAGATTTATAATCTATGCAATGAGCACAAACATCATAACTACTTCATAGCATGAATACTGCACAGTACTTGTTAAACACAACTGGCTGTAGCACCAAATTATCTGTGTTTGAATCCTACATCTGCTATTTAATAGTTGATCTCAGGCAAGCTCACCTTCTTTTAAAATTAGATTTAGTTTTTTGAGCTGGTGACATAATGGGATTTAGATTTAAAGGATATCATTGAATTGATATAATTATGTGAGATACTCTGATATCTTGGGAGGGGGTGACTTTTTACTTGTAGGAGGGACATGATTAAGGGCCAGATAGGGGCCAAATCTAAGATGAACCCAAGATTTCCACCTCCTGGTGTGCATGCCCAATATAACTTGATATCCTTGAATGTTTAAAAGTTTTTCTGATAAAATATTTCAAAGTACAGTATCCTAGAAATGAATAGAGTTCCTTAATGTAAAATAAGACATCATTTTAAAAGAGTTTCTAGGGGCATGAAAGAATACTTTATAAGCTTATTTTCTTAGTATCAATTATCCTTTTACTAGAATATATTTACTCATTTAGTAATAGGGAAATAGAAGATTGCTATAGAGGAGATTGTAATACTGAGAATTTACCATGTGGTTGAAGCTGTATAATTATTTATAATGTAATCCTATGGAGAATGCATACTATTCTATTCCATAGTTTACAGTTGAGGACATAGAAACAACAAGATAAATAATTTGCCCAAACCGGTTTGGCTCAGTGGATAGAGCATTGGCCTGCGGACTGAAAGGTCCTAGGTTCAATTCCGGTCAAGGGCATGTACCTTGGTTGCGGGCTCATCCCCAGTGAGGAGTGTGCAGGAGGAAGCTGATCAATGTTTCTCTTTCATCAATGTTTCTGGCTCTCTATCCCTATCTCTTCCTCTCTGTAAAAAAAAATCAATAAAAATATATTTAAAAAGATAAATAATTTGTGCAAAGTTTAAGTTATAATAGAACACAAAACTGTTAAAAAATAACAAACTATGTAATTGAATATTACCATTAAAAAGCAGTATTACAACTATATCTATGTTTATATCTCTACCTACATACATCTATATATGTGTTTTATTTTTTTTCTATATAGAAGAGGAACATACACCCCAAACATGTGGTATACAACATAGATCATGAAACTGTTATCTAGCTAGTATCAGTTATTTCAATGGTTGACTGATGGGGAATGGGGGGAGAGGAAATCATTTTGAAAATTTAACCTTATTTCAGTAGAATAGAAGACAGATATTCGGTGGCATATTATGCAAGTTCATCTGAAAAAGAATGCTGACTTAGTCCATGTTTTAAGAAGAATGATGGATGCATTTGTAACAAGATCTTTTAGAGCCATGGTCAGCAAATTGCTGCTCGAGAGCCACATGCAGCTCTTTGACCATTTGAGTGTGGCTCTTCCACAAAATACCAATGCCTGGGCGAGTCTATTTTGAAGACGTGACGTTAGAAGAAGTTTAAGTGTAAAACATTTCGCTCTCAAAATAAATTTCAATCGTTGATATTTGGCTCTTTTGACTAATGAGTTTGCCGACCACTGTCTTAGAACAAGACATTATAGGCTATTGAAGGTCTTGGTGATTTCAATGAAATAATAGGTCATATGTATAAAGAGATGCTATATAAAGTTTAATATGACCAGTCCTATAATATGTGTTCTATACTATGCTAAGTTCTTTGGATTTTAAGATTAGTAAAACATGGCCCTTAACCTCAAGACAGAACATTTGCTTTTCTCCATTTACCTTAAGTTAGTTGCACGTGACTTTTGCTGTTATAACCTGAAGGTGTAGTAAGTCATGAAGAAAATCAATTTTTTCTGAGAACTCTAAGTGTTATAGTATAGAATCAGATTGAGGAGTTTTGGGTGATTATACCCATTCCTCGTCTATATTCATAAAAATGAATGAAAAACTCCCCAGATAATTCAAAATATACTTTTACATAAACATTTGTTCATACTATACCAACTAACCTCTTCTTTGAATAGTTCTCTTTTAAGTGTACATTTATGCAGGTGGTGCTAACTTGAAGGTCAATCAGGAAAACAGGGTGAGGGATCTGTCTTTTATGAAAATGTGCTGTCTTTGAGAATTTTTTTTTTGATAGGAAAAAGATGGCAGATTTTCTCTTATAAACCGTATGTTCTTGCATTTCTGATATCTGGAATGGGTAGCTTGCCAGAAATATTTCCAATCAAAAGCCAGAATAACCCATGAAGTCTGTTCTGATTACTGAAGATGTTGAACTAGTCCTAACTTCAAACAGTAGATATTTCCACACTTTAGTAGTATATGACAGCTCTATTCATTCCACAATGTCAAATTCTTTGGTTTTGGCCATTGGGTATTTATGCATTTCTGGCTAGGGAAGCAGAGAAGCCTAATTTGATTCTGGAGCCAAAAGTTTTCAGGCACTGTTCCTTTGGAACTTGGACTGCAGGATTTTGGCACTGTATAAAGAGTAGGACAGAGCAAGTAGTCACACATAACTAACCGACTCAACAGAGCATATTCAGGGAGAAAGATCATGCCTACACATTGGATAACCATTCTCCAATGCAGACTGACAACACCCTGAATTCAATCACCCTTGAATAAACACACAAGGAGAGCATGGCTTTAACATACCTCCTGGCACTGCTTTCCAATGCTGTCTGATTGATTTGAGTTCCATAGGCCAGGCTGCAGATACAAGCATTACTGTTGTTCTTACTTCTGTCCCTCTACTGTCTGATAACAAGCATTCATATGCTTTGGATCATTAAAGTCACAACCTTCTATGCCAATCTATTCCTCACAATGGGTTCACTGTAGATTGGAATGAGAGAGGCTATTTCTGTTGCTTTTTCTTTCTATTAGGATCTCTAGTTGAGGTTATTTCTGAGGTCTGAATATTCTGGCTTGCACACTTGCCCCTATTGACCATATAAATTGTCTTCCCATTACTCTGGTTCTTTTTGCCTAATTTATTTCTATTGCTGCTTCTTGTACCTTTTTCAATGCAAAGCAAGTGATTTGTGCTGGAACTGCAACAGACAAAAAGTGCTGTAACTTAAGCTGTTTCCTGGTGTCATCACTATCTGTGAGAGGTCTGCTGTACTTACACCCATTCTAAATTTCTTCTGACAGACTCCAGGTGGTGGGGATTTTCACAATCTAACTCATTTTGGTGTTAGAATTTGTCATGTGGAGCTCTGTGGATTCATCCCTTTCATCTCACTGTTGATAGCAGGCTGGGTACATCTGTTTATCTACCTGTATGAGGCCACATGTGTCCACAGGTATAATCAAAGGTGGAAAAATACAACATTCTCTTTTAAAGAAAGCACAGAGGACAGATATTGGAGTGAGAAAGAGAGAGAGAAAGAGAGAAAGAGAGAGAGAAAGAGAGAGAGAGAGAGAGAGAGAGAGAGAGAGAGAAAATTGTCATTTGTAGTATTATGCAGGCTGCCCATCTAAACCCATCATTGCCTGGCATCTACACACTAAGGGCAAGGATCCAGCCAACTTGTGAGTGGGCACCATGCCATCTGAGCAGATGGGCATAGAAGTCGGCAGCCAGTAGACCATGTATGTGCATCAATGGTGGGTGTTGAGGGCACGATTCCCAGAGGAAAATGTCCTAACAGCTGTCTGGCCTGAGCCAACATACTAGTACTTACGACCAAGGAAAAGTGCCATCCTTCAATCCTGCTGAGTTGGATTAACCTTCTAAATAAATCTGCTTTTTCGGCAGCAGAAGGTGAGTTTGGAGGTCTGTGAAAACCTCAAAGAGTAACTGAGAAAGGAAACTGAAATGATACAATTATTAGATATTCACTAAAGATGCTGAGAGCATTTCCATGTATATTTTAAATATTTGACCAAAAGTCTGTTAATTCTTGAAAAAATCCCATAGTTATTAAAAGCATTGCCTCTCACAATGCTTTTAGAATTGACCTTTCCACACAGACAGAGCATTTTCAATGAATCAAATAGTACATTTCCAACTTTGCATTAAAAAATAATGATGTATAAGGAAAAGTAACAAAAGTCTATAGAAATATGATTATGAATAAATATCTTTATCAAACTTCACATATTATGGATCAAGTTGTTGTATAATGGATTATAGCTTTCTAAAGAAGAGAAAATTTTCTTCAGCGATTGAACGTATACCTGAAAATATAACAAGGAAACTTGAATTCAACTTAAGCTCTTTTGGGAAATGGAAGAGACTTTATATTTGAGACTGAAAATAAAGCCTGATTCTAATTTGTTGAGACTTTCCAGATAGTTGAACTTCATGAAATTAGATATAGAGTTCTGCCCAACATAGCGAAATTATGAATTGACAATGATTTGTTTCATTTGGCTAAAAATAGGCAGACCATTTTAATAATTTAAACCTTCAACAATTATTTATTTGTTTTTTATTTTGTTTTGTTCTGTAATGCTTGTGCTTTTTGTATAGCAGTTTACTTGGTATCATTTTCTGCTATCTTAAATCTTTTATTTAAAAGATAACATACAACTTTCAGTTGTGGAGGAAATGTCAGTTTGGCACAAGTGTTATATTTTTTACTATCTAATCTCTAAAGTATATTTGGTAATATCAATAGAGGAAACATCTCTATTGTAAAGGGTAAAAGAGATGAATACACTATTTCAACTGATAATTTTAGTAACTCTTGCTATAGATCTAACAAATTACATGCTATCTTTGTTATAATACCGTGAATAACATTATAAGTAGAATAAAATGTTTATGGGTCTATTTTGGCCTTGAGTTTCTTATTATATCAGTTTATAAATACATAAGTAAATGTAAATTAACCTACAGAAAAAGGAAGAAAATAAAAAATTAAGACAATACATAAATGTACTTCATATAAATTCCATATAAATAACACCTTTCAGTCTGAGAAGACTGTCTTAGAAAGAAATATTCCACTGGAAACCTGGGAGAGAGAATGGGGGAAGGAAGGGAGAGAACTAAAGGAAATAGTATTTAGCAACAAATAAAGAAGTATGCATAGTACATAATTAACTTTTCTTTAAAGAGGAAGTTATGTGGCAGCTTAATTTTCTTCTAACTTAGAAGAACACAGTGGTTGAGACTAAATAAAGCAAGGGAAAAATATCAAGTAGTTAAAATCATTCCAGTAAGTGTTTCCCTTTGTCTAACTGAAAGATGAGAAAATATGGTTAAAGCTGAATATAACTCAACTAGATTTCCCCAGGATTGAAAGGCTGGTGAACACTACAGGTGATTCAGAAACATTAATCAGTCTGGCAGAGGAATGGTTAGGGGGTGATCTGTTATTCAAGTTTCCAAATTCAGGGATTAGTTAAGGAAAAGTGAAAAGCAACTAAAGATCACACAATGGATCCCATTTCTGCCCACATTTTGAAACTTATCCAAAAAAAAGTTTGCAGAACAAAATACAGGTTTTTGATAACAGATATATTTAGAAGTTATGAAATTCTGGAGAAAAACCTTAGGATCATCCAAAATAAAGTCCTTTTCAATACTAGTAGTAGAGATGTTTTATAATTGTAACAAAAGAAAGTACATTTTAAGCACCTTCTATTAAGAAATGACTAGCAAATGAGTGTACTATACATGAGGTGTTGACTGGCTAAATTGAATGGTTTATAAGGACATCTAATGTCTTAAGTGAAAATATTTCTTAGGAATATGCCACATAATGATTTGCAAAATTACCAGATAGCAGTAATAAATTATTTATAAATAATTACATAAATTATATAATATTTTCATATAAAGACATATATTCTTTGATTCAGACTTCAATAAAAACTTGGTTGACCTCAAGTATATCATCATGTACAGACAGCTCTCTTAAAATGTCCTAATTTTCCTGATATCCATGCATGACAACTGAACAATTTGGATCCAGAATTTCCTAAATCATAATTCTCAGTCAGCATAATCTGATTTGGGATAATAACATATTTCTGTGCCCAATGCTTAACTGAGAGCAGCAAAGCAAAAGACAGGTGATGAAATTCCTTCTGTGCTCACTTCCCCCCATCTTCATAACCTGTTTGAACATGATAGATTGGCTAGATTATTGATTTAGGAATTATCAGCAATATTACTTCCCCTAAAGGAATATTAAGATGAGTTATAACAGATTTGAAACCTGATTTCTAGCTTCCTGTGTAACTAGGTACACATTTATAAGTTTGACTCTCTTTAAATTCATATCTCAGAAATATCTATTTATGCACATAGGGATTTCACCCTTGTAGTTCCCTCAGCATTTAATGCCCATCTTTATACATACACATTTATATTGTTGGAGAAATAATAAATTGTAATAAAATATTGCACTCTATTGAGGCCTTAAATCTGTCTTATAATATTACCCATATTTATCACTAGCTGTGGTTTTTTTAGAGTTACTTAAAACCATCTATGTCTATGTTTCTAACACTTATGAAAAGAGGGTAATATGACCTCTTAAGGTTTGCATGAGAATTATATATATTAATGAATACAAAACACTTAGAATAATGCCTGGCAAATAATAAGTACTCAAGAAATGATAGCAGACAATATTATCGTATCATTTATCAGTTTGAATATTGTTTATACCATGGAACTAATGATTTCCTTCAAGGGTGAAATGTGTGTGCTGAATAACTGGTTATTTCTGGTTTCAATTTCTTCCCATTAAAATTTGTTTACCAAACTTCAGTCATGCACTTATTATGTTTGTGGCTTTTTCCATATTTCATACAATTAAATAATTATGTCAATGAAAAATATCTTATCATTAATAAATGTCATCATTTTTTCTTCTAAACCTCAAGACATAGAGGTCTTTTTAGGTTCAAAATGAGGAACATAGACCCGACAACTTGTAGGAAGTTACATAGTAGAAAAAGAATGTGGAATATGAGATATTGCAGCCAGCCATCTTTGATTACACATTTTATTCAAATTAGTCAGTCTCAAAAGATTTACATACTATTTTATATTTAATTTATTCACCTTCTTGAATGAATCTGAATATGGTTAATTTCATGTACACCCACTAATTTTTATTTCTTGAAATCATTTGTGGCTTTTTAAAAGAAAACAGTAATAGCATCAAATGTCAATACTTTTGCAGATATCCCGACACAGAAGGAATCATTCACAACATGTCTTGAAAGATGTAATTCCTCCATTGGAACAATTGGTAAGTGATCCCTTCACTCCAAGACTGTGTTCTTTAGCTACTGCTACATAGTGAATTACTCTAATACTCAGCAACTTAAAACAGCACACATTATTACCTCATGTTTTTGTGAGTCAGGAACTTAGTGGAGTCCCCGAACTCAGTAGATCTAAAAAGGCTACAATCAGAGTTTGAGCCAAAATTGGGGTCACACCTGAAGGGTTGACTCATGTACATGATGATTGAAAGGGTTCAATTCCTCCAGGCTGTTGGTCAGAGACACTCTCAGTTACGTGTCACATTGGCTTCTTCAGCAGGACAGCTTGCTTTTTCAAAGCACACAGCTAGCTGAGCAGGCAAGAGAGTCTACTAACAAGACAGAAATCAAAATCTCTTGTAATCTACTGGTGGAAATGATATCCTATCAATTTTGCCACATTCTTTTGATCAGAAGCACCTTATTAAATGGTCTACACTGAAGGGGAAGGAATTACATAAGGCTGTGAATTATAGGAATCACAGATTTTGGGGGCCTCTGGAACATTTTAACAGCTTTTTAAGGAAAAAAATTAATCTCTTACTATTAGATTCTATGTCTACCAG
>JAAGEH010000393.1:41771204-41879888 GCA_011751065.1 Lasiurus cinereus | reverse complement strand
CCCCCCCCCCCAGTGTCTTGTGTTCATTGGTTATGCTTATATGCATGCCCAATGCATATAATGTCCTTTGGTGGATCTCTTATTTACCCAACCTCTCCCTAACCTTCCTGCTGTAATTTGACAGTCTGTTTGATGCTTTAATGCCCCTGTATCTATCTTTTTGTTCAGTTGATAATGTTCTTTATTATCCACAAATGAGTGAGATCATGTGGTGTTTCTCCTTCATTGACTGGCTTATTTCATGTAGCATAAGGCTCTCCAGTTCCATCCAGGTTGCTGCAAATGGTAAGAATTCCTTCTTTTTTATTGCAGCATAGAACTCCATTGTGTAGATGTACCATAGTGTTTTTCACTTTATTGTCCAAATGACTAGAAAAGTACATGAAACATTAAAAACAACAAATGAATGAAATATTAGAGATATTTAAAAATATATGTCCAACATTTCTGATATATTATCATGCTTTTTGTGTTAATGGCTTCATTTTTTATAAATAAAATGCCTTTTTTCTTTTTGCTCATACTTCTTCTATATTTCACATTGATCAATATGCTACCAATCTATTGGTTCACAGAAATCTTCACAGTGATAATTTTACTCTTATTTATCTCCTGCTATTCCATTACTGTCAACTTTGGGATTTCTCATTTTTAACACTAAAAATATATATTTCCTTGGTTCAGTATCTTATTTTCTTTTGCTTTGCATGTTCTAGATCTCTTGACTTCACTCTAGCTAATGCCTGCATTACTCTCCTTGGTTTAGAATAAAATTTTCTTTCAAGAATTGTCTACCTTTACTCTTATTAATTCATCCCTCTCTTTATCTCTTGAACCATCTCCACTTGGGCTTTTATACAAATGTTTCAAGTTTTCTCCTTAGTAAATCTACCTGAATATTAAACCCAATTGATAACCCTCTTTTATGGAGGCAGTATTTTCTTTACTTGGCTAGTAAATTGCTTTCCAGTACTATATATTGTGACATTTTCACTTATATGTCTAATATACATCTCAAATTGAACATATCCCAAACTGATTCTGATTTTCTTCTACACCTAATTTTCTCAATTTTATAATGTGATATTATTTTCCAGATGCTTCAGTCAAAATTCATAAAGTCATCTTTGAGTTCTTTGTTTCTCTTATGAGATAAACTTAAACATCAAATAACCCTGTTAGCTCTATCTTTTTAATCAGTCAAAAATCAGTTCACGTCTCATCACTTTTATGCTATCATCTCACTCCTGGTTTAATATAATAACTTCATAACTGATGTGCCCACTTTAATCCTTGCTCTCTACTTTTTATTTTCAACACAACAGCCAAAGTGTTCTTATTTAGATACAAGTTACATTATGTCACGCCTTGTCTCAAATTCTTCTCTGGCTTCCCAAAACTCCTAGGGTAAAAGCTGAACAACATTTAGTGGTTCATCTGATCCTACTGGTGCCAGCTAACCAGTTGGCCTCATCATTTTCTTCTTTTTCCCAGCTCATTCTGCTCTAGCGGAACTGATCACCTAACTTCTTCCACAGGGCCATTAACACTATTTTATTCTCTGCCTGGTACAAAATAATTGATTGATGCCTAGAAATTTATAAGGCTTATTACTTCATTTGCTTTGCATCTCTATTCAAATATTACCTTTAATTTATTTATTTAAGTTCTCTGTTTTTTAAAATATATTTTTATTGATTTTTTATAGAGAGGAAGGGAGAGGGATAGAAAGTCAGAAACATCGATGAGAGAGAGAGAAGTTCTCTGTTTTTTAAAGTATCACATAAGTCTCCTTTTCCCCCCATTGACCTCTCCCTGGCCACTCCCACCCGCCAGCACATGCCCTTACCCCACTACTGTGTCCATTGGTTATTCTCATATGCATGCATATAAATTCTTTGATTGATCTCTTACTCTCCTCCCCTGCCCTCCCTCTTAGGTTGGAAAGTCTGTTCTATGCTTCTATGTCTCTGATTCTATTTTTGTTAATCTGTTTATGTACATTATATTCCACAAATGAGTGAGATCATGTGATATTTATCTTTCTCTTACTGGCTTATTTTGCTTAGCATAATGCTCTCCAGGTCCATCCATGCTTTTGCAAATGGTAAGTTCCCCTTTTTAAGGTAGGTCTTTCCTACAATCTCTCCCCACCATTTCCATTCACAATCCTTTTCTCTGACCCTAATTTAATATTCTCCATAGAACTTACAAACATGTAGCATGCTATATATTTTTATTTCTTTGTTATCTCATCAGTATATTCTGTGAAAGCAAGGGTACTGTCTCCTATTTTCAAAACTCTGTTTCCATTATTATAACAATTCCTATAACATGGAAAGAACTCAGTAAATATAAGTTAAATGAGTACACAAATGAGACAGTTAATGGCTTTGGTTTTTACTTCCATGCCTATGTAATACACAGGTCTATCCTTGTATTCATTATCTTCATTATCTCATCCTATATCTTGAAGTCGTAATTAATCAGTTGTTTGGTATGTCTCTGTGTCATCTCAGAAGTAAAGTCTCCGAAGCTGATCCCTTTTTGCTCTGAGCTCATCTGCATTAGTAGTAAGCATTTATCTAGTCTTAGAACACATTTTCTTTGGCTTTTTATTTTCTCTATAACCCTTCAGCATTTTCTGAAGCAGTTTCACAGAATGGATGTGGTACCCACATTTTTCTTAATGTGTATAGGCAAACCCTTGCCCAGACCTCCCAATGTCTCTGATCTCTATCCCTCTACTGTTCTCTGTACTCAGTGCTACACAAGACCATTGCCCTCCCACACCAACTTTCTTTAAACAGTACCTTTATTATTTAATTCTTCTTGTCAAAACATTCAACAGCTTCCTATTTTCTATAACACTAAGCCTATAGACCTCTCTCATGGTCCCTGATTTACCTTATTTATTATCTACTCCCAAATACATACCCTCAGGCCAGCAATAGTATCATGATTATGACATGGCTCTTACTCTGAAGGAGCTTAAATTTTCTGTAACAATTATCATTTCTTTATCCCCACACTCTTTTGTTGTTCACTCTTATTTCATGGGTAATAGGCTTGTTCCATGGCTAGACTATAAATGCTATGAAGTTAGGGGTCATGACTTGTATTTTCTTTCTTATATAATACTTCACCTTACATTGCTTTGGGCACTATACTTTTTGTTTAAAAAAGACATGCTTGTCAATTGATTTAATATTAAAATATTAAAGGTTTATTAAATATTATTGATTTGAGCTATTAATGGATATGACTACTTTGCATAGTGAAAGCCAATTTTTTCAATGTAATTACATGTAATAGTATTTTTTTAATAATTAATTACTCATATATCAATTAAGATAACATCCCCCGCCATTGATTCCCTCCACCTCACACCTATCCCACAACTCATATTTATGAATTACTCCATAATGATAGATGATGCCAAAATAGCCACCAATTCCCCAAAACAGCAAATTCTGATTAGTTTTTAACTACTATGATTTACACCAAGACTTGAATTACCCCAGAACCTATAAAGTCTTCTTTACATCTGACTAATCTAACCTACATATGTATATGTATATTTGACCTAGGACTAAATATTTTTTCCACAAATCTGGCATCTTCCTTACTTCTAGCCCTACAATTCTCCTGCTTTCCTCATGCCTCACTCAGTATTGCTTCTGAAGTCATGCACAGGTTTTGGCAGTAGTTTGCCGTGGCAGTTACCAGAATGAACTACCCAAATGAGATACTATATATTAAAACAGTTTATAAAATAATAAAATTCTTTAAGATGGTGTTATTACTCATTATTTTCATGATGTAGTTTTTTTAAGATTATTTATGTCCAACATAAATGTTACTCCTTTCATCTCTTGTATTTAGAACATTGCTGAACATTTCCCAGGGATCATGAGCGGCTTTGGCTTTAAGCATAACTGGAAAAATCATCCCATTAGATCCATCCCCTTTGGAGGAAAATGATTTATTTTACAAAACTAGCATCTGCCATCATGGGGGCTTGAAAAGATATTATCATCCTTTGGTGACCATGCTTTACCTCCAAATGTTTTTTTTTTAATAAAGTAGGTTGTGATCAATGTGGTTAAACAGAAGCATAATATATTTATTTCAAATATTGATAAAATAACAAATTCTTAATTAGAATCTCATGATGAAAACTACCCTGTTCCCTGACAGGTGACATCATTTCTGCTGCATGGTATTCAAATCCATGTGCCCTAAATTATTTTCTGAGAATCTATGTGGATGCTTAGCAGGTGCTATAATGCATTAACAATTTTAAACATGAAACATATACTATACCAATATGTTTTTATTACCTGATCTTGTATACTTTATATTATGACTGTTTATAAGATCTAATTATTTTCACGGCACTTTCCTTTTTCCCCCGTAAAGAAATGTTGGAGAAAAATAACCCTGTTTAGAACATGTTAAATCTTTATCATCTTTATTTTTTATCAAAATGTATAAGACATGTCTATGATAACCCTGCAGGAATCAAAAGCCTGTGGCAGGTTTCAGAGAATCATCTGCTTCCTCCTGAGCTAGGAGGATTTGGAGGACAGAGCTCTGGAAGTTGCCATGCCTTGGGGGCATAGCAGGTTTTTGTAGATAAACCTTGTCACAGATTCTACCTTTTGGAGCCAGATATCATTTTGTAGATTAATTAATAGTTGTGAGGACTTTGAGGATGAAAGGCATTGTGAGCACACAGTGTTTTCTTATTTTAAAACAAAAGGCAGTCACTTTGGGGGAATGATTCTATTGATTCAACCAAAGGAAAAAATCCACAAGTGCTTCAGTCTTTCAAAATTATACTTTGGTGTGATAAAATTAGTTTTTCTGAAATAACATGCTTCCAAATCCTTAAGCTGACTGTATATTAATAATAATTATATAATTTAATAACTAATAGAAACCATCTCCATTGTTTCATTCACACTTTCTTATCTCAAATAGGAGTGTGTTTATAAATTCTGATATTTGTTGAGGCCATTCCTGTGCTAGTTTTGGGGTATGCTTTATATGCTAAATACCCGTGTTCTTTTCTTGAGGGACTTTCAATCTACGAGTAAAGAGAAGTATTCGATAAGTAAGGGAATAAATTATTTCATAAATGCATATTATAAAACCTGCTTTAACAGCAGAAAAACAAGCTTCTATGTGGGAGGGAGAGCCTACCTTGGATTGAGTAAGTCATAAAAGCCTCTGAAAGGGACATTTAAATTGAGATATGCAGTTTGGAGATTGTAAGCAAAGAACTGGAAGAAAAATTATTCAAACAGAAGGAACAGTAAGGGCAAAGGTCTAGAAGACAGAACAAATTGTTACCTTTGAAGAAGTACAAGAATAACACACTGGCTAAAATAGAGAAATAAGTCAGCGGATATGCACAGAGCAGGGTGATTCTCAGATCATGAAGGCCTGGACTGAGGGTAAGGAGTCTAGAAATCATTATAACACAAAAAGAGATTCCAATAATTTTTCCCGTCCAGACACACATTTTAAGTTCATTTAAGTCTAGAGTAGAGAAAAAGAACACGCACAACAACAACAACAAGAATGCTAGTAACACTGAGTAATCCCATTACTTCCCAGACTGATATATATATATGCCTATGTGACTGGTCAACCATTCAACAGGAACTGTCCCCTGGTGTGGAAGCACTGCTTAGTTGACCAAAGGGCACCAAGCGCTGGGCTCACTGCTGGCAAGCTGCAGCAGCATGAGCCTCTCTTGCCTCCACAGCAGTGCTACTGAGTAGCAGCAGCAGGCACAGCAGGGCTTGGATGAGTGGGAGCAGCCTGGCCTGGGTTTGGGCTCCTCCCCAGCTGCCTGCTGCTTCACACACACTACTACATCCCTTGGGGATGTTGGACTGTCAGTTTCAGCCAGATCCCCACAGGCCAGGCTCTCTGACATCCCCTGAGGGGTCCCAGATTGTGAGAGGGTGAAGGCCAAGCTGAGGGACCCCACCGGTGCATGAATCTATGCACCAAGCCTCTAGTTAGGTTATAACAAAAAATGAATTATGCTAATAACTGGACTAGACAGTACAGAGAAGGCCATTCTCACTGAACTCCAATAGCATGCAAAGAACAATACAGTTATTGTTATATCAAGGATACAAATAAATAGAATTCGGGACAGAAAAGAGAAATTGAAGAAGAAGGAGGAGAGGTGAGATACAGGAAATGTCTCCAGATGACTGAAGAAAGTTTTTGAGATACAAAGAGGTGCCTTCATGAGTCTGTTTCCCAAACAGAACCTGGATTTTTTGGTGTGACCAAACAAAACACATGGTTACAAGATGAAAGTCTTGGGAAAAAGGCTATGGGGGCTTTTAGACATAAAATACTAGCTTTTAGACATAAAAATGACATTTTTGATGATTTAGGGGTAAATAAATCAGGACATGTGGGTAAAATTTTCTTTGAAATACACAAGGGTTTAAAATCATGGGGGAAAATATTTGGCAAAACATAATATGTGCTTTGCCAAACCCAACATTTGAAAAATGGTTCAAGACATTCAGCAGAACCCCAAAGCCCAATATGCTCTCTCATTCTCAGTGAGAGAAAGAAAGGGATAATTAATATCCATGAAAATATTGAGCAACATGTATATAGATGGCTGTTAATAGGCTGCAATGAACAAATTCTGCTTAACTCTAAGGCCTAAAGTTGCTCCTTCCCTGGCAACACTCATATATGACACATAATTATTTTTCTTTGCTGTTCTTATATTTTCCTTTTCATAAAAAAAGTGTATCCACTTTTTGAAAATATGTTTATGGTAAATTACATATTTACATTAGGCAAAAACATTATATTTCATGTCTCTAAAAACATCATACTTCACGTTATATGTAAGATATTTCTATGAGCATTTAATTCTTTATAAAATTAGTACTTTATATGACATACAGATAAGCTGGATTTTTAAGATGATTTGTCCCCTCACTTTCATTTCTGTTCCTAATGAATTGTATCCACAGCAAGTCCACATATAAGGTTAACAGATCTGATATAGTAAAAAAGAGACAGTATAAAAATAATTGGAGACTGAGAAAAAAAAATGTAAACAGTGAGCTCCAAGGAGAGAAGTGGTACATCCTAAAGACATTGTCATGAGAAGGAAAGCCAATGGAGTTATGTAGGATGAATATGTTCCAGAGATCTAATATACAGCATGGTGTTTACTATTAACAAGATTGTATTATATACTAAATACGTGCTAAGAGGTTAGATCTAAGGTGCTCTTACCACACACATAAAAAAGAAAAGATAAGAAAGGTAACTATATGATGAGATGGATGTGTTAATTAGCTCAACTATAATAATCATTTCACTATGTATATCTATATTAAAACACTATGTCGTACAACTTCAGTATAATTTTCATTTTAAAAATAGAAGAAATTAAAAATAAATTTAAATTAAGGCAATGAAAAGAAGATGGGCAGAACTATCTATTTCTGTGGGTAATGGAGAAGTAAGAAGAATTTAAAAGGAAAAGCAAAGCATAACTTTTGAGTAAAATGATATAACCAGGTGTGTTCCCATTTTGAGTTTTAAAATAGAAACTAGAAGCTTGGTGCACAGATTCATACACCATTGGGATTCCTCGGCCTGGCCTGTGCCCTCTTGCAATACAGGACCCCTCGGGGAAGTTGGAGAGCCAGCTTTAGCTCGATCCCTGCAGGCCAGGCTGACGAACCCCACTGGTGCATGAATCTGTGCACCAGGCCTTGAGTATGCATATAAGGTTTTGGGTTAATCTCTTTCCACCCTCCCCTCTCCCCACTTCACTCTGAGATTCATCAGTCTATTCCATGTTTCCATGCCTGTGGATTCCACTCCTGCTGACTAGTTGACTGGCTGCCCCATAGCTATGATGCGCACGGGGCACACACACACACACACACACACACACACACACACACATACACACACACCCTATAGACCTGGTGCATGAAATTTGTGCATGGGGGAGGAGGTTCCCTCAGCCCAGCTTGCACCCTCTCCAATCTGGGACCCCACAGGGAATCAGGCCTAAACCGGCAGTTGGCATCCTGCTCAAAATCTCGGAGCACTGGCTCCTAACTACTTACCTGCCTGTCTGCCTGATCACCCCTAACTGCCACCCCCCCAATGTTCTGGCCACCCCCAATTGTCCTACCCTGTCAGCCCGGTCACCCCAAACTGCCCCTCCTGCTGGCCTGGTTGCCCCTCACTGCCACCCCCCCCGCCAGCCTGGTCACCCATAACTGCCCCCTCTGCTGGCCTGTCGCCTCACATAGCCTACTGTTTGGTCATTTGGTCGCCCCACACTGCAACCCCTGCCAACCTGATCACCCCATGCAGTCCTATATGTTCAGTCATTTGGTCATCTCTCACACCCCTGCTAGCCTGGTCATCCCATGCAGCCTGTTTGGTCATCTGGTTGTTTCAGTTGCCACAAGTGCTTAGGCTTTTATATATAGAGATAGATTATCAAATCAAACAAGATTAACAGAAAAAGTACTGAGAGCTATTAAAAGTTCAGAAAAAAATATAGTAAGTACCTCATAATTAAATAGGAAAATAAATTCTATATCTATTTGACAATTACAGTAGCCTGGTGTTGTAGTTACAGAGAGATGAGGCAAAGTTCATCTGGAGCAGGGCAGTCCATCAGAGACAGTTTCAAAGGACGGCACTATTTTAAATGGCTCTTACAAGTTTAGGGCTGTCTCAGTTTTGTGAGTCTAGAAAAATTATATTTATCTAAGTTATCAGTGCTTACAGAGATAATGATCTATAGGGACTATCTATTAGTAACCAAATTGTAAGTCTGATGTGTAAAATATAATTTTGATTTATAAATTTACTAGAGGCCTGGTGCATAAAAATTTGTGCACTTGGGGTTGGGGGCGTGTCCCTCAGCCTGACTTGCACCCCCTCATAGTCTGGGACCCCTCAGGGGATGTCCACCTGCCTGGGGGATCGGGCCTAAGCTGCCAGTCAGACATCTCTCTGGCATTCCAGGGACTGAGTCTAAGCTGCAGTTGGACATCCTTAGCACTGGCTAAGAGGTGGGAGAGGCTCCCACAACTGCCACTATGCCTGCAGCCCTCAGCCCAGCTTGTGGCTCAGTGGAGCTCCCCCTCTGGGAGTGCACTGACCACCAGGGGGAAATCCTGCATTGAGTGTCTGCCTCCTGGTGGTCAGTGTGCATCATAGTGACCAGTCTTTCCCAGTAGTTCGACTATTAGGGTAAATTTGTATATTACCCTTTTATTTTATATAATATAATTATTTAGTGGATATTCTGATGCTGACTATTTAAGGCACCCATATTCTACTTCAAAGGACTAGAAAGCTGATTTAAGAGTCAGAGTGTTGCCAGTTCACACAGAATCAGAACAAAGGAGAAAAAGAATAACTTAAATACAATAGCTGAGTAAATGTTATAAGGAATAAGGGCTTTGTGGTTCTGGTGTTGAAAGCCAAGTTTTACTCATCAAAATCTGGTGAAAGTCTTAGATCCAGTTTATTTCCATTTATTAACATGTATTTTGACAGAACTCTTTTGGTGTGCTGGTGCTGATGAAAACCTATTGTTTTCTTTTATCTGAGAACAACATGGAGACTTCACATAAAATATTGCAGTGTCTGTACTTATGAGTATAGGCTGGTCTTTCTGCCATAAGTGTTCCATTAATCAGAGGTTGTTTTCTCCTCTCCTGACTTGTCTATCACCTCCAACTAGGGTTAATAAACTGGTGCTATCTGGATATCCTACTACCATTCATTCTTCTCATCTGTATTTGAGCAGAGTTGGGTCTATTGAGTATGTCCTCAATGCTAGCAGACTGGCTGGCATCCAGTCTAGAAAAATCTTTCCTGCTGCTTAGCATTAAATAGGACTTCTATGGGACATTGGACAAATAGCTCAAGAAGCCAGATTCAGCATCTAAAGATTGGTTGACATTTCTTAAGTATACATAATCAGGGGGTGTTACTATCTTAAAGACCTTCAAGTTGGCCCAGAACTTGGTATTATGGTATCCTCAACTTAGACCTAAAGCTATATATAATTTTATACATTACTAGAGATAAGACCACCTGAGTCCTAAATGACCAATATACTCAACTGTAATTTATGTATCATTGTCCTTTCAAACCATGGCATGAACATAAAGTAGGAATAAATAATTAGAATAATTAGTATGGTACCATATATAAACCTACTTACAAAATACATGGAAATCTTTTGCTTGACCTAATACTTCTGCCAGGTCCTGTGAGCCTCCCAGAATAAATGATTCTTGGTGTCTAGAACATATTGAGACATTTCAAAATATGATGACAAGGAATATTAAAGTAATTTAAAGTCTATCTATGAAATATTTGCTTTCCAGAATGGGACTTAAACTATGGCAGTGCTTTCAGTGTTGGAAGTCTAATTGGAGTTTTCTACTCCAGGACAAAAGCTGGCCTAAATGTTTGAGGTGCTGGAGGATATTATGGTATCCATTCCCCTTAAAAGCAAAAACAGTGTGAATATAGCAGCTGTATTGAAGGGGAAGGTTTTCTTTTTTTTTTAACTTGAAAATTGGTTGAAAGAATGAATGACTATAGATAAATATAAAGAGATAATGGGGAGAAATGAACACTTTCCAGAAGTGAGAATGTGTGTATGATGTCTGTACGTGTATATAAACTACATGTAGAAATGTGCATGCAGATACTTGTAGATGTGTAAAAATGTGCACCCAGTAATAGTAAGTGTTGTAGGTAAGAGTACACAGTAAAAGGATGATTAGCTCCTAAATACACTGAAGGAAGCTTGGATTTTGGAAGATGATATAGGAAAATATTACTAAATTGCCATTTACCCCTTCCTCTTTCCTTTTTCTGGGCCCTCTTCATGGTTATACCTGACAACTGTAATGCATTGACTCAAGATCATGGGAAATGGCTCAGCCTGTTTGATGGCAATTAAGTTGAATGTATAGAGTACTAACATGAGAAATATGAACCCTGCCCTAACTTCAGGTACCTTGAAAAGGCCCAGCAGTATCTGGAAGAACATGGCTTATGTGTTCAAGGAGATGGAATTTTAAGGCAAATAATTTTAGCCTGCTTATGTTGATTTCTCCTTGCATTAGTATTAATTTGTGTCTTTCTCATTTCTCTTTTTTGAGAAATGATCAACAAAACACTTATCTGGCCCACCCAGTGGCCTTTTAGTGAATATTTTTAGGGTAGGAAAGGATATATTAAAGCATGCATCAATTTTTCTGATGGGTAGAGAGGTTTTGTGGCTTTTTGGTAGATAAACTCAGGCTTTTGATAAATTTTATTTTCATCAGACAAAAGCTTAAGTAAAACAAATTTTGTCTATGGTTAGACAACAAAATTTTGCAATATACATTCTTAAAGAAAGGGACCTCCTCTGTGATGCTAATTGCTACTGAAAACATCCTTCTTTCAGACATTTGTAGAAACCAGTGCTACCCAGAGTTACATGCTGAACTTATTATATGGGTTTTAGTGGGTAGACAAATAAGATTCATTGGCACCAAGAAAAGGGAACAGTATACATGGAATAAAAGGTGAGAAAAGCAAATGAATAGATGTATCCAAGTATAAAAATGTCACTAGTGAGTATCCTGATTCTAAAAATTGTGCAAGAGAGCTTTTTTAGACTCTTTTATCCTGTGGAGAGTATGCTGAAATAAAAGGAATTTTGTGGAAATGTTGATACTTGAAAAATGCTTTGCTATGATTATCACAGTTGTCTTAATAATTATTCAAAAATCTTTTCCTCAAATATATTTTGAAGGTTAAGTACTGTACTTTGTATTAGGAATCCTATCTAAAAGAGGTAATATGCAAATTGACCATCATTCCAACACACAAGATGGCCACCTCCATGTGGACACAAGATGACTGTCACAAGATGGCCAGCAGGGGAGGGATCAGGCCTGAAAGGAAGAGCAGTTGAGGGAAATCAAGCCTGCAGGGGAGGACAGTTGGGGAGATCCAGACCTGCAGGGGGAGGGCAGTTAGGGATTACTAGGCCTACAGTGGAGGTCAGTTGGGAGGGACCAGACCTGAAAAGGAGGGCAGTTGGGGGCAATTGGTCCATCAGGGGAGCAGTTAGGCATTAATAAGGCTGGTAGAGGAGTGGTTAGGGGGTGATCAGGCTGGCAGGCAGAAGCAGTTAGAGGCAATCAGGCAGGCAGGAAGGTGAGCAGTTGGGTACCAGTAGTCCTGGGTTTTGAGAGGGATGTCCAACTTCCTGTTAGGTGGGATCAGGCCTAATCAGGCAGTCGGATATCCCTCAAGGGGTCCCAGATTGGAGAGGGTTTAGGATGGGCTGAGGGGACAGGACCCCCCCCACCGCCTGTGCATGAATTTTATGCACCAGGGCTCTAGTGTAATACTGAACAAGTCAGAAAAGATATTGCCTAGATCAGAGTGGGTCTGTAAATAGCCAGTTCTTTAACTGGTGAAATTTTAGTGGTTTGGAACAACTCACTTACTGCCAAATATCTCTTCCTTTCACCTGTCACAGTAGAGATTGAATTTCTTGGCTTTTCAAGGTTCCGATAATGATTTAAATAAAAATTTAAACAGTCCATTATTCATCCACTCATTTGATCAAATAGTATTTATTATTGTGATTATTGATGCCATCCAGTACTCTAGGTTCTGGGAATCCAGGTCTGAAAGGTAAAGTCACAGCACAGGTGCAGGCACAAGCAAGTAACTAGACCATTACAAAAAATTCAGTTAAAGCTATGATAGTGACAATGGCAGAATGGAAATGGAGATTCAGGACAGGGCCCCCTAAAAGAGATTGCAGAGGAATCATGGGAAAACTCTAAAAGACACATTGCATTTTAAATTATATGTCACAAGTTTATAAGTGTGTTAGAGGAAGGTGTGGTGGAGGTGGAATATTATAGCAAGAAGAAAGCGTCTAGGGCAGTGGTTCTCAACCTTTTTAATGCCGCGACCCTTTAATACAGTTCCTCATGTTGTGGTGACCCCCAACCATAAAATTATTTTTTTGCTACTTCATAACTGTAATTTTGCAACTGTTATGAATCGTATCTGTGTTTTCCAATGGTCTTAGGCAACCCCTGTGAAAGTGTTGTTCGACCCCCAAAGGGGTCGTGACCCACAGGTTGAGAACCACTGGTCTAGGGTGTCACTGCCTTTAATATTAGGCAGGTGACGTCTTTTATATATATTAATGATTTCTGAGAGGAAGAGAGAGGGAGAGAGAGAAACATCAATGATGAGAGAGAATCATTGATTGGCTTTCTCCTGCACACCCAGTACTGGGGATCAAGCTCACAACCCTGGGCATGTGCCCTGACCAGGAATCAAACAAGGGACCTCCTGGTTCATAGGTCAATGCTCAACTACTGAGCCATGCTGGAAGGGCAAGCAGGTGACTTCTTAAATCTTTTATCATATAGCATGAGAGAGAAGATGTCAGCAGTTCATCAAGATGAAAAGATGAAGCACAAGATAAGCTCATAGAACGGGGGCGGGGGTGTGTGGAACAAGGGGAAGGTAGAAATAGAATGTTAAGAAACTAAAACAGCCCTGGCTGGTTTTGCTCAGTGGATAGAGCATCAACCTGCAGACTGGATGGTCCCAGGTTCGATTCCAATCAAGGGCATGTGCTTGGGTTGTGGGCTCAATCCTCGGTAAGGGGCATACAGGAGGCATCCAAATGATTATTCTTTCTATCATTGATGTTTCTTTCTATCTCTTCTTCCCTTTCCTTCCCTCTCTGAAATCAATATAGATATTAAAAAAATATATTGGTTGAAACACTTATTATAGACTTTTCTGGGAGTCACTACATCACAATTTGCATGATTCATTTATTACCCTAGAACTCCACAAAACTTCTGTGGTGTTATAAAAAAAATATTCAATCTCCTTTAAGAATCTTGCTGATATACAACTAATGAAAGCCAATACATACAAAGAAGAAAGGAAACAAACCCACATCATAGAAGAAGGTAGTGGGAGGGTGTTACACAGCATATCTTGGTAACAACAAAATGCGTGCAATATCACTGTTTTCAATGTCCTTCCATGGTTCATGTGACTCAGTTACCTGGATCTCTTGAATTCTTCTAGATCCCTTGCCTCAGCAAGTACATGAGGAAGTAGGGGTGAGGATGAAAAAGACAAAAGAACTTTTCCAAGGATGATCAGTAAAATTAAGGAGAACATCAAATTTGTCTTTGTTTTACTGTCGTTAATCAATTTTGTAAGCAAGTTACTGCAGTGCCCAGAAGGAAAAACGAGTAAAGGTGTATCACCGTGTAACAAATCATTCACATTACTCTTTGTAATCTTTCTTTTGGATATTTAAGGGCTTGTAATGACTATCATCTTGCAGGCACTTCCCATAAGCTATATATGCATTATTAATGAAGTTCTATGACTGGAAACTTCTATCACTACAATGACTTTTGGAAAGCATAGGTTCATTTAAACTAATAATGCATGGGAGTTTGTCACAGTTTTAACATATGCATTCTTCTTGCAGATGGTTGAAAAAGAAGGTTATCTTCAAAAAGCTAAAATTGCTGACAGAGGAAAGAAACTAAGGTAATAAAAGTTCTTTAATTCACTTTTATACAACTGTGCTAATTCCTGATCTCCTCTACTTGTGCCATCCTGTTGTTTGAAAGTAAGGCCCAATGGTACAAGACTAGAATATACTTCATTACTATGATTGTTATTTTCACTATAGTTATAGTTTTCTAATAAAAGTCCTATGTTCTATATTGTTGCACAGAATACATAAATAAAGTGCTCTTGTCTTCTTAGGACTTGAAATCTTTAAAAATAGCAAGGAAATAAAATAATGGGTTAATTTCTTATATTAACAGATTAAGGGTGAATGGATTTGTATTGCATTAAATAAAATTTTCCTATAATACATTGCAAGCATAGTTTTTTTTCCCTACCAAATGAGGATTTAATATACATTTGTTACTCAAATAAAAATAATTTGAGGAAAACAAAAGGAAAATGGAATAATCTGTTAGATAAAAAGTTGAAAGTTGCATTTGGTGGTGATATGAACACAATAGGTGAGAGAAATTAGAGAAGGTAATAAGCATTCCTCAATCAATAATAGCAAAAAACCCTTGAAGGAAAAAAGTAAGGTTAGTAGGAGGGTAGAGAAAGACACTAGAATATTATAGATATGTGAAATATTTCAAAATAATTATCTCTGTTTTAGATTTTTTTCCTATTTTTCATATAGGTTCTATCACAGTTGACTCTTGAACAACGTGGAATGTTAGGAGCAACTATCCCCCACATAGTTGAAAATCTGCCTATCACATTTTTTTTTTAAAGTGACCCTTCATTTGGGTGAATTCAACCAACCTGAAATTGGAAACAGTATTTGTGTTTCACTGTTGGGAATCTATGGCAGGGAATCTGCATATAGGAATGTGAAATTGTGCTTGGATAGTTTCTGTTGAGAATCAGCTTACAGTCATATGGGTACTCCTTTGTAGGTAACTGTTTTTCTCTTACTGCTTTTAAGATTCTCTCTTTGTCTTTTGCCTTTGGCATTTTAATTATAATGTGTCTTGGTGTGGTCCTCTTTGGATTCCTCTTGTTTGGGATTCTGTGTGCTTCCTGGACTTGTAAGTCTATTTCTTTCATCAGGTGGGGGAAGTTTTCTGTCATTATTTCTTCAAATAGGTTTTCAATATCTTGCTCTTTCTCTTCTTCTGGTACCTCCATAATTCAGATATTGGTATGCTTGAAGTTGTCCCAGAGGCTCCTTATACTATCTTCATATTTTTGGATTCTTTTTTCTTTTTGATCTTCTGTTTTTTGCTTCCTCATATTTCAAATAATTGATTTGATTCTCAGGATCCTCTAGTCTGCTGTTGAATCCCTGTATATTCTTTATTTTAGTCAGTCTATGTTTTATTTCTGACTGATCCTTTTCCATTTTGGGGGGCATTTTCACTAAGATCTTTGAATCTCTCAATAAGTCCTTTGGAGGTTTCTAGAAGATTCTTGAATAACCTTATAATATGGTTTTGAACTCTATATCCAGTACAGTGGTACCTTGAGATACGAGTTAAATTCGTTCTGTAACCTTGAGGTGTGGGAAACTATGAAACTCTCAAGTTGCAGTAAACTGGTGGGTCGTGTGCAGCTGGCCGATCCGCGAGATTACTCCTATCTCAAATGTTGCTCGTATTTCAAAGCAAAAATCACTCACTCGTCGGCTTGTATCTCAAAAATCTTGTATGTTAGGAAACTCGTATCGCGAGGGACCACTGTAGTTTTCTTTCTTCTATTTCTTTCATTTGTGATGCGTTTTTTTGTCTCTGCATTTTGGCTGCTTCCCTGTGTTTGTTTCTATGTATTGGGTAGAACTGCTAAGTCTCCTTGAGTTAATAGAGTGGCCTTGTGTGGTAGGTGTCCTATAGGGACCAGTGGCTCAGCCTCCCCAATCACCTGAGTTGGACACTGTAGGTGCACCCCTTTGTGGGCTGTGAGCACAGTCTTGTTGTAGCTGAGCCTTGATTGCTGTTGGTGTAACTGGGAGGAATTGACTTTAGGTCAATTGGCTGTGGGGACCAGTTGCCACTACAGTGGAAGAGCTGCTGTGTGGAAGGCACCCTTATGGAATAGGACTTGCTTCAGTGGGGCTTTGGTGCTCACTGTGTTTGCCCCTTGAGTGTGTCAGTTATATATGTGTAAGAGTTTTAATCGGCTATGGTCTCACACTGACCACTGGGTACACTGACTCTTGGGTCTCCAGAGAGGTGTAAATTCAGCCATTACTTGGGGCCATCCATCAGGAGCTACAAGAGAGATCTGCAGATTCCTCCTCTTTTCCTTCACAGCTGCCCAGACAAGGAACAGCTGTGAAGCAAGGCAGGCTGGTGCTGGTGCTGGGTTTTGGGCCTTTTATTGATATATTTGGTGCTCTCTGATCCAGGTGTAGCTTGTTTGGCAAGTTTTTAGCCTGAGAAAGGACAGGCCATTCATATATAAAAGCCTTTTGCCCACAGCTTGGGTGGGGTTGTAAATTGTGTGGGGTGGGGTCCCAGGGAATAACCAGGGCAAAGCAAACAGAAGTGGCTGCCAGTAAGCCCTGCAGTCAGGGACGTCTCAGCAGTGGGATCAGGCCTAAACTGGCAGTTGGACATCTCCAAGGAGTCCCAGATTGGGAGAGGCTCCAGGCTGGGCGAGTGACCCTCTTCCCATGTGCATGGATTTTGTGCACCAGGCCACTAGTGATATTATAAATATCCAAATGGTCCTTGGCAGAAAAAAACAAAACAAAACAAAACAAAACAACAACAAAAAAAAAACACATCCATAAAACCTTCTTGTGAATTTCTTTCTTTGAAGGTGGTTTCAAGAAAAAGCAGTGAAGCAAAACAGAACTCTTTCCCTAACTCATTCAGAGGGAATCATTTTTAGGCAGTTTCAATCAGTTTGTATAGCACTTTGTGTTTGTTCTCCTTATTTGTTGTCACTTTAATCAGTTTGCATGCCATGCCTGTATTCTCGTTTAAATTCACATAAACAGAAGTTCATACTCTTATTGTTATTTTAGTCAGTTTACATGCCATTATGAATTCTTTCAGCTTTTTTTCATTAGTTATATAAATTTTAGTTTTTCTTTTTTTCTTTTTAACTTTGGGTGCAGGTGCACAGAATTGAGTTGATTGTACTTTTCAGTTTGTGGTCTTGTATTAACATTATCTGGGGAGGGCCCATTGCTGGTTTTACTTTATTCTCAGTCTTCAATGCTCACCTCAATCCTTTGTAAAATAGGTGTTCATCAAACTGACTCTCTATACATTCAATTGGCTATATGTGTGGCTTTCTAGAAAGTAGTGTGTAGTTATGTGTATGTGAATGTGTTCTTAATTACATTAGCCTTTTTGTTTTATAAACTTCATTTTGTTTCCTACTAGTTTAATTTAATGTTAGTGTTTGGATATCTATCTATATCAATATATTGAAAATCAGTTCATTGCTTCCAAGTGCTTTCCATTTTGCCATTATGTACAAATACCAGAGTGAGCACCTAAATTGTCCCTAACTCCTTTGATCACAAACAACATTGCAATAAACCACATATATGGCTCCTTACTAACCAGTTAGGAAGTCTTTCCAGTGCATACCCTCAGGAGTGAAGAATTGAAGGGTAGAAGGAACACACATTTATAAATCCACTGAGTGCCACTGCCAGACTTTTCTCTATGTGACTGTATACGTACACATTCATTCTGAAATGCAGAAGGGCTTTGTCTCACTATAATCTTATCAGCACACAGTTTCATATAACCTCTCAGTTTGGTAAGTTGATGGCCATACAGCATTACTTCAGTGTTGCATTTGTTTTTATTCCTCTGACTAGTATTCCAGTTGAGCATCACTTTATCTTTTTCAAGTCAGTCAGGTTCTGCATTCTGAGAATTGCTTCTGCAATAAAGTCTGACTATTTTCTATTGGGTTTCTGACTTTTTTTGAGAGAGAGAGAATTCCTAATATATTTTAGGTAGTAATACCTTGTCAACATTATACTTTGCAAAAATCTCCTCCAACTGTCTCATATTATCCATTTACCTTCCAGATGAAAGTCCTCAAGGACCAGACAATTTAATATGATCCCATTTGTTACTCTATTATTTTGGGGGCTTTTTTTCCCCTGTATTATAAATACTTTAGAAATTGAACATTGTGGATAAAGTCACCATGTGTAATCTGTATTTATAAAAGGCTAAGTAATCAACCATATGTCCCTCCGAGCATCGGACCAACTGACCAGCCGGTACATATGACGAGCACTGGAAATTTAAAAATAAACATTGATTCACGCATGTACATTATATATAAAGTTCTCGCTTGTGCCAATCACATGTGATGCCCAACTGTTGACACAACATATCTCTGAAGCTGTTTCTTGTGATGCCAGCATTTGCTATGACTATTAATAAATTACAAGGACAAACTCTAAATAGAATAGGAATATTCCTACCTAAACCCATTTTCAGCCATAGTCAGTTATATGTTGCTTTCTCTCCAGTTCAAAGAGTCTGTGACATTAAAGTTATAAATACTCCCATCACAAGGGAAATTAGTCAAGCACCTTGAGGGTGTTTTTACCCTTAATGTGGTGCACAGGGAGATATTAGAATAATTTTTTTTCTTAATATATTTTATTGATTTTCCACAGAGAGGAAGGGAGTGGGATAGAAAGTTAGAAACATCCATGAGAGAGAGACATCGATAAACTGCCTCCTGCACGTCCCCACTGAGGATGTGCCTGTAACCAATGTTCATGCCCTTGACCAGAATTGAACCTGGGACCCCTCAGTCTGCAGGCCAACGTATATCCACTGAGCCAAACTGGTTTTGGCTAGAATAAATTTTTAAATCAATTTATCAGTCATTATTTTTATCAATGTTGTTTTTATATCATGTCTTTGTTGTTGTAATATCATGTTGTTTAATAATCAATTTATTATTTTCATATACATTTTAGTAATTTTATTTCATCTCTGACACTTCTATTATAGAGAAAGGGCAATTAGCAATATTAAAATATTTTGTATTTTAATTTTATAATACTATATTATATGTACTATTTTGATATGTAACTTTTTGCAGTAATTTAATTACCACACAATTCTAATTAATTTCCTTTCAATGTGCACAACTCTGCACCAGGCCACTAGTAACATATAATATTTCACCATATTGATAGGACTGTAATATGCCAATCTATTCCTACATTCCTCTTTTATTTGCTATTTAAATTGATTCCAGTTTTATACTAAAACTAGAATTCATGCACTGAGGCGGGGTTGGGGGTGTCCCTCAGCTCAGCCTGCACCCTCTCCAATCTAGGACCCCTCGGGGGATGTCCCTGTGGGATGGGGCCTGGGCCTAAATGGGCAGTCGGACATCCATCACAAAATGCAGGACTGCTGGCTCTCAATTGTTCGCCTGCCTGCCTTCCTGATTGCCCCTAACCGCGTATGCCTGCCACCCTGATCGATGCCTAACTGCTCCCCTGCCAGCCCGATTGCCCCTAACTGCCCTCCCCTGCTGGCCTGGTTGCCCCAACTTTCCTCCCCTGCCAGCCTGATAATCCCCAACTGCCCTCCCCTGCCAGCTTGGTTTCCCCTAACTACCCTCCCCTGTTGGCCTGATCACCCACAACTGCCCTACCCTGCCAGCCATCTTGTGACCACATGGGGGCAGCCATCTTGTACAAGGGCATGATGATCAATTTGCATATTACCTCTTTATTATAGAGGATAGTTATAATTGCTGCAAACTTATTACTTGTCAATTTTTCTTTTGTATTTTCTTTAGATTAATGCTAACCTTGCATTACTTGATTAAATCACACAACCACTTAAAAAAATGCCTATTATGTATGATTTTATTTCTTGCCTAAGTAGTCTATTTTTTGTAACTGCTAACAAAATATTCAGTTTAATTATAGCCTTAAAAATGTGTAACTTTATTCCATGGATAATTTAGTAAATATTAAATTATAACCATAATTGCTATAACTTATATTTCCTATGTAAAATTTTCTTTGATGACTTTTTATCCATTTATCAAGGTACTTTAATATATGTTTATACATTTTGATAAGTTAGTAAACCATATTAATAAACTAGAGGCCCGATGCACAAAATTCATGCAGTAGTAGGCCTTTCTTCCCCTGGGTGCCAGCACCAGCTTCCCTTTGGCACTTGGGACCTGGCTTCCCTCACAGCCCTGGCTTTGTCCGGAAGGTCATTCGGAAGGTCCAGTCCAATTAGCATATTACACTTTTATTATTATAGATACTCTGTCAAGCACTTGGATAATTTTTTTATCAGAAATCCTATCTAATAAAGAGGGAATATGCAAATTGACCATCACACCATATCAAGAAGGTTGCACCCATAGCAGAGACAGGTATCCCATAATACCAGATGGCTATGCCCACAGTGAAGGCCAAGTTCGTGGCTCTGGGCTGGTGCAGTGGACCTGAGGCTACACCCTCTCACCTAGTGGGACTTCACAGGGGACCTCAGGCTGCACTTCCTGCCCTGGCTCCAGGCCAGGACACCTCAGGCCACATCCCCTACCCAGCGAGGCTTGGTGGGAGACCTCAGGCTGCATACCCCACCCTGGAACTGGGCCAGGGGAACTGAGTCTGCTCCATCCTGCCTGGCAAGGCTTGATAGGGGACCTCAGGCCATGCCCCCTGCCCCTGAGACGAGCAGGGTACCTCAGGCTGTGCCCTCCACGCTGACACCCAGCCAAGGACCTGAGGCCATGCCCCTTACCCCAGGATCAGTCCAGGGGACCTGAGGCCATATCCTCTGCCATGAAGAGCTTGATAGGGGACCTGAGGCTATGCCCTCTGCCCCGCAGGGCTTGACAGGGATCTCAAGGCATGACTACAGCCCTGGCCTAGGCCAGGGAACCTCAGGCTGCACACCTTGCCCTGGTGCCAGCCAAGAGATCTGAGGCTATGCTCCTCCCCACCTGGGGGGGCTTGCTGGGGGACCTTAGGCTGTGCCCCCTGGCTCAGGCCAGGAGACCTCAAGGTACACCCCCACCCCAGGCTGGGGGACCTCAGGCCATGCAACCTGAGGCCATGCCCTCCACTTGGTAGCCTTGATGGGGGTGGGACCAACTGGGTCTGGATCTAACCCAATGGGGTTGGGTTTGGCCGGGTCTGGGTCTCATAATTTTGCGGCACATTTGGGTGGGTAGGGACTTGACTCTGGTCCCCATGGCATGCTCCAGATTCTGACAGGAGGAAGATTTTCGTATACATTTCACTAATTTTCATTCATCTCTGACACTTCTATTATAAAGAAAGAGCAAATAGCAATATTAAAATATTTCCTTTAATTCTATTTTAATGTGCACAAATTTCATGCAACTAGGTCACTAGTACTGAAATAATACTCTAAGATAGACTGTATTATTACTTTCAATTTTACAAGTAGAGAAACTTGGCCACTTGTATTAACCTCTCCTTCCTTCCAAACCTTATTGTATAAAAGATTAGTGTAAGATTTTAGCCTCATCCTCTGTTGAAATTTGTTAGTTTTTTTTTTTTCCCTCTTCCTAGAAGACTTTCATGCTGAGTCCATGGAGTGAAAAAAAAAACATTCTTTTATTTTGTATCATCGACAGTACCAAGGGCTTCAATTGCCATTTAGCAACTCTTTATTTTATTAATATTTATAAAGTTTCTTACTTAGAAATCCATAATAATGTCACCCACATCATGTACTATGTCCTTGTTTTTGTTCCTCTTCCTCCCCATTTTTCTTTTTCGTTAGCTTCCTTCTTTCATATATTTTTTCTTTCTAAGAAAAGTTTGACCTATTTCTGAGTATGAGCAAGAGTGGGTAAAGGGAAAGAGAACACATTGGCTATATGTTACATTCATCAAGAACCATAGATTTAGCCTTATTTTGAAATGAAGTTCCACACATTTCCCTAGACAGGATTGAAAGCCTAAAACATTCATCATTCAACTTTAATTTTTAATTGTATACTTTGAAAATATGGTTTAGCTTTTCTGATGAAGATTAGGGCTTCCTTCTTTTGGGGCCTCCGGATCCCAAATGAGAATGAGCGCCAATCTCTCTGAGGCTCCCTGCGACTATAGTGAAAAGTTATTTTCAACCCTTTAATTTACAAAAGACACCTGGCAGCATGTACGCTATCTCAGTGGCTTGTCTCTCCCTCTGTAACTTTCCTTTCATGCCTACCCCTTTGTCATCTTATTATCTTATTTGTAGCTCTGCATACCTTGTCACATGTCCCTTTCTCTCTGATCTTCAGATAGGCCTGAGAAGTACATGTGTGTATGCACACGTGTGCATGAGGTGTGGAGGTACACAGAGGAGGGGGTGGAAAGAAGTGGAATAAAGGTGGTGCAGGGTTATGTCCACTGGTGCCATTGTCATCCCAGGGCCCTTCACTATTATACCTTTTGTTTGTTTCTTCTTCTTTCTTTTTTTGAAACCATTAATACTAAGAATAGTGACACTTCTTTTAGAATATGATATGAAAGTACACTTCTGATGTGAACTTATTTTTCTTTAGCACTTTCTGCGTAAGATCCTAGTAATTTAACCCAGACTGAACCTGTCTTTCTTTTTGTGTTCAGTAGTGAGGACTAGAAGGAAGGTTTGGAGGCCACATAATGTGAACGTAAATTTGTTAAAGGTTGCTTTGGTTTTATGATTTTCATAATCTACTCCATTATAATTTCTAACATCTGATAGCTCTTTGAATATGTAAAACTTCTCTGTTTCTTGCAGTACTGGAAGAGACGTGTATATTTATATCCCATGTCTATTTGACCCTCTTTTTAGACATGACAAGTTATAAGAAGCTTAAAATATGGGAAGGGAGAATTAAGTTTCTCACGTACCAGTTTGAGAATGAGTCAGAACATTTAATGGTGTCTGAGTGATTTTGTGGTAAATTAGCCAGGGACACTAGAGTACATTACTTTCACTCCCTCCCCACTTGCAAATTCAAGTAAAATCCAGTGTGACCAAGTCAGCTAACAAAGGCAGGCAGTCCAAAGAAGGTCTGAAATTTACCAAGAAATCTCACATATTTTCTTCTGCATTTTGGTTAGCCACCTTATCAATTATCCAAAGGAGGCATATGAGGGGTGAATGTACGATTTGAAGTTTTATGCTGGAGCAAATAGCTGTATAAAACTTGGAGCTGAACTGACAGACTCTTACAACCATAATGAATAGTTTCAGGGCATTCTCCATCAAGTGTTCCTCAGATAAGCAGTTACAAAGTTGCTGTTATTATGTGCTGCCATCCGGTGTCCATGTTGTAGAATGCAAACCAAGCTGATGCTCAAAGAGTTTTGGTATTTTTTTGTTTTTTGTTTTTTGTTGTTATTTTCTTTTGTTTGTTTGTGTTTATATTTGTGGTTTTCTTCTTGTATTTCCACCTTCACAACTCACAATTTGTTTTAAGAAAGTCCTTTAAGTGTCTCTAATTGCGTAAATCATTGTCTTTATTTGAACTTAGTTTCTCTTCCTAATTGTAGTAAGCACCTTGTCCAAAGTAGATGTGATTTGTTTTCATACAAAAAAATAAATAAAGTAAATGCCTGCAATTCTTATATCTGTTCCCTGCACTGAGTCACTACCCTCAATATCAATGCCTCACATGACTGATGATACCCTGGAAATTTGTGGGGAGTCTGGCTTACCTATTCCTAGGACCTCTGACTTAGTGAAATGGGATAGTTCTTGGTTTATGTGTCTTACTTAATTCTTAAGTCCATTCAAGTGTTTTTTTTATCTTTCCTTGTGAGAAATAAAAAAGTGTGCTCTCATATTTAAGATGAGGCATTAATTGGCTCCAACCAGTGAATACATTTGCCTGGTGGCCATCATGGGAAGATAGGAATAAAAGAGCTTGCAGTTCATCAGTATGGTAGAGTCTAGATCAGGCTATAAATTGACCTTTTTCCAAAAAGAAAGACATTCAAGTAACGACAACAGTTTTATATCTTCCTTTCTCAGAGCCTTTCATGAAGCTCTGCATACACATGCCTTAATAGGGCTAAGGAAGAGTTGCATGCTGCCTACTCTAGAAATAGTTGATGCAGTAGAATGAACATGGCCTTAAAGGTCCAGGAGATGTGACCTCAATCCCGCATTTATGATTTCTGTGCCCTTGAGTAGGCTTCAGCCTCACTAAGCTTCAGTTTTCTCACCTGTAAAATGAGTATACTCTCCATCTTCCAATGTTGTTTAGAGGATTTATTTGTTTCCATGTTTATTCCATCTTCTCTGAGTTATAGGTAGACTTCTTGAGATATCTCTTATTTGCTTTTATACATTGAATCCCTGGAACTGTGTCTGTCATGTGGTAAATGCTCAGTAGATACTTGTGATTAGCTTAGAAATTAAATTAGTTGATGCATATAAAATACCAGGTCATCTGATTGACACAAGTCCAAAAAGTCAGGAAGACTTCTAGAAAGCTTAGGTATTGTCACTAGAATTATAAATTAGCCAAAATATACTAAACCAGAAGTGTTAAATCTTTTTTTTTTAAATGCTAGGAATGACACACCAAAACTCTAGGGAACTAAGAAACAGAAATTGGAAATGCAGGAGATACGTGACTTAGCAGTCCTTGTTAATGAATAACAGCAAACACGGAGCGGGAAAAATCTAAATGTGTGACCTTCCTAAAATATATACTTTTTTACTCAAAAACTTTCAGCAGGTACCTGCTAAATGTCAGATTCTGTGCCCAGAAGTGGGAAAGCTCTAAGAGGTTAGGGATAATGTCTCTTTGGGGGAACTAGAAGGGTAGAGGGCCTTATGTTCCATCCTGAAAACAGCTTCATCCTCAAAAGGTCTATTTTGAGAGTTTCATTAGATGGTTCTAGAGTCACTTGTCCTGGCTAAGCTATATACACTTGCAAAAATTACTTATTTTCTGAACAACAGTCACCTATAAGGATTTCATTGCATTCAGAAAGCATGAAAGAAAGGTTCAAATCAAAGCAAAACCTTGCCAAATGACACTTTTCACACTCTCTCCAGAACTGACAATGCCTTCAAAAGACTCAGTGTATTCGAGTAGTAAGGTTAAGAAGCTCTTCCACTGATATTCTAAGAACTACAGCAATACAATGAGCCAAACCTATTAGATGGTCAAACCTATCAGATGGACAGAACAGATAGTGTAAGGATGATGGTTAAGTCTCTAGAGCAGCGGTTCTCAGGGGGTTGTCTAAGACCATCAGAAAACACATATTTCCCATGGTCTTAGGAACCAACAAACCGCTCTCGGTGTAGCAAAGTGTAGCAATGTAGTTTACTGTTGTTATATGAAGACTGTTACCCATGCTACACCATGATTCAAGACAAAAAATTTCATTTATTTGTAATTAGAAATAAATATTTCACAATATATAATTACATATTGTTTTTGTGATTAATCACTATGCTTTAATTATGTTCAATTTGTAACAACGAAAATACATCCTGCATATCAGATATTTACATTACAGTTCATAACAGTAGCAAAATTACAGTTATGAAGTAGCAACAAATAATTTTATGGTTGGGGGTCACCACCACATGAGGATCTGTCTTAAAGGGTCGCGGCATTAGGAAGGTTGAGAACCACTGCTCTAGAGTACTTTGTTCAGCAGAGGGGAGGTTCCAATCTAAGTCATCTAGTAAAAGTTGCTCCCATGAAGTGAATTCTCAGTCTCTTCCTAGTTTGTGCTGAGTTCTGGATGCAGGTGACTGCTTATCACAGAATAATCCCATAGAAGGGAAGAGACACAGGTACCCTCATTAGCAGCACACCTTTGTTTCTGGATTTAGGAAGAGTTAAAGGATCCATCATGTGACTCTAAAGCCAGTGCAACTTCTAAGGAAAGGAGAGAGCTTGGGAGTGTCTGGCCTTTGCCCAAACCTTTTAATAAGCATCAGGTAAAATAGTTTATAAGAGAGCTCAGATGGCTTATCTCTTGTTACAGGTTATGCACACTAGCTTTTATGATTAGAGAAATTTGACTAAAACTATGACAAAAATCTGACATTGACAGTCCCCTTACCCAAGATTGTGCTGCTTAATCCTTAAAAAATGACAGTATAAATTAATGAAAAGATTACAGTACAGGCTTTGGAGTCAGAGAAATTGGGTATGACTCTGAAATTAAAGTATGAGGCTTTCAATTACCTAAACTCTGAGAACCATGTTTTCCATATTAGTACCTTTGACATCTATTTTGTGAAGCTAAACTTCCATTAGACAATCAAACTTATGCTAAGTACTCAAAATATTATTTGTGCTAATTATTTTTAAAGTAACCATGAAAAAGTGAAATGAATTTGGGACATCTAAAAGGCTGACAGGATAATTTTCTTCTTCCTTATGAATCAAAATTATTTTAAGCCAGTTGGGAAAATCTTTACTCTTATTCTAATACTGTAAAGACATTATTTGCAGTTTATAAATTCAAAACAAAATAGCACTGTATGCAAAGTGTCAGGACTGTGCCTATTACTAAGGCTTCAAAACCTGCATTTTAAAAAAAATATATTTTATTGATTTTTTACAGAGAGGAAGGAAGAGGGACAGAGAGTTAGAAACATTGATGAGAGAGAAATATTGATCAGCTACCTTCTACACACTCCCTACTGGGTATGTGCCCGCAACCAAGGTACATGCCCTTGACTGGAATAAAATCTGGGACCCTTGAGTCCACAGGCCAATGCTCTATCCACTGAACCAAACCAATTAGGGCAAAAACCTACATTTCTTACCCTCTTTGGCTTGTTCTTCAGATTTCCCTAATGGAACGTTTCAAGGCAGTTCAAAGTTCTATTGTAGAATCATGAGATAATTGAATTTCATGCACTTCAATACTAACTAGTCCCAGCTCCAGGTTTAAGAAAGGGAAGAATAATGCCAGTAAGTCCCATAAATGATCAACATCTGAAACAGATTAAAATCAGAACTATTTATCCAGGATTTGCTACAGACAGGAAGCAAATAAGATATAGTCTCCCTGCCAAGAGGTGAAAAATAGAGTTGGAAATATAACAAGCAGGTTAAATATGAGTTTTACCATGTTCCATTCTCCCTGATCACATGCAGTCAAAATTAGAGGGGGAAATAATAGATGCCCATTCTAGACCAGCATGTTTCCAATGTTTCCCTGTTCTCGATATCTGTGGCCCTCCTAATATTATGGGACCATCTAATATGACCTCATGAAGAGAAGGCTAAGGCTACTCTAATTCACTTGCTGCTACCTGAAAGAACAAATGGGCACTAGGGTGAAGGAGAGAAAAAGTCTACATATTTATTTTTCTTTATTCCCACCCCCTTGCTCCCCAGCATCTTTATTATCATTTGATTGAAAAAGTGACTCTTCATTTGAAGAAAAGTAGATCTAAGAACATAGTGTTTATATTTGCAAGTTCGAAAATACACATTGTTTCTGTTTGTTATGTTATTTTTTTTAATGTGATGATACATCAGTAAGATAGCTTCAGGCATGTAAGAGCAGCCTAATCTCATAAATATCAACTTGATTGAGTCAAAGCTGTCCTTTCAATCAAGCCCCTAGATCCTAAAGGACAAGTGGAAATTAAATTACACAAAGATCTTGACTGGTCATTTAAAATATATATATATATATATTTGTGTAGTTTTCTATTAACCTGAATAAAGTCTTTCTGTAAACTTCTTTTTGAAACCACTTTTGTAAAATTAAGTAAGCTGTTTTGAAATGAGTGTTAAACTAACACAAATTACAGCAATGTGATATACTGGGTAGAAACTTATTTTGATAAACATCAAGAAATACAAAGAAAAATTAAAAGCTGTGATTTTACCACCTGAATTAACTGTTGTTATATCCAGCTTTTCCCCGCATGCCAAAGTTTAATCATTGACTCAGTAAATTCCTATTTAGTGTCTACTTGTCCAAGGCACTGTGCTAGGCACTGGGGAATGTTTCTATAAAGATAAACAACTTTCTGTCATTTTAGGCTTTTTAAACATAAGGAGATAGAAATGAAGTTTGTAAAAACTAACTAATTTGTCATAAATATTATGTGAGAACGTTCTAGAAGGCACATTGGAGGACGTAATATTCAAACTTCCAATCAATAAGAATTAATAAGAAGAGGAGCCTGGGATGTGTGAGGACACTTTTAGGTAAACAGCCTGCTGTTATAAATTGCATATTGTATTATGGTCTTCATTAAAATCCTCTCATATCAATATTCTTTTATATCAGAGGTGGGAAACCTTATTTTCTGCCAGTGGCCATTTGGATATTTATAACATCATTTCCTTAAATATAATTCACTTAATATAAATTCATGTTGCTATGAAAAAAGCTCCTAGATTTATTGAATTTTGAGTCCCGCCTCTGGTTGCCTTGGCAGAACCAGACCAAATGATTCCACGGGCCACACACAGCCTGCAGGTCGGACGTTCCCCACCCCTATTATATAGCACCCCTCTTTTCCATTCTTGGAATCTGTTATGTGCAGCTTATATACCAACCTCTTCTTTTTTGATATTTTAGGAAGAGAATTAAGAAATAATTATCCAATTCATTCTTGTGCACACAACTTGTGAGATGATTTCTGTAGGGATACATTTAAATTCATAAGAATGGACTTGTTCACTCAAAACATATACATATTTATAAAGATTTTTATAAAGCATATTGCTTAATTCATTCCAGAAAAGATGTGCTAGTTTATACTCCCACCAAACTTGTATGGGAAAATACATTTCTCCACATGTTCAAGAAACCTTGGTATTATTCCTTCAAATTCTTGCCAATTTGATTGGCAAAGAGGTAAAAAAGCATTTCACTCTTTTTTATTTTATTGGTTTGATTTCTAGTGAAATTCAACATTAAAAATATTTTGAATTAGGAGCAGCACATTAGCTATTTAGTGTTTAAGACTCAGAAATATATTAAATCAATTATGAGAAGTAACAATGAAAGAAGGTGTTCTGATTCCTATTTTTTACTTTGCCATATTTGGCTTGCTGAAGGAACAACCTTTTTTTTTAAAAAAAAAAAAATATATATATATATATTTTTTTTTTTTTTGAGGGAGAATTCAAGATGGTGGCATAGGTAAACTTCTACACTGCTGCCTCACACAACAATTTCAAAACTACAACTAAAAGACAGAGCAGATATCATCCAGAAACACGGGAAAGCTGGCTGAGTGGAAATTCTACAACTAGAAGGTAAAAGAGGGGCTCACGAAGACCCAGAGGAGCTGTAAAAAGCTGAGGTACAGAGACTCGCATGTGGAGAGAGCGGGTGCCTGAGTACCTGGCTGGTTTTCTCTGGCAGGAGGGAAATGGAGACTCTCAAAGGCATTGAACCCCTTATCTTACGACACTAAACCCCAGATCCAGCCAAAACTCATACGGGGAGAGTTTGGACTATGAAAAGGGAGAGGTGCATGGAAATTTAGGGGAGTCGCAAAAGATCAGAGGTCTGTTGGCGCGCACGGCACTGTGCAGAGGACAGATTGCTGATTGTGCCGCTGGCTCTCCAGAGTGGGCGGAGACAGACCCTCCTAACTGTGCCACTTCTGACTCCACTAAGCCCCTGTTTTGGGTGAAACCCTGGGGACCTAGACTCCTGTGGTCCTGGAGCGCAGGGTAGCCAGAAAGGCAGTGGTCTAGAGGCACTGCGGGTATACGCACTCAAGGACCGCTCCAGAGATTACCAGTCACATGAGGCTCAGGGGCCGTGGAGGGCAGGGCCAACTGGAAGGCAAGACGGTCCCTTAAGCCCTGAGACTCCACCAATCCCAAGCTCAACAGAGAGGCTTCTGCGGTTTTGCAAGTCTGGTATCATAAGGCTGAATCCAACACAGTTCTTCTGGCATAGAGAAAATGCCGAGACAAGGGAAGGGATCACAAACAAAAGAAATGGAGGAAAACAAAAGATTGGATATAGAGTTCAAAACCACGCTTATAAGGTTTTTCAAGAATATGCTAGAAAAGTTGGATAAAGTTAGTGAGAGCCAAGAGGAGATGAAAAAGGACCAACTAGAGATGCAAAAGGACCAACTAGAAATTAAACATACACTGACTGAAATAAAAAATAGTATACAGAGTCCTAACAGCAGACTAGAGGAAGGCAAGAATCAAGTAAAAATTTTGAAATATAAAGAAGCAGAAAACATTCAACTGGAAAAGCAAGAAGAGAAAAGAATCCAAAAATGTGAAGATAATGTAAGGAGCCTCTGGGACAGCTTCAAGCGTACCAACATCAGAATTGTGGGGGTGCAAGAAGAAGAGAGAGAGCAAGATACTCAAAACCTATTTAAAGAAATAATGACTGAAAACTTCCCACATCTGGTAAAAGAAATAGACTTACAAGTCCAGGAAGCACACAGAACCCCATATAAAAGGAATCCAAAGAGGACCACACCAAGACACATCATAATTAAAATACTAAGAGCAAAAGACAAAGAGAGAATATTAAAAGCAGCAAGAGAAAAACAGTTCATTACCTACAAGGGAGCACCCGTACGACTGTCAGCTGATTTCTCAACAGAAACAATGCAGGCCAGATGGGAGTGGCAAGAAATATTCAACGTGATGAATAGCAAGAACCTACAACCAAGAATAATCTATCCAGCAAAGCTAACATTCAGAATTGAAGGGCAGATAAAGAGCTTCACAGATAAGAAAAAGCTAAAGGAGTTCATCAACTCCAAACCAGTATTATATGAAATGCTGAAAGGTACTCTTTTAGAAGAGGAAGAGAAAAAGGTAAAAGCCAAAAAATTATGAACAACAAATACATATCTATCAACAAGTGAATCTAAAAATTAAGTGAATTAAAAATGTGATGAACAGAATAAACTGGTGAATATAATAGAATCAGGAGCACAGAAAGGGAGTGGACTGATAATTCTCAGGGGGGAAGGGGTGAGGGGTGTACAGGGAGAGACTGGACAATAATCATACACCTATGGATGAGGTCAATGGGAGGAAGGTAAGGGCAGAAGGAAGGGTGGGAGCTGGGTGGAGGGGTGCTATGGAGGGGAAAAAAGAGAAACAAATGTAATAATCTGAATAATAAAGATTTAATTAAAAATATATATATTTTATTGATTTTTCACAGAGAGGAAGGGAAAGGGATAGAAAGTTAGAAACATCGATGAGAGAGAATTGATCAGCCACCTCCTGCACGCCCCCTACTGGGGATGTGCCTGCAACCAATGTACCTTCCCTTGACTGGAATGGAACCTGGGACCTTTCAGTCTGCAGGCCGACACTCTATCCATTGAGCCAAACCGGTTTTGGCGAAACAACCTTTTTTATGGAGTGGGTATTTCAGGGAACATGGATACATTAAAACTGAAATTTCAGTAGTTGAAAAGAATTTGGGGAGGATATAAAAATTGAGAAACTTTTACTATAAATGCCATGATCTTTAAAAATTACAGAATGTCCTTATATTACCCAAATTCCATATCACCTATCAACTGTAATAAAGAAAATACTTTTAGGAATTCTAGTTAAAAATATAGCCTCTACTTAATCAAAATGTTGCTCATAATTTATCTATGAATTATTTCTTTAAGTGATAATGCTTTTTTCCTTTATTTTTCCCAAGGAAAAACTGGTCTACTTCCTGGATTGTCCTTTCCAGTCGAAAAATTGAATTTTACAAAGAATCCAAGCAACAGGGTCTGCCTAATATGGTGGGTAGTTTCTGCTTATATTTTCATCTTTGCATAAATTCCATTGAATTAAAAATTTGGACTTATATCCATAGGCCATGGACATGGGCAATAGGTAGTGAAGATCTAGGGTCAAGGTAAGGAGTGGGAGGAGGGGGGATTATAGATATCTGTTATACTATCAACAGTAAAAAATATATATATATTTTTTAAAAAGTTTAGATTCAGCAAAAAATCACACTAAAACCTCAAAGCTACCACCATCTGAAAGTAGATGAAGGAAATGGCTCAATAAACTTTTAATCAGATGAAGGGAAAATAGAACTTGGTGTCCCTTTTATTAAGTGGTGCATTTGGAAAATAATCACAAAATAAGATGAATGGTGAGCAGCTATCTGGTAATACCAAGGTAACCCTTTAAATTAAGCTGCCATTTATAAACACTTTATTCTTATTTATGAAATGATCACTCAATGCAGCTACTTGCTCAAATAATGTATTATAAAGTGTGTTATAAAATGCATTAGTAATAAATGCTTAACGGATGAGACTATGGGAAGCTGTTTTAAAGAATATTATAAGACATAAATCGTATTAAACTATGTATGTGCATCTTTAATACATGAATTTAAGTTGTTATCTAGCATGCTATAAAGTGCTTCACGCATTAATAAATAATAATAAACTGTTTATAAATGGCACCTTAATTTAGGGTGCTACCAATGAGGAAACATTCTCAGTTAACAAAGTGATGTTTTATCTTAGTCTAGCTGGGATATTCACAATATCCCACTAACCTTTCTGAATATATCTATGACTCCATCTAATGGAGCTAACACAATTTCTGTTTCCTCTGGTTATTACAAAGTGAAATTTGTAGGGTGTGTCTATTATACCTGGAGGAGGGCCTCACATGTGCCCACAGGAATTTGACAGTGATAGTAAGTAGGAACATTTTTTTTAGTTATTGGGTCAATTCAACCTCTAAATCTTGCTGCCCAAACACCAGTGCTGCCACAGTATGTAGGAGACAGTGGGCCAGCAACTAATCTGACAGCCTCCTGATTAGGAAGGACTACAGGCAGGAACCCACCTGCCATACCCCATCAGCCTGATGGGCCACAGGGAAAGGGGTGCCTGGCAGGAGTCAACCACAATGAACTAATTTGTATTTGGCAGGTAATGAAACGATGGAAAGTTCTTTGCTTTCTAGCCACTAGTCATGTATGCTATGTAATCCTCTTTAAATAGAAAATAGAAAATCATTTGCTAGGAGACATTTTTATTTAAAGGAGATGATTTTAGTAAGAACAAAAGGTAACATTTGGCTTGTTCCTGATAATTGCAATAGCCTTTATCCCAAAGTGGCTTGCTGATTTTGGAATCTCCGTGCAGGCCAATCTGTAAACTAATTATGAATAAATTAAAAATACATCTCAGGCCTTTGTATTTTTAATCCAAACTGCCTCAGAAATTTGTTTTAAGGTTTTGTTTTGTTTTTATTTTTTGGCCACAGTAAGGTTAAGATAATCTTTTTAAGAAAAATAAAGTACCCCTAAGGGCCAGGCACAAAACAGCCCCCACACTCTCATAGACCCTTTGTCTTCTCTTGAATGAGTTCTAAAGGGAAGGAAGTTAGTCTGGGAGGGCAGGCACATGCCTAAATGAGTGTGGTTACTGAGAAGATGATTTTCCTCCTCCCAGAGGACCATATCCCACTGGGCAGAGTTTATGCAAATGTGCTGGGAAAATGGGAGTGATTTGATTTCAAGTTGAAGAATTTGGTTTATATTTATTATTTTAATCTCCTTGTATTAGAAGATAACATTATCAGCTGTTGAATTTTAAAATTCCCTTTTAGATGATAGGAAAACCTTGCAAGTCAGTTTACTAATCTCATGCCTCCAATTCAACCTTAGAAATTGTTGTACATTGACAATAGATTTTACTTGTAGAAGAAATTTGTTAACAGGTTTTGGTAGTTGTTGGGCAGTCCCTAGTTAGGACTTCTGGCTCCATTTTCAATGATTTTACGGTTTCTCCTGTGCACTCATTGTCTTCAAAGGGAATTCAGGGCAGGAACCAACTGTGCTTTGTGGTAATTGGGGAAAAGAATTACATATTCGTGTTTGTGCTGCATGAATTGTCTTGCTATTCAACTTCTTGGATACATTTCTAACCAAGTATTAAAGGCCTAGTGGGATAGCCCACATTTCCCAATTCCAGCCTTGGAGAAACGATACGATAATTGCCAGGCTTGATTAAAGATGCTGTGGTTTTGTTTTGAAAGAGATTTATGCCCCAATTTCTGAATTTTTCTTGTGCCCCCTTACACATGTCCTGGTGTTCATGTGCTTCTGGGGAAAAGACTGTCCTTCCCTCAAAGGGGTCAATAGAAATTGTCTGAGTATGTTCAGATGTGGTTTAAAAGAGTAAGTGGCATTTTAATCTTTACAGGAATGCTCTTTGAATGTTAATGCAGTGGTAAACTAAGCAACCTAGGAGCAGGACTTTGAAGTTCAACTGCAGTGAACTCCATTCTAGTTTTGCCATTAGAAGCTGACAGTTACCCAAATTCTCTGAGCTTTAGAATCCTCATCTCTAAAATGAGGATAGTGTTATCTCCCAGCATAATTAGTAAGGAATAGAATTAGTTAATAAGATAAACAGCTAAGACCGGTTTGGCTCAGTGGACTGAAGGGTCATAGGTTCGATTCCAGCCAAGGGCATGCATGCACCTTGGTTGCAGGCACTTCCCCAGTGGGGGTGTGCAGGCGGCAGCTGATCAAGGTTTCTCTCTCATCGATGTTTCTAGCTCTCTGTCCCTCTCCCTTCCTCTCTGTAAAAAAATAAATAAAATTTTAAAAAGATTAAAATCAAACACAGTAACTATAAAATATTTATTATATTCTATTATAGTGTACTATATTAAAATAAATAAATAAATAAATAAATAAATAAATAAATAAATAAATAAATAAAAAGAGGTAATATGCAAATTTATCCAGGATGCCATAACTGTCATGACCTGACAAATTTGCATATTACCTCTTTATAGACTGTACACACAGATGGGGAGGAGGGGACTGCTTTACAAAGAGGCAAGCCATGATGGCACAGGCAACTAGCAGGCGTGCAGAGGGCAGGGAGCAGGGCCTGCCAGTGCCACAGTGAAGCACAGGGCAGAGCAGGCTCATAGAGATCACAGGAGCTGAGTGGCAGGGGGGCTTGCCCAGGCCACCACTACTGGGAGAAAGCATCCCAGAAGGCCCATCTCTGCATGTGAAAACACTTTTCTTGCAGCTCATTGGCTAAGCTCCCTGTATGCCAGAGAGAACACTTTTTCTTAGAGCTCATTGGCTAAGTTCCCTGTAGGCCACTCTCAGAGCACTTGATAACTTCAATAATAAGAATCCAAGAAGGTAATCTAGAGTTTTTCCACCTCACTCCTGGAAGAAAAAACAAAGGTCTGTTGCTAGAGGGGCTAAGAAACGTCATAGCCTGCCCTAGCTGGTTTGGCTCAGTGGATAGAACCTTGGCCTGCCAACTGCAGGGTCTGGGTTCAAATTTGATCAAGAGCATGTGTCTAAGTTACAGGCTCCTCCCTGGGTGGGGCCCAGGTCAGGGCTTATGCAGTAGGCAACCAATCGAAGTATCCCTCTCACATTGATGTGTCTCTCTGTCTTTCCCTCTCTCTTCCACACTCTTTAAAAATCAATGGAAACATATACTCAGGAGAGGATTAAAAAAAAGACAAAAATGCCATATCCTATGAAAGAGACATCTTAAAAATGCCTAAAGAAAGTTGTTATTTTATTTTTATTTTTTTGTGGTGAAGGGACTAGAGTCGTGTTGATGAAAATACGTTGGCAGTCAGCAGTGGCAGCAGCAGTAGGGTGATGGGGGTGGCGCCTTCCCCTAATTAGCCCGCAGAGGGAGGCCAGAGTGCGGTTTAGGTGCAGGCCTAAGCCATCAGTAGGACATCCCCTGAGGCTCCTGGACTGTGAAAAGGTGCCAGCTGGGCTGAGAGACCGCCCCCACCCCCCATTCCAGTGCACAAATTTCATGCACTGGGTCTCTAGTCTGAATATATTTATGATATTCTACAGTAAATCATTTAGAAAATAATAACCCAATTGTTCCCCTATGTTAGTTTTGCAATTGAACTGATTTAGACACATACAGAAGATAAATTAATTCAAGTTTCACCAGTATGTACATTCTCCAAGAAGACAAACATATATGCTCATAGATAGCATAAAATATTGTGTCTGAGCACTGAGTAATTCTGAAAATGAAGCCATCCCTTCATTGGGACTTTAGATGTACCTTCCTGCACATCCATATACATTTTCCTTCATTGACTCTTCCCCTTATGGCTTTCACATTTCATATAGCATGTCACCAGAATGTTGTGCCTGATACCACATTCCATGTTTGGCAATTTTTTATTCTCACCAACATTGTTTCAGTTCTCTTTTAAGTCACATTTTTATTGAAAGTTGCCCTTTCCCTTAAATAGACACAGAAACACTTTACTGGTATTTACGAATTATTGATTCTTAGGCTCTGGGTCCTCAGTCAACTATGCAAGGGAAAGGAGAACTGACCTATTTTTTGTTTTTGTTTTTATTTTTGTTTCTATTTGCTTTTAGTAAGGGCATCAAAGAGTAACTTACCACCTACTGCCACTCTCATTTTTTAACAGTAAAAGGACATATAAAATACTAGTCCCAAGCCTACATAGGATAAAACCTAAGAATGAAAGTCTTTAGCAAGACAGAAAACTGTCCCCTTTCAGTGTGCACTTACGTTGTCTCTGTGTTGTTCACCTCAGACCAGAGAAAGTTTGGTGCTAAGTGGCCAACACTTCAATGAGGCACAGCATTTGAAAACCACTAGTGTCCTTAGATCTGCATGTGCTGTATGATGAAGGAAAGGACAGTGTTCCTAGTCTCATAGATTTCCATATATTCTGATTTTTAACTCACTTTAAAATTTTTAGATATTGTCATTGGAAACTAATACAGAAGCAATTTTTAGTAAACTATATAAAACATATACAAATATTTTAAATTATTCATCAAACTCCTGTATAACCACCACCCAGGTCAAGATATAGATCCCATCAACCCTAGAAGCACCACCCCTTGACATTTGTCCTTAAGTCAACACAAACTCATCCATGACCCACAGGGTTAAATTGCATTTATTCATTATTTTATTACCTTTCATTATTTTCCCACCTATATCTATGCACCTTAAAAAATATAGTTTATTGCTGAAACCGGTTTGGCTCAGTGGATAGTGTTGGCCTGTGGACTGAAAGGTCCCAGGTTCAATTCCGGTCAGGGGCAGTATCTTGGATGAGGGCACATCCCCAGTAGTGGGTGTGTAGGAGGCAGCTGATTGATGTTTTCTCATTGATGTTTCTAACTCTCTATCTCTCTCCCTTCCTCTCTGTGAAAAATATATTAAAAAATATATAGTTTACTTTGTTTTTGAATTTCTATATATGGACTCATAGTACATGTTTCTTTTGGTTTTTGCTTTTTTCTATCAATATGTCTTTTTTTTCTTTTCTTTTTTTTTTCATTCTTCTATATTTTTCTCTACTTCTTTGTTTCTGTTCTGGTAGTGGCCTACCTAGGATTACAACATTGATACTTATCAAATATTTTACCCTCTTCCAAAACATTGGCTTAAAATATGTTTATTTAAGTCTTTTTAAAACTGTGTTTTTATTGATTTCAGAGAGAGGAAGGAAGAAGGAGAGATAGAAACATCAATAAGAGAAAAATATCATTTGGCTGCCTACTGCACACCCCCCACTAGGGATCGAACCCAGAATCTAGGCATGAGCCCTAATCTAGACCAGAACTGGGGATCTTTTGATGCAAGAGACAATATTCAACCAACTGAGCCAGGCTATTTATCTCTTTTTAAAATGTAATTTATTCATTTTATTTTTTATCTATTTTTAAAATATATTTTTATTGACTTCAGAGAGGAAGGGAGGGGAGAGAGATAGAAAACATCAGCAATGAGAGAGAATCATTGATCACCCTGACTGGGAATCAAATAGTGACCTCCTGGTTTGTAGGTTGGCCCTCAACCACTGAGCCATGCAGGCCTGGCTATTTTTTTCTCCTACCACCATTTATTCCCCCTACCTTGTCGTCCTCTAATCCCTCCTCTCTCTGCAATCACCACACTGTTGTACTGTTGTTTGTGTCCATGAGTTCTCTCTCTCTGGCTCAATCTCCTTTCTTATGTATATGCTTCGGCTGTTGTATATTTTAATTTACTCTTTTTCTTTTTTCTTTAACACCACTAGACATTATTCATTCTCTTTTATGTATAGAGTCAATGTTGGTTTCCATTTGCCCAATATTTACCATGTTCTTTGCTATTTATTTCTTCCTAAATCTTAAACCTTCCTTCTAGGATCACTTTTCCTTCTGTTTAAAGTGTATTCTGAGAGATTCCTGTAGTGAGGGTCTTGTGGTGACAATCTGTCTCAGTGTCTGTTTGTTTCTAAATGTCTCCATTTCTCCCTTAGTCTGGAAATATATATTCTCTCTGGATATAGAATTTTCACTGGGCAGTGGTTTTCTTTCATCACATCTAATATATCATTCCACTGTTTGTGTGTGTGTGTGTGTGTGTGTGTGTGTGTGTGTGTGTGTGCATATGTTTTGTTTGTTTTTTGAAATTTGATGTTTGTTCTTATATTTGAGTAGACTTGATCTCATTTTTTTTTACTGGACTCAGACTTAGAGGTAGAAGCTTTCAGAGAGGACAGCCTATGTCTCATTGCAATTTGTTCCTGACATTTTCCTTTGGCCTCTTTTATTTTCTTAGCCAAAAGTTTAACATCTTCTTTAGCCTCTTTCTAATTTTTCACAGTACATTGTTTCTTCAGAGCAATACACTGTTTCTGTTGCAGTACATGTGGAATACCAAGACACTGAATCTTGGGTGCTTTGGTCTGAGGTTTCTTACTGTCTTTGTATAGGGGCTTTCTCAGAACATATTGACAGACATAGTCTTATTTAGAGATAGAGAGTTTGCAGATTCTGCTAGATCTCTTGGGCTCCAGGCATTGGGGCACAATAGTATCAATGAGACCAGAAATACCTTTCTCCCCACTTTTAAACAATGAGCACATTAAAAACACTGAGATTGGCACCCACAATGGAATCCTGAATGGATTTGCACTTGGGTCTAGAACAGGAGTGCACCTGGGTCTAGAACAGGAGTGCCCCTTACCCAGCAGCAGTCAGACACTCTCCTTGGTGGGGAAGCTGTATTTGTCATCCCCACCACTGATTTCAACCACATAACCCTTCCATTCTTCACCCAGAGCGTCAGCAGCAACTTCTGTGGCCACACACCTCTCCTAGGAAGTACAATGAGTCATCCACTCCAATGAATCTCTGGCAGCCACTGGCCAGGAAAGCAATGCTCAGTTTCATTCCTCAAGCAGCCAGCTGCCTCTGAGGGGCCATGGAAAAGAGCACCACTGCTTTCAGTCATTTGTGACTGGATCAAGAAGTTACCTGCTTGTCCACAGTTTCACCATGATGCATGCAGATGTCAGTTTCCTTTTATTTCCCCTGCCTGGATTGTTGGGCCTCTTGAAATTATGTATAACTACCATTAACATTTTTTAAGAAATTACTAGATAATATATTTTCAAATGTAGTTTCTTTTATATTCTCTCTCTCTTATTTTCTTTTACGCCTTTAGTTAAACCTATGTTAAGTTTGCTCACTCTATTCTCAACATGTTTTATATTCTTCTTTTTTTGATGTTTGTTTTTCTGAACTGAAATTTCCAAATAATTTATCTTGTTTTATATTCTGATTAATTAATTCAGTCCCCTTTGTGATAAACATTGTTTTCATCTCCATTATTGTAATTTTCCTTTCTAAAATTTACTTTGTCATGTGTTTTAATTGTTTTCTGCAACTATAACAAGATTCTTTTTTTTTTTTTTACTTGGGCAGCAGTGTTTTATATTCTGTCCAGTGATTCGAACATAAGAAATTTGGTCTCTTTCTACTGGTTGTCACCCATATTACTTTGTTTCCTTTATGTCTGGTTATCTTTGCCTGTGCACTAATCATTATTTAAATATAATGGGAGATTCTCTGAGGCCTGGAATAAATATGGCCTATTCCAGACCATTTTGCATTTTTCTCAAGGGATGTGAGACACTCCCAGTGACTGATTAGTTCAATCTAGGCTAACAGTTTAAAACTCTTAGATTAGCCAATATAATAAAAGCTTAATATGCTAAGTATCCAGTCATTCATTCAACCAATCAAAGTGTAATATACTAATGATATGCTAAGGCCACTCAACTGCTGCTAAGATGTGCACTGACCAGTTGCTATGACATGCACTGACCACCAGGGGACAGACACTCTGACAGGTAAGTTAGCTTGCTGCTGGAGTCTGGCTGATCAGTACTGAGCGAGATGGGCCAGATATACCCTGAAGCCCTCTTGTGGTCCCTCCCCAGCTGGCCAACTTCCTATGTCCCTCCCCAGCCCCAGTCATGTACTGGTGGGGTCCCTCAGCTTGGCCTTGCACCCTTTTACAATCTGGAACCCCCTGGGGGATGTCAGAGAGGTTTAGGCTTGATCCCACAGACTAGGCTGAAGGATCCCACTGGTGCACGAATTTGTGCACTGGGCCTGGTATGTACATAATAGTAGGGCTACAGCTATGTATAACTTCTCAGGGACAGAATTAGTCTTTACTCTTTGTGTTTTTCTTCTATCACATTGCTCATCTATAAAGGCAGTCTTCTTTATAATCCCTTGGGATTGCAGAAAACCACACATTTAATATTGGTTCTTCATTATCTTTTTTAAAAAAAAAATATGTTTATACTGATTTCAGAGTGAGGAAGGGAGAGGGAGAGAGAGATAGAAACATTAGTGATAAGAGAGACTTATCAATCGGCTGCCTCCTGCATGCTTCTGACCTGGGATCCAGCCCACTATCCAGGCAAGGGCCCTGACAGGGAACTGAACCCTGGACTTCCTGATTTATGGATGAATGCTCAACCATTGAACAACATCTGCTTGCGGGCAGTTCTTTTTTATCTTTTCCAAAGACCCTCAGGTAGTACTTTGTCCTTTATTCTGTGAGCTCAATTGACCTAAATTTAAATGTAGATTATAAACAGACTTCAGGCCTGGTGCATGAAAATTCATGCACTTGGGGGAAGAGGGGTTCTCAGTCCAGCCTGCACCCTCTTGCAGTTTGGAGCTCTCAGGAAATGTCCAACTGATGGCTTAGGCCTGCTCCCTACAGGCCTACCGCTGCAGGAGGTGACAGGGTGGGCTGATCAGGGGAGGGTGCCAGCTGGTAAGCAGCTGGCCCCACCTCCCAATTACCCCTCCACCACTGCTGGGTGGTGCCACCCCCCAATCGCCATCCCTCCCTCTGTCTGCTGACACACCTTGGCTGGCCTGGTGTCACCTGCTTGCTGGTCCCTTACCCCACCAAGTGTTCTGCTGTTCAGTTGATTTGCATATTACCATTTTATTATATAGGATGCCTTCAGGCAAAGGGCAGTATATTCTTCACTCGATATGCACTTTTTTCTCTCTGGGTTTAGAATTCCACATCCAAAAATTATTTTAATTCCCACTTTCCACTATCTTTTCAGCCTTTTGTTCTTTTGTGGGGAAGAAGGGAGGGAAGGGAGATATGGTGAAAATACATTCCCACCTGCTCTAAAGGAGTTTGATATTATAGATGGGGATACACATTAAACTAAAATGATATGAATGATAGGGAAAGGAGACAAGAGTGTACTGTTTTAGAAAGATCTCTTTGAGTTGATATTTGAACAGAGCTGAATGAAAATGTAGGAAGCGTTAGAGATATCCAAGAGAAGAATGGTCCAGGCAGAACAGCAAGTTGGAAAAGTCCAGAAACTTAATGTGCTTGGCATTTGGGGAAGAAGGGAGGAGGCCAGGGTGCTTAGAGCACAGTGGGCCTGGGTGAAAAGATTGTGGGGAAATCAGCCCTTAGTTCCTTCATGTAATTTTAAAAAATTAGCCAGCATTTTTCATGGTTTTTAGTTAGAGAGTTGATCCAGATAACATAGTTTCTCATTACAGTTTACCTCACTTTCATTTAAATATGCAGTTGGTTAATCAAGTTTGTGCTATTTATATAAGCCTTGGTAGGAAAAGGCTTCATAAGAATATGTATTGAAATCCTACAATGAACAGCTTGCTTGTTAGGCCTACATATATGGCACAGAGATATAATCAGGAATAATCAAGATACCGTCTTTGCTTTATAGCATCTCTGCCAAAAAAATAGGGCAAGATGAAATAAAAAACATAGAAGAGGTATTTTTTGTTTTGTTTTGTTTTGTTTTGGGGGGCGGGATTTAAAGGAGAGAGAGCTCACATCTGTGAAAATTTGAATTGGGCCTTGAAGGATGGTTATAATTTCAATATGAGGATTTGTAGGCAGGGAATTTCAGTGAAGTAAGAAATATGAACAATGGCATGAAACAGAATGGGCAAGATCTGTGTGTTAAAAAGAGGAATACTTTTTTTTTTCCAGTTGGTTGAAAGATAGGATAATAGAAAAGGATTGAGAAAAGTGTCATGGGTTGAGATTTGCTATCAGGGACAAATCTTAAATGAGGTGTATTTAGTCCCCAGACGTCTTCACCCTGAAATAATCTATGTTAGCTATTCCTTCTTAAAAATATGTTTTTATTGATTTTAGAGAGAGAGGAAGAGAGAAGAATAGAGAAACAGAAACATTGATGAGTTGGAAATATAAATCTGCTGCCCCATAATGGGGATAAAGCCTGCAACCCAGGCATGTACTCTGACCATGAATTGAATAGCAACCTCTTGGTTCATGGCTCAACATTCAACCACTGAGCCACACTGGTTAGACATAGTTTTTTTATTTTATTTTAACAAATATACTGAACAGAAGTATGACTAGGTGTTATGTGTTTAGGCCTATCATGAGGAAGAGTCAATGAGGAATTCGACTCATCTGGGATCAAGGATTCCTCTCATTTAGACCAAAAGCAAAACTGTTGCTCAAAGCACCTGCAGTATTATTTGTTTCATCTGGTGCTAGATAAGTCCTAAAGAAACAAAAGTTGTCAATATGATGTATCATCTGAGGCCTTTACTCACGCATCTTGCATTTTTCATGTACACATACCTATATTAGTGTCAGTGGAGTATGTCCAAGGCTTCAGCACTTCATTTGCAACTTGCCTCCTAATTACCTGCTGTACTTTGTGATTTTGGAGCTTAGTTGATATGGAGTAGACACCTGATTCAAGCCATAGGATATGACAAAAATTCATTACTGATTAAAAAAAAAACTCACAAGAACAAAACAAACAAAAAAACATCCATTGACTGATTACCTCATAAAGCTCTGTAATTTAGCGCATCCAGTAATTTATCTATTCTACAAACAATTAACTCCTAACAGGTGTCACACAATGTGGTTTCAAATCCTAAAGAGATATCTAGATGAATAATATATGATTTCTGCTCACATGTGCAGTACTGCACCCTACTAAAATAAACATATTGTGCAAAGTACATTTCTAGTTTAAGAAATGTCTCCACATCCACCAAATCAGACCAAATGCACCTTATTCTCAGCAATCAACTGTTTCTGTTTATCACAGAGTATTCTCAGAAAACTTAGCATCACTTTTAACATAAATTCAAAAGCACTATAGATATTAAAGGGAATAATTATAGCCTGAAATGTAAGATTCTGAAGTCAGTATATTAAATTAGAAGCCTACATGTTAATTTTGTATGTAACTTTTTTTTGCTACTTTTATGTTTTTTATTTTATATCATGCTACTACTTTTAGTAAGAGGCAACTACTGCAAATTTTACTTCATATGAAGGAAAACTTTTCAAAGCGTTTAATAAACTATTACATTTCTGAAACCATTCATTCAACCATAACCTTTAAAGCCAATAATAATAGTAGTAGTAGTAGCAATAATAATATTAATATCAAAGTTCTCATTAAATTATTTGTTTGCTCTTTTAATATTATTTACTTCCAATCAAAATAATGAGCACAATCATTAATTAAATAATGCAATACATCTAGTGCTCATTCACTGTAGTATGTCTTTAATTATGGGAGTAAAATTATGAGATTTAGCAAAAAGATGAAAATAGTTTCAATCAGAAAGCTATTCAAGAATTATTGAGTGGTTTGTGCAAAATAAATCTGAAGTGATTTTATCTTTATAAAATGAGTGTTGAGCCCTTATTCAGATCCCTGTTGAAAAAAAACATAAAAAAATGGAAGGGCAAACAATAGATCTACCAACCTTAGCCTAATAAGGCATTTTAAATCTCTTTCTAATGTTTTAATTCTCATAACGATAGTGCTCTGGCAAAGTCAGCACGGTTATCATTGGGCAGTTTATTACAATAGCCATAGTTTGCACTATTGTATGGCCTCACTATACATTTAAAAATTAGAAGAATATAACAGTTGAAAATCTAGAAGATAGGGTGGAGATGCAAAACAAGAAAGAAGAAAAATAAATTGAATTCTAGTATTTATGAACATAAACTTGGTAAGAAGAAAAATGAAATCAAGTGATCAATATCACTATAAATGAAGCTATGTTCTCTGATTATAATTTTCTGAAGATTTGGCCATTAACCACAATACATTTTTTATCTTATGTAATTTTTAATAACCACAAAAATCTATGAAATTAAGATGCTTTATGAATAGATAATAGCTTACTGTCCAATAAACCTCACCTTAGGCTCTCTCAGAAAACTATTTTAATTATGAAGCTTGACTATCTGTGGTTTTTCATTTTGGTCAATGTAATGCATCTGATTTAGAGCTTGCATTTTTCTAAGACAAAAGAGACTTTTACTCCACAGTGCACTTCTTAATTTACTGAATATGTATAGTTAGTCTTCCTTAAAAATTCTCTAGTAAATTGAAATGTTTTCAGAAGCAATATACCTCATTAGGTAGAAATAGGGGTTTCTAAGTCAGAACACCTGAGTGAGGAATCACAGCTTCACATTTTATTTGTTGCTATATTCCTTGGAGATGTTGACTGCAGTTTGGGGTTAATAAGAGTACCTATATCATATAGTTATTTTGAGGTTTTATGATGTAACATACTTTCCAAATAGCAAAAGATAATAAATCTTAATTATATTTACTATTATTAATGTTATTACTACATGAAGCAATAGAGTATAGTGGTTAAGACAACAGGCTTTGGAACTAGATAGAATTTGGGATTCAAATAGCCACTTAATGGCAGTATATTTAAACTCTCTGTCTTAGTTTTTTATTTTGTTTGTTTTCTTGTTTGTTGTTGCTTGTTTGTTTTAACAATAAAATAAAGATTTTTCAGGTAGCAGAACATTTCTGCAGTACAAATATAATCCAAAATGTTTATAAAACCTTATTTTTCCCGATATTGCACAAGAGCTATTCATCTCTGCCACGAGGAAAGTAACAATTGTCTCAACCCTGATTCCTTAGAAAACAAAGACTGAATTAAGTATTTATGATTTATTTGGGAGACATGAATCCAGACACAAAGGGTGAAATAAAAAGGAAGTGAGGCAGAAAATGTCAGGAAATAGTAGAGGGGATGTGCTACCATCCTAGCTACTACTTTACAGAGAGTCTCAGACACAGAATTATTGAGCAGGGCAGAGAAAAGAGGAGGTTTTATCTGCCATGTTTCTCCCTGCTTCCTTTTGGCTCAAGTTTATCATCCGATATTCACTTCCCGTGTTCCCTGGACTCTGGGTACCCCCTTGGATGGCTACTCAGAAAGTCAGGTCCTACACTCTGTAAAGAGGTATTTATTTCATCCTGTTCTGGAAGTGGTTGGGAAGCCAAAAGCCTGTCTGCACTTTGGCAGCCATGAAGGAGGGCTTAGCATTGCAAGAGAGTGACTGACTAGCAGTTCTCAGGAAGTGGGATCATATGGGCCCAATCAGGGCTGGTCATCCAGAGGGACAGCTGAGATGGACAGAGTAGAATAGGGTCTAAGGAAGGACTCTGAGGGGTCACCTGAGGCATCAAAAACGTGCCCAACCTACTTACTATGCAGAATTAAATAATTCTTTATGCATTATAAATGTAAGACAATAGTAGACTGACTAAAACTATTATATTTATTCTAGCAAGTTTTGATTCAGCAGTAAAATCAATAGGTGTTTATTACTTGAAAAGGAGAGAATACTTTCTCCTTAAAACAAACAAATAATCCAAACACATAATATTCATGTGCCCAAAATCACTAACAAAGATTTGCTTTTATGAAAATATGGGTTGATTTGGTCTTGTAATGTACTGAGAAATTTTACTGTAAAAACAATTTCAGTTATTATTAACATCATTTATATTCATATACATAAAACTCTCATCTTATCCTCAAAGTATCCTCTTCTATCTTTATAGTGGATATACTTTAGAAATTAATAAGATCAGGTATCCATTCAGCACTATTTCCTAAATCATTTTTTTTCCAAATGAAAATTTATAAGTGAGTTTTCTCCTCCTCCATAAATGATTTTCCAGAATCAAAACCAGTTATGTCCTAAAACTTAATTCCTCTAAATAGATTTTGTGTTTCATGTTTCAAACTGATAAGGACAATCTGAGTCTATATTCTGGAATAGCAATTAATCCAAAATAAAAAATGGTAGCTAATATCCTGTTTAATAAAATCTGAGCCTCGTATTTTTTTTAACTGCATCCGGTAATAATGGTGTGACAATGAGTGGCCCAATGATTTGTTGTCCACATACATACCCAATCTTCATCCTGGAAAACACCATCAAGCGAAAGAGCATCTGGCCTTTTATATTTTCTTAATATACATTAAAAAGCCCCAAATATTCCATAGAGCAAAATGGAAAATTTAGTCCCAAAGGCTTAATCTAAGTCAGAGAAAAATACATTATAGGGAGAATACCCTGTCAGCTATTATTGGAATATGATAAAAATGGACTAAGAGAATAATAAAAATCAGAAATGGACAAGACCTAGGATCAATTTTTAATGATTTCACATTGTTCCCACAATGAGGTTTCTATGTTTTATTGTCCGGAAGCAGTAACTTTTAAATAATTCTATTTAAATATTTTTAAATGAGTCATTTATATTTTAAATTTACCCCAGAAAAAATGTGCACTCTTAGGTTTAAATCCATATTTAGTCAATTTTTAAAAAGTATATTTTTATAATGATGTGCAATACGATCCATTGGCATCATGTAGTTCATTAGCAGAGTTTTCCTTGTGTTTTATATTTTATAGCTGTAGAATTAGAAACATGTTTTTTATTAAAGGATTCTTTAATTTCAAGCTTCTGGAATAAAATCTTGTTGGTCTTTCAAATAAATTCTGTGACTATTGTGAATAACTTATTTCAATGTTTGATAACGCTTTACAAACTAAAAATGTTCCCTTTTAATAAAGCCTACTCCTTAAAGTTATTCTAACCTGGGTTTTTCTGCATTAGCTTTGTAAAAATCAACTACTGATTAGGATTTTTTTATGTCGTCCTCTATCTTCTGATTTTAGTTTTTTTGGTTTTTTTTTGAAGCTAATATGTATTTTTCTTCTTGGATATTATTCAAGCCACTTTACCTTTTTCCGGAACACTCCTAAATTCACCCCAAATCTCTATCATATGCTTTGATTTTGCTTTGATGAATTCCTATCAAAGGTCATTATAAATTGGAATATTGTACTTTTACTTCTTATGTATTTCATTCTGTGACCTACCTCTCTGGAATGTATTACTTAGTTTTACTTATTAATACATTGGAATGAATCTGGAAATTTCCCATTGTAATATCCATGTTATTCATAAATTTATTCAATAACAAATATCTGTTGAATAATTATTTTGGCTACTTTACTAGATTTGGGGAAAATAAAGTAGTATTATAAGATAAACCCAGCTTGTTCTCTAGTTGTATAAATGTGGGAAAGAGACACACCAAACGTAGGTAACAAAAATAATTGTAACAAAATGTGTTTCACAGTAGAGGAATTGCTGGGGAGGAGTGAGTAACAGAGCCTATACAAGCAAAGAAGAGCTTCTTGATGCTTATATTGGAATTAAACTGTAAAAATGAGCAGGAGTGGAGCAAATGGCAAGCAAGGAAAGTGGATTGAAGAAAGATAAATGTGTTTTGGATAAAAAGTATGCAAGCATACTCATATCACCAGTGTAGAAAATAGTGAAAGCATGTTGCAGTTTGGGAACTGCCATGAATTTAGCATAGATGGTGTTCAGAAGAATGAGGGAATGAATGGAATGGAGAAGAATGGAGGGTGATGAAAAGGTGCCTGTATGCCCTTCGAAGGCATTTGTACATTATCCTGTTTTCCAAAAGAAATAGGGTCAGATGTATAGATTAATATTTTTTGACTTGTCTCAGAGTAAACAGCGAGGAGAAGAACTCAAATGAGGAAAAAGAAGAGCTCAAATGAGGTTATAGTCCTTGGATGAAAAAGATGGACCCAGTTCTGGAATTTAGACTTTGTACCTTTTGCTGTGGATGGCGAGAAAAGAGAGGATTCAGAAAGTGAAGAAAGCAAAATGGAAAAAGGGATGACTAACAATGCAAGCAAGAAAAGGGGGCAAGTCTAAAAATAAGAAAGTGATTCACTGAGGTTCTATACTATATCATAGTGGCAGTGTTGACTTTAAACAAATGGACAGCCAAATATTTGTTCAGAAAAATGGGTTTAGTTGGGAAAAACAAAGAATTGCAGTTTGTAACATGCATTCTAATGGTAAACCACATACAAGTCCAAAAATATCAAAGGACAGGGAAGTTTTTTGTTTGTTTGTTTGTTTTTTATGGATTTTGGAGGAGCTATTATAAACAAAGAGTTTAAGGAAACCAAGTTTGAAGTACAGCGACTTTTCTTTTTATTTTCAAATTATTATTTTCATTTTTAATTACAGTTGACACTTGGTATCATTTTTGTATTAGTTTCAGGTGTACAGCGTAATGATCAATTATATAATTTACAAAATGTTGCCCCCAAAATTCTGGTACCATATATAGTTATTACAAAATTATTGACTATGTTCCCTATGCTTTACATCCCTGTTTTGTAATTACCAATTTGTACTACATAATCCCTTCATACTTTCATCCAGCTCTTCAAGCCTCTTCCCATTTGGCTACCCTCAATTTATTCTTCATATCTATGAGTCTGTTTCTGTTTTGTTTGCTTATTTTCTTCGGATTCTGCATATAAGTGATTTCATATGGTATTTGTCTTTCTCTGACTGACACATTTCACTTTGCATAAGTCCATCCAGGCTGTCACAAATGGTAAGTGTAGTGATTTTTTCATTGGCTGAGCTATTACTGGACAAAGAGGAATCTTTTCTTTCTCCTGCAGGAGATGCAAGATGAGTCTCTTCCTGTGGGGGTCACCTGTGCGAGTCCTCCCTTCTAGCCTCCTGATTCCATTTTAAATGAAGTTTATGTTTATTAATTTTCTCAGTACTTTGTTAGAAAATATAGTTCTGCCACATAAGAGGGAGCTTAGGTTCAGAGGAACTCCTGAGGGGTCAACATGTTGTAAGTAATGGATCAGACAAAGGCAAACCTAAAGCACATAGGAAGTGTGTAAACTTGAAGAATAATGAAGGCCTAGAATAGTAAGCCAAGGATTACCAATACTTACAAGTCAGTGAAAACAACAACAACAACAGGAAAGGAAGATGATAAAGAATTTGGAGATAAGATGCCTGATAGGTCCAAGTTGACTGCCAGGTTCCAGGGGCATACAACTCCCAGCCATGTTAGAATGTGCTTTCTTTAATGAGAACAAAGTAATCAAGGTTGAAAGAGCATGATAAATATTTCTCTAATATTCTTTATTTGCCCTCAACAGCATAAGATGGTATAGAGGTAGGAACTAGAAGGAAAATAATAAAAAACCCAACAACAACTTTGGGCCAAAGGAGCATCATTTTCTCTGAGACAAAATAGGACATGTCTGTGAGTTGTTTATGCAATGGACAGCACTCACAGGCCCAATAATTTCAATGTTTGCATATGCCTCTGTTATCCCAGGCATGGACATTCATTAGATAGGTGAATCAGAATCACAGACCCACATTCAGAATTCCGGGAGCCAAGAGAGAAAATGAGAAATGATAGCAGAAGGAGGAAATAAAAAAACATGAATTTTTATTTTTGGACATAAAAAGGACATTAAGTGAGTTAGTAGGAGGAAAGGGTAGATATAGGGAAGAGTCCATGGGTGTGTTGTGATTAAGAACTTGGGGCTTGGAGTCAGAAAAAATGTGAATATGTACCTCAGCTCAGACACTGATTAAGTGTGAGAGCTTATGTAAGGACTTACCCACTTGAATTTCTTCACATGTAAGTTTAAGGCAATAATAATAACTTCACATTGTTGTAAAAAATACATGAGAAATTGATATAAAACTTTCAGAGGACAAGACGTATAGGAATTTACCAAAGTTTATTTTGGTTTGTTTGTTCATTTTGATCACACAGGCTAACTAGGAAAATGGGAAGAATTGTGAGTGTTATAACACCAGGGCTGACCTCTGTGAATTAGGGGAAAATTTGATGGGCTACTTGAAAGAAGAAACACTTTGGGAGAACAGTGTCATGAGAAAGTGACCAGGGACACATAAACATTTGCCAAGATTCATGACATTAGACTTGGCAATGATTTCATGGATATGTTACCATAATTTAAAAAAAAAAGTTTTTCTAAGTAAAGTCAGAAGCCTATTTGAAGAAAGCAGTCATTATTTGTAATGTTATTATACTGAGTAGTCAAAAAGTTGTTTTTCTGTAATTAGGGAGCACAAGGAAGATTGTATATCAACTAAAAGGGAATGAAAGAGAGGAATGGATCATTGAATGCAGGACAGACACAGACAGATAGATGGGCACTGATGGGGAGAGAGGCTGATGTGGCTGCTAAATCAGGGACATAGGCTTAGGATGTGAAATGAAGTGAAACCAGGAAAAGCTTGAGAGACTGGGAGAATGCACAAAGCTCTGCTGCTTCAACAACATCAAAAGCAAACATAATAGGATGAGATTCAGGAGAACTCAGAAAGCAGAATTTGATAGATGAGAAGCTGATTGAAGATTGTTAAAGTGGAGAGCAGGTGAAGCAGTGAGTTCATGAAAAACATAAGCATGGAGCAAGGTCCTGAATGAGCAACAGGAGGGGACAGAGTTTGGATTGAGATACACCCAATGTAAAGTGGCTGGTAAGTTGATACAAGGTAGATATGCAGTAAATGCTTATTGAATGATTCTGGGGAATCCTAGGTTTAATCCACCTGAGTCCACTAAACTGTTTATTACTTTTCCAAATCACAAAGCAAAAAGTGTTTAACCGTTAAACACAAAGCAAAAAGTGTTTAACCGTTAAACCAAATATAACTTTTAATTGTTGTAAAATAGGGAATTTTAAGGCGCCCAAACCTTCCTTCAAGAGCACAAAAGCTAGCTGTATTTTGGTATTTTTCCTTCATTTATGAGTTCAGCAAATTTTCATTGAACAACTACTGTGTGCCAGGAACTTCCATACATTTGGGAAAATAGTGGAGGAAAAGGCAAAGGAAGCCCTGGCTCCCAGAGTTTAATTCTAGTGAAGAAGAACAGACTGCGTATAAAAATATATATGTTAATTTCAGCTAGGAGGAGAGCTATGGTGAAGTTGAAGCAAGTTGTGAGATAGAAAGTAATTCAGGAGTGCTGGAATGCCACTCTTCTATATGTCAGTCAGAGAAGACCTCTGACAAGGTGATAGTTGGATCTGATGGATAAGAATCAGCCATGTGACGATTGGGAGGTGTTCCAGGTAAACTGGTGGGAAGATCTTCTCATTTGAAGATCAAATTTACCAGAGGAGAGAAACTACATCCATATACCTGTATTATAGTAGGAAAGGCATATCTTTTCCCAAAAGATGACATGTTTAACACGAGTCTGATTATAGTGTAAATTCAATTTTCAAGGACTACATAATGGTTAGGAACAGACTCTGGAGTGATGCTGATCATATTTCAATTCTGGCCCCTCCTTTGCTACCTATATTACTCAGAAAATTTACCTAACCTCCTTAAATTGTGTCCCTACCTGTAACATGGTGATCACAGTACCTACCTCATATAGTTGTTTAATTAAATAAATGTACGATATAGTTATGAAAAAATGCTTCCTACACAAAATAATTCCATCTTTGTTTCCCCTGACTGCACGCGATGGGAAAGAAATCTCTTTTGTTGCATAATCTTAATGGTTATTTTGTTGGTTCTGAGTATCCTATAATTTAATTAACTGCAGAAGAAGCAGGTTGTTTTGTAACTTTTCCATGTCAAAAGTCACTTGACAATGATCATTTTCATGGTTTGATATGTTGCACAATTTTGATCACCTGAGTCATGGAGTGTGTATAGACCAGTAAAAATATTTCACTGACTGAGCAACTATAAAGGGCATACTCATCTTGATTGGAGTCTCAAGATATTACCGAATAACAAAAGAAAGATATGCTATCAGTGGCTATCCTGCTAGCTGAATTTATCCAGAAGAAAATATATGCTTGAATTGCACGGTGTTTTTTAAAAAAAATTACCAAGTTGCCAAAAAAGACCTTCACAATTTAGTATTTAAAAACAAAACGAAACAAAACAGACTTCTAGCTTTTTCTGAAACTAGTTTATTTCTATTAAACTGATAGAATTTGTCATAGTGGCTACGAGGCAACAATTGTGCAGAGATTTGACATTTTTACCATTCTTTGATAATTTCATGTTTTAGCCTAAAGTTTATACTACTAAAAATATTGTCTAAAAATATTGTCTAAAAATAGCATAAGCCTTATATACAAAAATTGTATTCTATGAAAAAATGGTTTGAGAAAAGTATTGCATTTATAGAGAAATCTAGAGTAGCTCAGAACATAGAAAAATACTGGAGTTTCTGAAATCTCGCATCACTTTCTTGAAAAGTTAAGAAATATCCAAAACTAGTAAGCTTTTGTTTAATATTTGGAGTTATGCAATTGTTAACTTATATAAGTCTGATTCATTTGAACCAAATGAAAATATGAAGAGGCAAGTATAGATGATATTCTCATTAATTGAGTATTGTGAATTAAAGAAGTAAAAATACTTTTAAGTAACACCCACACTGTACTGGGCAAAAGGAAGCATGTGGTGCAATCTACTTGATCTAAGTTAAATACAAATAAACATATACTTATGTATATAAATATACATAAGACTATGTATATAGTCTTAAAAATCTGAAAAGTAAATTTCTAAGAGGTACACAATTGCCACCTAAGAAATATTGATTATATTTATTCCTTTTATAGCTTTGCTAGGGGCCCGGTGCACGAAATTCGTGCACTGGGATTGGGGAGTCCCTCTGCCCAACCTGCCCCCTCTTACATACTGGGGGCCCTCAGGGGATGTCCTAATAATGGCTTAGACCTGCTCCCCATGGGGAGGAGGTCTGAACTGCAATCTGGCCTCCCTCTGTGGGAGGTGACTGGGCTTATCAGGGGAAGGCACAAGCACCATCACCCCACTGCTGCAGCCACTGAAAGTCACCACAGCCACCTAGGTGTTTTCATCAACACAGACTCCAGTCCCTTCACCATGAAAAAATGACAACTTTCTTTAGGCATTTTCAAGATGTGTCTTTTTTTCTTTCTTTTATTTTCTTTTATTTTTTTTATCCTCACTTGAGAATATGTTTTCATTGACTTACAGAATGTGAAAGAAAGGAAAAGACAGAGAGAAACATCAAAGAGAGAGGAACACTTTGATTGGTTGCCTCCTGCATGAGCCCTGACCTGGGCCCCAGGTAGGGAGGAAACTGTAACCTAGGTACATGCCCTTGATCAGAATTGAACCTAGCCAAAACCGGTTTGGCTCAGTGGATAGAGCGTCAGCCTGCAGACTGAAAGGTTCCAGGTTCGATTCCAGTCAAGGGCATGTATCCTGGTTGTGGTCACATCCCCAGTAGAGGGCGTGCAGAAGGCGGCTGATCACTGTCTCTCTCTCATCCATGTTTCTAACTCTCTATCCTTCTCCCTTCTTCTCTTTAAAAAAATCAATAAAAAATATATATTTTTAAAAAGAATTGAACCCAGACCCTGCAGTCGGCAGACTGAGGTTATATCTACTGAGCCAAACCAGGTAGGGCAGGATATGACATTTCTTAGCCCTCCAGCAGCAGACCTTCTTTTTTTTTTTTCTCCAGGAGTGTGGTGGAAAAATTCTAGATCACCTTTTTGGATTCTTATTACCCAAGTTACTAAGAACATTACCAGTGGCATACAGGAAGCTTAGCCAGTAAGCAATCAGAAAAGGTGTTTCCTCTGTAGTTCACACCCATTGCCAATAGCCTCCAATCTCCAGCTCTGCTCCCGCCCAGGCCTAAAGCCTCTGGCTGACGCTCCCTCCAATCACCAGCTCTGCCCCTGCCCCCTATTCTCTGATCTCAGGCTTGTTGCTGACCAGGAGCTCCCTGGCTAAGGCCCTTCCCAGGCTGTTCAGGACCCACACAGGACTTACCTCAGAGTTACCTCAGAGTGCCAGGATGTTCCCAGGACCCAGGCACTGGGCTCCCATGTATGCAAATTAACCATCATCTTTGTTGGGTTAATTTGCATACTTACTCTGATTGGCTATGACCTTAGCGGAGGTATGATCAATTTACATGTTTGTCTACTATTAGGTAAGATTGAAATGTAATTGAGAAATAACTGCATAAATTTAAGGTGTACAATGTGATGATTTAAGGACCTAGGGCACAAATTTGTGCACCTTGAAAGGAACTGTGGGTCACAAAGCTGCGATAGGCAGATCACGGCACATCCTCTATAACCCTGCCTGACCCTTCCTACCAAAGCCCCTGGACCCCTGTCTGATGGCAGCCCTGCTCCCACTACTACCGCTCCTATGTGCTGACAGTGTCTACCCTGCTTGCATCTACTGACAGCACAGAGTGATTAGGGTAGATGCCAGCTTGCGGCTGTGAGTGGGGGCCAGCACCATCAGTGGGTGTGAGTGGTGGCTGCTGCACCGATGGCCTCTCAGGAGTAGGGGAAGGTGAAGAGGTCCTCAGGGGAATCAGGCCAGCAGCTGCTACTAGCACCACCGATGGTCTTGAGTGATTGGGACCAGCGCCAGGCATTGGCAGCAAGGTGCAAGTGCAGGGCAGGACTGCAGGATGCAGAAGTAAAGAATTTTCGGTAACCATCAGAGGCTCACCCTGATGAAAATTACCAGCACCCTGCCTTGGTCTGGCGCCCCCACTTACCTGCACCATCATGCTGCTATGGCCAATGCCCACCATGTTCCGCACATGCCCCTGGTGGTCTGTGCACAGCATAGTGTCCAGTTATTTAGTTCTGGTTGTTCCACAATTTGGTCTATTTGCATATTAGCCTTTTATGTTATACTAGGGCCTGATGCACAAAATTCATGCACAGGGGGGTGAGGGAATGTCCCTCAACCCAGCCTGCACCCTCTCCAATCTGGGACCCTTCTCATAATTCAGGACTGCTGGCTCCCAGCTGCTCATTTGCCTGTCTTTCTGATTGCTCCTAACCACTTCTGCCTGCCAACCTGATCACCCCTTAACCACTCCCCTCCTAGCCTGATTGGTGCCTAACTGCTCCCCTGCCAGCCTGTTTGCCCCTAACTGCTCTCCCCTGCAGACCTGGGTTCCTCCCAACTGCCCTTTCCTACAGTCTCAGTTGCTCCCAACTTCCCTCCCCTGCAGGCTTGGTCACCTCCAACTTCCCTCTATTGCAGGCCTGGTCCCCCACAACTGCCCTCCCCTGCTGACTCTATTGTGGCAGCCATCTTGTGTCCACATGAGGACAACCATCTTTGACCACATGGGGGCAGCCATTTTTTGTGTTGGAGTGATAGTCAATTTGCATATTACTCTTTTATTAGATAAGATTTATTATATAGGACAAGGAGGGGGATAAAAGTAGGTTTACAATTCTGAATAAAGAAAACAGAGTTTATTATTAATTATTGTATTATTTTCTATACAAACAACCATTAATCCACTTTTGCACCACCCTGTATATATTGCAAAATTATTACCACATCAAAGTTAGTTAACACATCCTTCACCTTAAATGGTTACCTGTGTATATGTGCATGTTTGTAAAGTGAACATTTATAATTTACTCTCTTAGCAACTTTCAAACATATAGTACAGCGTCAACTATTTTCATTATGCTGTACATTTGATACCCAGAACTTACATCTAAAAGGTCATTCCCTTTGACCAACATTTCTCCATTTCCCTAACCCATGATAACTACACTTTGTTTCTATGAGTTAAATCTTTTCAGATTCCAAATATATGTGAAATAATGGAGTATTTGTCTTTCCCTGTTTGACTTACTTCACACCCTTTAGTTTTATTCATATTGTCACATATGGCAAGATTTCCTTCTTTTCTATGACTGAATAATTTTTGCAGAATGTGTGTGTGTGTGTGTGTGTGTGTGTGTGTGTGTGTGTGTGTGACATTTTCTTCATTCATTCATTGACAGATGCTTAGGTTACTTCCATGCCTTGTCTATTGTAAATAATACTGCAAAGTACATGAGTGTTCAGATATCTCTTTGAAACTAAAAAAGAAAGGCTTTATATGATAAATATGTATAGCTGCTAACTCAATAAATTTTCTTTTTCTGACATGCATCACTAATGTTGTATGCTTTTTATTCTTATTTCATTTTTATTTGCAGAAAACTGGACACAAACCAGAAAGTGTGGATTTGTGTGGAGCACATATTGAGTGGGCCAAGGAAAAATCAAGCAGAAAGAATGTCTTTCAGGTAAGAGAGTTACATATATTCAGTTTATCCCTATTCCTTCTAAATTTGTTGGATCTTGGGTAATCAAAATAAGACTACCTTGTTGCGACATTTTTGTTTGCAGCTAGTTGTTCATAAGTCATTGCGAAAAAAACTTTTCTTCTGTTGAATTTTAGTTTGTTTGGTGTCATTCAAAATTCAAAAGTCATTGAGTTTTGCAATGTATTTGCTAGATGTTTATGATCCAAACCTAGAATGCTTGACTTAGATTTATTGTAGAGCTTTCAGACATACAAACAACATACATAAGTTTCACTAATTTTGATAAACTATTTGCATACATTGTCATTTCTCTCACCTTGTCATAAAATACACTTACCAGTGTGCTTTAGGGAGATATAGAGAGCTGAACAGCTATAAAAATTTGACCTTTTCATATTGCATATTGTTTTTGGACAAATAAATGTGATTAATAATTCAATCATTTTTCATTGAATGAAAAGAACAGATGAAATTATTGAAAAAGAGTAAATGGAAAAACATATTATTTAACAGATGATGTTACTAAAATCCCTTTGGCAATTAATAACTTTAGATTATGGAGGTTGTTCTTTTTCTATTTTATATGAGATTTAACTCACTTTTATATTCCAATAACTAAAAGCTTTATGGGTATATTTTATAATTTATATCATTTAGTATCCAAGAAACTGGATTATTATAATTAATATATTAACTGTCTTCAAAGACTATTTTGACTCTTGAAGAAAAGTAAGTCCTGTTCTTAAATGCATCAATGAAATTAATATATTGGGTCTTACAGAAGTGTAGTTTGGTGACATTTCTATTTGAATTCTCCCTAGAGAAAAATAACCGGTTTCTAATTTGTTCTGTACTTTTCAGATGCTAATTCAGATTTGTCCAAAAAATATTGACTGAGGTTAATATTTTAAATCACTTTTAACTATTAAAAGTAGATAACACATCCATCATCTCATATGGTTACCAGAGAATAAATTATGTTTAGAATAAATTATTTTTCTGGTTCTAGTTTTATTCTATTTAGATGTTCCTTTTTATATGATAATGTTATTTATATAAAAAGAACAAAAAAGGAAGAATGGAAGACTAAACATACTTGCCTAGAAATCAAGACTAAAGCTGAAAGTGATTAGAATGTGAATTTTCAGAATCAAGAAGGAAAAATAAATTTTGTTTTAAAATAAGGAATAATAGGTCAATTTCTTATTCTTTGTGCTATTTGGTCATAAATAACAAAAATTAGAGGTTATTATCCTAGCCTCTCTGACAACACAGATGGTCAGTATGACTACTTCTGTACTGGATTGTGTGAGCTAAGTGGCTTAGTTTTATTTGTATTGTAAGTTTACCACCCTAGTTCCCAATGTTATAAAATAAAGACAAAAATTTGACATTGATATAATTCTTGAATAACAGAAACCCTTAGAGTTGGGCTAAAGCAGCTTTTTTTTAGTTCCTTCTGTTAATCTTATGAAGAATTAAATTAGATTACAAATAAAGATAGTAGTCAAATATACATATGATATATAGAGCTGCAATTATTGATGAAAAATATAGTTACATATAATTTTACATAGATAAGAACATAAAACATAGATAGACAGGTATGCATAGCCCACGGGCACAAACAACAGTCAGTGGTTCTCAACCTTTCTAATGCCGCTTACCCTTTAATACAGTTCCTCATGTTGTTGTGACCTCCAGCCATAAAGTTATATTTGTTGCTACTTCATAACTATAATTTTGCTACTGTTCTGAATTAATGTAAATATCTGTGTTTTCTGATGGTCTTAGGTGTCCCTGCTAGTGGTTCTTAACTTGTGAGTCGCGCGACCCACAGGTTGAGAACTGCTGCTGTAGAGCCTAAGACCATCGGAAAACACAGATATTTACATTACAATTCATTAACAGTAGCAAAATTATAGTTATGAAGTAGCAACAAAAATAATTTTGTGGTTGGGGGTCACCACAATATGAGTAACTGTATTAAAGGGTGGTGACATTAGAAAGGTTGAGAACCACTGAGTGTGGTGAAGGGTTAGGAGGAAATGGTTTGGGGTGGAGGGAGTCAGTGGGGAAAAAAAAGAGTTGACATCTCTAATACTTTCAACAATAAAGATAAATTTAAAAAACATAGACATTTAAGCTACCTATATTTATGATATGTATCATCCTAATCTTTTCTGAACATGAAAAACCATATCTTACGATATTTTTACTTGTTTTACATATTTCTAAATATAGGTACTTCCAAAAATATTAGAAACTATTCCTACTTTGAGTCAATTTTTGGAGGTGGCAATCTTGCCAAGTAGTTTTGTCTGTAATGTACCTGAGCAGTTCTTGGGACCTCAGTGTTCTTACATCCATTTTATATTTTGTTTTTTTTTTTGCCTGGTAGTATTTAGTCTAGAGAAACAAGAGGTGATTATAAGGATGTTGTGAACATAACTAACAAAAATCCAAATTTCATTGACTGCTTTTTCTTTTTGGGGTGAATCATGTAATTTTTCTGGCTATGCTGAAATCTTTTTGTCATCTAAACACATGAGATTAAGTCAAATTTACTAATAGGTAGTCGAAGATGCAGACTATGGATGTATGCCTTCTGAAAAAAACAATGTAAATAGCTTTTATAGTTCTGTTAACAGAAAAGGATTTGCCAGAGAGCTAAATCTAGATGACTTGTATCAATATTTGATTAGATACATTAGCTGGTCTAACTCTCAAATGATCAGAATAAACACGATTATACTTCAAAAACATGGTATTAAGACATTGTTGAATGTTTGAAAGTGTGTTTGCAAGGGTTTCATTACCTACAGAGTAATGAAGTGTTTCTTCCTGTCTGAAAGAGACCTTCATAGCTTTGGCTGATGTGCTACTCAGAAATAGCTTTAGACTTCCAAGTTTGAATTAGGCTTGGTGCTCAATCTCAGTCCATGAATTACAGATTACAGAGAGCAAATGGTTATTGAGAGTTTTGGTTCAAGAAAACTCAAAGATGAGAAAAATTAGAAGTAATTTAAAATTTGAAATCTCTTCTTAAAAAGTTGATGGAATGGTAGTTATATGCTACATAATTACAGTGTCTGCAGAGAAGTCAAACTTAAAATGAACAGGAAAAAAAACAACAGAAAATTACATGCCTGAGATATGTTTGAAAGACTCAGATGCACACATTGGTGATCAAAAAAGGGAAGGATTTCATTTATTTTGTTCTTTTGTACATAACATTTGGACATTTGAATTATTCATTTTCTTTTTGTATTAGAAGCCAAAATTTCTTCATATTTAAAGTTTTATTCAACCTTTGATATAGATTCAATCTTATTGATTGGTAGATGGCAATGTAAGAAAGACAACATTGAATATTGAGGCTTGGTATTTAAAAATTCTCAGTAACTCAGAATTATGCTCTCTATCTGATTTAAAGAATATCTGCCCATATTTTATAACAACAATCTTTATCCCAATTGTTACTTCTTAATAATAAATAATACGTTTTTAAAAATTGTTATCAACGCTTATGATAAAATATATGAAGACAAGCCATATTATGTGTTTAAAAGGTATAGGTGTACTGCCCTGGCTGGGTGATTCAGTTGGTTGAGGTGTCATTCTGAACACCAAAAATGTAAAGGGTTCAATTCTGGTCACATAGCTAGTTTGTGGGTTCAATCTCTGCTCAGTGCATATTGGACGGCAACCTAGTGGTGTTTCTCTCCTACCCTCTTCTTCTTCCTCTCCTCTCCCTTTCTCTCTCTCTGAAATCAATTTTAAAAGTATAAATATATACATACATGTATATACATCTATGTATATACCCCCATCTATGTATATACCCAATAGCTTGACCTTAGGAAACAGACCGTTTCCACACATACACCCAAACACAGGAAGACTATAAAAGGTTATACCAATTTTTAAGTTACACTAGTAAATGTTCATTGCTGCTAACTTTTGTTTAATTCTGCTTTTAGCATAATTGTCAAGGACCATCACAAGTTTGATGTAGCTTGAGAAAACATTTAGAAACTGAGTTATTTGTAATGAACTGTGGTATGAGTTTTCTTAGTTAACTCAAAAGCAACCCTAGGTCTTCATCAGAGAAAGACTGAATTAAAAGATTGATGTTCAAATCACATGTTTTAAACATTACTGCTAAGTGCTAGTTTGCTCTTTGGTGTTTAGCCTGAAATTTAAAGCACTAAGGATTAAAAGGATTACAACATAATCTTAAATAATCCTGAATGCCATTTACAGAGAGATAGTATAATAACTAAATAAAACCATGTTAAAGAATGGCATTCCTGTCAGGCAATGTCATAATACAAACTGGTTCTATCCCCGTCTCCCCTTTCCTTATGGATACATCAGGCATTTACAAAGCTTTTCCACTGGAAGTTCAACTAAGAAAATGGCTGCAAAATACTTTAAAACAATCACTAATTTTTAAACTTTTAATATTTCCTTGTTTTAGTTACAGAAAAATTTTCCCTTAGGTTTTATTTTTTCCTCCAAACATACGGCTCTCTGTGTAAAACATTTTTGAAAGCCAGGGAAAGGGTTCATGGCATGGCTACCAAATAGGTAGGTACAGCTCAAAAACATTCCCCACCTCCAGGGAGCTATCCCCTTATCCTATATAATAAAAGTGTAGTTCTTCTGGGAGTTCGACCAGGGGGCAGATCCAGCTAGAGGAAGGGAGGGAGGCCCCGGCAGACAGCCTGTAATCGCTGGGGATCTTACCAGTGCACATGCACTAGACCTCTAGTTAAAGATAAGATGGTCTCAAGCTCTATAATGGATCCCATGACATTTCACTTAGCACTTAAATATTTTTGACTCCTGTCACGTAAATTAGTTTTGTCTTCCCAAAGAATATACAAATTCAGAGACCTTACTATATTCCATACTGCTTTATGCTTATTAAACCACAGGGACTGGGCACCTTTTAACTAATTCAATGGTTAATGCTAAGGCTAGAGTTACATTCTTTTAGTGAAAAAAAAAATATTGTTATAAACCATTTTGTGAAATATTGTTTATAATATAGGCTCAGTACTCCCAAATAACATTCAGAGTATCAACCCTACTCCCTTTTGTAAATGGGGTATAAACAATAAGTGGAATAAGCCAATTAGAAAAAGACAAACACCATATGCTTTCATTTGTGTGTGGAATCTAATGAACAAAGTAAACAAACAAACAACAAACAAAAACAGACTTATAGATAGACAGCAGACTGACAGATATCAGAGGGATGGAGTGTTGGGGGCAGAAAGGGATGTTGGCTAGGTGAAGAAATTAAGCAAAAAAAAAGGGGAAAAAAAAGACTCACAGACACAGAAGGCAGTATGATAGTTACCAGAGGGAAAAGGAGGTGGAGGCAGGTAGAAGACTATAGAGGGGGATTAATGATGAAGGAGGCTTGGCTTGGGGTGATGAACACACAATCCTATCTTATAAAAGAGAAATATGCAAATTAACCATCACTCCATTACACCCACAAGCCATGCCCACAAACCACACCCACCAGCCAATCAGGAGTGAGTATGCAAGTTAACCCAATCAAGATGGCTAAGGTCATGGAGAGAACAAGAGGGAGGCTTGGGTTTCCCCGGTGATGGAGGAAGCCAAACTTTCCACACACCCTGGCCAGGCCGGCCCTCCACTCTAGGCTACAAAGTTTCAGTTATAGAAGATAAATAAATCCCAAGGGAAATGGCTGCTGCCACAGTGAAAGCAGAAGGCTTGTCTCTGCTCTAGGCTACAAAGTTTCAATTGTAGAAGATAAATAAATCCCAGATACCAGGGCCTCCACTTGGGTCACCAGGGGGTGTGGCTAGCCTGCAAACCATCATAGGCCCCTCGCCCAGGTTACCCCATGCCCCAAGGGAACCCCTACCATGATCTGGGACACCCTTCAGAGCAAACAAGCTGGCCCCCACCCATGCACCAAGCCTCTATCCTATCTAATAAAAAAGTAATATGCAGATTGACCATCACTCCAACACACAAGATGGCTGCTCCTATGTGGTCAGAGATGGCTGCCCCCATGTGGACACAAGATGGCCACCACCAGATGGCCAGCAGGGGAGGGCAGTTGAGAGGGACCAGGCCTGCAAGGGAGGGCAGTTGGGGGCTATCAAGCCTTCAGGGAAGGGCGGTTAGGTGTGATCAGGCCAGTAGTGAGAGCAGTTAGGAGTGACTGGGCCACAAGAAGAGTGTAGTTGAGGGAGACCAGGCTTGCAGGGGAGGGTCGTTAGGGGTGACCAGGCCTGCAGGGGAGGGCAGTTAGGCATCAATTAGGCTGGCAGGGAAATGGTTAGGAGATGATCAGGCTGGCAGGCAGAAGTGGTTAGGGGCAATCAGGAAAGCAGGCAGGTGAGCAGTTGGGAACCATCAGTCCTGGATTGTGAGAGGGATGTCCAACTTCCCATTTAGGCCCAATCCCACTGGTCCCAGATTAGAGAAAGTGCAGGCTGGGCTGGGAGACCCTCCTCCCCCAATGCATTAATTTCATGAACCAGGCCTCTAGTACAATATACAGTTGCTGTATTATAGAATTGTACACTTGAAACATAATTTTATTAACTAATGTCACCCCAATAAATTCAATAAAAATTCACAAATAAATAAATAATCCTTATTAATGAAATTAACAAAGGAAAAATACTATTTCCTCATCCTTTTCAATAAAACATATAAGAAAGTAAATGATTACTCGTTTAAAATAATTAAGAAGTTTCTACTCGAAAGCTTTACATTTTTTCCAAAGCCAGGTGGTGACTAGGCCTCAGTTGTACTGTTTCCAGTTAATATAAAAAACTTTTTAAAGTTTACCCATGAACATGCAGTACACTCATTTATCAATTGTGTGCTTTAAATAAGATAATTTGACTATTAATGAAGTATAACTGATTGGAATTGTATTATTGCCACTTGAAAAAAAAATTGATGACTCAAGAAGATGAAAACTTTCTCCTCTCCCAGCACCAATTGATAATCTCAACAAAAGTCACAGCCACATTTCCTGGACTTGAATTTCTCTCTCTCTTTTTTTTCTTTAAAATATTTTATATTTATTTCAGAGAGGAAGGAAGAGAGAGAGGAGAGAGAGAGAAAAAAAAACACCAATGTTGAGAGAGAATTATTGATTGGCTGCCTCCTGCACACCCCACACTGGGGTTTGAGCCCGCAACTCAAGCATGTGCCCTATACCAGAATCGAACCTGGGACCCTTCAGTCTGCAGGCTGACACTCTATCAACTGAGCCAAACCAGTTAGGGTGAGTCTCTTTTAATACATATATAAATGTCTCAGGGGAACAGGCTCTGTCCCTCAAAGTTAAGTAAATTTCAGAATAGGTTTATAATTACATATATGACTTTTCTGACTTTGGATGGAGTCTTCTGGCTATAACACATTCATATCATATTTCCCATGGATATGTTTTACATTTAGTCATAATTTGATTGCTCTTGCTGATCTGAATATGTCTTCACTTAAAATGTTCAAGTACCACTTAAGTTTATTAATGCAAAGATAATTTAATAACATCTTGGAAAATATTATTTTACGCCAAAAAGAAAACTACTGGTAATTTGCTTTATCCATTTCCTTCTGTTAAAAATGGTGTCTTAAAAAATATCTAAGCTTTTATCAATTTTCTCTTTCATTTTTTGCTTCTTTAGTTAGACTAAATGTAAAGGGTGATTCTTCATATTCAGATATGTATTAGATTTCAAGTAAAGCTGGTTTCACTTTAGAGAATTATAGTATCTTAAAAGGCACGACATTAAAAATAAACCAGAGTGAGAGTAACATTAATATCTAATACAGTTGTGTTTGTTTTGTTTTATTTTGTTTTTGCTTTCTAGCTTGTCCCCAATCATTTTATCTGACTATTAGATATTCATTCATAACTTACAAGGTGGGGACATGTGTTCCAGTTTGGGATGTGTCAGTTATATTCTTATGTAGAACCTAGAGCAAGAATACCTCCTCCAACCTACAGTTTTTCACCCCAAGGAAATCAGAAATAACAGTCCCTACCTCATCTGTCTTCCTGCTGTACAAATGTTAAAATGAAACAATCCTGTTTCTGACAGCAACTCTGAATGACTGATTTTAGCATTAATAAAACTGGGTATTAATATTCACTTACCACATCCTCTTACAACATTTTGAGGGTAGTACCAAAGGTGAATTTTGGAGAAATTTGGATAGGAGAGGTAGATATCTATGAAATACAACTCAGGACTTCTCCACTTCTATTCTCTGTACTGAGTTGTGAACTTGACCAATAGACTAAGACTTACACTAAGACTGTGAGAAGATCTTTCATCCATTATGTAACTAAGAAAATGTGTCCTCAAAACTTACCAAATTTATTTGTAATATTCTATTTTATAAATGGTGTAATTAAGGTAATACCTAGTAAATGTAGCTTGGTTAATTACTGTCTTATCCCAGTTACTAATTTTAAGAAAATCATTTTGTACTGAAAGCTTCAACCAAGCTTTTGATAATCATCTTGCAAAAGGGCTCTTAGAGATAAATACAGAAACTATGCTCCCAAATGAGAGACAATGGCAACTCTTTTTATGCTTCAACTAAGATATCAGAACCATACTTTTTTTATTATTAAAGGGGAGGAAATATGATTGTTTTTATGATTTGGGCTTTATTTTTGCCAGTAGGATTACACAGGAGAATTTGATGAATGGAGTGATATAATTTTATAATTGGAGCTTTGATTTAAAAATATTAATGTCAGGAGTGCCTAAGATTTACTGCAAAGGAGAGAGCCTGGGGGCAGGGAATAAAACTGATTGTCAGAATCTGAGGTGAAACCTAAAGAGCATGTTAGCCTGGCCAACGAAAGGAAAGACAGAAACAAGTTTGATGGATGGAAAGTACACCCCCCTCAAAGGAGATACACCTAGTTGTTTAGACCATGTGACTTGGAAACCACTGTCTTTTTGCAGATTTATTATTTTTTTAATGAAAAACTGCCTCTATAAAAAATGTATAATCTCAAATATAGAATTAACACACTGACAAAATGAGTATATATTACTGGAGGTAACAATTGCAAGTATATGTTGCCTGATGATCCCATGGAGGTTAGTGGACTGTGAGCATATGTCCTCATCTGCACATTTCTTTATTCCACTAACTATTAATGGGTATGTTGTTATATTCATTTCTTTTTGAACTGTTATCAAAGCGGAATGCAACTGGGTGACAGTAAACTTGACAATAGTTATATTATTAAATTTTAGTCCCAAGTTAACTAAGGGAAATGAGATTTTAAAATTTCAAAATGAAATAAAATAAATCAAAATAAAAAATGTAAAGGAAATGTCAACTTGGCTTCTGATACTTCTAAAATTTTAGTAGAAAAATGTCTGCATGTGTCCTGGTGAGCCTAGGTCACTCGTTAACTCACCTCACAGTGCCTTCTGGAATAGTTCATTCTGTCTGCTCAAAGCTGAGTGGTGCACTTAGAATATATCATGGATTTTAGTGTGGCACCAGACTAAATGAAACATGTTGCTCTTCATGTATTGACATCATGATGTAACCCTCCTCTTCTCATGGAACGTTCCCTGTATCTTGATGTGTTGGAAAATTTGGCATGATAGTCGCTGTGAACTGCTTGGCTGACAGTGCAGTCCCCCAAGTCCATAGAACCAGGGTGAGGCTAACTGAGCTGCATGGAGTCAGACATGGGACTTCAGGCCATATGCCCTATCTGAGCAAAAGCCAGTACTGCCAGTGGGGGATTGCATGGAATCGAAGTAAAGTCATCAAGTGTTATGGTTTTGCCATTTGTGATTTTCATCTTGTAAAAATATTACTTTGATGCTGGCAAAACATCATTCATTCAGACCAACAGATCCCTTTTTCCTATCTATTTCAAAATATCTTCTTTTATATTTTTTAAAGAGAGCAGCCATGTTTATTTCATGCTGAACATGATTATTTTTTAATAGCAAACAGGCCTCTTCCAGAAAAAGGAACAGTTTAATCCCTAAAGCTGGTACATAATAGATGGGACCAGTAAATGGTATCACATTTTACAGCTTGCCCATAAGGATGACACAGGGTGATATAAAATTAAGAGCTTTTGGATAGTGTAGGATCACTGGCAGATAAATCACCAATGCCATTCAGATTTTAGAAAAATAGGTAATGAGGCTGGATCTGAAGGCAAGAGAGATAAAAATATATCTATATAATACACACACACACACACACACTCAGTGTTTACATGCCACAAGCCACTGAGCAGGAGAAAAATCTGGGCAATGGTGAACAAAACTTTCGAACGTCTGAGCTATGTTTAAAGCAGTATAATAAAATAACCAAGTGAACATCCATAAACAAAGGCTTGAAATGAACACAAGAATAAAGAAACACTAGTTTAAGATGAAAAGAAAATGCTAGCACTCATACAGAGCAGCAGAAGCCACTTGTAGAATCTGTGCACAAAGTCTCTAAATATATGAGTTAAACGCATTATTCAAAATTTAGTAGAAAAGAAATACTCAAAAGTAAGACTTTAAGACACTGAACAAAGGTCAGGATCAGGATTGTGGGTATTTAAGGATAAGAGGAGACAGTTCTTTTTTTTTTTTTTAATCTTAACAAAACAGGATGTTGAGAGATGAGCTAGGTGAAATAATGAAATGCCTGACTGTGGGGAAAAATAGAAAAGAAGCTATTTGAACTGTTTTCAGATAACAGATGAGAATGAGGTGACTTGACTATGAGGGACACTCACTTCCTCCAGGCTTCAGAGGAATCTTGTTTTAGTAGAGATGTTCTAGATTCTTGGTCTTAGTCCCAACTACAGTGGTACCTTGAGATATGAGTTTAATTCTTTCCGTAACCTTGAGGAGTGGGAAACTATGAGACCCTCAAGTTGCGGTAAACTGGTGGGTCCTGTGCAGCCAGCCAATCCGCGCGATTTACTCCTATCTCAAATGTTGCTCGTATTTCAAAGCAAAAATCACTCGCTCCACAGCTCATATCTCAAAAATCTCGAATGTTAGGGCACTCGTATTTCGAGGTACCACTGTATTTGCCTAACATTTTATTTCTAGCACTAGAAGAAGTTAATAGTCTGACATCCTTGTGTGGACATGTACAAACCAAACCAAACCAACCAACAAACAAACCTACAGTGGTGAAATTAGCAAAATGCTGTTAAGAGCTTCAAAATAAATTGAAACACTAATATTGAGGTTCCCTTTCTAAACAGTTTAGATCTGGTCATTGTTTTATTTGTTTTAAATATATTTTTCTTGATTTCAAAGATGAAGGGAGAGGGAGAGAGAGATAGAAACATCAGTGATAACAGAGAATCATTGATAAGTTGCTTCCTGCAAGCCCCTTGCTGGGAATTGAGCCTGCAACCTGGGCATGTGCCCTAGTTCATATGTTAAGGCTCAATCACTGAGCCATGCAGACTGGGCTGGTCTTTTTTTTTTTCTTGAATTTAAGCAATGGTTCATTTTCAAAATTCTCACATCCATGATCAAGTAGAAGGCAAGCTTCTAAAATCTGAGATCTGTGATAGATTTGAAATCAATTCATGGAAAGTGAGACCATGAACACCCTTTTGATGTGTAGGATATACCAAAGAGGGTGGCAGGAAATGATGTGAAGCCTTTCTCTTTTGGCAGTTACACTGAAACATTTACAGCCACAGATGTTATTTGTCCATCAGAAAGAAAAATATTTGTTTCAAGCCACAGGCATTTTCTACCACAATATCAAAATGAAATTCAAAGGCAATTTAATGTTTAATGTGCAAGAACATAAATATTTTGGGGGGTCCCAAACACTACTAGAAAGCATACTTCACAAAGTATAACTAATGAGATGAAAGGAGGATGGGCTGGGTTTATGATGAACAAATCTGTCCTTTTACCAAAGTCAGGATTGTTCTATGATTAACATAGGAAATCTTAGATGGACTGCACAGAGTACTGCATTATTCATAAAAGCATTGCTGCCATCTGGTGGCTCGTTGGCGTTCCAGCATTGACTTTGCTGATTTGATTTGGCTGGGTGCTCTGGCGTGGTATTCATAGGAAGGCTTTCCTTATGGAGTAAAATAAAAACATGAAATCCCTTGCCCCTAGATGTCATTCACCTGATGGCAGTACTATCTCTCTGTCCTGTTGTAGAATGGAGGATTCAGGAAGGCAATGACAGACTTACATATCTTTTATCCTAACCAGGGATTTATATTTTTCATGGCTTATCCAAGGATGTTACTCTTGGCTGTTATTGACTGATGAATTTTATTGACACTCATTCTGTTAGCAAATAAACATGAAGTCAAATATTAGGAAGATTTATTGAGTCTAAAGATACACTGTATTGCTGAAATAAGAATATACATGAGATTCCGGATTCACTCATTTAGATCCAGCATGAATTTTTTTAAGTTACTGCTCACTGAGTTACATTTTGGAATAACATACTTTAGTGTCAAAGAGAAATGCATAGGGTTTTATAAAACTCAAGATTTATTCCTAGTCATTTAATTTTTATATTGAAGAAATCTGATTAATTGTTAATGTCTCAGAGACTATGCAGTCATCTTTCTTCATGGGTTTACAAATTAAATAACAGATATTCAGCTCACTCTTCACTTTTAAAAAAAATAGTTAAAATGTAATTTAAGAAATTTTGACAATTCTGCAGCATCAGTGTCTCAACACATTTTAAATCAGAAGCAAAAATTTATCTTTGTAATTTTAGTATATGTTTTAGGTTTCTATAACTATATCTCATTCTATACAATGAAAATCCTGATCCTTAAAATGCATATTTATATAGACCACAGGTCTTTGAAGAGTATAGGAGATAATGAATTAAAATTACCCTAGGAGACAATTTGAAGTTTAATCCTGAATTCTCAGATGATATTTAATGGTTAATTTTCAGTTTCTAGTGTATATTTGCCTGTATTAGTAAATCTATGATTTAGTAAAAGTTAGATAACGAAAAGCCATTGCACTAAATTTGGAAAATTATATAAAATGAATATTATTCCTTGCAAGAAAACTGTAAATGCCTGTTTTTAAAGTAAGACCGTGGGTTTTACTTTTAAATTTTTGAATACATTTTTGCTGTGTGATTGCATATTTGATATTACCCTTGTTGCTAGCTACTTTTGCAACTTAAAATGTTTCCTTTCTCAAAACATGTAGTTTCACTTATGGAAGAGCTTTGTTAATCTCTCCTGGGAAGATTGTTCAAACCCCCCCCACCTCCTCTGTTTCTATTTAGGAAGAGGATCTAAAAAAATACATATAAAAAGGAGAGTAAATTTATAATGCTCATGTCCCTCTTTCATTTGTAAGTATAAAATTTCAAATAATTTAATCTTATAACTGATTTGGATACTATCATATGGTAGCTTCCCATGGCTCCATAATAAAGATAATTTCTATGGTCAAGATACCCCTAGGACATATTCATAAGTTGGTAATGTGTGTTTCAATAACATTTGCTTTTCAGCAGCTTTTGCACCTAATTAACACAAAATTCCCATTTAGTCAAAAGAATCATTCATATACTGTAACGAATGATGTCACCTTAAATTCTTTAGTGTGCTGGAAGTTATACTTTATAATGGGGTAGTTGATGATATATTTGTTTATGCTAAGTTTTAAGACAGTGACAGCTGTATCTCAGTGGAAAAATGGTTTGTTGTTTTGTTTTGTTTTGTTTTGTTTTCTTAGGGAGTTAGTTTTGAATTCTGTTTAAGCAAATAGTTTTGCAATGTATGTTCTGGCTAAGACTGGGTTCCCCTCAAAGCAAAGTTTGAGACTAAGATCATGTTGTAACAAGTTTATTTGGGAAGTGCTACTAGAAAGCAGGAATTCTGAACTAGCAAGAATGAAACAGAAAGAAGAAAGGGCACTACCAGGGCCGTTATTGAGTTGGTCACAGAGTGGTGAGGATACTTGACAGAATTTCAACCCAAGGATCCTCAGAATAAGGGAAGCATTTTTCCATCAGCTTCTCATGTCATTGCTTTACGGTAGATTCTGGATAGGATAATCATTCTCACTTTTAGGCTGCACATCTGGGGATATGCCAAGAAGACTCTTCTAGGTGTCCTATGCCATAGACTCAGAGAAAATGCATGGCAGAAGAGAACAGATATATGGAGTGTGCTTGAGGAAGCTGTAGTCTGTTCAAAAGGGGTTTGAAGCCCCACCAGAACTGTTCATATTAGGTGCACCATGAGTCACAGGTAAAGTCAAAAGGATGGAAGCTGGACATAAGAAATAATATGGTTATTATATATTCAAATAGTCCTTAAAACTTGGCTTGTACTGCATGTCTAATACAGCTGAATCTCCAAGCTGGTGGCTGGCCTCAGTCTCTACAAAGATCTACATATCTGTACCCATCCAGGAGTCCACTGATATTTACAGACGTTTTTTGTCTCCAATCTTCCAGACTGTCTGTCTCCTTCTAGGTTTCTGACCAATAGGTAGAGCCATTCTCCACTTCCTGGAAATCAGTCTGTATTCTGACTGTGGGCTACCTTAGTGTCTATAAAGTAAACAAAATAAGTTTATTTTCTACATTTTTGTCCTCTGGGATGGTTCCTCCTTCTCCTCACTGCTGTCTTAAAGGATCACTCCAGTGTGGACTATGGTATAGCTACAGCACTCCTTCTCTCTCTCTCTTTTTTTAATGCTCACCGCCATATTGAGGTGACCCGTACCAAATCAGGCTTGAGTATGTTTATCCTTCATCAGCTGGCTTTCAAGAAGCAAGGGTATAACAGTGATAGGAGATAAAATGGGAGTTTGAGCCATATGTTCATTAACTGATTTAGGTCCTCTGGACCTGCTTGGGCCAAATTCTGAATATAGAATTTCCACCCACAAACCATTGCTCAATATTCCTATTAAGTGAATTTGACAATGCCCAGTTCATCATGGGAAACTGAAGCCACATGGTCACTTGAGGTCCTATGATCAGGTGCTCAGTTATTCTAACCCAGCAGCTCCTTTTCAATTGATGAGGATTTCTTTATTGCAGGAGTCAAAGCCTTCTTTAACAGCCCTAGGGTCCTTTGTTTCAACCAGCCACAAACTTCACAGCAACATTGTAAATCTAATTCCTCATTGACTTTTCTGAGTATTATGGACAAAGAGTCAAGGAGCTTGCACCATAGTCTGGCCTTACTGCAGGCTTTCGTGAATTATTGGCTGGTCCCCTTGTTGTATGAATGGCATCCAGAAATACTCCTACTGAACTTGATTCTGACTCATCTAGTAAAGGAGGTCCAGGATTTGTGGTCCTACCACTATAAGAGAACATCTAAGTGTAACTCAGATTCCTGATTGTGAGCAAAGAAGTGATTGTTGTTTTAAGCCACTTAATTTGGGGCCAGTTTGTTATAGAGCAATAGCTAATTGACACAAGCAATATGTATACAAATATAATTCAGTGCCTTGATTTATAGGGGAAGACATACCATATTTGAAAGTAAAGTTCAATCAGTATAAAAGGCCTTTTAAAAGGTTTTGGAACCCCAGTTTACAGTGTCAACTTCTAATAATTAATTGCCAAGCACAATCTCTTCCCAGGGTTGTTAGAGAAAACGCAGGTGGTGGCATTTTGTCTCTTCATGTGTGTCTCTCTTATTACAAAGTTTGTTTATAGAAATAGCTGCCTAACAAAGTTAACTTCCAGGAAAGATGCCAGGTTACACAGAACCATACCAGAGTCTTAGAATCACTTTGGGTGAAAGCCCAAAGTTTTTGCAACATTAGATGGAGGCAACATAATTTGGCTTGAAAGTTACAAGAAAAAAAAAACAGTAAATGCTCATGGAACAGTATGTTCAGAGTCTTTAAGATAGTATCTTGGTGACTTCTTACTAGTTAGAGAATATGATGTATCTATGCTTTTGTAAAAAAATAGCCTGGACCAACAGGATCCAAACTTGTCACAGGTTAATGTTAGTCCACCATCTATAGAGGTTATAACCCTCAAATTAAGCTGTGAGACATAAGAGCAGATAAAGCTGCAGTTGGAAAATCTAAATATAGCTGAAAAGTTTTGACACTTCAAGAGTTTTTGGGAGAAAGACAAAAAATTTGATTTCTGTGCTGCTGATGGAAAAGCTCACAAATGACCTAACAAAATTATATTTGTCATATTTTCATTGCATATATGTTTGACTCAATGGATAGAGTGTCAGCCTGTGGACTAAAAATATATATTTTCCTATAAGTTAAAAATTACCTTCCATGTTAAAAACAATTAGTTAAGAAAAACAAAACAAAACAAAACAGGAAGTCCACCTTGCTTTGGATTTTGTAATTAAATATTCTAGTAATTTATTTAATTTTGAAAAATATATACATAGAAAAGTGCTGTTATTATTCCTGAGAATTTTCACAAGATAGTTCAGGTCAGAGGATCATTATTTGTGTAAAGTAAATATGTGATCCCCAGACTGTCTTTATCAATATAATTTTCACATTCTTTTTTCCTCCAAAAATATTTATTTATTTATTTATTTATTTATTTATTTATTTATTTATTATTTTAAATATATTTTATTGATTTTTTACAGAGAGGAAGGGAGAGGGATAGAGAATTAGAAACATCGATGAGAGAGAGACATCTATCAGCCGCCTCCTGCACACCCCCTACTGGGGATGTGCCCGCAACCAGGATACATGCCCTTGACCGGAATAGAACCTGGGACCTTTCTGTCTGCAGACCGACGCTCAATCCACTGAGCCAAACCGGTTTTGGCCAAAAATATTTATTTAAGAAGATTTAATTCATTGATTTATTTTTGAATTTTCTTAAGTGATTAAACCCAAAGGTAAGCATAATGTATTCTTGTTAAAGCAGTGTGATTCTATGACTTTTCTGTCTTAGATTAAAATTTTATTTGAATTTCATTATTACATTTTAAATTTTCAGTAAAATTTATTATTTCTAAATCTGTGTTTGGTTAACGTTAGAAATAGAAAATGATGAAAAACAGGAGGTAAAGTTATTCAATTACATCAAAGAATAGGCTTTAATTATATTTTTTTCATAGTTATTTTAGAAATTGTGTATTCAGTTATTACTTTTTCACAGTACTGAGTAGAACTTCAGAGTCTTCAAGGAAGCCGGTTTTCAAAATGTCTGTGTTATGTTTAAGAAATTGAGTAACATTATGTCCTTTGTTTCACTGTTTAGTTTAAATCAATTTCCCATCCCATATAAAATACCATTTTGATAACACATTTCTTTATCTTTTGATGTCAAACAAAACAACTTTTTCCAGTGTAACACAAATCAATCATCATAAAAATCTCAGTGATTGGAGAAAGTAGCTGGAATATCTTTTTAACTGAAAGATCTAAGAAAGTAAGGAATACTTGGATTATGCACATTACTTGCTTACTGTTTATGAATCCTGCTAATTTTGCTGGAATTCAAAGCAAACTAAAGATGGTCAGAAGTTGCCATTGTAAGTAATTAGAGTGCTTTTATAAAAATATCATGCATCAATGATTGCTAATTCATACATGTTTGTTCACTTATCATATGAATTTGTTAAATTATTTAAAAAAGATAAATTTTTGAATTTTCCTACTTTTATGAGTCCAGTCTTATTTGGAAACAGAGATGTTAGAGGGATGACTTCTTAAGTTATTTAGCATACTTTCCATTGTGCCAATAAAACCTTACTTTTACTTTTTTTAAAAATAAACTTTGCTCAGTATTATTTCATGTTTCCAAATAAATAAAAAGTATTAATACTTTAATGAAAAAAATATTAACAGAATAATACAAAGGATCAACTATCATAAGCATTATGATTAAACATAGTTCAACTTAGGGTCTTCTGTTAGGCAACATAAGCTGTTATGCTTAGGGAACAGATTTTTGTTGTTTAGCTCTACATTGTCTTCACTCTGGGTCTCAAGTTGATGGAATAACCTCTATCTGGAATAGATATTCTGGCCTTTAAAGATCCTTCCCAGAAATGGTATATGTTGTGTCTGTTATTCACTTTATGGGATGAAGGAAATGACAGAGCCAACAGGGCAGAGAAGTATAATCCTCCATTGCAGAGCCACTGCAGAGAAAGGCACAGTGTAACAGAAATGGAGCCTACCACAGTCTCTACAGAATTAAACATTCAAGTCCCCTGTTGTGTCCTTCTCAATATGCATACAGGGTGGTGGTTATTGTTTAAACAGAATAAAATGTCATCATTCTAGAGATAAAAGCATATTTAACATAATTTATTGTGTACATGTAATTGATGGTAACATAATGACTCACTTAAAGGAACCATTCACTTCCTATTGAGTGTGAAATGAGTTCAAGATATTCAACAACATATGTCAAGCTGATTACCAAATCATATCTATTTCAAAATTAGTTAGGAAGTTTTTAGAATATAGAAAAATTTACATAAATAATTATTTGACTCCAAGTTGAATGAGTATGAATTACAGGAGCTAAAGGTCAAAGAATTCAGAAAGTGATAAAAATGAGGTAAGGGTTGGAAAGTGTTGGCATTCAGTAATTTAACTTTTAATAGGTATATTCATTTTTAATAGTAAATGGAATATATGTCTTACATAAACAAAAACTTTGTATTCTAGTCATAGATATGTATATACCAATTTGAAAGGTATAAAAGGTATACATGTTGTGCCTAATTTTGTTGATCTATCAGGAAATGCTCTATTGAGATAACACACTATGGAACAATTAAGTTGTTGATATAACTATTCTCTGGAATACAAAGACTTGGTATAAGAAATTATAATTTTTTTCTATGAAGTTTTTTGAATTACATTCTTTTGAGGTATATACTAAAGAGATAGTAGATGGAATGGAAGAAGAAACGAGGGCCATTCATGTAAATTGTTCAATAGCAAAAAGAACACATTTTGCTGTGAAAATTAACCATCTATATGTTTAGAATGAGGCATAAAGCTCATTTTTAATGTTGAAGATTTGTTACAACGAGTTAAAACTACTTTAATTTTAGGAAAAGTACCAACTAATGTCAGTGAAAAATGATTGCAATTCAACTATATGTACGTAGTTATCATGGCAAAGTAATTTTACAGAGTATATATTTTTTAAGGGATTGGTTTTAAGTCTTATTTTTGTAATGTAGAACATATTGGTATAAAACAAACAAAAAGACCCTCAAACAACAGTCACAGTAAACCAAGATGCAATTAACTGCCACTCCTGGGAAATATTCTAGTATATGTTGCTAGCACTTGAAAAATTTATACCTTCTGAGGAAAGGCAGGAAAATTCTGTCAAACAATTAAACTTATTGCAATTCCCCAGGATGTAAAAAAGCAAAATGAGTTCTATGTTGGAAAAGAATGGTAAATAGTTGTGTACATGACTTTGAATCAGAAGAGAAAAAGGAATAGGTTCTTTGCAACTTCTATAAATCAGTAATTTTTTTTTCTTTAAAACAAATTTAATAAAAGTCAGGTAAAAACTTTTAGTATAAGACTACATATTCTGTAATTGAAAAGTGTGATTACTAAAATGACCTCTAAATTAGCAATGGGATGATACCCTTGTTAATAATATTTTTGGATAAATGAGACTGTTGTTAAATCTATGAATGAATATACGTTTGACAACCAAGTTGGTTAAGTTGAAATATAGTCACGTTACCATCAAATAATGTAAAAATACAAAGAAAAGAACAAATATTTGTGTAAATAGTAAAATAGCAAAAGTTGACATTTAAAAATTAAATTTGGATTAACAGTGTTGATATTGATTGAAAGACAATTATCCAATACAATGAAAAAGAAAGATCCTGCTGTATGCTGCCCTTCCTAAGTAAATGTATTTCAAAGAGTTGTAAAAGAATTAAAACAATTTATATTCTCAAGCAAATAGAAGCTTTCCTGATTATAAGACTATGTGCTTTGTAGGCTTCTTTAAGTAAGAGAAAATACATTTTTCCAGCCAAACATTCCTAGGTCAACATTCTCAAATATGTGTTCATTATATTCATGTGCTCTAATTTACATAGAAATTGTAGGAGGTGATGGATAAGTTTATGACATTGTGATGATGTTTTAATGGTTGTATATTTATTCCAAACACATCAAGTTGTACATATTAAATACCTACATTTTTTGTATGTCCAAAAGAAAGAATGCATGAATTATGACTACTTTAAAAGGATCAGCCGAGACCGATTATAGAGCGTCGGCTTGTGGACTGAAAGGTCCCAGGTTCGATTCCGGTTGGGGGCATGTACCTTGCTTGCGGGCACATCTCCACTGTGGGGCGTGCAGGAGGCGGCTGATCGATGTCTCTCTCTCATCGATGTTTCTGACTTTCTATCTCTTTCCCTTCCTCTCTGTAAAAAATCAATAAAATAAAAAAAAAGGATCAGTACCCAGTAGATGTGTAACATCTTATTCAGTTCATGACAGTTATCATCATTTAAGTTAAGAAATCATAAACCGTAAAAATAATGTTTCTCAAATGTTTCCATTAATAAATCCACAGAGAGAATAAAACTCTGAAAACTGTGAGAGGGCAAAGATAAGAGATAAACTTAGGGATCCTCAGGTGTTAATTTTAGATGGTATTTAGCACATGAGGTTGAATGGTATCTGAAATATACTTATTAATACTGTACTGTTATCACATATAAAAGTGAGTCTTACACAAATCATGATTCTTACAATCAACTTGCTCAATTTCGCTATCAATGATATATTTTTTCTAGTTCTTAAGAGTGATCCTTTTAGCTGATGGTTGAAACTCTGAGCTTTGAATTAATAGATGTTCAATGAGTCACCCTTTATAATGGGAAGAATGAATTCCAATTCACCTGTTCTTTTGCCATTTTCCATGATGTTTAATAACAAAATAACACCAAAGTAAAAAAGTCTGATTTGGTTAAGTGTACATCTTTAAGTATTTTTTAAAAAGTTTTTCAAGACATTTTCTATAAATTATAAATTACATTAATGTTTTAAAAATTGATATGTTTTTAAATATTTATGATTTTTAAGACTTTATGGATTACATTGAGAAAATTCAGAAGGAAATTATTCAAAACGAAATCATTCTCAGTAAATGATACAGTGGCTGTTAGTGTGTGCAGTATGAGTGGTTATAGTTGTACAGATATGCCTGCAAGAGTGATATGTGTATAAGTCCAAGTTAGGTGCAAGTATCAATCCCTTTCTAAAAATATTCCATAATGAGGTGTAAATATTTTGTTAATAAATTATAAGCATATCTATAAAATATTAATCTTTGCTACATATTCTTTACCAACTACAAAAATTTTATTTTCATTTTGTTCAGGACGTTACTAATCAGGTGTTTTCAACCTTGTGTAGACACTTCTGTTTTACTTTGATATGATTTCCTTTATATTTATGCTTTTAAATAAAATTCTTACACTGAGATTAACTTTTGACTTGGGTTACATATTTTGTAAAGGATTTCAATATTGTTTTTAACATTTAATTATTTGAGCCATCAGTGATATTTAATTTTGTCAGAATTTATTTTGGTGTGAAGTGATGTAAGTATTCAAACATTCAATACCATTTTGTGAATAATGCATCTTTCTCTGTTTTATTTTTTATTTGTTAATATATTACCTTCTCTTTTTAATAAGTATATTTCAGATACCAATTCAATTCCTTTGACATTGAACACAATATTACTGTTTTCACTATTATAGCCATGTAATTTACAATTACAATTGAAGCAAATCTCCTGGTCAGGTTTTCTTTTCCAGACTTATCTTGATTATTATTCTACTGTCTCCAGACAGTATATAAAGTAAAATAAGAAAACAAACAGATTTTGTTCTTTGTAAATAACCTGTTTACCTCTTGGCTTATATCTTCATCATAGAAATTTAAAATATGATTTATCATTTTACTAATTAGCAATATTTAATGCATATTAGAATTTGAGCTAAAAAAAGTTATTTTTTATTAATTTTCACGTCACTGATGATCCTTCAGTCTGCAAGCCGATGCTTTATCCACTGAGTCAAACTGGCTAGGGGTCTCTGTATATTTTAATCATTGTTCTTTTCTAGTTTGCAAACTCTTTATAGGTCCATATTTGCATATATTTTTCTTATAGTTTTTTACAGCTATTGTTATTGTTAATCCTCACCTGAGGATCCTTCTCCATTGATTTTTAGAAAGAGTGGAAGGGAGAGGGAGAGACAGAGAGAGAAACATCAATGTAAGAGAAATAAATTGGTTGGCTGCTTCCTCCACACACCCTGACTAGGGCCAGGCATCAAGCCTGCAACTGAGGTACATTCCTCTGACTAAAATTGAACCCAGGACCCTGCAATCTGTGGGCCGACAGGCTATCCACTAAACCAAACCTGCCAGGGCTAAGTTTTATTTTTTTCATCCCAAGTACATCCAATTTTCTATACAATTGTCTGTTCCTATTTTTATATGTTACTTATCTCAGATATTTTGTCTTTGTCTCTTTCCTGTTAGAAATTGAGTTTTCCCTCTCCTTTGCTAGTACATTTTTTTTCAGTGTAAATTCCATTCTTTTCTGCCTGTAATAAAGACTTTAATTCTGGTGCTATGCATACAGAGTTCCCTTGCCTTCTTATGTTTTCTATCAATGTGGATATCTCACTTTATATAAGCCCTTAAACTAAAATTTTCCAAGTATGTCAAGTTTTTCTTTAGTGAGAAGGCAACATGGGTTCATTCCTATAGATTCTAATTTCTTTCACTAATTTTCCCTCTACACAGATATTCTCTCTTTATCTTTTTATATATATATATATATATATATATATATATATATATATATATATATTATTGATTTCAGAGAGAAAGGAAGAGGGACACAGAGAGAGAAACATCAAGGATAAGAGAATCATGGATCAGCTGTGTCCTCACGCCCCTTACTGAGGATTGAGCCCACAACTTGGGCATGTGCCCTTGATCAGAACAGAATTTGGGACCCTTCAGTCTGCAGGCCCATGCTTTATCCACTGAGTCAAAATGGCTGGGGATCTCTGTATATTTTAATCATTGTTCCCTTCTAGTTTGCAAACTCTTTTTATAGGCCCATATTTGCATATATTTTTCAGTTCCACTTGAAGGTCTACAAACTCACTCCATCTCACGCTAAAGTTGAGGGAAAATTGGTGTGTCAGGTACATTTTTTTCTACTGACTGTCCCCCTAATTATAAGGAGATGAACTCATTGATGAGAATTTTAAAACAATCTTTACTTCTTTTATGCAAATATGAGCATGACTCTGTAATTCTCTAGATACAATAAAACCACTTATTGGTGTGTTTTTTTTTAATCTGCTGTCAATGATTTTACTCATCAAGTAAAATTTTTACTCTTTTTATGCTAGATCTATTGCCTCCTTAGAAACTGATGGTGGTGGGAGGAGGAGATGGGGTGGGAAAAGGATGTATGGGTGGTCATGGTGGCCCCAGAAAACAGCTCCCTTTTAGTAGACACAGACTGAAGATGATTACAAGGCTATGTGGTGAGCAGTGCAGACCAAACCATATTAGGGAAGAGGAGTTAACAATAATTTTCTTAATGTTTTATTTCTATATTATTTTGTTTAAAAGTTATAACAATGCATTCATTGCTAAAGTGGAATCTAATGAACAAAATAAACTGACAAACAAAATAGAAACAGACACATAGATAACAGACTGACAACTGTCAGAAGAGAGGGGTTACTGGATTGTATTAAAAAGGTTGAAGGGATTAAGCAAAAACAAACAAGCAAATAAACAACAAAAAAATCCATCGACACAGATAACACTATGATGATTTTCAGAGAAGAGGTGTGGGGGCAGGTGGTAGAAGAGAGTAAAGAGAGGATAAATGGTGAAGTAACTTGATTTGGCATGTTGAACACAAAATACAATATACAAATGATGTATTACAGAATTATACATCTGAAATGTATAATTAACCACTGTCACCCCAATAAATATAATAAAAAGTAAAAGAATTATGATCTGTATCCTTAAGCAGCATATTATATGACATTTTTCAAAAGATTAAATATTTTTAAATATAAGTTAATACTTTAATTGAATAATATTTTTGTTTGTAAATCTCCTCTTCTAATTTTAGTCACTTTTAAAATTACATTTTAATTCATTTTAAATACTAGTCATTTTCCAATATTTATTTCTATATTTTATTTTTATAAAATTTCATTGTTAGTAATTTTTTATACTTATTACTTATTTATTTCCTATAATTCCAAAGAAACTAGATCTTTAAGGTTTGTTTTTTTTTTTGGAGGAATACTATTTTTTTTAATATATTTTATTGATTTATTTACAGAGAGGAAGGGAGAGGGATAGAAAGTCAGAAACATCGACGAGAGAGAGACATTGATCAACTGCCTCCTGCACGCCTCACACTGGAGATGTGCCCACAACCCAGGTACATGCCCTTGACCGGAATAGATCCTGGGACCTTTCAGTCTGCAGGCCGATGCTCTATCCACTGACCCAAACCGGTTTTGGCCAGAATACTACTTTTTTTTAATGAATAAATATATTCTGTAGTTTTTCCTAGAGTTCCCACAATTTTTATGTTGTTACTGAGAAACAATCTTTAATACAAATGAGCTCCCATATAACTAAAGTTTTTTTTCCACTCTTGTCACCATTCAGATTGTTATAGTCTCTATATAATCTTTAATTTCAGATTTCAAGTAAAATATTCTGTGTATCTTTTGTTCCTTATGTAAGTTAGATGTACACTTTGCCTCATTAAGTACTCTCTGATGTTTAAAAATAAATTATATAACACCTTTGCAGTCCAGAAGAAAAGTGGCAAATTTACCTCTCTCCTTGTTATCTGTAACTAAGCCAGTTATCTAAATCCTAGCTGCCTTCAAAGTCCACAATTTTAGGCAGACAAAGCTGTCTTTAATAACTGGTTTGTTTCCATAGAGAAAAAAAATATCCAAAGCACTACATTAATTTTCATTGTTGCATTAAACTAGCTTTTCTCTGGTCTTCTCATCTGTACTTCATTAAGTAACATTCTGTGGTATAATGTTGCAAGTTTGAAAATGCAGAAAGAGTTCAAGAAATTGATTCTATTTGTTCTTTCTGTTCAATAGACCTTTGATCTGAAACGTTCAATGGTGCCTGGCTGTTCCACGCAAGCCGCTTTTAAACCATTGTTCGCATTGTAATAGCCTTGTTATCAGGTTGTATGAATTAATTCCATCACATTAGGAGGAGGAAGTTGGGCCCACACAGCACAGTCTAATAAGTGTTTCCTGTTACTGACCAATTGATTGGGTAACAAGACGACATAGCACGTTCATAATTTAGTTGTTTTGCAAGGTGGTCTTAATTTCAGCATTTCAAAATGACACTAATAAATGTTGATGTCCTCAGGACCTTGTCTAACTGGCTTTGGAAACCTAACAATGTATAACTGAAAAATGTCACAATGAAGCAGGCCACCACCACTCTTGGTAAAATTCCTGAACCAAGAAGAAAACACAGGAGGGAAAAAAAAATCCCTCTGCAGATTGAAACAACCACCCACAAACAAAAGCAGAAACCACCCACACACTAAAAAGGCTGAATCCTAAAGTGATAGAAAACAAATACTTAGGAGAAATATCCAAGTTCTTCAGGCAGCTACTGTCAACCTTGGGCAAAGAGTACTTGCTAACTTAAATTGCTAGAAAAAGGAGAGGAGAGCCCAGACACATGCCAGGATGACCACACCCACACGAACTCTTGAAGATACAACTGGCAAGGGAAGAGGAATAACATGTAATGTTGGTGTCTAGCCACATATTGTTGATTTTGGCAATGGTGAGCTGCAGTTAGACAATTAATTTGAAAACAGTAATTTAAAAACTGTTCAAAATGACATACAACAAAATAAATATTTGATAAGTGGGGTTTCTTTTCTCCATCTAATTAAGTTAGTATATGTGAAAACAGGCCTATTGATTGATTGATTGATTTTCCTACTTCAAAGATTCAGTGAGCAACTTTTCCCTGAGGTTCTAGCTCTTCAGTTTATCAACCTCAGAGATATGACTAAATCAGTTCCCCAATTCATTTGTGTAAGGCACCATCCAAGCACATTCTTCTGTAATGCATACACAGTTCCTTGGACCCCACAGTCCTCTAATGTATGGTTTGTGTTTGCCATACTCTTGGTGATAATGCATGGCTTCTTTAAACATGTGATACACCCTTTTAAAAGTAGATTTTTTTATTGATTTCAGAGAGGAGCGGAGAGGAGAGATAGAAATATCAATAATGAGAGAGAATAATTGATTGGCTGCCTCCATATGTCCCCAACTGGGATTGAGCTCACAATCTGAAGCATGTACTCTGATCGGGAGTCCATTTATGGCCTCTTGGTTCATAGGTCAATGCTCAACTACTGAGTTATGTGGGCCAGGTCAAGTGATAAGTCCTTTAACACCACTGTTTATTTGTTTGATTTCCCCAAGATGACCCTTTTCCTTCCCTGGCATGCTATCACATGCCTCTCTGCTAATTCAAATCTATGCATCCTTTACAGTAAGTTAGTTAGTTCTGTGAATTCTTCCCTGAGTCTCATCACTAGAAAGAATGCTTTCCACCTCTAAACTTTTGTAGTCTGCATTGCCTTATGGAGTTTGATGTGGAAATTAAATGAGGTAACTTAGACATAGTGGCTCCCACACCAAAAGCATTCAGTAAGCATTTGTTATACTTATGAAGACCATTCATTCACCCTGCTGATACTAATCTCATTTTTCTATACCAAGCACTCTAGTGAGGGCTCAGCATTCTGTGGACACTCCACCTATATATTCCTCACAGCCAATATGCCAAGTCTATAATTTTATTTTTCTAGTTTTTTTTAAAGACCAAAAGCATTTACAGAAGAGTTGGTTGACTTGCTCTCTTTCATGCAACTCTTAAGGCAAAGCTGAGTTGTAATCCCATGGACAGATTGCCTCTGGGGCCTATCCCACTAATACCACTCAATCCTGCTTGTGAATGAAATCTTTGGTGTCCTTGTGGATATTAGTGTTATCAATCCTGTTTGTTAGACATTTTTGCTTACTACCTGGAATTTTATGAATATTTTCATGTTGTTTATATGTCATCTCTCTGATTACATTTACACCTTTGGGAATCAGGGGGCAGCTATTTTAAGGAAATTTTTATTTCACTGCCTGGCCATAGTGTCTTGCATATTGATGTAAAAACATATTTATTCTTCATTAATTGCATATAGTAATTTTATTTACAATTAAAACACTGATTCAGCATTAGACACACAAGACAAACCAGCAAAAACTTGGAGAGAGGTTAGAAACTCCATCACTGGTGGCTCAGCAATGCTATGTTATCATTCTACTCATTCAGATGCCTCATATTTCTTAGAGTTCTTTGTAGTTTTTCCTTTTGTTTTGTAGTTATTGTGGTTTGTATTTTGATCCTGGGGTTTATTGAAACCCTGTCTTAGAACCTTCTGAACTGTTTTTGCTTTTCCTCCTCTCATATACCCAGGGAACCTAAAAGTGGAAATGAATTCATTCTTAGCTATTCTATTTTCAAGTAACAAGAAATAAAGTAGTTTATTTTTCATTTGTTATGCACTCCTCAATAAGAAAAAATGAGCAGTTTTATTACATATCATTTGTTGCTTATTTGTTTAGTATAATTGGCAGACATGGCTTGTTTACTGTTTGAAAAATGAATGAGAGGTTGGTAGAGTCAGGAACTCAGGTCTGGATGCTTAATGTATCTCCCATGCCTTAGAGTTATGTATGCCTTTGCACATGGAGGAACTCTCTGTCTGGGCAAAGGGACAAGTAGAACTTTTAAATCTTAAGCTATGAGCTGTCTATGGGCACCTTTCTCAGAGAACTTTTGATCAACAAGACAATAGGACAAATCCATAGGCAATACTACCTTGTTTTGTTTATGAAATTTATATTCATAGGAAACCTTGATATTTGCTATATTGACCGACATAATGCATTGTGGACATAATATTCATTTTCATCATCTACATCACCTTTGGATTATTCTCTAATGTCCAGGGTAAAATGGATTAGGATTTCCTCCAACTCTTCGCCCATTATCAACAGCTTCTTCAGGGGCCTTTGCCTGCCCAATGTGCTTCATGTGGTTTATTTAGGGCAAAGTGCAGATGACATTTTTCTATTCTGTGAGGAAATTTCTGGGTGTAGTCTATACATCTCTGATATCTCAGAAACCTTGTGCTCATTATCTCAATATTTTCACACTGATGGATAACAGCAAGTCTAACACTCCACCGGCAATATTCTGAAAACAATACTTTCCAGATTATGTCAGTAACAATTTATCTGTATAGAAAACCCAACAATTCTATACATGATATAAAATTTTATCTCATGTACCAAGATAAAAATCTCCAGGGTTGGTGATTTCAATAGCTCAATAGCTCAATGACATTACTAAGAAAACAGAGTCATTTACTTCTTCCTGCCCTGCTGTCCAACATGTCCGCTTGCCTCACCTAAGGCCACATATGTGCGATTGCTGGTTCAGATAAAGTTTAACAAATTAGGGAGTTCTTTCTTGAATCTCTTTAACATCAAAGAAGCCTCTCCCAGATCGTCTGTAGCACCCTCACCTTCTTGGGTCTCACTGGGCAGAGCTGGTCACTTCTCCAACCCTGCCCTATAAAATTAAAGAAAAATGGGTGTACTATGACTGACAAGGGAGAAGGAATCCACCCACCCACCCCAACTGAGTTCCACTAGCAAAGAAAGGAAGAAAGTGACTTTTGAGTAGGTAACAGAGTGCCTGCTAACTTAGTCCCTTCTCTTAGATGCTGTCCTTGTCTTTATCTATTGTCATTCACGTTTCCTACCCTGTTTGATTACCTGGTCTAAATGCAGACTCCTTCCATTCTCTCATGTAGAATTCCATAGCTCCTCACATTTCTATTCTGATACTCACAATGCACATTCAATTGTTTAAATAATACTAGGTTGACTACTACAATAATTTTAAAATACAAGAAATCTTATTTATAGTTTAATAAAAATCACCTATATCTTCTTGTCCCAGAAGCCACTGCTAAATTCAAAATCACATTTTGAGTTATAGATATTTTGTTCTTAGTACTTAACAACACTAAAGACTTTTTTTTTGCCAGACTACATATAGGATGGATTAAAAGGAGGCAGATTTAATATACATTGTAGGTGCTCTTTTATGCAAATAGCAGATAATTTATAGCCCACTTATTGAAGTACATAAGTCACTTAATCAGGACACTTTAATATCTACAACTGCTAAATTCAGATAATAATACCTGCCCCATATCTACCTCTCTGGGAAGCTGAGAGGATTAATTAGATAAAGTATTGAAAGCTCCTCAGAGAGAAGTGGCATATGTAAAAGATGTTATTATTTCTATGGAAGAATGAAGCAGTGTCTCTTCTGTGGACAGTCCATACTTCTAGAATTTTTTCCTCTTATGCATTCTGCTGAAGTGCCAATTTGGTAGATTTTAATTCATCATGTGAGACCCTTCTCATTCTCAAGTAGTTGCACTTAAAGAAAAGATTTTCAAGTATTGCCTTCAATGATGGGAAATGCTTGTGATTCTTGAGTCTCTGAATATTTCAGAGCATTGCTTTGAAAATTGGTGTATATGCTTGAATCTGATTGCATTTGTAAAAACAAGCCATGACTGCATTGAAGACTATGATGTAGGCCAGTTATTGAGTTCATGCTCAATCCAGATTTCTTCCATAAACATTTGTTAATGAGAGCAGTTGTCCCTGGTCCTCCTTCCCTGAGAGCTCACATACCATCAGCGCCTTTGCTCCTGAGTTTAGAGTCAGTTCCCAGATACAGGGTATCTGAGTTCAAACTGAGTCCTGTTTTGAATACAGCAAATAGTTCAGAGCTTACCTGCTTTGTACTATTTGCTATAGAAATGGGCCTGATCATTTTGGACACAGAAAAAAGACAAATTGAGATCATATGTTTTATTTATTCTCATATAATAAACTTGTACAAATATTTTTAAGCAATAAGGTCTTTTTTTTTAATTTAGGACACAAAGCCCTATTTCTCATTTTCTTCCAAGATTCTCAGTTTTAGTCATATACTTAATATTTTTCCACATTTGTCATCTCTGCTCTATTTTTAATCTTTAACTCTGCTTGACTTCTAACTTGTTTTATTAAACATTGAACACTATTGTTAACTCTTACATTGATGGTTTCCAGTTTAGAATTTCAGTCAGCAATCCCTGTGTGTTTTAATTACTGCAGCTGTGGCTTGCTGTTAGCCAATGGATCCCAGTGGCATGGAAGCTCCTTGCATGGGGAGAGGGCCTATCTTCCCACAGCAGATTGCAAAGCAAGTGAAACACTGCACCTCTCACAGAGCTTGGGAAGTGCCTGCTGACAGTGACTTCAATATTGGCTTTCCTCAAACACTTTAGACTAATTTTTAATAACTTTGCATCATTCAATCTTTCTAGAAATAAATTGAACCTCCAATTCTTAACAAATCAAAACAGTTCCTTCAAAGCAAAAGCCTACCCATAGACTGACTCTGTTTTTCATATTTATAGGCTCTTAAAAAACCAAACATTGCTTATTTTCCACATACTTCTAATTCTAAAGGAAGAGGAGAGAGATGGACATCAGGTTATACCCCATAACTCATGCCAAACTTGCTTAGGCAGCAGCCTTCATGCACTGGCAGCTCAGTAGGAAAGAAAGCAAGAGAGGATGTAGGAGCTGTGGTCAGGAAGGTGAAAAATCATCTTCTTTACCTTGCCAGAAGCAGAGAATGAAAAAGAAAATCAAGAATCAGGTCATTTCCAGATCCTTATAACTTGGAGAAACAAGAAAAAGAAAGAATATAAAAAGAAATAAGAGAGGAAAGAGAAAGGGAAGAATGCTTTGAAAACTTGGAGACACTATTCACTGGCTTACGTCATGTATTGGGTTCTCACCCTTGTGATCATAAACTCCCTCACCCATGGTAGAAGCTAGAAATGCAAGCAGTGGACATGAAGCTGGCATGGGAGAAGACAGAAATACTTCTTGCCCTGTAGTGCTAAAATGACTGGCCCGAGTAATACGAGCTTCGTTCAGCTCAAAAGCACTATGTGTCTATAATATTTTCTTTTCAAGCATTCACAGCCAACAGGCATGCCATGCTGACCTAAAAAGCTGTTTAAGAATTTGATCATGGATTTGCTGATTAGTTTTGAGACAGAAGAATTATGGTTTTAACATTCAAATATGACCTTAATAACATTCAAATACACCCTTAATACTACCTACTACTCCATCAAAAGATGAATTTTCAACAATTTATAACGAGATATCCACACTTTAATACTTGATTAAGAGACACAGTAAATATAAAAATAGTGCCCTCATTTTTTTTCTAGAAGAAAGAACTTTAGTAGATATATTTGCAACAAAATTGTAGTAGAGCTAATTTATATTATACTTTCTATACACTATAAACATTAAGGATTTTACTTATGTTTATTGATTTAATCCTTAGAATATACCTGATACAATTATTATACCCATCCTTACACAGCAAGAAAAGTAAGACTCAAGATAGTTTAGGTTACCTGCCTAAGATTTTATAATGTGTAAGTAATAGGTCAAGCTTAGAACTAAGGCACTCCATCCATAGAGTTCTTAATGTTGACCTCTCTGATACACATCTAATAAAGTTTAAAATGTAGAAATATTAATTGCTAATTCCATTATTCAAAATACATAAAATATACATATAGAATTAATAATAATCATAAGATATTATTAGGCTGTGTTAACATAAGAAAACCTAGAACTCCGATAAATTCTGTTATAAGCAATGAGTCAAGATCAAGAATATTAGAATAAAACAGGTAATAGGATAATATTTAACTTACTGTTAGGATTTCTTTAATATTAAGAATATTTTCTTTAAAATGGAGATATGCTACATGAGACTCTGAGACAAGTCATGGAGGTAGAATCAGTCATGTATGGGGAATCTTTTTTCTGCCAAGGGCCATTTGAATATCTATGATATAATTTCCTTAATATAATTCACTTAATATAAATTTATGTTGCTATGGAAAAAGCTCCTAAATTTATTGAATTTCAAGTCCCACTTGTGGTTGCCTTGGCAGGGCTAGAGCAAATGATTTTTTGGGCCTTACATGGCCCACAGGTTGGATATTCCTCACCCGTGACTTAGTCAGAGATGAAACTAAAGAAGAGAACATCCCGCAAGTCATGACTCTTCCATGGAAAACATGGGCCCAGTTTCTCGAACATTGTAATGAGGCTGCAGATTCTGTTCACAGTGACCATCCATTCATGATGGTGTTTCATTACGACAATGAAAAGATCAGTAGTCATCCACTGACTGATGCACTTTACCAAAATGTACTGTGGAAGACTGGGTGGGTGGATGGGTGGGTGGGAAGAGATCAACCAAAGAACTTGTATGCATATAAGCATAACCCAGATAATAGGGTGGTGACAGCCTGGGTTGGAGAGCGGGGCAGGCTAGAAGAGGTCAATGGGGAAAATGGGGATAAATGTAATACTTCCAACAATAAAGATTTTTTTAAAATAACATGTACCTGCGCTTCAAACACTCTGATATTTAGTGGCAGCTAATGATGGACTCCAAATATTCTAGTTTCTATTTTTAAAAATTCTACTAAGATAGAAAAAGGAAAAGAAAAAAACTTCTTTATTTCTTCTTTAGTGCTTTTTTTTATAGCTGAACTATGTAAAAGTGCTACTTAGCCAAAAAATAATTTTTATCTGTATATAACTTTTATTTAATTTTTTTAATTTTTATTAATTTTTATACATATCTCCCCATTGCCCCCCTTCTCTCCCAGGCATACCCCAACCCCCCAGTGTCTATGTTCATTGGTTATGCTTATATGCATGCATACAAGTCCTTTGATTGATCTCTTATCTACCTCACCTAACTTTAATCTTCCTGCTATAATTTCACAGTCTGTTTGAAGCTTTACTGTCTCTGTATTTATCCTTTTGTTCATCAGTTTATAATGTTCTTTATTATCCCCCAATGAGTGCGATCATGTGATGCTTCTCCTTCATTGACTGGCTTATTTCACTAAGCATAAGGCTCTCCAGTTCCAACCAGGTTGCTGCCAATGGTAAGAATTCCTTCTTTTTAATGGCAGCATAGAATTCCATTGTGTAGATGTACCACAGTTTTCTGATCCACTCATCTGCTGACAGGCACCTAGGCTGTTTCCAAATTGTGGCTATTGTAAATTGTGCTGCTATGAACATAGGGGTGCATAAATCCTTTCTGATTGGTGTTTGTAATTTCTTAGGATAAATTGCTAAGAGTGGGATTACAGGGTCAAATGGGAGATCCATTTTTAGTTTTTTGAGAAAACTCCATACTGTTCTCCACAGTGGCTGCACCAGTCTGCATTCCCACCAACAGTGCACAAGGGTTCCTTTTTCTCCACATCCTCGTCAACACTTGTCGTTTGTCGATTTGTTGATGATTGCCATTCTGCCAGGTGTAAGATGGTATCGCATTGTCGTTTTGATTTGCATCTCTCGGGTGATTAATGACTTTGAACATGTTTTCATGTGTCTCTTTGCCTTCCTTCTGTAGTCTTTTGAAAAGGTTCTATTTAGGTCCGTTGCCCATTTTTTTATTGGATCCTTCATCTTCCTTTTATTAAGTTGTATAAGTTGGCTGTAGATTTTAGAGATTAAAACTTTATCAGTGATAGCATTTGCAAATATGTTCTCCCATGCATTGATCTTTCTTGTTGTTTTGTTGATGGTTTCTTTTGCTGTGCAAAAGCTGTTTATTTTGATGTAGTCCCATTGGTTTATTTTTTCTTTAGCTTCCATTGCCTTTGGAGCAGTATCAGTGGAGAAGTTCTTTCTGCATATATCTGAGATTGTGCTGCCTGTGGATTCCTCTAGTATTTTTATGGTTTCCCTTCTAATGTTTAAGTCTTGTATCCATTTTGAGTTTATTTTTGTATTTGGTGTAAGTTGGTGGTCCAGTTTCAATTTTTTGCATGTATCTATCCAATTTTCCCAACACCATTTATTGAAGAGGCTATCTTGGCTCCATTGAATGTTCATGCCTCCTTTATCAAACATTAATTGAGCATAGTGGTTTGGGTGGATATCTGAGTTCTCTATTCTATTCCATTGATCTATATGTCTGTTCTTGTGCCAGTACCAGGCTGTTTTGAGAACAGTTGCTTTGTAGTATAGCTTGAACTCTGGTATTGAGATCCCACCTACTTTATTCTTTTTTCTCAGAATTGCTGTAGCTACCTGTGGTCTTTTTTTGTTCCAGATGAATCTATGAAGAATTCTCTGTAGTTCTGTGAAATATGTCGTTGGTATTTTAATGGGTAGTGCATTGAATCTATAGATTGCTTTGGATAGTATGGACATTTTAATGATGTTGATTCTCCCAATCCTTGAGCATGGTATGCTCTTCCATCTGTTAACATCTTCCTCTATCTCTTTTTTCAGTGTCCTGTAGTTTTCTACATAAAGGTCTTTTACCTCTTTAGTTAGGTTTATTCCTAGGTATCTTAATTTTTTTGGTGCGATGGTAAATGGGATTGCTTTTTTAGTTTCTCTTTCTATAATTTCACTGTTAGTGTATAGAAATGCCACAAACTTCTTAGCATTAATTTTGTATCCTGCTACATTGCTGAATTCATTAATTAAGTCAATTAGTTTTGGAATGGAGTCCTTTGGGTTTTTTATGTACAATATCATGTCATCTGCAAATAAGGACAGCTTTACTTCTTCTTTTCCAATTTGGATGCCTTTTATTTCTTCTTCTTGTCTAATTGCAATGGCTAATACTTCCAGTACTATGTCGAACAGGAGAGGTGAGAGTGGGCATCCCTGTCTTGTTCCTGTTCTTAGGGGAAATGGTTTTAGTTTTTGCCCTTTCAGTATGATGTTAGCTGTGGGTTTATCATATATGGCTTTTATGATGTTGAGATATGATCCTGCTATTCCCACTTTGCTGAGAGTTTTTATCAAGAAAGGATGTTGGATTTTGTCAAATGCTTTTTCTGCATCAATTGATATGACTATGTGATTTTTATCTCTCAATTTGTTTATGTGATGTATCACATTTATTGATTTGCGGATATTGAACCATCCCTGCATTCCTGGGATGAATCCTGCTTGGTCATGGTGTATGATCTTTCTGATGTACTGCTGGATCCGATTTGCTAGAATTTTGTTGAGGATTTTGGCATCTATGTTCATGAGAGATATTGGCCTATAATTCTCTTTCATTGTGTTGTCTTTATCTGGTTTTGGTATTAGGGTGATGCTGGCTTCATAGAAGGTGTTTGGTAGTATTCCTTCTTCTTGAATGTTTTTGAATAGTCTGAGGAGGACAGGTTTTAATTCTTCCTTGAATGTTTGGTAAAACTCTCCTGTGTAGCCATCTGGACCCGGGCTTTTATTTACTGGAAGCTTTTTGATTACTTCTTCAATTTCTTCCATAGTTATTTGACTATTGAGATGTTTGACTTCTCCTCATTGAGTTTTGGGAGGTTATATTTTTCTAGGAAAATGTCCATTTCTTGCAGGTTGTCCAATTTGTTGGAATAGAGTTGTTCATAGTATTTTTTAACAATCCTTTGTATTTCCACAGGGTCTGTTGTTATTTCTCCCCTTTCATTTCTGATTTTGTTTATTTGGGTCTTCTCTCTTTCTTCTTGGTGAGCCTGGCTAGGGGTCGATCAATCTTGTTTATCCTTTCAAAGAACCAGCTCTTTGTTTTGTTGATCTTTTGAATTGTTTCTTTGGTCTCCAAGTTGTTTATCTCCACTCTGATCTTCACTATTTCCTTCCTTCTGAGTACACTGGGATTTTCTTGTTGCTCTCGTTCTAGCTCTTTGAGTTGTAGGTTTAGGTGATTTATTACCATTGTTTCCTGTTTTTTGCAGTAGGCTTGTAGGGCTATGAACTTCCCTCTCAAGACTGCTTTCACTGTGTCCCATAAATTTTGTATTGTTGTGTTGTCATTGTCCATTGTCATTTGTTGCCATTATATTTTTTATTTCTTCCTTGATCTCTCTGGTTACCCAGTCATTGTTTAATAGCATGCTGTTTAGTCTCCATGTGTTTGATTTCTTTCTATTGTTTTTATTATAGTTGATTTCCAGTTTTATGCCACTGTGGTCTGAGAAAATGCTTGATATGATTTCTATCTTCTTGAATTTGAAGAGACTTTTCTTATGACCCAACATATGATCTATCTTTGAAAATGAGCCATGTGCACTGGAGAAGAATGTATGTTCTGTGGCTTTGGGGTGAAATGTTCTGAAGATGTCAATTAATTCCATCTGGTCTAGTGAGTCATTTAGTATTGATGTTTCTTTGATGATTTTTTGTTTAGAGGATTTGTCCAATGGTGACAGTGGGGTATTAAAGTCTCCTACTATGATTGTATTGCTGTCAATCTCTCTCGTAATGTCCTCCAAGTGTTTTTTTATGTATTTAGGTGTTCCTATATTGGGGGCATATATGTTTATCAGAGTTATTTCTTCTTGTTGGATTGTTCCCTTTAGTATTATGAAGTGGCCTTCTTTATCTCTTGTTATGTCCTTCACTTTGAGATCTAATTTGTCAGATATAAGTATTGCAACCCCAGCTTTTTTTTCATTTCCATTTGCCTGAAATACCATGTTCCATCCCTTCATCCTCAATCTGTGTGCATCTCTTATCCTAAGGTGGGTTTCTTGCAGACAGCAGATATATGGATCATGTTTTCTTATCCAATCGGTTACCCTATGTCTTTTGATTGGAGCATTTAATCCATTTACATTTAAAGTTATTATTGATAAGTACTTATCTGTTGCCATTTTTAGTCCTTACTCCCGAGTTCCTTCTTCGCTTCCTCTTTCTTTTTATTACAACAGACCTTTTAACATTTCTTGCATTGCTGGTTTGGTGGTAATATATTCCCTTAGTCCTTTTTTGTCTGTGAAGCTTTTGATTTCACCTTCAATTTTGATTGAGAGTCTTGCAGGGTACAGTATTCTTGGATTCAGACCCTTCCTTTGCATGACTTTGTATATTTCATTCCATTCCCTTCTGGCCTGACGAGTTTCTGTTGAGAAGTCAGTAGCTAGTCTTATGGGGGTTCCTTTGTAGGTAACTTTCTGTTTCTCTCTGGGTGCTTTTAAGATTCTTACTTTGTCGTCCGTGTTTGCCAATTTAATTATAATGTGCCTCAGTGTTTGTTTGTTGGGGTTCATTTTGCTTGGGACTCTGTGAGCTTCTTGGATTTGTGTGGGTTTTTTCTTTTCTATATTGGGGAAATTTTCTGTCATTATTTCTTCTAACACATTCTCTAATCCTTGTTCAGTTTCCACTCTTTCTGGAACCCCAATTATGCGGATGTTATTTTGTTTCATGTTATCCCTAAGTTCCCTTAGACTCTCCTCTTGCTTTTTAACTTTTTTTTCTAGAAGCTGCTGTACTTGGGTATTTTTTTCTACTGTGTCTTCTAGCTCACTGATGCGGTCCTCTGCTTCTTCTAGTCTACTTTTGATGCTTTCTATTGAGTTCTTTATAGCAGTGATGTCATTATTCATTTCTTCTTGTTTATTCTGCACCTCCTCTAGGTTCTTCTGCATTTCTTCTTGCGTCTTCTTTATTTCCTTTTGGCTCTTACTCATATTGTCAAATTTGTCTTCCATTCTTTTCAACCACATTACGATAATTTCTCTGAACTCTTTCTCTGGTAGGCTTATTTGTGGTTCTATTTCGTTTACTTCCTTTTCTGATGAAACCTGCCTTTCTATTTTTTGTGGGCTGTTTCTTTTTCTGCCCCTGGTCTTTCTTCTCTGGGTGTCTGGTTATGTAGTTCTCTCTCCTACGTTGATTGAAAGGCACAAAATACAACACGACCTCGTGCAGCACACAAGGCACTGAGTAGAAATGTATTCAAGATGTTAATAATCACAAATAAGGTGACCACCAATGAAGGACAAATTAGGGGTAAATAGAGAAAGAAGAATAGGAAAATGAGGAAAAAAGAAAAGAAAGAAGTGCCAAAATCAAATTGGGAGAGTGAGGAAAAAAAAAATAAATGAACAATAAAATAAAATAAAATAGGAAAATAAAAAGGAGAAAAAGGAGAAGGAAAGAGGAAAAGAAAAAAGTCAGAGAGAAAAGAAAGGGTATAAGAGAGAAAAGAGGAACTAAATATAGATGTCAGGAGAGAAGTTCAATAGAACAGTCACTAATCCCAATAAAGGCCAGCAACCAGTACCTAGAGATTAAGGCAAATTGCAAATAGCAACTGGTATCGATGGAAATGAGGGAAAAGAGAGGTAGAAAACAAAGCAAGCAAAAAGCAAAATAAAACTAGTAGAATAAACTAAAACAATCTCACAAAAAAAATTCAAAAAATCGATATAATCACTTTTCAGGCAAATAGCAACAAAAGGACATAAAGAAAAAACAACTTTTTGGCTAGTGAAGACAAGAGGAGAGAGGTTTGTGTGGACTTTTAGTAGGGGATTTGAAATTAGATATATAAATGGGGTGAAATTTTAACCCGGTAAAGAGAAAAATAGGGAGAATCTAAAGTTGGAAAAGGGAAAGAGAAACAAGACAACAAAATGGGGAAAGTTAGGAGGAAAGTATTGGCATAAAGGTAGAGTTGAGTTTGAGTAAAATTATGCTAAAGGAAAGATGAAAATAGAATGTAGAACTCTAATCCCAAAATAAAATAAAGAGAAAACAAAATGACACTTTTTTTCCCAAAAACGGTAAAGTACTAGTAGTAATTAATAATACTAGTTTAAAACAAAAATGTAATAATTATAAAGGTATAATCAATTGAGGCAGAAAGAAAAAAATATTCTTTTAATTAAAATATGTGAAAATGAAAAATAAAGAATTAAAAATTTAAAAAAAAAAAGAAAAAAGGAAAAATGAAAAAAAAGAAGAAAATAGAATGGTCCTTCACTTCACTATTATTCTGCTTGGCACTCCTGTTTCCCAGTAGGGGAGGTATTGCAGTTCCCTGTGTTACCATCTTGGTGTTTTAATCTCTTTATTCTTTTGTGGTTATGTGAGAGTCAATTTGTGTGTCATCCATTGGGTGGCAGTGTTTCGTAATTGATCTCTGAGACAAAGCACAGGACCTCTCTAGGCTGTGCTCAGATCCTGCTACTCTGTGGTTCCCAAAACCAGTTTGTGGGGGTTTTGCAGCCTGGACACTGCAATAACTCCCAGGCTTTCCCTCTGCCCCAGGAAAAAAAAAAAAAAAGAGTCGTTTTCCAGAGCTCTCCTCTGTCAACAGCCCAGAGGGTCTGCCTTCACACTCAGGGATCACGCCCTGACCACCTCCGCGGACCTCTCCAGAGGCAGCTTTCCCGCAGCCCGGCTCCCACAGTGTGCGCGTCTCTGCCCTGAGGGGGTAGGAGACCTCACCCTGGCCCAGGCGAAATCTGACCCTTCTGAACGCTGTGTGGATCTCTGAATCCTCCGCCTGCGCGTCTGTGCCGCCTGGGAAGCCGCGCTCTGGGTCCTGGCTGCTCTGTGGGTGCCTCCGTCAGCCGCAGCTTTCAGACCTAGGCAGATATGTCAGGCGCAATCTGACCTTTCCGTGTGCTCTGTGGATCTCTGGTTCTGCCGCGTGTCTGCGCCGATTGGAGAGCGGAGTTCTGGGTCCCCGGGTCCCTGGCTGCTGGATGGGTGCCCAGCCGAAGGCTTCAGAGCGCAGCAGACATCCACCTCCCACTGCAAGATGGCTCAGGCTCCGCGTTCGCGCTGGTGGCTCCGGCCGACAAAAACCCCGTGGCAGTGGGGCTGCCTGGCCGGGAGAGCCCCTTCCAGCAGTTCCCCGCCTTCTCCTGGAGGACAACTGACTCCTAGCTTGCCAACAAACACTCCCAATGCAACTCTCAGCCGCTTTCTTTCCCTCTGTCCAGCGACAAAGTTCCAGACGCATCCGTCTACTCCGCCGCCATTTTCCTAAAAATATTTTTAAAGTTGTCTATGAATACAATATTCATAAGCATATGTAACTCCACTCTCAGACTAAATGAAATTGTGATAGATGAAATCCATTAAGTTTACCACCTACTACATAAAAGACGTCTTTCTTTTAGTAATTCTTAATTTCAACAACTTTAATTAGAGGTATCTCTTCAAAATTGTTGCTAATTCTTTAGTACTTATACATTTTTGAATCCACAAATCATATTATTTAGAATATATCTAAATTTTGATTTCCCAAAGAAAAGTCCATAAACTTTTAATCTGTTTTCCTATATTGCTTGAATAATAAAGATTTATTCAAAGATAAAATAATAATAAAAACAGAATTTACAAGGCATGTATCTACCTGTCATTATTCAACATCATTATTAGGTAGGTATTACTTCTCTCATTTTAAATATGAGAAAACTGGGATTCAAAGAGGTTAACTAACCTGCTATATTTCATACAGCTAATAAATGGGTGAACCAAAAAATTTGAACTGAAACTTATCTGTCCTCAAAGCTTTTCCTATCCTGGAAGGCTGAGAGGTTTGGCCCTTTCCTGGCTCAGCCTCCTTGTTTAGATTACATGTCATTCAGTGCTGCCTCCCGCTGATCTCCCTTGGTATTACACTGTAGCCAGCCCTTCATACAATCCAGTGAAAACAATCTGTTCTTGTTGAGAGCAGATCATTTAGGAGTATTGATTCTAAATTTGTCTTGTTTTCCATGAAAGCTAAGCATAGAGTATAAATTGCCACTCACCACATAAAGTTGATGACTTTCTATGCCCAAATGATTTGACAATTTGTGATTTTACCCCCAGGAGTTTTTTTCTAACATTTTTCAAGGCAAAATATTCAATCCCTGTCTAAAATGATCAAATTTTGCCCTGCGGCAAACTTGTAAATTTTTGCAAGGACTTGTGAAACTTCACAAGGCAAGAGATCAATAATTTCACACTGTTCTGTTCTCACCATTTTCCTCAATGTACACTATTTAGTTTAAAACTGCCAAGATGAGAAAGTAAAAACTTAAGGGACAAGTAAGGATCTTCCTCCCTATCCTCTATAAATATAAGTGCTATGTTTAAAATAAAGGTGATTAATCTTTATCAAAAATTTAAAGAAAGCCAAAAAATGCAATTCTGGTATTTTAAAATTTAATTTTATTGAAAGAGAGCAATATGCATGGCTCTACTCTTGCAATATCCTATTATGTGTGCTCACATATTCAAAAATATTTTGGGTTTTCTGCCTATTGTGTCTAACACTATCCAGCCCTTTGTTACAAATCAAGACTTAGGCAAAGTGCCCAATGGACTTTGTGCTGCTGTTATGCCAAAGCACCAAGACATTTTATTTCTACCTATAGTAATATTAAACCTTTAATTGTTCACCTTTAAATTTATGCATACCAATCTCTTTTCTTTCTCCATGTAAAAAAAAAAACAAAACACAAAACACACACACACAATAATTTTGAACCAGCCGAAACTGGTTTGGCTCAGTGGATAGAGCGTCGGCCTGCAGACTGAGAGGTCCCAGGTTTGATTCCGGTCAAGGCCATGTATCTTGTTTGAGGGCACATCCCCAGAGTGGGGCGTGCAGGAGGCAGCTGATCAATGTCTCTCTCTCATTGATGTTTCTAGCTCTCTATTCCTCTTCCTTCCTCTCTGTAAAAAATCAATAAAATATATTTTAAAAATAATAATTTTGAACCAATAATAAGGTAGATTTTTATTACTGTCTTCAAACATTCTGTTTTCTGTCAGGTTTTTTCCCCCATGTTCAGGGATAATTGTGAATATTTCCCCATGTTCAGTTACTGTTCTTTAATGCTTCTTGCTATCTAATTTCTCCTTCAGGGAACTCATCCATTTTCAGTTTCATCTCTGCCTTTATTTGATTGATTCCAAAATCTCTATTCAAACCTTTTATCTCATGTAAGCACTAGTCATTTATACCCAATTATTTACTGGACATTTCTACTTTGAGTACTCAACCCTTCAAAATAAATATACTAAATCCTTCATTTCACCCGAAAACTAACTCTTCCTTCTCGTTTCCCATTTATTTTCAAGTATAGAAACCTGTTTCCTATCACCTATACTTGAAACTTGAACTAGGGTACAAGGATGGCAACAATGCAAATATTTACCAGAGCCAGGAGTTAATTGTAGGATTTTAGTAGGCCAGAGACAGCAGAATGAGCTAGGGGCTTTTCCCCTTGTTACTCTGTGCCATCTGAGGTCATCATACAGAAGAGTAGGCCAGTCTTCCAGATCCTATTTAAAAAACTATATATATATATATATATATATATATATATATATATATATCTTGATTTTGTAGTGAAATCTATCAAATATATTTAAATGCTCAAAATTTAATCTGTGGAAGCTATAGGAAGTTTTTATGGGCATGTGTTTCTCAAAGGATGTCAATTTGTAATGATACAGGCACTGAGCTAAAAGGTAAGGAAAATTATAAATAAGTGAAAGTTATAGATAAATACTCTTAGTCTTGATAATGATGATAGAACTAACAGACAACCCAGCAGAGTGGTGGCATTCCAGCCATCCCAATACCTTGAGCCATTTAGCATAGTATTCTAGATAAAAGGGCTTAGCCAATTGAATCTGTGAGGTAACTGACATTGGACTAAAACCCTTAAACTTGAAATTTAAAAATGACCTATTCTAAGTCAGTGAGCAAAAGTAGCCAAGAGCTATAGAGGTGATCTTGATTCTTCAAAAATAAGCCACGAAAAAAAAATAAATAAATAAGCTACAGATTATATTTTCTACCTTCAATGTTCTCTTAGGTATGAGATCAAATTTCCAACTACTAGATTTCAGTGAATATGTACCCACGTCTCTAATTTTTGCTTTGTTCCTTTAATGTTTTAGAAATAATTTACATTTTATTTTAACATAAATTTTTTTAAACAAACCTCTGGTGATAAATACTATAGGCTTCTCAGATTAGACTTTTAGAGGTTTATTTAAAGATATATACTATATTGATGACATAAAGCAATCTTGTGACAAGATCTATTAAGACATCAAAAAGACATGCATACAAAATTAAGCACATTGAATTCATTCAACCGTAAGTTACAAAAAATTTAAAATTTGATTCAGTACCTCTACATTTGGGCTTTTACTTATAAACCCAAAACTTACTGAGAAAATTAAAGAACTGTGTAAACTTAATTAACTCAACATTATTTTGCAATATACTGTAATGGTTATTTATTAAACATAAAATGAATGAAGACTATAAAAATACCAAAATCTTTTTAAGATTATATAGTTAAACACTCAAACAACCAGTGTAAAATCCATTCCATATAATAAAGTGATATACAAATTGACCATCACTTCAACACAAAAATGGCCTTCCCCATGTGGTCAAAGATGGCCGTCCCCATGTGGACACAAGATGGCCAGCAAAGGAGGGCAGTTGTGGGCAATCAGGCCAGCAGGGGAGGGCAGTTATGGGTAACCAGACCTGCAGGGAAGGACAGTTGGGGGGACACAGGCCTTTAGGGGAGGGCAGTTGGGGACAAGTAGACCTGCAGGGAAGAGCAGTTTGGGGCAACTAGGCCTATAGGAGAGGGCAGTTAGGGGCGACCAGGCCAGCAGAGGAGGTCAGTTAGGGACAAACAGGCTAGAAAGGGAAGGCAGTTAAGGGTGACTTGGCTGGCAAGATAACAACGTTATGTGTGACCGGGCCAGCAGGGGAGGGACATTGGAGGTGACCATGCCTGCAGGGGAGGATAATTAGGGGTGACCAGGCCTTCAGGGGAGGACAAGTAGGATCAATCAGGCTGGCAGGGGAACAGTTGGCATCAATTAGGCTGACAGGGAATGGTTAGGCTAGCAGGAAAAAGCGATTAAGGGCAATCAAGCAGGCAGGCAGGGGAGCAGTTGGGAGCCAGCAGTTCTGGATTGTGAGAGGGAAGTCCGACTGCCAGTTTAGGCCTGATCCCACTGGGCAGTTGGACATCCCTCAAGGGGTCCCACATTAGAGAGGTTGCAGACTGGGATGAGGAACATACCCTTCTACCCCCATGCATGAATTTTGTGCACTGAGCTCTAGTTTTAATTATAAATTAGTTGAGTAGCCAAATAAATAATAGCAAACTTGTATGTGTGTGTGTGTGTGTGTGTGTGTGCACGCGAGCGCACATGCGAGCTCTAGAAATAGTCTTTTATCTTCAAATAACATCTTTACCTAGATCAAGAGGTGAATTGGCTTGATTAGAAATCTTTTAAGGATGAAAATGGAAAATACATTGTGTGAAATACCATGATAAAAGGGCTTTCGCATTTTTTCAGTTGTCCCTGATCTGTATGCATTCACTTTCTAAATTTAAAAACATCTAATATTTTGTGAGATGTGTATTGTTTTAAATTGAGAAACTAAATTTCCAAGTTAACATAGTATCAGTTTATTGTACTTCAGATTTCCAAAGCATAGGCATTTCAGAATCTGAAAGCCTACATTTAGAGTGAGATCTGCATATTCCATGCAGATGGAATAAGTCCATGAATATATGTTGCTATCATTCTTGCCAGTCCTAATAAAACTCTATCTTTGGTGTTTTTAATTAAGATTTACACATGAAAACTGAAACAGCAAACCATTATATACCCTTTAAGTGTGGATAAAATAATTTTATATCCATACAATATTTTTAAATGTTGACTTTATCAAAAACTTAAAAATCCTCTGAAATTTGAAATGAAAATTTATGATGCACAAAATTATGAAAGAAAAATGTCTTCTCCAAATATCCCATAACTTTTTAAAAAATATATATGTTGTGATTGAATCTTCCTCATTTACATTCACCAAGTGTATTGAGTTTACAAAATGTTTTCATATACAACATTTAAAACCCAGAGTGGCCTTTGGGAAAAGTGATGTCATTATTCTTTTAGTTAGGAGATAAGTTTCACAGATGTGAATGACCATCTTCATCATTACACATTTTGGGGGAAAATATAGCTGTTTTCTGAATCCCAGCCCAGGATTTCGTTCCTAATAGACCTGATTTACTCTGCTAACTTCTGATTAGATCTCTATTTCCCTCCATCTATTTTACATACATATTATATGTGAGGTTACTGTAAATATGACAATGTAAAATGTCTGAGTTTCTCTTTTTAGTATTACTCTCAGATTTCCAGCTTTAAGCATTTGCTTAACTAGAATGTGAAATCCTGTTCATATTTGTGTATGTATGCATGTGAGTACACACATATATATGCATGCATGTAATGGAATCCTACAGAAGTAAATTGACTGCTGCTTGTTATTTACTCAAACAGAAAGATTGCTGTGGTTATCAGGGTGAAAATGAGATGGGGGTAGGAGTGTCTCAATACCTATGTAAAAATCAACGGTTTTAGTAAAATGGAAATATATAGGCAAAAAGACCTTAGTTTGTTGTTCTTTTTAATATAGTCATGGATCCAAAGCCCATTCCGGATTGTAAATGCATAATTCTTAGGAGTCTGAAGTCCTAGAGATGGAATGGCTTAACCAGAATTTTTGAGAATGAAATTCTACATTGAACAAATACATAATTCTATTACTTAAACTGATATGAATTTACTCCATATTGTTGTATTTGCCTGGCCATATATTTTATATAGCTTACAGAGACCCAGTACCTGACATTCATGCACTGGGGAGGGGAGGTCCCTCAGCCTGGCCTGTGCCTCTCACAGTCCAGGACTCCTCACGGAATAGCCAGCAGGCCAAGGGTCCTTAGCACTGCCTTGGAGGTGGGAGGGGCTCCCGCCACTGCTACTGTGCTTGCCAGCCATGAGCACAGCTTCTGGCTGAGCAGCTGGGGGCACACTGACCACCAGGGAGCAGGTCCTACATTGAGTATCTATCCCCTGGTCAGTGAGCGTCATAGTAACTGGTTGTTCCCCTATTCGGTCAATTTGCATATTAGAGTTTTATTATATAGGATTTTTCATTAATGTCAATGTAAAACTTGTCTAGTAATAATCTATATAATAGAGGAATATGCAAATTAGCCAAGACACAATAACATCACAATTGAAAATCAGGGACCTGACTCTGCATGGTACTTGGCCAGGGCGAGGGACCTCAGGCTACACCCGTAGACTGGCACTGGGCCGGGAGACCTCAGACTGCATCCCCTGCCTGGCAGGGCTTGCCAGGAACCTCAAGCCTCAGCCCCAACCCTGACACTGGGCAGGGAGACCTCAGGCTGCCTGGTGGGACTTGATGGGGTACCTCAGGCTGCTACCCCTATCCGGCATGGCTTGATGGGGGAGCTGAGACTGCACTCTCTACCTGGCACTGAGCTCGGGACCTGAGGCTGCATGCCCAGCGCCAGGCTGGGGGAGCTGAGGCGATACCATCTGCCTGGTGGGACTTGATGCAGGTGGGGCCGGCTGGGTCTGGGTCTCCTTAGTTTTCAAAGTGCGTGCAGGTGGTGGATGGAGACTTGACTGTAGGTCCCACAATGCATTCCAGACTCTGACAGAGGGAGATTTTAATATACATTTTACGAATTTTCTTTTATCTCTGACACTTCTATTATAGAGGGAAAATAGCAATATTGAAATATTTCCTCTAATTAATTCCATTTTAATGTGTATGAATTTCATGCACCAGTCCACTAGTATAAATTATATTTGTTGTCAGGAGGGAAATCTGCTTTTGACATCAATGGAAAATGTGTCCAAAAAGACATTGGAAGAGATCAGTCCTTCTAGGTGCTTATGACATGTGCTTTCTTCCTTTCTTAAAACCCACCTTGTTTCTACTTGATTTCACTGAGAACTTGAAATCATACTTTAAGACATCAGCTTGTCACCCTGAAAAGAACTGTGATCTCAGATGTGTCATTGAAAGTTTGCTTCCAAAATGCAAAGGAAAATAGCATGTTCTCCCAAGGGTTTCTGATCCAGTTTAAGGAATTGTTTTAGACTTTTGCTCTATGTGTCTCTCTAGGGGAATTAAATCCCAGATGAGAATCATTTCTGGGAAGTCACCTCTTGTGCTTAAGAAGGATGCTTAGTGTCCATGTCTGCAAATTGACTTTCTGGTCTTTCAAAGATTGGGAGACAGCATCAAAGTCATTATTTGAAAGATTATCTCCTCAACTCCTTGGCATTTTCTGATGGTTCCAGAACTGTGTAAATACATTTTGTATTTATGATATTTATGATAAACACGAAGAATCAAACCCAGTACACATGGGAGAAAGAGCCAAGTGCCACATGACTCAATAGCACATGAATTTGCCTTGGATGGTGACAGAAGCTGTCATTCTAGGCCACAGGCCCTGAAGAGAATGCCACTTATATGTATGTACAGATAGTTCAGTCTTGTACACATCCTACACCACCTAACTGCTTACTGACCATTTTTCCTTTGAAAATTCAAATCATTTATGCAGAAAAAATCCATGGCAACAGCACATACAGAGCATGTTGATTTTATTTGGAAAAATAACTTTACCTATTTTTTATTTTTAACTTTCTAAAAAAGATATGTTTCTTTAGATTTACTTGATTACAACTTGGAAAAAAATTTGCTGTATGATTTTTTTTAAGCAATAGCTCATCTTGGGTTTTATGAATAACCCAAAGGCTATTCGCTCTCCCCTTTCAGAAACCTCAGAGCTATTTTTCTGTGCTGTGTACATTTTCACCCACAAGAATAGTTTCTTCTCATTTTCCTAGATACCTCGGGACTTTTTTTTTTCCTTGCAGATACCTTAGAGGACTGTTTAAGACCCTAGCCACTTCATCTACTCTTAGCTTTACCTGAAGGGAAAAATCCCTAAGATCTTGACACAAATACTGATAAATACATGGAATTATTAAAGGTGCCATCTTAGCAGAAGAGGATTGCTGCTGCCTTTGTTCTCAGGAGAATACATATTACACCTAAGCCAGACACCCAACTGCTACTACAATCAGAAATCTCTGAAATACCTTTAAGCTAATCATCTTTGAACAGAAGCCTTTGTTGTTGAATCAGGGACCTTCTAGATGTGAGGCACAGAAACCGTTTTTTAAATTATTATTTTGCTTATATATTTTTCTCCATTTTGCACAAAAGAGCATCAAGCCTGCCATTACCACCAGTAAGGTTCACTGATCCATCAACATTCACTCTGATGAAGACAGTGAGAGAAATCCATAGCTCCAGAGAGTTCAGGAAAGAGCCAGAGTGTTTGAAAAAGAGCATTTTTATATGTTTTCTTGTGACAGCACTAGTTTAACAGAAAATAGTTGGAGTGTGCCAAAAAGGGGGAAAATGAAAGACAGTAGTAGTAAGTTAGGCTAGCATGGCATGATGGATCTGGGCTGTGACAAACTAAATTGGAAAAAAGTTTCCCTGGGGACCAACTAGACCAGGTTTGCTGAATTGTATTTCTTGGTTTCTTACTGTGCAACAATGTTTTTTACTGTTAGATTGACTAGGCTTCAGAATATTTTTAAAAATTGTACAAAACAAAATCTTTGTAACCTAAAAATGAAGGATGTAAAAGGTTTAAGAGTTTGATGTATTGGAAGGCATTCTGTATTCCCTCATGTGAGTACTAAATATATACTTTGTCTGTTTGATGAATTTTAAATCTTACTGGGAAGTAGTGCACATGATGGCAGTCTATAGGGTTGAAAAACTTGGCTGCAGAGAAGGACATAGGCTGGGAGAGTCAAAGCTTCTTCCCTTTTATTTCACCCAGCCAAGCCTGGGTATTACAGCATGCAGCCTCTGTACATTCTCTTTTGCTCTGAGATGTTTATATGAATTACAAATAGAGAGCATTAAATCTGGTCCCTTCTTATCAGAAACGTGATATCTTTATTATTTGTCCTTTTAATTCTTATTATCTGATGTAGTGGCTTTTATACACCTTAAAGTGAGATCAAAACAAACAAACAAACAAACAAACAAACAAATAGAATTATTTCCCAGCTGTTAAATTTGGCTAGTCTTCATAAACCACATGATCCCAAATAATTAAATAGTGATTCTTTCAAATAGTTATTCACAATAAGGTTTGGATAAATACCTAACTTGATGGGCTCTATTGGATACTCAGACAACTTTAGGTACTTGAGCTACAGAGGCATATATAAACAATTTGGATATTATTTTCAAGGAGTTTATAATCAATTGGAATAATTCATGAAAATGTCTGATAGGTACCAATGGCAGTCAAGCTCAACACAGAGTGCAGTCTATCTAATGGGCTTAGGCAACACAATGCCATGAATTTACCTATTTACCTCCAGGCCTAGAGAGTGTGGAAGATGAAAATAGTTTGGTTGAAGTTCAGTAAAATAGAAGATCTACACATTGAGGAATATGAGCTAAATGATAACATGTAGGTTCAGAAAACATTGAGGTAGGAGCCATAGACTGAAATGCTCATGACTAATAATGTAAAGAATTGAAATGATATGACTTGAGTGATGAGACAAGAGGACAGTTGCAAACTGGAGTTTGCTTGTCCCAACTGAAGAAAAAAAGAGCAGCTGTTTTTCAACTATAGATCATTGATGCATGCAAGAATATGGGTCAAAATTGCCAAAGCTTTTTTTTTTTTTTCGGAGAAGCCCAACATCTTGATTTTTCCATGAACTCACTTGCTTTTAATACATTTTATTGATTTTTTACAGAGAGGAAGGGAGAGGGATAGAAAGTCAGAAACATCAATGAGAGAGAGACATCGATCAGCCGCCTCCTGCACGCCCCCTACTGGAGATGTGCCCGCAAGCAAGGTACATGCCCTTGACGGCAATCGAACCTGGGACCTTTCAGTCCGCAGGCCGACGCTCTATCCACTGAGCCAAACCGGTCTCGGCCTCACTTGCTTTTAAATATTAACAAGTGATTTAAATATTTTATATATTTTATCCTACATAATAAAAGCCTAACATGCATATTGACTGAACAGTGGAACAATCAGTTGAATGACAGGTCATTATGATGATGATGCACACTGACCACTATGGGGCAGACACTCAACACAGGAGCTATCCCCAGCCTGCAGGCCTTATGCCAGCCAAGGCAGGTGCCAGTGGGGGGCCCCCGATTCCCCTGCCAGTCTCTTTCAATGCAGGTGTCAGCAGGGGCCCTGAATCACCCTGCCAGTTATCACACAGATTGGCCCCAATTGCTGGCCAAGCCTAGGGAGCCTACACATACAGAAATTTTGTGCACCAGGCCTCTAGTGGATTAATAAAACTCACCTCTAATTTGTGTTTTAGCCCATATACTTTCAGTTTGTGACTGAAAGTATTATTAGTATAGTCAGCTTGAGTCATGGATACATTTACAGAAAGTCTTTTATTTGAGAATGTGGAGAATGAACTGTTCTGGTAATGACTGACTAAGATTCAAATAGTTTTAACAGTAGATGGCTAGTGTGGGTAAGGATGAAGAAATAAAAGGTATTTGAAACACAGAGATTATTGAGTAGGTAATTCAAGTACGTGGGATGGTAACAGATAACTATAATAGAGAGGAACAGCATCAGCTAGGTGTTGACATCCTCAAGGACGATGCAAAGTTGTTCTAAGAGGTCTTGAAAGACAGAAGGAACACACAAGGCGCTACAGAGTTGCCAATGAGATTATCAGTGAGGAGAAAGTGGCCTGAAAGTGTCATTGAGATCACAATAAAATGCCCAAAATATAGGTATAAAGAAGTACAGAATTGTTAGCAAGGGCAACATAAAATGTCTAAAAGATTTTGACTTGAACTTTTCTATATATATATATATATATATATATATATATATATAATCAACTGGCTAAATAAATCCAATTAATTCACAAAATATAGTAAAGACTTAATTTTTAAGGTTTGGATTAAATATTTTCAGTAGGTACAGGGGTCAATGGTGACTATGAAGATGTTTAGGACACTCTGCCTGCCCTCAAGGTATTCACACTTGTATGGAAAAGCAGTTTGCACACAGGCATGTAACACAAATGCACACACATGCATAGGGACACACACACACTGTGTATTTTGTTTTGTTTGTTAATATTAAGTGTTAATGTTAAAAAAAGGCAACATTTCTATATAGTAGTTGAAAAGCAAATGATTATTTTAAAGGATTGTTTGAATGATTGTATTCTGATTAATAACTATATCCATATTCATATCTCTATATCTATATCTATATCTATATCTATATCTATATCTATATCTAT
>JAAGEH010000393.1:41697018-41771194 GCA_011751065.1 Lasiurus cinereus | reverse complement strand
TCTATATCTATATCTATATCTATATCTATATCTATATCTATATCTATATCTATATCTATATCTATATCTATATTAGAATGTTATAAAAATAGAATGTTAGAATAAATCTAATAATTTAAGTATTAATACTTTTTAAGTTAAATTACTCCTTAGTGCATTTTGCAGTACATAACGCAGGAAGATGCCACTATTATCCAGTTACTTTGATCTATTTACACCTTGACCTAAGGGAATAATAGGTATGCCACCCTACTATTAATTTACACTTAGATTGATATCTTCTTGTGTTTGGTTTTATTTATGTGTAAATATACATAGTTTAAAATTTGTTAGGAGCAATGCTAATAATGTCATTTATATACTTCACCTTGTCCATTTAAAATGGATTGTTCTATTTATAGAGTAACAGCCTGTAAAATTAAATTAAAAAATTTAATAGGAAAGACAGTCCTTTTAAAAATTATTATAATAGAAAGTAGAGTAATTTTTTTCATAAATTACTCCCAAAGCAACTTTTAAAAAATCTTTTTTACTTCTAAAACTTTAAATAGTCTTATTGATTTTTTAAAATAATTATTTATGTAAGATAATTTATGATGGAGCTTTCAGTCTTTGAAATATATATTCTTATAATAGTAATTTTACAAGACCATTAATTTTAGCAATGCTAGGAAACATAACTATAATTTAGGAACTATTGTTGATTGTTTCTAGAAATAAGTATTGACCTCATTAGTTTTAAGCTATAACATTACTAAGCCAGAGTATTAATCTAAGAATATAGAATTGCTGATTTTAATGTGTTTTTATTCAAACTCTTCTTGTAGCATTTAGATTTCACTTAGCTTATCCTACATAAACTTAAAATGTAAATAAATAATCTTAGAATTCTCATTTTTAAGGTTATTAAAAATTGATGCCTATGGAAACTTTGATATCTAAAGTCTTTTGTTTGTTATAATCACTTTGATATGCATTTTGGGCTCATGGTATTGATGCTATCTTCTTGGACATTGTTTTATTAATCAGAACGGCACCCTAGGATACTTAGAAGTCTCATTGCCCAATAATCTGTCATCGTGTCATTTATCCATCAAGTAATGCTCTCAAGGAAAGCAAGTAATCTTCATCAACAACTAGAAGAGCAAATAGCATTTATTAGGTCCTCATTATGTGCCATGTGTGGTTCCAAACTCTTAACATGTATTAAGATAATTAGTCCTTACAACAAATGAAATCATTTTAAAAATGATTTTGTCAAGTTTGTTAACTAGCTCTACAATTTAAACATCTCCATTTATGTTCTTGTTTTGGAACCATATATGCTGGGAGGGGGAAGTGCTTGTTGAAGGCTACTCTCAAGCAAATCCATGTCCCACTCACAACAGCATGATTTGTATTAATGTTGACAGGGGTTAGATTAACACTGATTTCAGAGTTGTAAACCACCTCAGCACATCAAAGATGTCAAGTTTTGTTAAGGGTGCATAATTCCACCTGATGAGAGGTGGGGACTGAAGGTATCTCAGATGTGGCTGGATGTTCTGGGAGAGAACTAAAAGTAATAAGTGTGTTGTAAATAATAAATGTTAAAAGGATAATATGATGATAGGTCATTCATATTCAAATATGAGTTTAGGTGTTAGTAGATAACAGATACTTAACACACACACACACACACACACACACACACCACAAACCCAAACCTTTTTTTTTTTAATCGTATATTGGGTTTTAAAGTTGTATACTTCTAAGTGAAAACAAAGATATTTATTCATGTTACTATATATACAATGTAAGTGCATTTTATGGAAATTTATTAAAACTCTGGAGCTTGATGGTAAACTGATCTTCCTCAACTTCCTAAAACTCCTTCGGTGCTTGTGATAATGATAAGTGACAATCTCCTTGTCTAAACCTTCCATTCCCCCATTCCTGAATCTTAATAAGCGCCTTTAAAGATCCTACGACAATCTTTGCTATAAATACTGCTTATTTTAGAACACAGAGCAGTTAAATGTATGAATGAGTTGAGAAGCTCTGGTGAGCTATTATGCAAGTTAACATAATTTTCTAAAAATATACGTGCTAAATAAACAGGAAAATATTACTACATGTATTTACTCGGTGCTTCTAGAGTTTTGATACTTTGTGGGTTAATAATGAATTTTTGGTAAGATGTGTTGGCCTTCCTCCAGTTTACTGGGAGCATATTAGTTAGGATAACATTAGCTGCAGTAACAAGTAAACCCATCACTGGATAATGAATCAAACAGAGTAGAATTTTAATCTTCACACTTATAAAGTCCAGTATGGGCATTGCTAACTGCAGACCGCTTCCCTTCAGGCAGTAAATCAGGGACCCAGTGCCTTTAGAATGTGGTTTTTAAGGTCACTATGTGCATCTGCATCAAGCCAGGGAAAGGGAATGAAGATGAAAAGGGTGGAAGAAGATAAGTGTCATAGTTGGACTGGAAGTGACACATATCACTTCTGCTTATGGCTCATTGGCAAGAACATGAATCACCATTTAAAAGCAAGGGGAGAGGGCTGGGAAGTGTATTCTCAGGGACAGCCACTTCCTAACAGTAAGTGTGTAGTGTGGTAGGAAGATCATACATGGTGGGCTATCATCATCTGCCAAAGGCAATCCAGAAACACCAAATATTATCCCCACAGCATTTTGGGCTGATGCACTGATCAGTGACTAAGGAGTCAGCTCTCCTAACATGCATCAAAAATTTCTGGCTAATCACTGGGTCACAGCCATCTGGGACTCTGCTTTCAAAGCACTTACCATGTTTTGGGCATGGTTCTGGACATTTTATATATGCTAGTTTAATTAATACTCAGGATTATGCTAAATGCATCTGTTTTTATTAGGTTCAGCCATTTTTCAATTGGGGAAACTGAGACAGAGCAAAGCAAATAAATGCCCCAATGCTGTATAGTAAACATCAGTTAGAATCTGCATTTAAGTATGTTATCTCCAATTTAACATAGAAAAATATAATTTAAAAAGAAAGGGCAAAAGTGGATCAGTTAATTCCTGAAAGAAATGTTCTCTAATTACACTTGGCTTGGGTTACGCAGGTTATACTTTTGTACAATTTCACTCCCAGCCAACAGACTCCTATTCTTTTCTCTACAGGATGTTTTCTACCTTGTCCATGTCATGTGGGCTCAGCAAAGATTAGAATCTGGAAACGACCTCTTATCTGAAGGAAACTAGGTTTTGTTGAGCAGAAAAGAGATTTTAAAATGATTGCAAAGGACATTCCCAATTAAATGAGAAATAAACAGCAGATAATAAGATTTCTGAGAAGTTTGGATTACTACAAGTGAATTATCAAGAAGAGTTCATGAAGGATGGAAACTTGAGCTGGTCCTTAATAAATGGGCAAGATTTCGTACGGAGAGAAGTATGAAGGATTTCAAAGGAGAACAAAGTTTGGGGTGGATAAAGACAGTATTTCTAGCAGCATGGCCATAATAGAAGGCAATTTTGGGAATTAGTGAGAGTTACATCTTTATCCATTTTTACTTTAGAAATTACTTTTTCATGTATTTTTAATTCAGTGTAACCATCTGGAAAGGCCTGGCATGCTACAATTTGTTGCAGTAGTAGTGTTTAAGGAGCTACGTGTGTAGGCACAGGAAAATGCATACTGGGTTCTGGGAACAAAGACTGGGAAATTATTTCTAAACAAATTCTACCTTCTACTCATTTCAACAAGTGTCAGAGTTAAGGAATCTGTTTCACTCATGTTTCTGGGCCCTAGTGCTTATTGTTGAGAACCTAACCAAGACCTTGGTGCTTAGCCTGCTCTGTTTCTAAATATCTTTAGAGTAACTGATCGTCCTTATGTACCTATGTCACTTCTCATCTCTGTTTTCTCATGCAAAGAACATTTCACCCCTTCTTCAAATCAGGGGATGAACCCTTGGAGGACACCCAGTGAGTTATCAATTCTCTCTGAGGAGCCACCTCTGACTATGACTGTTCTTTGTCAATCACAAAGCACTTCCAGTGATGACATCACTGTTTTCAGCATTATGTTGATTCTGTAGGCAGCATGAAATTGTCAAGGAATGGCACTGAAAAGAGCTGAAAGGGCACTTTTGCTTTTTTGATCCATCTGATATCTGTAGTTACAAAAAAGAAAACAGCTTTCATAAGCAGAATGCTGGATAAAAGTAGAAGGTGAATGATTATTTAGAAGTAGTTTTTCAATACTTTTAAATAATCAATGCAATAGCACAATAGACTGAACTGCCTCTATCTATGCACTTCTACCCTAAGAGTATCTTCCTAACTAGAAGCAATCTGGTCAGAGAGCTTCTAGATGTCTCTGGGTTAGGATTTAGGCTTTAGTGAAAACCAATGTAAATCCAGAAGGTCTTGATCTATAAGATGGGGAGTTCATTAGCTCTGATTTTAATAGACTATGCCTTTTGTTTTTAGCTTATATGCTTGATTGTGTTTCTTTTATTTGGATAATTATATTATAGTCAGAAAATATAGTGTCAAAAGTAAAAAATAAAGAAAAAAAATACTCATATCTTTAGAGACAGCCTTTCCTAAGAGTGAGCAGTCAAAATCTGTCTAAATTCAAGTTATTATTATTATAACAATAAGAGCAGGTCTGACAGGTAAGCAATAGTGAATGAGGGGACTTAAACTCTTGTAAAGTCAGTTATATTGATAATTGGGATAGTCTTGACACTAAGTGGATAAATTCCAAAATTGGGAAGTGATTGATCACACTATAGTAGAGGTCACAAATTTATGTGCCAGCAAAACACACTGAACTTGAGCAGTCATACTGAAGTTCAGAATTCAGCAGTGAACAAGGTTGACTCTTTCCAATTTTCACCTTCCTTATAGCAGCTCATAGTGTGGATGGTTGCCTTATAGATTACCCTGCTTGGTAGCTTTGTGACACTGGCATCTTGATTTTTCTTTAGTTGCCTGGGCACAATTGCTCTCCTTTACCTTCTATGTATGGAAAAGCATTCTAAAGTCTTTAGCAGCAAGTCATAGCATTTTCAGGCAACACTGTTGACTGCCTTTCTTACCAGTACATATTCTATTTTAGGCTCATTATGATGAGTGTGAGAAGCCTGGTGAGAAAGCTATCATCAGTCTTACTTACAGGCACTAAAGGAAAGAGAAAAAGAAAATTCTCCTTGTAACTCTTTCCACATCTCCTAAATTATGACAACTAAGAAGAATTACAATTATTGAAATAAAGTTATATATCTCATACCAAATATTCAGCATAGAGCCTCAATATATATCATATATATGCAGTTAAGTAAAAATAACAAATACAAAAGAAATTCACAACAAACTATTATTGAGGACTAAATTAGATGCCAATTACTAGGCCATCTGTTTTGCATAGTACCTCATTTGATTCCAGCGACAAACTTACTATGCACTATTGTGACCTTCCCTTAATAGATGAGAAAATAGAAGCATGGGGAAGTTAAGTAATTATCCAAAGTCACACAATGATTAATGGTACAGGAGTTTTTATTCTTCCCTACTGGAGTCTTGCCTTTAAGTAGATTTCTATTTGAAGTGTCTCACATATAGTGCATCTCAATCTCACCATTTGCTCCAGCCATTTTTCCATGTTATTTTTATCACATTCTACTTTTACCATTTTAATTCTTAAATTATTTTGCTGTGGGTTCATAAATGTTATTCATGCCAGTGTAGTTTCTCAATTTCCTAGCATCTATTTGGCTGGTTATCAACTGCTCAAAACAATAGGTACCTAGAGTTGATTTGTCCTCTATTACTTCTGGCTCCAGTTGATTTGTTCTCTATCACATACTTTATCCACATGTATTACTATAAAGGTATTTGTTGTTGTTGTTTTAATTTTTTAAATTTTATTTTATTGATTTTTTACAGAGAGGAAGGGAGTGGAATAGAGAGTTAGAAACACTGATGAAAGAGAGACATCTATCAGCTGCTTCCTGCACATCTACTACTGGGGATGTGCCCACAACCAAGGTACATGCCCTTGACCAGAATCGAACCCTGGACCCTCGAGTCCACAGGCTGATGCTCTATTCACTGAGCCAAACTGGTTTTGGCACTACAAAGGTTTTGATGCTTCAGTTTCAGCTATGAATTTCCATGTGGGATAATTAGTAAAAAGGTAATGTTAAGATTCACCTCTAGTTAGCAGCTTAAAATACTGAAATTTTATTACCTGCTTAGCACACCATGGTATTTACAGCACTTTGTTTTACCTTTCATTATAACATCATCTCTGAAAATTTCCACTTGTATCATTACAAGATGTTTATGACAGCTTCACTAAGCCTCTTTCATGTGAATAGAATATTAGTGCCATAAAGAAAATTTCTGATAATTATTTTCCAAGACATGTTGGTACTTTTCAAGTTTAAATTCATTAAACCTATTTTAATCTTACTTCAGCAAATTTACATTGAGTGTTCTTATTAAGTCAGTTTTATACTACTTTTAGGTAAAGATTTATTTCTAAAACATGTTAGTATAATCCACATGCATGACCTTAATCTCATGGCATTTATGGTGATAATATATGTACACATATCTCAATACTTAAGAAGTTAGTATCAAAATAATTATACAGTAAATTGTATTTTTAAAATAATCAAAAAGTAAATAATATGTCAGATAATGTACTAGTTGTTTTACATTTATTATCTTACTTAACATGCACAACTTCCCCATGAGGATATTTGTCCTCATTTTACAGAGGTGGTAATTGAATGTCAAAGATGTTTAAGTAATTTTCTCAGAGTCACACAGTTAGTATATGGCAAGAATCTTTTTGGGATATATTTTTCCTAGATTCTAAAATTCTCATTCTTTTAATTTTGCCACACTGCTCTATTAACTCCCATTGTTGGCACTGGGTCCTCCTTCCATTGTCTTTTATCACAAGAACTAGTGGCCCAGTGCACACAATTCATGCACTGAGGGGTAAGGGGCTGTCCCTCAGCCCAGCCTGCTTCGTCTCCAAGCTGGGACCCTTCTGAGGATGTCCGACTGCTGGCAGTTGGACATTCCTCTTTCAATCCGAGACTGCTGACTCCTAACCGCTCACCTGCCTGCCAACCTGATCAACCCCAACCGCCCCCGCGTTTGGCCTGATCACCCCTAACTTCCCGCTCCTGTCGGACAGATTGGCCCCCAACGGCCCCCTGTTGGCCTAATTGCCCCCTAATGCCCCCCACTGGCCTGGTCTCCCCAAGTGCTCCCCCCCCACTGACCTACTTGCCCCCACCTGCCCCCCTGCTTGCCGGCCTGATCACCCCCAACTGCCTCTCCTGCTAGCCTGATCGCCCCCAACTGTCCCCCCCATCAGCCTGATCACCCCTAACTGCCACCATGGCTTTGTCCAGAAGGACATCTGAAAGGTCTCTGGGAGGTCTCTTGGTCTAATTAGCATATTACTCTTTTATTAGTATAGACAAGAAAGAGAGAGGCTAAGGATGAATGTGATTTAGTGAGAAATAAGTACTGAGATTTTTTTAAAGTTCTAATTCAATATCTAAAAATTAATAATTTAAGAGTGATTAAATTTTATTCCCTCAACTTACCATTATAAGAAATATTTGAACAAATACATATAGCAATAATTAAAAATTGGTATGCAAAATGCTTTATGCAGGTCTATTTAGAGAGAGACACACAGAGAGAGTAATATCTTACCACTCTGAAAAATGTGTTTGTGTAGTTACATTTTCATAGTAACTGAGATTTTCCTCTTTAAACATCAAGAGGTAGTATAAAACATTTGGGTGGAAATTCTCCAAATATTTATCACATTTTCCCATACCTTATATGCATATATATAATGTATATATATTATAATGTGTGTGTGTGTGTGTGTGTGTGTGTGTGTGTGTGTAAAAGCCTAAGTGGCTGAATGACCGAACGACTGGTTGTTATGATGCGCACTGACCACCAGGGAGCAGATGCTCAATGCAGGGACTGCCCTCTGGTGGTCAGTGCGCTCCCATAGCCAACCTCCTGCAGCACCTCCCCCCGGCCAGCCAACCTCCTGCTGTCCCTCCCGGGGAGTGGGACATCCCTCTCACAATCCAGTACCACTGACTCCTAACTGCTCACTTGCCTGCCTGCCTGATTGCCCCTAACCACTTTGCCTGCTAGCCTGATCAATCCCAAGTGCTCCCCCCGACTTTCTGGCCTGATCACCTCTAACTGCCTGCTCCTGCCGGACAGGTTGCCCCCAACTGTCCTCGTTGGCCTGAGGTGACCCCCTATTGGCTTCCTGACACCAATTGGCCCCAATCACTGCCTGAGGGACCCCACCCATGCACAAATTTGTGCACCAGGATTTTCGTTTATTATAATGTTTTCTTGATGACCTTCCATTATAAACATACATTATTTGTTATATCACATTGCAGACTGGCCGTTGATGTTTATTGAAATGTGGGAGATTATTGACGCTTACACTGAATTTTCTCCTTAATCTCATCATTATCTTCCACCTCTTTCTATTATAGATATTCTATTCTGCAACATTTCCTCTGCTTTCCCTATTTTGTTTAAGTTGAGAAACCTATTTTTTAAAAGCCATGCCTAAAATAAGTGTTCATAGGCCTTGAATGAAGCATTATACAAGCAAAACATAAGTGGTTTCCACGAACAGGTAACTCAGGTGTTGAAGTTTGTTTGTTTGTTTTTTTTTAAGTTGTTTTATAGTGAGGTAAGCCTTATCAAGCAGTTTATTTGCTTGGAGAATATTTACAGAAGATTTTGGAAACAACCATTTTGGAAAGAGCCTTTGAGTCATAGTGGGGATCGAAGAAAGTGTTGTATTTTCCAGACAAAAATCAACTTAGAAATGTTTTTTTTTTCCTCTCTCCTATACAATAAGTCTATAAACCCTTGCAAATATAACATCAAAACATTACCAGTTTTACACAATTTTACTTAGTAGCATGTGTTAAGTAAAATAAAATGGTGATTATAAAGGGAAAATGATTGAACTACTTTTAGATAAGCCAGAAAGCTTATTTTTAAAAAATATATTTTTATTGATTTCAGAGAGGAAGAGAAAGGAAGAGAGAGATAAAAACATCAATGGCCAAAACCAGTTTGGCTCAGTGGATAGAGCGTCGGTCTGTGGACTGAAAGGTCCCGGGTTTGATTCCGGTCAAGGGCATGTACCTTGGTTGCAGGCACATCCCCAGTAGGGGCATGCAAGAGGCAGCTGATCGATGTCTCTCTCTCATCGATGTTTCTAACTCTCTATCCCTCTCCCTTCCTCTCTGTAAAAAATCAATAAAAATATTTAAAAATATTTTAAAAAAACATCAGTGATGAAATAGAATCATTGATTGGCTACATCCAGCATGCCCCCTACTGAGGATTAGCCTGAAACTTTGACCAGGAATCAAACCATGACCTCCTGGTTCATAGGTTAATTCTCAACCACTTAGCCATGCAGGCCAGGCCAGAAGGCTTATTTTTAATAGTACAAACATTGAGTATTATAGGGTAGGAAATCTGGGAACTTTCTAAACAAGTGTTATAGCCTACTACCTTCATGGAAGAAGCTAGGCTTGCTTGCACTAATGTGACACACAGAAGCCTGCCATTCAGTTTGATCAATAAATTTAGCATATTGAAAGATAAGTGAAGTGGAACAGGATCAGTGAGGCAGTATTAATAGATAACATTCTATCCTATGCAATTATAATTTTTACACACTTTATCATAAGGTAAATTGTATATACTTCATTTTATATGTGGGTTCAAGTTATCTCTAAGTATTCATTTGTTATCTGTATAATATCCTCAGAGTAGGAGTTGGTGTCTCCTTAACTGATATAACAAATAGACCCAAATGTATGATGGCTCAACCAAAAAGTAAACGTTGATATTGAACTGGAACATTCTGAGGTGAGGATTCTTAGGTAGTCAGCTATCCCCCTCTACCCTTGGATAGGCAATGATTCAGGTACCCTAGCCCCTTGCATTTTGTGGATCTACTTGCTCCTGAACCTCATTGTCATTGTTATTCATAAAGAGAATATAAAGAGGACACACCAACTGCTTTGAAGCCATGTCCCAGAAACAGGATACATCCTATTCCCTCACAGTCCAGTGACCAGAACTCACACATAATTACTCCAATTACAGGGAGATGGAGTTCAGTTGCATACAAGTTAGAAAAGGTGAATACCGCATTCTCAGCTGCATTATATATTCAATTATTACAGGACCCATATCTAAAGGAGTGTTACATAATCAACAAGTATAACAACTGCATGATAGTACTGAGAGAATAATTACATTGACAAACACCTTAAACAGTGCACTTAAAGTCTAACTATACTGTGTCTGTGAGTCAAGCCCTCCATGTGAATTGTAAGACAATGCTTTTGGTTTATATTGCCATTTTTGTTTTTCCAAGTGACAAATTTTTGCCTAAATTGTAAATAAGCAAATTTGATAGGAGGAAAATATTGATGAGGCATTCCTAAAATACCATGTCTAATAACCAAACACCAAGAATATATATCTGTGAACAGAAACTTAATATTTGGTTTTCTTTTCACAATTTATTTATTTGTGATATCTTAGATTATCAAAAGAGAGCTGCTAAATATCTCTACAATAATAAATGCTAAAGATAATAAATAGAATAAGTTTCTCAGCTTTATCAATTTATCATATGCTTAAAGTTGATAAGAAAATTAACAAAGAAACAATCAATGTTATAAACTTTAGTTATGTATATGAAAATGTCTCTAGAGATTTGATCACTTGATAGATAAGATACAGATTGCCTCCATTATCTCTTTAAAATATCTTTAATCTGAGATTTATGATATAAGATCTATTTAAAAGTCAAATTATTTGAAAATGAAAATTGTTTAATGTTAATGCAGCATCATTTGTAAGTTCAAAAGAGTTACCTTATTATAGTGAAATTATAGATTATGTATAAACATACACACACACACACACATATATATATATATATATATATATATATATACATACACAAATGGAGATCTATAGATGATAAACAATTCTTTAAAGATATTAAGTGGTGAATATAATCCCACTTGGTTAAATTAATCAAATATTGACCAAATCCTATATAACAAAAGGCTAAGATGCAAATTGACCAAAGGGCAGAAGGAATCGTCGCTATGATGTGCACTGACCACCAGGGGGCAGACACTCAATACAGGAGCTGCTCCCTGGTGGTCAGTGTTCTCCCACAGGGGCTGCGTTACTCAGACAGAAGTTTTGAGCAGGGCTCACAGCTGGTGGGCACAGTGCCAGTGGTGAGAGCCTCTCCTGCCTCTGCAGCAGTGTTAAGGATGTCCGACTGAAAGGTTAGGTGGGGAGTGAGCCTAATCCAGCAATCGGATATCTCCCAAGGGCTCCTGGACTGTGAGTGCAAGAATTTTGTGCACCCTCTAGTTATTATATATGAAAAATTAAGAACTTGAATTATTAATATAGGGTGTGTTTGGTTATAGACTGTTATTTACTTAATAATATAAACTTGAATGGATTTAAATCTTGCTAACCTGAGTTTCTTCACCTGCCAAGTAGATCTAATAACCTCTCCCACCAAGACATGTTAAAATGATGATGACAATAAACTTCAAGTGTCTGTAGGATACATTCTTGGTATGCTATATCCATCAGTCTTTCCTTCCTTCTTTCTGTCTGATTTCATATTTAAAATATCACCACCATGCCGAAACTAGTTTGGCTCAGTGGATAGAGCATTGGCCTGCAGACTGAAGGTCCCAGGTTCGATTCTGGTCAAGGGCATGTATTTTGGTTGCAGGCACAATCCCCAGTGGGGGTGTGCAGGAAGCAGCTGATCTATGTTTCTCTCTCATCGATGTTTCTAACTCTCTCTCTCTCTTTAAAAAATCAATAAAATATATATTTAAAAAAATAAAATAAAATATCACCACCATGATCAATATCTCCACCCTTGACTCCACAAGACATGGCTAAAAGCCTTTCATGCAACTGGCATTTACATTTTACTTTTTTTCCCCAAGTTAAATTTTTGTTAAACTTTTACATAAAAAACTATAGCAAGGTATAAATAATACTTCTTGCTCTGACTAAAAATAATTCTGACACTTTATATTCTTTTTGAAAATTTCAGTCCAATGTGGTGTGAAATTCTGAGCTGAAAATCTGCATTTCTGGTGAAAATACTTATTTAACTTAGTGGCATAGATAATATGGAAGGTAGGAAGAACTTCTATTTTATAATTTTATGACAAAAACTGCTTGAAGAAAAAGATCTGGCATTCTCCAGTTTGCAGATAACTTTAAATTCTCTCAGGTAGTGAAATAGCAACCCTTCCCAGTTGATAGCTGAATGCACATATTATTTATACATATCTTTTTTCATTTGAACTAAGGAAGAACAGTCCTGCCCTTTTATAAAGTGACCCCTTTATCAAAGAGAAAATTCTCAACTGAATAAATCATGAACTTGACCACAAATAAACTCTTGTGGTTTTATAATCTAACCCTTACTTCATAATGGGTGAAGATAAAAGTAATGACTTATATCCTTGAGGGTAAATATAATAAAACTGCCTCTTTATAAATAATTATAAAATTACAAGGTAAATATACACACTCACTGTATGCTAGATCCTCTTTCTTATTGCTAACTTGTCCATATAACTTTTTAGAGCACATTGTGCTAAAAGTATGCTGAATTTTAAACCAATTTTCATAGACTTTTATGGATATTTTAGAATCATTATTGAAGTCATGTTTAAACCATATGAAGTTGGTCAAGTCTTGGCTCTTTACACTTTAAAAGACATAGTATTTCCAAATACAAAATTGAATATAATTGAGTGATATGGTTATAAAACCCAAATAGTTTAGACACATTAAACTTGAAACATAGCCTATCTTCTTTTTACATTGCTTTGTCAGTGCTCTCTTAGAGAAAAGACAAATCTTTAATGTGAAATAAGTAACAAAATACCAGTGTTTTAGAGAAAAATGGTCCTCCTATAGAAATATAATTTGAACAACTGTTATAAACAAATTAAGAATAATTTTAAAAAATATAAATATTTAGTGCTAAAGTATGCCAATCAAATAATCTAGTTGTTATTATATTATTTAAAATATTTTAAATAAGTATTTGCATAGCTTATAAATAATTTATTTCATTGTATAAACAGTTTGTAGAATTATATCTAGATTGAATTTTTTACCAAAAGGTTTATATATTTATAGTGACTACCTGTTTGCTGTCTCTACATTAAAAACTATTGGAAAATTCTCAGTAACATTATTAGGCATACTGTAAATTTCTTCTATAAGAATGTGCCACTTTTATTTAAATGAAAATGCTACATTAAGGTAAGAAAATACTGTCTTGATATACTGACTGAAAATGGGAGAAAATCAGAAACTCTTCCTAAGACTTATGGGCAGAGATTGAGAGAACAGTGTACCAGTTAATAATGCGGATTTTTTTTTTCAATAGATGGAGTTACACATATGTTGATAGATGTGCAATTTTATATATATGCTATTTTGTTGTATTGACAGCTAGCTTCAAAACTTCATATGTCAAATTTGCTGAAGGTGTTAACATCATAGATATTTTTACGCTTAAAAACGTCGAATTTCATGCCAAAAAAAGAGAGCATTTGTGGGAAGTTTTAATTCATTACTTTATTTTGAAGAAAAGTGCTGCTGAAAGTTATCATATACTTTAGGAAGCTTATGGTGAACATGCTCCATCTCAAGATACTTGTGAATGCCGGTTTAAATGCTTTAAAAGTAATGATTTCTATGTAAAAGGCAAAGAATATCCAGGTCAACTGAAAAAATTTAAGACCAACAATTACAAACATTATTGGATGAAGATGTGTGTCAAACTCAAATACAACTTGCAGAAAGTTTAACATTGCTCAGCAAACAATTTCCAATCATTTACAAGCAATGGGAAAGATTTTTAAAGGAAGGAAAATGGATTCCACATTAACTGAATGAAAGACAAATGGAAAATCGAAAAGTCATCAGTAAAATGTTGCTTCAACAGCACAAAAATAAGGTTTTTTTGCATTGAATTGTGACTGGTGATGAAAAGTAGAGTTATAGAATCTCAAACGCACAAAATCATGTGTTGATCCAGGTCAACCATCAATATTAACTGCAAGGCCAAATCGCTTTGGAAAGAAAATATTGCTCTGAATTTGGTGGGATCAGGAATTTGTGATGTATTACGAGCTTCTAAAACCAGGTGAAACCATTAATACTGATCGTTACTGACAACAAATAATCAATTTGAACCATGCTTTGATTGTAAAATGACCAGAATGTGCCAAAAAAAAAACACGGCAAAGTCATTTTGCTTCATGATAACACACTATCACACACTAAAAAACAAGTTAAAGACACATTAAAAGATCTTGCCTGGAAAGTATTAACCCACCCACTGTATTCAACATAACTTGCTCCTTCAGAATATCACTTGTTCCAATCGATGGCAACATACTTTCTGAGCAGCACTTCAAAACGCATGAAAAAGTGGAAAATTGAGCCTCTGAATGGTTTGCCTCAAAACAAGAAAAGTTCTATTGGGATGGTATCCAAAAATTACCTGGAAGATGTTGGAAATGTGTAGTGAGCTATGGACATTACTTCAAATAAAGCACTTCTGATGTTTCTTTTGAAATTACTGTGTTTTCTTTTATTACAAAATCCACATTATTAACTGGTACACCTGGTAGAATTAGAGAAAAAGACCGTTACCTGTATAGAAGAGAGGAAATATAACAATGTTCAGATCATGCGGTTTGGAGTTGGTTGGTTAGGTTTAGGTTTGAATCGTCATTTACTAGCTTTTTGATGATGGGCACATATTTAGCTCATATGTATCGTGTATTATATCAACTGAGAAGTAGAACTGATAATAACAAAATCATACATCTCAGAGTAGTTATGGCGATCAAAATACATAAATGCATAACTTGTCTTTCACAGTTAAAAAACTAGGAAACAGCCGAGACCGGTTTGGCTCAGTGGATGGAGCTTCGGCTTGCGGACTGAAGGGTCCCGGGTTCGATTCCGGTCAGGGGCATGTACCTTGCTTGCGGGCACATCTCCACTGTGGGGCGTGCAGGAGGCGGCTGATCGATGTCTCTCTCTCATTGATGTTTCTGACTTTCTATCTCTCTCCCTTCCTCTCTGTAAAAAATCAATAAAATATTAAAACAAAACAAAACAAAACAAAATTAGGAAACAGTAAGAATTTAGTCCTTATTAGTCCTTTTACTTAGGAGAGGGTTTTAAGGACAAGTATGACTGATCTGCGGACAATTAGAGCTGTGCTTGGATAAAACTGACTCTAGGTCCTGACTCCAGGTTTCTATTCAATCTGCCCATTCTCCAGGAGGAGAGGGGATGTATCTTCCTGATTAGAATTGGCTACTGGGCAGTCCTCTTTTTCTCACTCTCTTCACCCCTTTTGGCAATATCTTACCAACCTGCTGATTACTTGTATTCGGTATCTACTGTTGTGCAGCAAATTATCACAAACTTGGCAACTTAAAATAACATACATTTATTATTTCAGGATCAGGGTTCTGATCACAACCTCTGCTAAGGGTCCCACAGATGACTAGCAATATGTTCTATTATGTTGGCCAATGTGGCTGCAATATCCTCTGAGGCTCACAGTTTTGGAAGAATCCTGTTCCTTGTGGTTGTACATTGATGCCTGGTGTTGCTAGGTAATTTAGAGGATGACTGCTTCTTCAAGGCCATCAGGAAAGGATCTTTCCTGCTTCTACCCATTCAGGAAAGGACTGATCATCTTTAAAAGGTATCCTTTATTAGCTCAGGCCCAGCCAGGGTAGTCAACATTTTAACTAATTCAAAGTCAATGGATTTGTGCCCTTAATTACATTTGCAGAATCATTTCATCTTTGCCATATAACTAAACCATGGGAATGATACCCTAGCATGTTTACAGGTCCTGGCCCACACTCAAGAGAGGGAATTATGCTGGCCACTCATTCCTGGAAGCTGGAATATCAGGGACTGTGTTAGAATTCTGCCCACCAAACCTCTTCAAGTAGATAAAGAGCCTTTCATTTGGCATTAAGGATAAGATTTAAATGCTAAGTGTTTATAGCAATATAATATGACCAAAATACAACTAAAGTGTAGTCTGCCAACACTTTCTGTGTTATGTTATAAATTGAATCAAGAAAGAAGTTGGGCTGGAAGTAGCTGGGGGATATTGTCAGTGCTACAGGAGAGGGAGAAAGAAAAACTTTACCACTCACCCATCTAGAGACAAATCTCATATGCCTGTTACAAATTTGTTTCAAGTCTACCCACGTGACCTTCAAATGACGTGGGACAGAGAGAGAGAACCTAGTGGGGTATGAACACTTCCTTGTTTCCCATAACTCTCATAATGTAATTAGTCAAATCAAATGAAGCATCATTGCATTTATTTGCATTCTTACGTTTGTTGAAAAGTCTCGACCAGTTTCCGTGTCGAAGCATGATATTAGATACACAATTTTATACTTTATTTTGGATAAAAACAGTATAAACCACAACCTCTTTTTTTCAGACACTTAAGTAATATTTTTAAAAAGATATTACAATAGTCCCCCTTTATTTCACTGGATTCATGAAACCACTGATAGTGTCGAACCCTATATACACTATTTTTCCTATACATGCATATACTTTATGGTTTCTCTTAGGCATATTTGAATTTCTAACATCATTACTATTGTACCGTGGGATTATTAAGTAAGATAAGGGTAACTTGAACCTAAGTACTAGAATACTGCAACAGTTGAACTGAAATGGCTACTGCATGACTAAGAGGAGGTAGTGTATACAAGATGGATACTTTTATTGCAATTTGCATATATATAAGATCAGTCATTTTCAATTTTTTAATTTTATGTTTCCCCATGATATAATAGATACTTAACACAATTAGCCCATCTTTTACTTCTTATTTGGACTATAGAATGACTAGAGTCTAAAAGAATCAAGTATTTTGGAAATTACAGCTAATGCATTTCATTCCATTGCTTATGGTTCTTGATAAAATCATGCAAACACAGCAGTTGATATTTTTTTTGTTTACAGTATTACTACGTTGTTTTGGTTAACAGAATGAAAAACAGCACTGTAATACCACAAGTAAAAATGTTTTATTCTTAGTTTGTTTCATCAATAAAAGCTGACATTTTTGCAAGAAAGATGTTATACTATTGAAATTAACTCTTAGTCAATTGTAAATAATTGTATTATATCGGTATGTTATCATGAAGATTAGAAATCATTTCCTACAGAATCATGTTTTTGCTTCCTCAGCACTGTTTCAATTGAAAGGAATTTGAATGAAGTGCATCTCATTACTAACATAAAGTAGATGGAGCTTGAATAATTTTTATATTTATTTTCCATGGATGGCTATTACATTTCTTATCCTATCTATCCAAATTTTATAAAATAAATTGTTTTAATCCATTCTTTGGAGAGGAGCAATGAATTTATTTTTGCAATAGCTATGCATCTGAATATATTGTAATATGCATAAAGCTCTGTTAACACAGTTATTTATATAAAAAGTGTAGCTGCCTTACCTTTTATTTAATTTACATACTTTATTTACTTTCTGACAGGTTTTTCTCCTTGCATTTTTATTTACATACCAAAAATGTCTTTTCAGATAAGTCAACTAAAACTTTAATGTACTGTATAATTTAAAACTCTGTAAAATGTTTTATGTATTACATAGTTTTGTATGAATTTTTAGGCTGTTGATATAGGATTTTGAAATATTTCATCAATGATTCCTATACATTCACACCATATCTCTTAAATATGATGATAAATAGAGTATTGTCTTTTTTTGAGATTATACTTAGAAAGAATTACAAAGCATGCTCAATTTGTTTCAAACTGGAAACAAAAATCTGGCTATTTTTAAGAAATGTTATATTTTTCTTAAAATATTATTATGAACCTTATATAATATGGACATCACACATCCTTAGATAGTATGTTTGCTCTAAGCTCTACAAAGATAATCATTTTTCCATCCAGCTGTTAGAAACAATAAGTTTCCCTTATGTGTTTCATAAGCTGTAACAAGGATCAGTCACCAGCAAAATAATAAGGCCCCAGTGTGTCAATTCAGAGTCCACCTTTGGAAATATAAAGTTAACCCTCACACCCTCCTTTTTTTTGTATTTAGCTTTTGTAAACATGGTTTGTATTCACATAATCCACCATTCATATTCTGAGTTCATAATATAAATAATTTGAAAAATGTCATTCAGTTCCCCAAATTATCCTAGTCATTATGGATGATTCATGAGAGGATTAATCTCTTGGATGTGACATAAAACTTAAGAGGAAAGATACTACCTATCATATCATTTGCAGTTAAGAACATGCTTTACTTAAAGTGCTTATAGTAATTGGGTGTGCATGCCTTAGCTCTGTTAAAACCCAAACAGCAATATGGGAGAATGTGGTTTGTTTTTAAATGTGCAAGAAAGGAAAATTAGTGAAATCTGTTTAAGTCACAAAACTGCCTCATTCAGGACCCAATTCAGCAGCATGGAGAAAGTAACTCAAGTTAACTGTACTCTTAGCATATGTCTAAGCTCACAAATTTCAGATAACTTCAACTTCCTTTCTTTTCCCAAAGATCTGACTGCAAAGAAAAGAGATTCAATGATGGCAAACAGGTTCAATAGTTCACTAGCCCTAGATTCTCTCAAGATTTTTCAGAATAAAAATGTATCCAGGTACAAGCCCAGTTGGAACACTCTCACACATACCAAATACAGTTTTCTTTGCATTAGGGACCTATCTTCTTTCCTACTCTCTACCCTCTCCTTCTATCACCAGCAAACACAATTGTACATATGCATATGGAGTTAAGGGTATGATGTGTTTTTATTTTACCCACACAAGGAAAATTTCAGGGAAGAGACAAATCTAAGCTAATAAACAATAGATTTAGGAATTATAAAGAGATTGTGGTTTAGTGACCAAAATTGCACCATAATCTTTTAAAGGATTACAGCATTGGGATAGAAAAAAATCATATTTATTTCTATAATGGCATCTCTGAATAAGAGGATATTATTAGACATGAGCTGCATGGTAGCAGCAGATATTTATCTCAATATCTTTCAGCATTTCAGCGTTCTCAGATACATCTGAGAAGTACCACTGAAGAATTAGTCTCCATTTATAATCAAACATTCTTGAATACCATTCTCTTCCAATTTTTGTTTTAAAGGTCTAACATTTGATCATATGTTTTCTTTAGTTAACTTTCTATATTATATGGCAATCTCTGCAATTATTTTTTGCAAAGATAAAAAAGCATGCTCAAAATGTAAAAGTTATTTTTGCAGTAACGTATGTCATGATTTTAAAACATTCAGGCCTTTAAACTTTTTTTATAGTGTATGTTCTTGCCAATCCCAGCACAGTTCTACAAAGTAAAATATTTGGCAGTGAATTCATATTAACAGATGGAACAAGAAATTAACACATTTTTGCTTCGCTAATTCACAGTTCTTTTAATACGCTAATTCTAAATCACCTGTTCTAACTTTGACAGGCTACAGACACCTGTTTGGGCTAATATTCCACAGCTAAATATTACATGAGAAATTCAGTTTCCAACAAAAGGGTTTCTGGGTGAAATTGTCACAGTTAAAAAATTAGTAATACCAAATGTATATGGATATATTTCTGATGTCTTAATTTAAATATAGTTAATCTACTACATATCTTTAACCGAAGAATGGCACATGAAAACTAGAGACTGTCCTCTTCATGTTTGAATTCTGTCTATCACACTTTACACTCTGGTTGCACTGATCAAGTCAAGATATTTTTCTCGGTAGCAGTAATTTAGTGTAATACTGTATTTTAAATGGCAGGAAAAGAGTATAGAACTTTCAAGTGGCTGGAAAAATCCCTAACTGTATGTTAAAAAATGACTCAGGAGAGTTAAAAAGAATACTGACGAGATGTAAGAGAAATAAAAGAGGTACTTAGCCTGGGGTAGCATTATATGGAAGAGAGAGAATAAATAAATAGTGTTCACTGAACTACAGAGTTTGAAGTATGACTGGCTCAAAGGAAGCACCAAGAGGACCACTGACTTGTTTGCTAAAGAAAAAGCAAAGTAATGATGCTAGGAATTTCATAGATGTAAAACCAAATAGCCACCCCTCTGCCCCCATCTCAGCTCAAACTCTTAAAAGGAAAACTATTATTTTATACTAATCCCTGATTTCCTTTGCCTCCTCATATTGTTCTTGGTTTTTCCAAAAGGGTCTTTTCCCCTCTGTAACCTCAATGGATTTCATTTCACAGTAATTCTTTTTTCATTTCAATTTTCCCACAAATCCTTGCTACAGCGGAAAAGTAGAGGCAAAGATGTGTACACGTGGAAGGACAGGTTGGTGTAACAAGAAGCAGAAATCAGAAACGTAAGGTTTTTCGATGTTTGTAACATAATGACAGATGCCGACGTAGATTCTATCTCTAGGCTTGCCAAAGGTTCCATTTTGTGTGTCTGTTTTCTGATTCTCTCTAATTGCTGTTCAGCTTTGTATGTGGCTTTCCTAATGTGTCTTCCTTAGCCATGTAAGGGAAGTAGAGAACTTGTCGTTTCTTTAATTAACCTTCCTACCTTAGGATCCAGAGAGGAGAGTTCATCAAGCAGGCACTCTTGGAACTTTTAAGATTCATGCTGTTGTACTCTGATTTTGAAAAGTCATTGTGCAAAGTGTATTTTTAAAATGCATTTTTATTTTGCAAGATTTGAGGTGTAGATGAGGAGAAAGCTTTTTTTTTTTTTTAATACATTTAGCTTTCCTATAATTTTGTTGTTTTTCTCCCAATTGCTACTCTTGAAAGCACATGGTCTTTCTCTAAAACCATGCTTTATGACATTGCTATTTGCAGAAATTTAACTGGCAACCCACCCCAGGAAGATAAAATCCTGTTTCATCCAAGTTTGGTTCCCCTCCTACACCCACACCTGAAACCATATTTCTGCCAGAGCCTACATTCTGCTAAGGAGGAAACCAATCTTTTATAATGCTTTAACATACGTGAATTTTATTTTATTTTTAATTAAAAAATTGCATTTCTCATCCAAAAATGCTAGATGACATTTAAAGCTAGAAAAGAGTTTCCAAATAACTCACCTTTACAATTAACTCTTATCAGAACTAGACAGTTACTTCACTGCACAGGGTATTAAGCAAATGCCTACAACGTGTCTGTGAAGCTGAATGGCCTCCGTCATCACTCACGTTCTTAGGGAAATTCAGACCACATTATTCTAAAGGAGTTTGCTCAGAGATCAAGGTTGGAAAGACAGTTACTGGGACAGAAATGGAATGAAATCACTTTTATTTGGAGTTAATAAGATGTCTCAAGAATAAACTCAATATCCTGGACTCTAGGAAGCTTATTCATAGACCTCTTAGGTTTTCATGAAAACAGTTTTAGATCTATATTGGCTACCTCTAAAACAACCTGAATGAATTAGATCTGGATTACAATGCACATAGTCAAGGCTTAACATTTAAAGGATAATGACCTTGAAAAGAGTGTTTGGGATTTATATTCAATGTGAAATTCTTAAGAAAATTGTTCATGATGATGAATGACATTCAGTGCAGTTCCACTCATCTGTCCTTAGTTAAGATACTGAGAAATCAGTTAATTAATAAGAAAAACTAATATCTTCAATCTGTCTTACTTTATGTATTCCTTATGTGTAGTGCATGAGAGAATTGTCATTTTTTTCTGTGAGCTAATACATATGTATGTGTATGTATATATATATATATGTATATGAATGTATGTATATGCACACATACACACATGTACATACACATACATTTTAGAGAGCCTGTTTAATCCTTCAAAAAGAATTGTATATTATAATATTAAGGAGTTATAACAAGTATATTTCACTTAATCACTTTTATAAGCAAGTAAATATTCAACATACCAGATTTATGTAATGGAGAAACATTTGTTTTAAGTAATTAGTAAATGCAATTGATTGATCATCAGCAGTGATTTTCATATATATATATATATATATATATATATATATATATATCAAGGTGCTGTATTTACTATCTTATTTATTGAACATTTTAGAAAAATCAAGTAACTTTTATTTAAAATTTAATGATCTTAATGTAATTCATCCTAAACCAGTTATATTACTATATCCTATATCATTATCTTAGGATCATAATATTATTATAATAAGCCTAGCTTATTATTTATTGAGCACCTAATAAGCACCAAACAATTAGTATCTACAAGTTGATACTAATTTTAGATTTATGGTTTCATTTTATAGACTAGATAGCTGGAATCCAAAAAGATTAATAGTTTTTCCTCTAGTCTCATGCAATGGTCAAGATAAAATCCCAACTTGGGACTTGTAATCACAAACCCCTGCTTTTCTCACCACATGATACTGATGATCAACATTCAAGTAATTGGATATATAGAGTTCACATTTAGCAACAACCATCATCAAAACCAAAAAGGCACTTTGATTGTGATAGAGCTCAATGAAAGGTCTATATAAAAACTCAAAAACAAATCTGCATAAAATATTCACTTAACAAATCACTTTATCTTAATAATCTATAGGAATGTTTGTTTATTGTTAAAAGTATTAATGTCTAACAGGTAGCAAAGTCAAATATTTTATATTTTAAAATCCCAATTTTTATGTTGTTTACAAATTATTATTGACATTGCTTCTGACTTCAAGGAGCTTATAATTTAGTAGAATACAAAGTTCATAGCTTGAATTTTTTATTTTAAAATGCTTTTGTATATTTCTATATAAAATAATATATTTTATAGCATACTTTTTTAGATTTTAAGGATTTTCTTTTAATTTTTATCCTAAAATATACTTGCAAACTATATTGTAATGGTCTGTTTAATTATAGCTCAAGACTGACCATATTTGTCTTCTTTATCATCAGTTTTCTATTCTTTATCATGGGTGCATAGTGCAAGTGTAATAGGTCAATGTTAAATAATTGGATGGGTAGATGTGAATTCTGGCAGATAACTGTGTTGCAGTGAAAATGGGGAGAGAAAAACCATATACATACTACAAACACACATATACTGGTTACACAGATGAAAAAAACTGAAGACTTGGATAACTTTATTTCCAAACTTTTGTTAAATATTAGGCACTAGTTAAACGTGAGAATATGATGATTATGGACAATTAATAGTGGTTGGCCACATGGTGTTTACTTCCCAATGTGGGAGATACAAACAAAAAAATTAACAAATGAACATCGTAAACAGGTGAATTTTTTTATTAAATTATTGCTATAAAGGTAAAAACCTGCGTAATGACACAAAACTCAGACAATATGACCACTTTATATCATAGGCAAAGAAAACTCAGAAGAGACTTTTCAGTTGGGACTAAGCAATGTGAAGGGAAGAAAAGGGCATTATCCTGAACAGAAGTAGAGAATTCCTGATTATTGTCAATGAAGATGAAGAAAAAGGAGTTATGCACTTTATGTGTCTTATAAAGGAATTAGTAACTTCTCATCATGACATACTGTTTGTCTTCTTTACTTAAATAGATATGTGCCTCTAAATCACAACTAAATATAATAACTTTTAAAAAAATACAGGTAACAGAACACATGTATTGCCAAGGGGTAGGGCACAGCTATCAGTAAAAGCTTCCCAGGTGTTTGTGGCAGGATAGAAAGCAATAACAACAAAAACACTATAAAAAAACAACAGTTTCTCCTAGCTAAAACAACAGTTACAGACTAATATTAGCAACCATTATAGAAATAGTATCACCAATAAGATATTTACTAAACTCTATTCTCTCCAACATGATTAACCCAGAAGATGACCAGAGTCATTACCTATACCCAAATAACTGGTATAGGTAATTATATATATATATATATATATATATATATATATATATATATATATATTTTTTGTGACCATCAAATAATTTTCAACTCAAAATGAATTGAAATAAGGTATGATTTAAGGAAAATTCTAACCATTACACTTTCCATCTAGTTTATTTAATCAGTCAATTAATCATCTAGAGCAGTGCTACATAAATATCCTCAGATAAGCACCAACAGTATCTCCCACAATTTGTTAGAAATGCAGAATTCCAGCCCACTCCAGAACCAGTGAATTGGAATGTGCATTCTGACATGCTTCTCAGGCAATTTGAATGCACAATAAATTTGAGAACTTCTTGCAAAACCAAGCTGTTAAACTCTGATTATAAACTTGCTGCATAGACTTCCCAGTGAAATAAAAATTTACAGGAAGGAACAGAGGGAGAGAGGGTGAGAAGGAGGGAAGGAGGGAGAGAAGGAAGGAAGAATTTGCTGGGATGCATAGATTCATGGTTTTCTCCACTTTTGAAATACAGGGCATTTTAGTCTCTACATGTTCTATAGACCTGTCTTGTCCATTGTATAAAGAATCCACATATTAAAGTAAAAGTAGTTATAAAATCTTGAACATTTTTTTTGCACTAGACTAATAGTGAGGAAATTAAGATCTATACATATAATGCAGAAGGTTAGTACCTATGTTTATCTTTAATTTTAATCAGGGGGAAAATAAATGTATATTGCAAAGGAGTTAATTTCTTGATAATAAATTATATATTATAAAACTGCCATTAGACTACCTTACATTGGTGACTGTGAGGAATTTGGGATTTCCATCTTAGCTTCCCCATTTCCAAACTGGGTGTTAGAGTATGCAGAAGTAATACAAATTTATCAAAATTTAACTGTCTTGCAGAATCTAATTTGTTAGAACTGGGAAAAAATAAGAAAAAGAAAAATCTAATGGTTTTTGGAGACTTTATTTGAATTTGCATTTTGGACAAGTCCTAATTCTGATAACTGATTCTGATCAATAATAGGAGATTCTTAGATCATCTGTTTTCAAATATGTAATCTCACTGTATGAGTAATATAATTCAATCCATTAACCTTTAATATGTAGCCAGAAACTCACAAGTATTTTCAGCCTAGATTATAGTAAATGGCTTCCTAACTGTTATTTTTCTACTCGAGGCCTGATGCACAAAACTCATGCACTTGGGGGTGGGTCCCTCAGTCCAACCTGTGCCCTCTGATAGTCTGGGAGCCCTGCAATTGATCACCCCAAACAGGTAGGCTCTGCCCCCCATGCTGGGACTCCCTGATGAATTGCCCCTGAAGAGGGAGACCACTCCCACCCAAGTTAGTGTCACTGTCAGTATTGATCACGCCCCTCAGAGGGAGGCCCTGCCCACCCACTGCAGCACACAGGTTGTTGGCCTGGGCCTCCCTCTTTGGAATGATTGTGAAGCCTCCTAATTGACTGGTTGCCCCACCAGCCAGTGGCTTGGGCCTCCCTCTGCAGGGTGATCATGGAATGATGGCTGGGCTCCCAATCAATTGCATTGCAATCAACTTGCCTGGCTTGGCACCAGTGGGTGTCATAGTGTGGTCTTCTGGAAGGTTGTTGGGTTATACTGTCTAATTAGCATATTATGCTTTTATTATTATAGATAAGCTGTTAACTCCTTAATATTTTAAAGACCCGATCATAAGGCTGAATCCAACACAGAAGTTTCCCCGGCATAGTGAAAATGCCGAAACAAGGGAAGGGATCACAAACAAAAGAAATGGAGGAAAAAAAAAAGACTGGATATAGAGTTCAAAACCACGCTTATAAGGTTTTTCAAGAATATGCTAGAAAAATTCGATAAATTTAGTGAGACCCAAGAGGAGATGAAAAAGAATCAACTAGAAATTAAACTGAAATAAAAAATATTATACATTAACAGCAGACTAGAGGAAGGCAAGAATCAAGTCAATTATTTGAAATATAAAGAACCAGAAAACATTCAACTGGAAAAGCAAGAAGAGAAAAGAATCCAAAAATGTGAATATAATGTAAGGAGACTCTGGGACAGCTTTAAGCGTACCAACATCAGAATTGTGGGGGTGCCAGAAGAAGAGAGAGAGCAAGATACTGAAAACCTGTTTAAAGAAATAATGACTGAAAACTTCCCACATCTGGTAAAAGAAATAGACTTACAAGTCCAGGAAGCACACAGAACCCCAAAGAAAAGGAATCCAAAGAGGACTACACCAAGACAAATCATAATTAAAATACCAAGAGCAAAAGAGAAAGAGAGAATATTAAAAGCAGCAAGAGAAAAACAGTTTATTACCTACAAGGGAGCACCCATACAACTGTCAGCTGATTTCTCAACAGAAACGATGCAGGCCAGATGGGAGTGGCAAGAAATATTCAACGTGATGAATAGCAAGAACCTACAACCAAGAATAATCTATCCAGCAAAGCTAACATTCAGAATTGAAGGGCAGATAAAGAGCTTCACAGATAAGAAAAACTAAAGGAGTTAACTCCAAACCAGTATTATATGAAATGCTGAAAGGTACTCTTTTAGAAGAGGAAGAATAAAAAGGTAAAAGCCAAAAAATTATGAACAACAAATACATATCTATCAACAAGTGAATCTAAAAATTAAGTGAATTAAAAATTTGATCAACAGAATAAACTGGTGAATATAATAGAATCAGGAGCACAGAAAGGGAGTGGACTGATAATTCTCAGGGGGGAAGGGGTGAGGGGTGTACAGGGAGAGACTGGACAAAAATCATACACCTATGGATGAGATCAATGGGAGGGAGCTAAGGGCAGAGGGAGGGGTGGGAGCTGGGTGGAGGGGTGCTATGGAGGGGAAAAAAGAGAAACAAATGTAATAATCTGAATAATAAAGATTTAATTTTTTAAAAAAATATTTTAAAGACCCTAGGCTTATTGTTCCCCGCCCAAATTTATATTTACATAATTACAATGTCTCTACCAGTGTCTATTCAAATGGTAATGCCTCAAATAAATTTAAGCTAGACTCCTTCACATCCTCTCTCTTTCTTTCTTACTATTTCTTTAAGGCCCTTATCACTTTCTTTAAGCACATGGATCATATTATTAACTGTTTTATGTTGTTGTTGTTTTCCTTCCCACCAAAATATAATCTAGAAGGCGGGGACTTTATCTTTTTTTTGTACTTCAGTGTTTGAACAATGTCACAGAAATAACAGAAATGGGAAAGAAATTTTTGAGTAAATGAATGAAATTAGTGTTCTGGGATATTCACAGTATGTGTGGCTATATTATCATCAGAAATACTGGCATAGATGATATATATGCATTCTGGAGATATACAATGTTGGAAAATAAATAAACAAATGGATATGTATTTAGTACACAAAAATTCTTCAGGGGGTAAAGGTGATCTCACTGGCAGGAAGTAGAAGAAAGAAAACAATTTTGATAACTAGATAATAGGATAATGACATTTTCAGAAGGACAGATGGCAAGCTTTAGTTTGAAATATATGCATCTTTATTCATGAAATTATGAAAGTACCAGTGAAAACCATAGTTAGTTAGAAAGATAACCAGTAGTCAGTTTATGGTACCTTTACTTTCAGTCTAAAGATAACTTGATTGTGTAGATGATTATTTGAGAAAATTGTCATATGCAAAGAGTGATGATTTAGAAGGTTTCATGATAAGAATGATCTGGTTTGGGAAGAATTGGCCAGACTTCAAATCATGCATGGAAAGTAGCCTGCTTACACTAAGGGATGGCATTGGGAATATAATGTACTAAATGAGATAATAATGTATTAAATATTTTAAGAGCACATAGCATGGAAAATACTATATGTGTACTTGATATAATAATCATCATCTTCATCACCATTGTGGCACTTAAAAATAACCACACAACTTTCTCAGAATTAAAACTATTATGTGTGCTAATATAATCTGTATAGAAAATAGTTTTTCCAGAGATAAGGATATTATAATTTTCTATTGATTTAAGGCTCAGGTCATTAACCTACATTTTAGTGCAACAGTTCTTGCAATTAGGCATCTAAAAACAGGAGTTTATTCTCATCTTCTCAGAAAAAGTCATAACCTCACTTCCAGATAAAGGGCCTTTACTTAAATGGTCCACCATAAGAGAAAGAGATCCAAAGTGCCTTTTATTCGTTTATTAGATAGGAAACTATTCATGGACACAGATATTTTACTCTTGGTTGTTTCCTCTTTCAGAACTACAGTCTTCTTAACCAAAAATGAGAATATTAAAATCAACCTAGCAAGATCGCAATGAGGGTTAAATGATAAAATATAGGTTAATACTTAATCTCTGTTCCAGAATGGGAACTTAAATATTTGGTATTCTGTCTTCCCTGCCAACACATAGCATAAAAACTTGACATACTTAATGCTCAATAATTGTTTTTCAAATGAATGTTGCTGAAGTTGCATTAAGCATTTAACTCTTAAACTATTGGCAATAAGCTTTCAAGTGATCAGTTTTAGAAAGCCTGTATATAAATATCTTCTGATGTTAACCTCAAATATAAACTTGAAATTTTTTCTTAGTTTCTTCTATCCACAAGTTTATCTTCCTATATATTGTATAGTTATCTTCTTTTCCATGCAATATTTACCCTAAATGTTTCATCTCCTACTCCTAAATTTGTCATTTGCTACCATAAATTTTTATGCTCTCTTATTGTCTATTTTCATTTTGTCCCTTTTACATCTTTCTTGTACATCCCAATAGATTTTATTTATTGAGTTATACTTTTATCTAATGTTGTTTATTTATGTTTTAAATATATTTTTATATTTTAAACATGTAAATTTCTGTTCCTATACTGTATGTGCATTAAACTTTTCTTCTTTTATAAACTGTTTTTCAATCTGCTCTATAAAAATATTTCCAACTATTTCCACATTTTGTCTGTTGCCCAAAGTATTGTATTTCTAATTGGATTAGAAAACTCATCTTTATAGGGCCTTTTATGTGTTCTGTGCACTTATGGTTTTCTGTAAACAAAAATAATAAATAACAGGTGGGTAGCTAAATATATAACTCACTAGAAATCAAGCATTTCAAAGAGGAGGAAAGGCTGTATCATAAACATTACGTAGATTTCACTGAGTCCAGTAGAAATGTAAATGGTCTTCAGCTGTCACTTTTAATAGACCAAAACATGCTATTTATTAGTCAATAAAAAATAAATATTTCTACTTACCTACCATTTTTTCCAGAAATGCATTGTGATAAATATTATTATTGAATGTTTTTTTATAGCAGAGAACATTAAGCCTCTTTTTCATCTCATCTTTACCCCTTCTTGGTAGGTAAACAGATGGCCCAAACAAGAATAATTAAACCTCTGTGGCCAATAACTAAAACTTGGAAGTCTCTAATATAAAATATAAAACCTGGTTAGAATTCTTTACCTGCAGCAATTCCCTTTCCCTATACCACCTTCCACCAAAGAAGGGGCCAGGAAGGTGATGGGCTGGAGCTGGCTGCAGAGATGACTTTTATATACTTTTCCCAACAACATGGAATTAGCCTGAAATGGGTTGTGGTGGGAGTACTTACACTATGGAAATCAGTGAATGCTACAAACCAGGACTTTCTTTCCCAGAGAGTCTATGGTATACTTTAGAAGCACAGCACTAGAAGTTTGGGCAAAAATATGCCAGAAGACATTTGGCTACAAGCCTAGAGAGTAATCACTGAGAGGGAGCAACAAGAAGTAAGACAGACCCTAGAATCTAACCAGACTCTGCAGAAGCGGGTATTCAGGAACAAAGCCACAATATGCAATTCTGGGAGAAAAACCCAGAGGAAAGAGTTGAAGGCAAGGAAACCTGGGGTAAATCTCTGAGCAGACAAAATGAAGCTGCACATTCTTGGTATTGGACAGTTGCAATGTATTGGGGTGGCAAGACAGGGATATTGGAGTTGGACATTAAAGATCCTACAATGAAAGGGCTGAGGTTTTAAGCAAAAAGGGATTTTATTTAGGGCCAAAATACTTCAGAGGGAGCAAGACTTCTGACAAGTAACAACAGATTTACCTGGTGAGACTACAGTTACTGCACCTTGGTACAGATGTAACTAGGAGCAGCACTACCTCTCAGCACAAGGCCTGTGCACAAAGCCCATCAGCCTCTACTCCCTATAGGAGGAAGTCACAACCACGGCCCTGGATAGCAATGGACAGTCTAGGGTTGGGGACACAACCACTTTTCTGCTATCCTTTGCATACTCCCTGAAGAAGGGCAAAGTATCAGAAGGAAGATCTTGTGGATTTAAGAGGAAAAAGGCCAGGGAGCACCCAACCAAGATGTTCGAGTTTATACAAATTGTTCCTATATAAACTTGTTCCTATCAAGCTTATTGGGGTACTTAGAAGGTGCCACTTCCGCAGCCAAGAAAATCCATTGGTTAAGCAAGGGGCTACTTTATTAGCAAAAGGAAGCTAATACATTTACAAAGAACTATTTTGTTTATAATTTAAACATTTAATCAATCAAATAGTAGTTGCCTGCTTTATAACTCTGTATAGCCATCACCCTGGGTCACTTGCATGTGGAGGAAGAGTCTGCGAGTATAGGGATTGACTTGGACCTGACGATTGCCTTGGCTCAGCATGCAAAACTGCAAACTTTTTAGAAAGGAGTGAAATGTCCACTTGTGTGAGGAAATTTTTTCAAGATTGGAAAACAATCTTATCTCAGCAATTATTCACTGTTTCAATTTGTTTTCGTGTATTTTCTAATTTAAAAAATTATAAGCATGCAATGGGGCATGTATTAATGTATTTCAAATCATAGGATTTCCATAAAAAGCTTTATAATTTCCTTTGGAAAAGCTACATGAAGAGATAGATATACACAAAGAGGAGAGGCCAAGGCATATGGTATGTGTCTTCAGAACTGGGGCTCACATCTTAGCTATACACGTAATAGTTTGGTCTGTGGTTCTTGGATTTTAAATTGCATTATTAATACACCATACAGACATAAAAACACATCTGTACATAAAACTATAGGAAGAACACAAATTAAAATAATATCATTTCTTTCCTTAGTTATAAAATTTACTAAGGTTAATATTTATCTGTTTTATATTTTGTTTTCCTACATATTTTCTTCTTCCTTGGAATTATAACACAATTTGTGTGGACTTGGAAAATCCTCAATGGCTTTCTTTTAGTGTTTACATACTTAGTTCCTGAGGTGAATTACCTGCTAAAATGATTTATGTTTGTCTTTGAGGGACCACCACCAACATAGAAAGTCTGAGACATTCTTCATGGCAGAAATACTTATTGCTGTGTAACCTAATACTTATTTTTGTTGCCTTTTAGTGAGGAAATGTAGGGAGAGTAGAACTGAATTTGTTATTCAGGTTTAAACATTCGCTGGTACTTTCTTTTTTGTATTGCACACACTTAGCTGGAAAAAAATTATGCATTGGTTTTGAAGTCATAATCTTACCTTCAGTTTGTATGGTGATCCATTGTATAAATATGAATTTTAAGCTTTTAGTATTTTATCAAAGTAACAGGGCACTTGGTTTTCATTCATCCATATGAAAACAATTAGGAAAAATGCCACTTATCTTAAATAATATTTGTCAGATTTTCTTCATCAAACTTGGTAAATACAGATCTCTTGACATGTTGATGAATTTTCATCACTCTGTGGTAAACCTAAGTGACTAGGCTGTGGCCCGTGGACAGCTTTTGTTTCTATGTGACATTAAAATGTATTTTTTTAAAAAACACATGATTATAATGAATATTCAAAATTAGATTTATTCTCCAGTATGTGTGAGTAGGTCAGAAGTCGTGGCTGGAGAAGAACACTTACTAGTCAATCTCAAGGTTTTTTTCTTGTAAATCTCATCGTTTCACACAGTTCAGAGATGCAACTATCAAACAGGAAAGCCAGCTAAATATATACCAGTTTCTGTTTACCTAGACAACTTTGAAAATTCATTTCACATGTAGTTAAGTTAAAAGTTGGTATATCTCTCTAGCTGTATATTATCTTGACTCAAAATTTCTTGGACCGTATGTTCAAGACAGCTTGAAACAGACATTATAAATGAAGAATAATCAGTTACCATAGTTCAGAGCATTTTCTTCAAATACTATTCAATTTCTTGTTCCAGCAGAATTTTATTTACTCAAATATAAATCTTTTTGTTTTAATACTCCAGAGCCTCATCCTCAACAAAACACCTCATTTTCGTACAATTGTTTTTATATCCTGTCACAGGGTGATGATGATAAATGGAAAATGATTAAGTATGTTGTTTGTCAGATTTCTCCTTTCACAATTCAATAAATATTCCCTGAGCCCTCCCTTGTCACCTTACTTATAATGATTATCAAGTGGAAGATATGTTTGAAATTCAAGATGAAATCTAGTTTTTATTTTTGTTGTCTTTCTTTGCCAAAGACAAAATATGAATTAACATTTTGAATGCTTACAAACCAAGTTATTCACTTAGGAATATTAAATCCTTTATTTGAGGTCTTTGAGCTATTGTACACTTACCTAAGAAAAATTCACTTTGAGCTTCTATCCCTGTGGGAGATATATCTGCAATTCAGTGGGAAATGTATTTGCAATGTAATACTAGTATGTTGCATCTACTTTTAAGATTAAATCATTGGTTTTCAAATATAATGTATTTATTAAATGAAATTTTATTATATCCACTATTTATTAAACGCCAAACACATTACTAACAAGAATGGTGACAAATAAAAACAAAACAAAAGCAAATAATTTCCCTATATACCACCCAAAATGACCTTTATGTTCCCTATTTCCATTTATTTTTATTTTTTATTTTTGTGGTATTAAATTTAAAAAATTTGAAATTGGAAAGCTAATTTTATTTTTGAGTTGTCTGTTTATATCTAAACTTCCTTGTGCAGAGCAATTGTAAAGTTGCTTACACATAAACTAGGAGCCTAGGGTGAGATTCAAAATCGTATGGTGCCACCTGCTCTCAAGTCTCCAGTTCAGCCCTGCTTCCCTCTCCAGTCCTTGAAGTAGCCCCAGCCACTGTTGATCAGGCCCTCCCCCAGCACAGGCACATGGAGGCCCCTGCCGCCTTGTCCTCAACACTGCATGTGCAACCTTCTCCTGTTAGGTTGACCCATTATGGCGTCCTGGTTAATTAGCATATTTTTTCTATTTTATATATATATAGATAGATACATAATATATAAGACACAGTAAGGCAATAAATTAGAGATGTTTAACCAGAGAAAGTACATTTCTGATGGACTTAATGATATGAGTGGCCTAAATTTTTTATGTCACTTACTTTATGCTTTAAGGTCCTTTACTTATTTAATATTTTGGTTACTATATTCTTTCTGTTATCCTAAGAGTGAGCAATCTAGGAATCTGATTTCCTATACTCTGATTAATACCTATGACATAAGCATTTTTACTTTTTTAATAAGTGAGGAAAAAGAGGTTCAAAGAATTCAAATAACTTATCAAAATCACGCAGCTACATATTGCAGAATTCAAACAATTGTTGTCTACTTTGCTCATTAGTGCACAACTGAGAAAGAATAATAAAAGGCTTAATATGCTGAAGTTCTAGTCTCATCCATTCAGCTAGTGCTTTGTTTCTTTTAGGGTCTGATCTCTTATTTAATGGGGACTTCAACAATTAAACCTCATTTCAAAGGCTTAATGCCTTGAGTTATTGTATATGCTGCTCATTTTTACATCTAATCATAGATTGTGTTTTAATATTATTATGAAGGTATTCATTTTTATTCCTTTCCCCTGTGATAATAAGTAAAAGCAACTTAATGTGTTTTGTACCTTTTTGTTCTAAGGTTATCCTTGATTTCTGAATGATACAACTTTGCCCTAGCTAATGTTTAAGCAAATACTTTACTACGCTCAGATACAATATGGTCAGCAAATTCTAAGAATACCTCATGCCTTCTAGTCTTACACTCATGACTAAATTACATTATATGGCCAAAATGATAATGTTATTCCTTTGATTTGGTTATGTTTAATGACAATGGTGAACAGACTTTGCAGATGCAATTAATGTCTCAAAGCAGTTGCCTTTAATAATTAAAAAAAAGATTATCCTAGGTTGGCCTCATTTAATCAGGTGAAACTTTTACAAGGGGGTGTGGATGTCAGTGATACTCTCATAGTGGCCTTGTAGAAGCAAACAGCTATGTGAATGGCCTATGGAGAGGAGCAGTCTCTAGGAGTTAGAGGCAATCACCCTACAAACATAAGGAAGTGAATTTTGCCAACAACCACATGACCTTAAAAGAGGAACACTGAGCCTTAGAAAAGAGAGTAACCTCATCTGACACCTGGATTACAGCCTATTATAACTTTTTACATGATCGTGCTACATGTCTCCTAAACATATACTCCCTCCCCATTCAAACTACATGTTAGTTCAGAAAAGAGGACTCAACTTACTTGTGCCTAAATTCTGGACCCATAGAAACTATGAAATAAGTAATGTATACTGTTTTTAGCTGCTAAGTTTGTGGCAACTTGTTACACTATCATAGGAAATGAATACATAACGTTATATCTATTATGCTATAAAACTTGTCGATTTATATGGAAATATATTTATAGAAGGTAGGTAGGTAGATAGATAGATAGATAGATAGATAGATAGATATAGATGTAGATATATAAAATACAAATTATTTATGCACAAGCACACACATCACACATGTATAGTTTAGTAGCAGAATCTTTATCTTAGAGTTTTAATTGCAATAGTGTTATGAGAGAACATATTTTAAAAGAAATTTAAATTGCCTGGTGATTATAATAATTTCAGGGAAAAAGAAAGGTAACATTAAACTTAAACGTTGTATTTAAAGTATCTATCTGTTGAAAGTTCAACAGTAAAATTTGGTCTATAAGACCTATAAAGTATAAACACATAGTGTACAGTTAATATTTCAATACTCCTGCCCAAAATATTGTTATAGATTTATCATTTTACTTTGCTATCGTTTTACATCAAAGTTTAATATATAAAATAGATTTGCATAATATAAATACAATTCTCAAGTAGCACTGCATAGACAAATATATGACATAGCCCTAGTTATATATGTGTTAATGTATAATTATTCTATAAGTAGCCATGTATGATTCCTGAGTCCATGTCACTTTACAGATGAATAAAAGCTATCTCTTTCAGGCTCTTTGGGACATTGTGTAAGGACTGTAAGACCTTGTGAAACATGCCTTTGGAATTTTGAAGCAGTATATGTACAATATTGCTACACTGTTTATGCAATTTCACCATATTGCCAAATAGAATTATGAGTTTTTTAAACTCAATTTGTCCTCAAGGTCTTATTTCTCCATCAGTGATATGTTGGAAAACTCCTCTAAGCAATAAATACTCCCAGGATGAGTTGTAATTTTCCATTTTTAAAGTAATGTGTTTGGTAACTGTCAATATCCCCAGATCAATTTGGATATTCATAGAGAAAGTATTTATTTGCACACTAAATGTAAATAGCCTACATTGTGGGTATGTATATGTATGTATGCATGTGTTGTGTGTGTGATATATATTCTTTTTAGTTTTCCTTACAAAAATGTTCAAATAACTATTGCTAAACCCAAGTCACATTTTCCCTAAAGAATATAATTTCTTTGGCCTGAGTTGTAAGTTGAGGTTCTCATTCTAACCTTAGTTATATCTGGATCTTTGAGTTGATCATTAATTCATTTAACTCAGCTCCACAAGAAGAAAAATAATACCTGCAGTAGAGGTGGGTAGGAGAATCAGCTGTGAATAAAGAAGCTTTACTTACTCAAGCTCATTCACAAAAAAAGAGTTATGTGTCTTTTGTATGATCTACTAAAGATATATTTCCCTCCACCCTTTTAATTACATGTTAGCAATATTTTTTAATTGAATTCTATTTTTGTGGCCATATGCACTGATTGTCTTTAGACCCTTTGGTAAAAATTTCTTCATGCCCTACTCCTCTTCCAACCCTCCTCTTTTATAAAAAGCAAAAAGCATAAATTCTGCAGGCCACAAGTATACCACTAGTATACCATGGATCTGTTTGTTGCTGTGTTGGAACTTAATTGTAAACTTCTATTTATTTGCCTGTATCCTCTGCTAGACTATCAACTCTTTGGAATATATATCATCTCTTGCAAATTTCCTGTTTGTTTGTTTGTTTGTTTGTTTTTTCAAAATCCATAATGCATGGAAATGAGTCAATAAGATGGTTTTGATTTTTCAAATATATAAATGAAAGAGTTAATAGTGAAATTCTTAATAGCCAGATTGAAGCCAGGTTTATATAATATATATCCTCTCATTCATCCAGCTAAACCCTCTGAGGGGAATTTTGTTAATACTATCCAACAACAAAATATCATAAGAGGTACACGAGAGAAGAGTTTGAAATGTGTAGCCACTTTAGAAAGGATAAGGCCATTTTATGGAGTAAAAAGTGAGATGGAAGGGTTAATGTCATTTTTTAAATCTGACCTCAGGTTTAAATTGTGATTCTAATGTTAATCATTATAAGACATAAGCTTCACACCTCATAAATTCAGTCATTCTGTTTCCACTATCCAGAGCTGTGTTAAATAAAGAACAGTTTCACAAAGCATACATTTCTAGGGATTCTTTCTGCACTTTTTTTCAAATTATGTTTCTTGTCATACAAGCAACCTTTCATGAGCTGTCTGACTAAAAATAATAATGCAGATGTGTGAGTCAATAAATGGACCATTTATCTATCTTTCAGTCAACCTCATATATAAATAAAATTATGCTCCCCCCATCCATTTGTACCATGTTAAATCACAATATCAATTCAAATAAAGAAATAGATATCCTAGGAACTAGGCATATAAATGCATTATTTCTTCTCTTTGAAATGAATAAAGGGAAAGGAAACTAATAATAATGTGACATTGTTGCCTATTCACTCACAATAGCCTGGAATAAATAAAAAACAGTCTTCCTTTCGTTATCCTGATGGTGAGATATAACTGGTTTTCATGGTGCTAAAAGTACAAATACCCTCATATTTTAAAAGTGTTTGATAAATCTTTATCTGTCATATATTTCAGTTGTGGTGTTTTATGCTTTATATTGTGTCTAATAGGCCTATTCACAAATGAAGAGTACATGAAGGAAAAGATCAACATCACTTCATAACAAGACATTGAGATAAACTCTCCTAAATTATGAAAGTTTCTAAATGCATATGGCCTTTTTATTCATGGCTTTTTCTATTCAAATATCAACATGCTTCCAGTGGCTTTGATGACACACTTATGAATTCATGAAAGTGTTTTTCATAATTTGCTCACCTTTGGTGCTAGAGGTTATTGCAGATTGCTTTTTGCTTGGCTGAAAAAGAAGAGCCAAGACTGGGTTTCAGATACATAACACTTTAAAATGATTTCTTATGTTGTCCTTAGCTACTTTTCATCAACTTGCTGGAACACTCTACCCAAAGTTCAGGCAATGATAAGAATAAATGTCAAATATTATTAGTTCTGGAATATAACTACTGTTTGGTTTTGATAGCACGGTATATATAAAAATCTTGAAACACTTCCAGTTATCTTCATTACCATTTAGTCCTTAAAACAAAGAACGTATATTTGAAATGAAAAAAAAAAAAAGAATAAGCACAGCTGGTGTGGCACAGTTGTTTAGTATCAACCTATGAACCAGTAAGTCTTGGTTCGAATCCAGTTCAAAGCACATCCCCAGGTTGCCAGTTCAATCCCTGATAGAAGACATGCAGGAAGCAGCTGATCAGTGATTCTCTCTCTTCATTGATGTTTCTCTCCCTCTCTTCCTTTCTCTTCCTCTCTCTAAAATATATATATATGCACCATTATATTGAGATGGCACATGCCAGTTAGCATCAACAGAAGATGAATGAATACTTGTTCACTGGCAACTACTAGTATATGACATATAATTACATAAGGGAGCAGTTTAGAAAATATAAGTACAATATCTTGGGTGATCCTTGGTGAATAACGGAGTGAGCAGAAGAGAGAAGAGAAAATGTCCAAATGTGATTAGCGGTTGCTTTCATGAGATTCTCGTTACCTCTAATTGACTTTTCTGAAAAACTTAAATAAATACTTTCTTCAGTAACACTGCTTGTTGTTTTAAATATCATCATGGGCTCTTTGTGATGTTATTACCACATGAAGACAACACATTGGTGAATTTTATAATATACCCAAACTCGCTGTTGGCATGACATATCTACTTAGTATGTTACCTCATTTAAGCCAGTCCTGTCCCTGTTGCAGGGCTCTTATGCATAAGTGTTAAGGATATCACAATTCCAAAAAGAAACTGGAATTTTTAGAGACTTGCTTTAAGAAGGCAAAGACTGGAAAGGAAGCAGGAAATATTAGTACATTGAATAAAGTGAAAGACAAGGTAGTTTAACTTGTTGGTTTGTTTGCTGAAAGTCCAAAGTAAATATACTGTAGCTAAAAGTGTTCCATTTCTTTCTGCCTGCTGCAGTAATGGCTGTGTTACTTGAGGGCTTCTACTTCAATAATTGATCAGGGTTTGTATAGCACTGGCTAAGAGCAAAAATAAGAGTGTTGCTTTGAACAAACTGCTGCAATGTTATAGCATTAGGCACAGAAACAAGATTCGGGAAATATTATAGATATAGAAGAAACAGGAAAAAGATGGATACATTGCGTGGTAAATACTGCTTCAGGCTAGAAAGTAATGAGAATTTTTCCGTAGAGAGTTTTGACCTGCTATTCAAAAATTGTTTCTTGTCTTAATAAATCCTAAAAGTGTAATTTACTTGCAAAAGGGAAAGAACAAAGGCACCAAATTTTTTTTTGATAACAACACTTGTTAAGGTTGATAAGTTGGGTTTCAAATGTGTGAAGAAAAATATGTGACAGTTTGTTTTAAGGTGACAACCTAAGTGTTCAGATACTTCCATCTTTTGCTACTTATCAGGCAGTAGTCCAGTTATAACTTCCACTTGTACATTTATAGACAAAACCATACTGAAATAGTATGAGCTGAATTCATCTATAAATGTACTTATATTTATTGATATACTGATCACTACAGATCACTATAATTTTTCTAACAAGACTTTTATTGTTTGGTTTTAATTATTTTGTATTACATATAAGAAACACCGATCCTTTCAGATATTTTTCCAATATAAAGTTTTTCAAATATAGTTCTTTTATATTTTCTTCTTTTTCCAAATTGAATTTCACATGACTCACAAAGGTGTCAATTGTTAAATGTTAACTATTACATGCATATATGTGTTCATTCAACCATAATTTGCATGTATCTTATAAGCTATTTAAGATTTAGCTTAGCCTTCTTGATTGTGTGAGCAAACATGAACTTAAGATTGGGAAACATCAGGTGATACTTTCTAAATTTAAATTAAGTTTTGTGCCTTTGAAATAACTAAAGATTACTAAACTTAGTGTAAAAAAGAAGCTATGATGTTAAAATAATCATTGTAACTTGTTCCATTATCAAACATATTACAAAAGTGTTTAGTTTATGCTTAATTACCATGGAGAAGAAAAAAATTAAGCAGCTATATATTTTATGCCAAATAAGCAAAGCAGCATCTAAATAATTTGTTCTCGAATTTATAGATCGTTCGAGATAAAAATGTCCCAGATAATTGCTTCAGATATCTACTTTGCACATACACATACCACTGTAATTAAAAGGCAAACATTGGTTTGAGAATTTGATGGTCAAAATTAGCTTTTCACAATGAGTTTTGCAGTGTTTGTATAGCTCTACAATCATATGAGTTTGAGAATGTTACACTAAATAAAGATAAGTAGATTTTTTTTTTACTTAAGAATTTCTCAGGGCCCTTAAGACTACTGCAGTCTACAAATCTCCGTGCAGGGCCAGGAATACAGTGTTCCCAAACATACTTTGTCACGTACATTTTGATTGAGAATGTCAAGGGACTAGTGAGTTGGAACATACTTTGAGAAATACTGATCTTCACCAACCATGATTAGCTGTGCAATAAGAAAATCACTTTTCTTGTTCTTCGACCTTCTAAATTAAAAACATCCACAGTATCCCCAGTATATTTCACAGGAATTGAAAAGCCTCTTGAAAATTGTTGTCATCATAATAAAAAAATATTTGGCATAAAAATGGTAAAACTGTTAGATGCTGAATTCAGAATGGTCGACTAACCTCTCTAACTGACTAAAGGGTATTTGTGGGCAGTAGTCTCCCTGCATGAGTTATTTTGTTTGGGATTCAGCAAATTTCCATATGGCACACACTTTGTGGAATCTCACAATGAACGGGAATCATAAATATTAAATGTTTATGTGCCAAGGAACTGTTTAAGGTGATTTGAATTATTTTCTACTCCTTCAGTGTACATTTATTATGAGGGGCAGTGATAAAGAAGTAGGGGCACAGTACTGAAAGTGCAGAGTCTGTATTTAAGGAGATACCTAGGTAGGGAAGATAGACAAAAAAGTAAACAAGAATCATTCAGTGGGTTAAGGCATATGGTGAGGTGGAGACCATTGAGTCCTATAGGTGTGTGTGGTGGTGGTTTAGGTAAATTATCCAGACTAGGGAAAGCAAAGAGTAGCATTTGAGCTGGTCCTTAAAGGAACTGAGGGAATTATTCAAGCAGAGAAAGTACATTCTGAGGAGACAGAGTAGCAAGTATACAGGCCCAGGTATGGACAAAATCATGGTATGTTTTATGATTCAAATATAAAGCTCACAGGGAGGGAAAGGAAGCTGGAATGAAAGTGAGAATAACAATAGAGTTTTCAAGTTACATGCCATGGACTTGTTTGTATTCTTCTGGGCATCAGAGGAACCTCTCGAGTATCTATATATGAGGGAGACAGACAATAGGGACAAGCAGAAATAGTGATGCCTGTTTTTTCTGACATGTGTGAATGTATAAGGGCATAACTGCAGATTGTAAATAGAGTTTGGGAGTAGGAAAACTATGTCAGCTAACAAAGTTTACCAAGGGTAGTTTGCTATGACATTTCAAAACAAAATAATTAATCTGATATGGTTGCATTCTGTATCACTGATTTTCTAATTATGTTTACCCTCTGAATCCTTTGTTCATTGATTGTGCAATAAAAACAATGCAGTGCAGTGTTCCCTGGCCAGGTAACTCAGTTGGTTGTAGCATTGTTCTATACATCAAAAGATGTAGGTTTGATTCCCAGTCGGGCACATACCTAGGTTGTCGTGGTGGCTGCCCATATGGGAAGCAACTGATTGATGTTTCTCTCTTTTTCCCTCTCTCTCTCTCTATCAATGAAACACACAAAATATATCCTAGGGTGATGATTGAAAAAAAAATAACAAAAGAGGATGGTTCTGTTTGATTGGTGGGGATATGGGTATGAAAAGCTCCAGGAAACAATCCAAGTGAGCCCCCAGAGGAAAAACAAACAAACCCTAGCACACCATGAGGTAGTGTTTAAAAATTATTTCTGACCAAACATGCTAACTGGATTACTTTGTATTTAGCAGTAAGAAGGCTTTTTGCTTTCTTTTAAAAATTATTTCAATATTTTGGTTTCTTTCTTATTTCACAATATTTATTGAGAGCAAGTTACTTGACAGGCCTTAAACTAGATTGTAGGAAAACAGTGGTAAACATAGACAGTATCCCTATGTAGAAGAACCTACAGGTTAGCAGGGAGACAAGCAAATCATCCCTTCCATAGACATGAAGCTGCCATTTTGCAGTGTTATAGAGAGATTGCCAAGGCACCAAGCATGACTATGCAAGTGATAGATCTGATGAACCGGGGCAGAGGAGGCTCCCTGAGAAAGTTTCCATTCAGGTGGAGGAGAGGCTGGACTTGAACTTCAATCTGAGGAAAGAGTGTGTGCAGTAAGGCTGTGAAGACAGGGAGCATGACACATTTGAGGAGCTGTCTACAGGCTAGTCTAGATTGTGTAGAATGCTGAAAAGAAGAACAGGATAGAAGAGGAAGATGGAGAGGTGAGAAGAGGGTCGTGTAGGCTAAGTTAAAAATTTAATACGTATTTCTCCAAAGAGCAATAGGAAGCTATTAAATGATTTAAGGTAATTTAACAAACCGTTGTTTTTCGAGGCTACATGTGGCACTGTTTCTATAGGCTATATGTGATGAATAAATCAATATTTGCATTACACGAATGATTTGGAAACTTTTGCCTTCCTAGGTTTCTGACTGCTATTGATCTAAGATTCAGGGATTTTTAGGAATTTAACCTAATGTAAGTAACACTTTCTGGAGTTCTTTTCCAGGCTTTCACACTTTAGGATCACAGGTTTTACTCTTAAAAATAACTCCAGGTCAACTTAATTCAACAATGACTGGCAAAATATCAAACTTTTTTTTTTAACAGAATGGAAGGTGTACTATTTATATGATAGCAACATTTTATCCAAAACTGGAAGGTATAATGCCTTTGACCTATGATAATTAACTTGAAGAGAAAAACATGGCATTAAATTAATTGCTCAGCTGGAAATTATTTAGTAATTCTCTGACTTTTAAATCCTAGGGGTTTTCCTCTTGATATAATAGTATTAGACATTTTAAAATCATCTTAAAATGTAAATTTTGGAAGGCATTGCTTACCTTCACTTCTAGTTGGCAAGTGTTCCTTTATGTGTCTAATAATAATAAACATTTCTTGGGTGCTCAATATATGGTGAGCACTAAATTTAAGCATTTTAAATCATCTATATAATTTTAACCTCACAATTACTTCCAAAAAGGATGGATGTTTTTACTATTACTTACAGATAGGAAACAGGTTTTAGAAGAGATAGTTTACCCAAGGCTATATCAGCTAGTAAGTGGCTGAGTAGAGGTTTGCACACTGGAAGCCACATAGAGAACCCATTAATTAATTATAACAATGTCCTGCCTTAAAATCAATAAAAACAAATGTAAAAGTGTACCTTTCATGTTACTCAATAAATTTCTAACATGTAGATAAAAGAAAAGAACAAATGCTATCAGCTCATGGTTATTATGGACGGGACTCCATGGCCCTTTATGTTCTAAAGATGATTATTGACAAGGAGAAAAACAATACACCTCTGAGATTTGAACTTCTTAATGCAAGCTTATTTGACATTGAAATGCTATGACTCAAAGACATCCACTATCTCTCCAAGCAATATAATCTGGACACTGAGTTTGGTACTGGAAAGGTAGTAGAAGATAACTAGGATTTGTAGAGATAATCTAATGACAGATTATTAACTAATGGGAGTAGAGAGCATCAGAGCAATGATTTTACATATTCCACTTAAGTGCCCTTGTTAAGCAACCTAGTTAATCACTTTGAGGCAAACAAACCCAACAGAAATCTCACATTATCGCTTCTTGACCTTTTGGCTAAGATCAAGTGCAATAACCTCACATTAGTATATGACTTTGGCTGATGTTTTGATCAACGACAAGAAAGTACATAAACATGTGCAGGAACACTAACTCATTAGGATGCCTGGTTCAAATTCTGCTTCAGTCTCTCACTTGCTGAGCGATCCTTTACAAACTTTTTCAACCTTTCTAATCTCCATTTGTTCATCTATAAAATTAGAATAATAATACTTCAATTACTGCTTTGTTGATAAAAATCCTAGGTTCACTAGAACTCAAAGTCCATGTTCTTTCCACTATGTCATACTACACTGAGTGGACAGATTATTATGTGTTCAGACATCATAATAATCTGGCCACTCAGTGTATATCCTGTATAATAAAAGGCTAATATGCAAATTGTTCCCTTGACTAGGAGTTTGACTAGTACATAGTTCTGCCACTGCCCATGTCTCTTCCCCGTGGTCAGGGTGGCTGGACCCCACCGTGCATGAATTCATGCACTGGGCCTCTAAAATATATATTGCTGTTTATGATTTCAGGTCTTAATTTCTATTATATACACTGAGTGACCAGATTATTATGACCTCTGAACACATAATAATCTGATCACTCAGTGTGTGTATGTATGTGTGTATATATATAAAATTGGAACTAGATTATTTTGGTATGAAAAGAGGAGCAAATCATTCCTACCAATGCCTTCTTTCAGATAAATGAGAGGGAAATACCCAGCAACCTCTGTCATTGATGTGACAATGCTATATATTAAATATACATACTCAATGGCCAGATTATTATGTGTTCAGAGATCCTAATAATCTGGCCACTCAGTGTATATGATTATACATCATAATGATCTGGCTACTCATTGTATATTGGAGGGCTGGTTGTCCAATATACACTGGACAGCCAGCCCTCCCAGTGGGTGTCTAGTGTATATTGATTGGATTCGGCTGAGATCATAAATAGCAATGGATGTGAGGTAATGTGCTCTCTGTTGGGGATAGTGATCCATTTTTTCATAAATATTGATTAAATGCCCATTATATTCCAGGATAGATTCTATTGGATATGTTCCTTAAATGTCATGCTAACTTATAATATTTAAGTGAAGAGTAGGAAAGTGGTCGAGAATGGTTTGGCTCAGTGGATAGAGCATCTGCCTGTAGACTGAAAGGTCCCAGGTTCGATTCCGGTCAGGGGCATATACCTTGCTTGCGGGCACAACTCCAGTAAGGGGGCATGCAGGAGGCGGCTGATCGATGTCTCTCTCTCATCAGTGTTTCTGACTTTCTATCCCTCTCCCTTCCTCTGTAAAAAATCAATAAAATATATTTTTAAAAAATATTTAAAAAAAGAGTAGGAAAGTGGTCTGTTATTCTTGCTATTGTTGAGTGAGAGTGTAGAGTGAGGTAGTGAAAAGACCAGTGAAATGGTATTAGTCATTTAAGGTGCAGGCCCAGACCTCCTAGTAGGTGTCCTTGAGCAAGGCTCTATTCCTAGGCCCTTCATATCTAATGGGAAGGACTAGATGATACACTTGGCCAGTTATTATCCACAAATTATAGTCTGATTCACAAAGTTTTGATAAGCAGATACAGAAGCTAAGCAAAAAAGATGTAATGGGATAGCAAAGGTGAGTTACAGAAAGAGTGGGCAATACTGCTTCTCAGTAACATCAAAAACACACCTACAAAGTGTCAGGAGTGCTCTGCATGGGAAGCTTGATTGGATTAGGCTCTAGAAAATCATGTGTGCCTGGAAGGAAGTCTGGAATTATTAGGCAACATTGACAAAAAAAAAAAAAAGGTAATTTTCAAATATTTTTCTGGCATCAAATTAAAACTCAGATTTATAAACGTTTTAATGAAATTATTTTAGATTCTGTATTGCTTTTTTTTGGTGTCTATGGTCTTATCTACTGAGGATAAGATTCTCAAGTTGCACTTTTATGTGTGTTCATATAAAATACTATAACATAATATACTTTAAAATGTAGCCAGCTATTGTATTTGGCAGCATCAATGTAATTTGCATTTGGTTGATGTAAGCTATCTTGAGTCTCAGGATGAGGAGGGTATTTTGGGTGTTCTCACACACAACTTTCGTATGGTCCATTAATCACCAGGGATCTTCTTTCACTCAAATCACTTTTGATTCCTTGATTCTAAATGCCTAAGAGTCACATAACCTAAAGTCATTGTTCTTTCCTTCTCTTTGAAAAACTACATCCAATAGGTTTACAACAAACTGCTCCCTAGCACACATATAACAAAGAGAAAAAAAAAATGCAAGTTTCAATTTCTTGCTTCCGGAGAATGAAAAACATTATTGTTATTATTATTTTTTAGCTGGGCCAGATTCTGCTTGGCTGGATTATCCACACTTATTTTGCTAATTGGAATAAGGTCGAAGCTACAGAATCAGAGAGAACCAAGACAGAAACCACTCAGAATTAGAGTGACCAAGAATAGACTACACGAATCAAAAGGACAAGGGCTTCAATAGAGAAGGGCCCAAGTCCTGAGTGCTAAAAGTGGGAGTTTTCAGAAATCTTGATGGGCTAATAGGGTGCACCGTACTGTGAGATGTAAAAGAGATTTTTAAGGTTTTTTCCTAACATAAATGTTGTTTGTTGTCAATTGCAGTGGGTAACACCCGCTCCCCGCGCCCCCCCCCACTCCCCACACCCCCGCCACTACACACACAAAGTTTTAACTGGTGGATTTTATTTCTCTATTTTCTTTTTCTTTAAAATACATAATTACTTTTTATTGAGACAGTAGCATGCTGAAATAGAGGAGCAGCATACAGCTATGTGTTCACGTTGATTATTAACCACATGTCTGGTAACCTCTAAATTGGAGAACTAGTGGTGGCATTAGGAGCAGAAGTTGCTGGGTGTTTCCCTCTCATTTATCTGAAGGAAAGCAGCATTGGTGGGAAAGATTTGCTTCTCTGTTCATACCAAAAGAGTCTAATTCTAGTGGCCAGCTTGGAGTGCAGGGGAGCATAATGATGATGATTACTGAATAAAGATTCTTCTTTTCCTGGTTTTCTGACTTTTGATGTGACAATGCTAAAAAAAAAAAGTTAGAAAAAATTATATTTAAAAAACAAAAACTAATCTAGGAAAAAATCAAAATACTAGAATTTTAAAATTATGTCTGTTTACTAATGTAAAATAGGTAATGTTGTGTTTTTATGCTTTGGGGGAAGTCTGTTCTGTCATTAAGAGTCACATAGACTTAATTTGTCCATTGACAATTTATTGTCCAGAAACATGCTTATTTGAGAATATTTAGGAGCCAGCAGGTTTTGTCTTTGTGGTTCTGTCATTTTCATTTAACTGTTATTCTTACTTAACCTCTTTAGCTTGGAGTTCATCGAGATGAAGAGCTATGTCTTATTTTTCTTTGATCTTTATAACCTTTATTATGTAGAAAGAAACCCTGCATAGTAGCTACTCACTAAATGTCTGAAAAATCACTTTTTAAGATGCTATTACATTTGAATTGATATTTTTGATGTTATTTCCTACTGTCATGAAAACATAAGAAAATATTTCATCTACATGACAATTTTACAGATAAATATAACAGACACTTCTGAACACTCTGGCAAAAGCAATCCATACACAAGACTCTCTATGGGGTAAGTGACTCCCTTACATATAGGGAGTAATGTATTTTCTGGAAATTATTTTGAAACAATAACAATCAATCTGTTTATCTCCATCCTTGGATCCCTCATGTTCTCCCTTTTCCTTCTTGGTTGTGGCTATGCTTAGTCTGAAGCAAAAAGTGCATTTCAAAGGAATATTGTTGGCATCATGAAGAGTGGATAGAAACTCAAGAAATCCCTCAGCATCAAATTGTTTCAAAAAAATCATTCTATTTTCTCTTGTGTATAAGCTTCTAAAATTTCTCACTTATATTCTGCATTAATGCTAAATATCAGCACATAGGATGTCCTGATGTTCAACCTAAGGCATATTAACTGTTCTTCTGTATAATTAACACATTCAATGGATCCAAATGGCTCTGACCAGAGTAACAAGAAATACCTTTAAAATAATGCAAAATAGAGACTTAAACACAATCTTAGTTATCCTTAAGTCCTGCCAATCCTACTTTTTGAGTTTTAAAATGTAAATTGTTTCCAGTTTAATGACTTGAAAAATTACATTGTTTTGATCTATTAAAAATAGTTTTTAATCATTTAAATAAATCCTATTTCATATTTAGCTTCTCCAAATCCTTCACCATGCATATGTGTTATGGCAGAATTGCAGACAACTCTGAATTTATGTTCCAAAACACAACAAAACTCACTGTGAGCTATATGTTTATTTAAGAGCAGAATTTACCCCTTGTATCTAATGACATCATAGACAATTATGATGATTTGGAGATTTGTGAATATTGCAAACTATATCATGAGTATCAATAGATTCTTTGGTATTTTATGAAAGTTGTGAGTATTGCTAGTGTTTTGGGGGATTTTTTTTTTCATAAGGGGAGTTTGTATGCCTAGAAATGTAGGACAGAATAGTCTTTAGAAGGAAAAATATTTATTTAGCAGTATAATATTTCAAAATAAAAAGAAGTGCCTGGAACTAGAAAGATTATTTACTTTTTATTCTATAAATAAAACCTTAATAAGGAGATTTTTAATGTGAGTACACCATGATCATTCTCTCCTATATGGCAATAGAGTGATTTGCCTACTTAGAGGATAGTCTTACAGGCACATAGTGATTCTTCCATGATATTGTATAAGTAATTGCACTTTAAAGGCAATAAGCCTCATAGGGTCTATGTCTAGCACTAAAGTTCCAAGAGGCAGAAATAAATTATTGCCTTCCTCTCATCACTCTGACAATCTTAAACTTTGCATAGAATGATGTCTTCTTAAGTCACAGATTGCATCTGTTCGCTGGATTCTGGATAAGGCAAAAAGATAATAACATCTCAGAAAAATAAGCTCTAAGACTATTGGGTTAGAAAACCTAAAAGCATATGATTACTGAATATCCTTACTCAAAATCTCTCCTTGGAAAATCCTTTTCTGGCCACAATATCAACAATATTAACCACCCTCTCCAATATGACACATCATCCTCGCTTTAATTTTTCTCCTAGAACTTTATGCTACCTAACCAAAAAACAAAAACAAAAACAAAACATGTAGTATAACATATAATATATAATATATAATGGAGAAATATTTATTACATAGATTATTTGTCTTATTTATTTTCTACGTTTACAACTTGAAGGTAAGTTCCATGAAATTAGAAAATTTTATTTGTTCAATTCAGTAATAAATCCCTAGAAATAGCACATATGAAAGTTTTATAAGTAGTTGCTGAGTGAATGCAGATAGTCTGGTGACTTTTATAGTGATATGAAAGCACAAATTGGGATCCAGAATTGGTTAAGATTTATATATGAGAAATTTATATTTGATTTGGGTTTTGATGGATGAGTAGGAGTTCACCTTGCAGACAAGGACATGTGAGAAGAGGTTAATTCAGGAAAACAGAAAACAGCTCTGGAGTGTGGAGACTAAGTTAGCAAAATGCTGTCAGTTCGAGAATAGAAAAGAAAGTCAATAGGCATCCAGGGCCATTGAACAGGGAATGGAGTGGTCAGGAAGAGAAGAAGGTTGGTAGATGAGGATCTGAAAACAGGCAGAGATTGGACTATTAAAAATCTGTTACATCATGGTCAACAGTTTAAGTTTAATTCTTAAGGCAATAAATAATCTTTGAAAGATTATTATCTGCAGGGAGAGATTAGATTTGCCCTTGAAAGATCACACTGCTGGCAGTGTGGAGAGTGGATAGAAACTCAATATTTGTTGAGTTAATGAACATTACTGAGATTTTACAATTTAGTGATTCTTCAAGCTTTGCTATAAATATTGAAAGGTTGAGAAAATACATAACCTCAAATATGGAGCAGTTTTATCGAGGAAGACTAAATTGCACCTAATTTTTCATAACATTAAAAATGTGGAACTTTTGCTAAGTCCCTCACTAATTCCTCAGCTATTCTATCATAACACTAATCTTTATTATCCTTATTAGCGATTACTTTCATTTGATAATTTTTAACTGTCTTAATCAGAAGCTTTCTACCTTAAAAACAAAAACAACTTTTTGACTTTTGCTGTCTGCCAAATATTGATCAAGTTTAACTATGTACTTCTTATTCATTATGAAAAGTAATTAGTGCAGGTTTACATATCAATGATTCCCACCACAGATAAAAACAAACTTTCATAAAAACCAGATTGCCAGACAGGCTTTAAGGAGCCTCTGATGTACATGTATTTGGAATGATGACTCACTCTGAGTTCCTTTCAATAACACACTTCTCATTCTCTCATTGACCCCAACACTATGGGAACTGGATCTTAAATAAAAACAATTCTCTCAAATATTTAAAGTAGTTAGCATGTTTAACCCTGAATAGAAAAGTGGTGTTGACAATTTGGTATTCCTCCTTTTAAAGCCTAATATGGTTAATGTCCTTATCCAGAGGAGAAATTATAGGTAGTCTCACAATTGCTATTTATATCTAAATGTCAACAAATTTTATAGGTTTTTGTGGACTAGCTAGATTTAGAAAGAATTTTTTTTTATCTGAGTCTTCAATTATGAAATTATTCATCCAAGGAAAAGCTTAGGTAGCAAAGTAGTAGAATAAATATTAAAGAAGTACTAAGCTAATTTTCCCTAATTAAATAAAATCTCCCTGCCAGATTACATAAACCAGCATTCACAACCTGTGAAAATTTACATGTATCATTAACAAAAATGGTATTTTATAGAAACTTGACATAAATTGTTTGCAAATTTATATGAGGCCAGTAAATTCTGATCATCCCAATAAAATTTGAGAATGTCTTGTAGACCATGCATGTGAAAACATTGTATTGGCCACACTTGTTCATCTTACATATTTTTTAGTGAATGTCTCATAGGTGTCAGGCAGATAGAAATTAAGAAGATCAAAAAATAGGGGGAAGGAGGGTTCTGTAAAGGACAGAGTTCACACTTCAGTAAAAAGGGGAGAAAGAGCCCTCACCAATTTGGCTCAGTGAATAGAGCATTGGTCTGTGGACTGAAGGGTCCCAGGTTTGTCCTGATCAGAGTATGTGCAGGAGGCAACCAAGCAATGTGTCTCTCTCATATCAATGTTTCTCTCTCTGTGTCTCTACCCCTCCCTTCCACTCTCTCTAAAAATCAATGGAAAAACACCCTAGGATGAGAATTAACAAAACAAACAAAAAAAGAGGAGATAGACAGTGAACCAATAGTAACTACAAGAAATATCAAGTCATAGAGCTTTAATGAAATGAAAGTAATGAGAATAGCTACAGGGCTACTCTGCAGGGCTATTAAGGGGCAGGAAAGCCTTTCTGGGAAGATGAGACTGATCCCTGACTTTCTCCAAAGGCCTCTCTTACTTTGACAATGTATAAGCCAACAACAACAGCAAATCACACTAGTTGATCATTTGTCAAAAATTTTACCTTACACTATTAACATTTGAAGTTTACCTGAATTTATTAGCAAGGAAACCCATTTTCAGTCTTATTTCCTATTAATGGGTTTTAAAACTACCTCAAAAAAAGGAGATTTCATTTTCACTAGTTAATATTATCTTTGGATTTAGAGCATGAGAGAAATTAGGGAAGAGCTACAATTAGCCTAAGCCAGTATCAGTTCAAGCTTCCCCCACATGGTTTCACTAATACTCTTCAAATTCTGACTTCTGCCATTCCAGCCATATGTCTCTTTAAGCAGATACACTCTGTAGTGCCAAAGTGCGTCAAGGACATCGCTAGGTTACCAAAATCATTTTTATGTGCAACTTTTTGCAATATTCCAATGTATTCTTCCACCTGAACCCCACCCAAACCCTGAAAATATAATTTTAATAACACACATTAAAATGTCATGCTGATAATAAACCCACAGATCTATTACAGGGAATCTGCCTTTTTTTAACACCTTTTGGCACTAACATAATGGCATAAGCACATGGACTCACACACATTGCCTTTTTTTTATTTTTTCAGGTTTTGGGTAAAAAATGGTACAAAAGTTTATAATAGTGTTATTCAGTGCATGAATGGCAATTAAAAAAATCTAGGTGGATAGGAATATACATTTGTGTTTGAGTGATGTAGTAAGAGAGTGGAACTGTATGTATGTGATGTGGCTTTTTACTTTCTGATCGCAGTTTATCATATTATCCTGTGTTGCTGCTGGGGAAAGCAACAAACAGTGGCTTCTGCCATCGCTGTGAACAGAGATCTCTGGTAATTGCACCTGTTCATTATTTGAGAAAGCCTTTTGTGGGCAAAGAGAAGACATTCAGTTTTATTCTCAAAATGTTGCCTAATTCTTATAACGTGTGCATATTTTTTGAGTCATGCTTCTACAATCTGCTACCCATTTGGGGATAAAAACATTATTGAAATTGAGCATACTAACTTTAACCAAGCTGCATTTTTGTATGAATTGGGTTGTAAAGCTGACTGCCACAATCCAGCCTTGTCCTGTAAAAATTAGCATACACACTCGCGCACAAACACACACACATACTCTCACAAATACACCAGGGAGGACATCGTTTAACACTTGGAAGCTCATTACTCTTTTAAAATAAAGAGTTAATTTTTCCCCCTACTGTTCTTCCCATTTTGAAACACCACGAGACACGGTGTTTCCCATTTAACAAACACCACGAATTCTTTATTGTCTGTGAGGCTTCCATGTTCTGCAGTAAATTTGAATTGGATATGTTAGGTCTCAATTGACAGTTGTGATTAAGCCAAAAATAAGTGCATTCTCCTTTAAATGTTAGCTGCCGCATCAAGTAACATTCCCTACGTTGTGCCATACTGAAACAAGTCAGTCTGCAAAGACCAAAATGTTGATGGATATACAGCAGATCAAAAAGAGGAGAATCATTTTGAAGTGCTTGCTCTCTGTCGGAGAGGATAGATAGGCTTCTGAATTTGTACCTCTTTGCAAAAGAGACTTCATATTATTTTGTCAGTTTGTTTCAATTTGAGAGGTGTTGAAAATTGGTATTCTTTTTTTATATAACCCTTAAATTGTACAATTTAAGAAAACTGACTGAAATAGATAAATTTAAATGGGAGAAATATTTTCAAATCAAAGACCAACTGACATATATAAAAATGATGTATGTTTCTTACATGGTCCACAGGGAGACTTCTGCAGGCTTGCTATGATCTCTACAATTTGCTTCAGGGCAAACTAGATTCTGGGATATTCTATTATCCCTTTGGTCTGTTTATCATGGAAACTGATGTACAAATCGAGAGTTCTTTTGGTCTCTTTCTTTATATATGGTTGGAACTGGTAAGAATTCACTTAGCTCATGTCCTCACCTTCGGCAAAGTGCTACAGAAGAGTTCAGTGACCAGTAATCAATTATTATTGAGAAGCAATCAATTGCTAATTTCCATAATTATGCACATCTAAACACTATGAACAAGAAAGAGAAACAAAGCTGCACTCCCAGCATTGCCTTGTTAGCAGTATTTTGTTAACACAGGCTCTAAAAAAAGCTGCCGCAGCTGGTACCACAAATGTGTTTCCAGTATTCAGGCCATCAACGTGATTCGTCGCTAAATGTATAGAATCAGCTTCTTGCTAAAAACTACAATTACAGGTGATATACAGATTGAAATCACAGGGCTGGTTTGTCGAAGAAAATTGTCCTAATGATGGGTTTTCGGATGGGGAATGCAGCTCTTTTCTTTCTCTGTGATGGGTTGTGAAGGCAGCTGCACCTGCCTCTATGCTGTATTCTGCCGCACTTAATGATATCTGATGATATCATTAGGCAAAGTGTTCATAAACAGATGTTGAGCCTGTGCCTAAATGCTGTCAGATGAGCGGTTGCTGGCCTGAAACAGTATTATTTATATAGAACATTTACGTTTGTTATGTTAATAACCCCACTATTAGCTCTCTGGATGTTATGTTAGGAATGTAAATGTAGTTAATATGAATAACAACCTCTTTACTCTTTGTGCTGCAGTTGGGTATAACTTTTAGGCTTTGGGAGAGAAACAAAGATACCCCCACCAAGTCCTTTTGACTTTTTTTTTTGTCACTATTCATTTGAAAATTTGATCAGAAGATAAATGGAAAGAATTCATAAGACAGATGTTAAATATTAAGATTTAATTTTCCTAACAGTTAAAAATTTTTTATTCTGATGATTCTGATACCTATGGGGCTTTTTCTATGTGCGTGAGCCTAATCCGTGAACCTAACATATTAGACTTGTGAGCAGGGACAGCAAATTGACAAGTATTCTGTTCAAGGAGAAAGTTCTAAACAAACTGTTGGATATAGACCCATTTTTTCCTAGCTCTTTCTCTGACATTTCTTTCCCATACAACGTATTGGGACACTAAACTCATGTGTCATACTCATTTTTTATATTTGTGTTGGTGATTTAGGCATTATCTTGATGTCATGGTTGCAATGCCTAAAAATGCCACACGACAATTATCGTCTACGTTTGTTTAAGCCAATGCTGAATTTTATAACTCATAGTTAATTCATGCAGAGTAAGTTATGTAAATTCTGATAGTCATCAAATGTGCACTATTTCTCTGAAATATTGTTACAGCCACATTAGTTTTTGAAAGTGTCTTTGTCATTTCTTATGAAATTTTAACTCAGGATATTTCAATACTGAAGAATTGCGCTCCCCTATTTTCAGATCAGAAAAAAACTGTTATTTCTAATTTTTAATGAAGAAAGAAGCAAACACTGTTAAACTGGCTTTTCATTATGACCATCATTAGAGGTTAGAGTCATTTTTGAATGTCATTCTCATCTCAGTGCTTATGAAATCATTCACATTGCTGAACGTGGTAAAGATGTCCTTGTGTGTTTGCTCTAGGGTCTGTAGGTATGAAGAGTGTATGAGAGTGCTAGAGATATGGGTTTATATATGTGACTTCTTTCCTTTTATCTTATATGTAAGGATAATAAGAATTAGCTTTGATTTTAAATAATCATAATGGAATCTCAACAGTGACAGTTTTTCCTGTACTTCTACTATCTGTCATTTTAATTCTGATCTTCTGGAAGATGCTAGACACTTCTCTTTCTTTTTATATGGAGATTTACTATCATCTTCCACATAAGCAAATGGGAAAAGTAAATTAAATCAGAGGATATTCTGTCTCCTACAAATTACTTCCTGACTGTGATGTTTACATGGGTATTTTTAAAAATATGTAATTTCTACTTAAATTGGAGCACTTAGAAGATACCTTTCCTTAAAAATGTAGCTTCAAATAGTAAACTATAAAGAACTTTTCCTTTAGTCCTACCTGCTTTGTCTCAGTGGTTAGAGTGTCGACCCACAGGCTGAAGGGTCCTGGGTTCAATTCTAATCAAGGGCATGTACCTCGTATCACTGTTCCAGGCTGGGTCCCCGGCCCTGGTGGAGGCTTGGGTGGGAGGCAACCAATAGCTATGTCTTACTCACATCAATGTTTCTATCCCTGGCTCCCCCTCACTTCCATTTTCTCTAAAAATCAATGGAAAAATATCATCTGGTGAGGATTAACAAATGTCACTACTACTTCTAATAATAATAAAAATTGCCCAGCCAGCATGGCTCAGTGGATGAGCATCGACCTAGATGCAAGAACTGAGGAGGTCATGGTTCGATTCCCAACCAGGGCACATGCCTGGATAGTGGGCTTTATCCCCAGGGTGGGGCGTGCAGGATGCAGCCAGTCAATGATTCTCTCTCATCATTGATGTTTCCATCTATCTCTTCCTCTCCCTTTCTCTCTGAAATCAATAAAAATATATATTTTTAAAAAGAACCTTGTCTTTAAGAGAAATTTGGACAGTAAAAGGGACAGAATAGCTCTCAGTGTGAGGACCTTTTGAGTTATTTAGACCTTCCAGCATGTCTTTTTATAAGGGAAGAATGCAAAGCAGAGAGTGGGAAGCTTCCACTCTGGCATCATACTTTGATTTACTTGATGTGGTCAGAAGTTGTTTAGGAGAAACTTGAGGATTGCCTTTTTATCTGTTTATCCAATCAACACTTAGGAAAGCCAGCCAATAAAAATGTTCATTCTGAACTCCTCAGAAATTTAGATCTATTTGAATGAGAGGATTAAAGGAATGGCTGAAAGCATCAACTATTGTTGAAAAAAGATCAATTCATCAAAGTCTCTTAAAAAGGCAGGGAAGTTTAACACTATCTCCAATAAGTCTTTATTCCCATTCTTTTTTCAGTAGCAATAATTCTGACCCGTTCCTTAGGATGAGTGCATGTACATGATATATATCTTTGCCTTCATTCCTCAAGCTGGTAAATAATGCGGTCATTTAGCTGTAATCTTGCAAAATGTTTTAGTTTCTCATGTAGAAATTGGGTCATAGTCATTTTGTGAAAATATCTCTGCTGAGGCCAATTGGTGAATCCTTCCCCCCCGCTCAATGTTTCTGTTTACCTAAAGAACTAGACTTTTATGCAAATCTTTATGCATAATAAATATCATTTGTATTTGTCTGATGACATGATCATCCTGTATCTGTCCAATTTCAGTTGAAAAGTAGTTGCAATTTGTATTGTTACATTAAAATATAATAGGTCTTTTTGAGCAAATGCAGTAAATAGTTATCATAGAATATCGCCTTGTATTTATAGCAATAATAAACTTGTCATTAATTTTCTTACATTTTTGTTATTTTCTTAACTTTTATGCCCTCCCAAATGGAAAGGAGGTATATGAAAATATATTTGACAAACATAAATAATACTGATTTGTTTGTTGTCAAAATATCCCCCATATTGTGAAACTTACTTAAAGTCAATCACTCAGCATGTTTTTATGAAACATATATTTGATTTACTGATATGGCATTTTGTATCTCCTATATGTATTATTATGAGAACAACCAGGAACTTCTATAACTGGCCTGAGTTTCAAAATCTACAATATTTAAGACATTTCATGTAGAAATTTAGATATTAATAAATTGAAAAAAATGTTTGCCTTTTAAAACTTAAGCCATTATATTAAAAAATGGGTCATAACTAGCCCTGGTTGGTTAGCTCAGTTGATTAGAAAATTGTCCCAATACACCAAAGTTGCAGGTTCAATCCCCAGTCAGGACACATACAAAAATTAAACAATGAATGCTTAAATATACGGAGCAACACATCAATCTCTCCCTTTTTTCCTTCTAAAGTCAATGAATTTAATAAAATCAATAAATTGATTTTCACTCTAAAATCAGTACATTTTTTTTTTAAAAATGTCATAACTAGTTTTATATCAAAGACAAGTTAGAATCACTTAGGTGATGCTAATTAATTCAATATCTTATTATATTCCTTTTTCTAATTTATGAAATTACTTATTTTGCTATTAGATGGCCCTCAAGGAGGAAAGAGGGAATATAAAACATTTAGTAACCTGTCTCTGTTCTCTTTCTATATCTTATTGGGCTTTATAAAAATATCCATTATGTGATGGCATCTATGCAAAGCCTGTTTGAAGGTACATGGCTTATCTTGTGTTCAAAAGGTCACTGGGGTCTCTGTGAGAGGAAACATGCAGACTACAGGTCAGTAGACATACCATAGTCATTTAAAGTTAATGGTTTAAGACTGGATAAGGTATGCAGAGACTGTTTTTGCCAGTAAAAAATATTAAAAAAGTATGTGCATTAATATAAATCCCCACATGTTATCTAGCATGTATAAGGACCATTAGTTTGTTCCAAGTTTGTATTGATGCCTCAGTCTAAAATGGCCATAAAAACATATTCTAAGAATGATTGTGATACAAGTTTCTGATAGGGCACATCCTTGCATCCAGTGCTTTAATATCACCAAGGAATTGTCTAGCATATAAGTGGTACTTCATAGCTGATTTTTTGTTGAAATAAGGGTGAATGAGAAAGCAATAGTACTGGATATAATAACATTAACCAAATCTGCCTTCATTATGCAAAATGCTTAAATGGACAAAATATGTTTGCCACGAAGAACAGACTTTGCCCCAGGTGGACAGAGTCACCGGTTACTTGGGTCCATCTTCTCTGCAAAGACAGGCTTTTTAACTTAAGAGAATACATGATTACTGTGATGATGGCCTAAATTTGGGAACTTGTAATTACTTTAGCTTGCAATTAAGCAGCAGACTTGTAGTGGGAGAATTAATGTCAGAATATTCCCCATTTTTCAATCTTCTGTCTACATCAATAAGATTGAACTAATTACTAATTGGCATTTAGAAAATGAACTACTCTGATACACTAGAACTTTGCTGTAATATGGAATAGAATTAGAAATATAATATTTCTATCTTAGACAACAGAGAATGGTATTATTTCTGGAACTATCATAAAGTCTCATTATAATATTCTTATCTATAGTGTAGTCCAACATATGAACCATTACAATGGTGTTTTGGGGATCAGTTCATTTTTTTATAGCATACATTTATTCACAAGATACAAGTTTCCTGGCATTACTTTGGACATAATTGTTGGAAACTCATATTATTCATCAATAATTAAGACAAAGCTTTACCCTGAATAACCTTGTTTGTCCCCACCCTTCAAACACAATAACAAAAATTCTTTGTGTTTTTGAATCATATTACACTACAGGATTTTAATTGTTCCCCTCTCTCCTCTTGCCTTTGGCATAGAATATCCTAACATGTTTAGTAATTTTCAATTTTTATGGCATGTTTATCAAAGAAATTTGTAGTTTGTGAAACATTTATTCAAATAGTTTTCTTTATGTACAGTCATCCTATAAATAAATAAATATTCCTAAGAAGTTACTACTAGAAACTTATATTTTTAGGATTCATTTAATAGTCTTGCCTTTTCCTACTTTCTAGAGTCATTGAAATGAAATGATGATCTTTAAAATATGGTTCTTACAAAGCATCCAAGTAAATATTGGGGATTTAATTTCAATAATCCATGATTAACATTATTTTTAGACTAATATTTTCTATAATATGACTTATAATGATGAAATTTATTTTGGGTTAATTATATAATGTAAAACTGTTTACCGTTAAACCCACTCACTTTTGGGGAAAAATATCATTTCAAGAGTTGTTTTTCATGAAAGGGATAGGCAGATTGCATACACATAAGCAATCTGACTCATCTTGAAATTCTAATTTCTTTTATATTCTTTGAATCTGCTAATTTTTGAATAGCTAAAATATGTTACTCAGTTGGATATGAATATTTCTTTTCTTTTTAAATTATATTTTATTGATTTTTTGCAGAGAGGAAGGGAGAGGGATAGAGAGTGAGAAACATCGTTGAGAGAGAAACATCAATCAACTGCCTCCTGCACACCCCCTATTGGGGATGTGCTCACAACCAAGGTACATGCCCTTGACCAGAATCAAACCCAGGATCTTTCAGTCCACAGGCCAACGCTCTATCCACTAAGCCAACCCGGTTTCAGCCAATATTGCTTTTTAAAAGAAATATATATTTTATTGATTTTTTACAGAGAGGAAGAGAGAAGAATAGAGAATTAGAAACATTGATGAGAGAGAGACATCGATCAGCTGCCTCCTTCACGCCTCCCACTGGGATGTGCCTGAAACTAAGATAAATGCCCTTGACCGGAATCCAACCCGGGACCTTTCAGTCCGCAGGCCAATGCTCTATCCACTGAGCCAAACTGGTTTTAGCTGCATATGAATATTTCTTAAAGAGTGGACAATCTTTGAAAGCTCCATTACATCAATACTAACATCAAAACTTTTATGCTTAAAATTTACATTAATAGATACTCTGATTTTTCAACTTTAGGATTTCTTATACTATAGGAATGACACATAACATTGAATCAGAACATAATTGTTTAAAATAATTTAAAGATGATAATGAACTTTTAAAAATTAGAACCGGAAATGATTGACATTAATGCCAGCCCAAAATGAGACTGAGTTTTTAAGAGAAACTTGATATATAAATATTTTTCTCTGCTTTTTAGCAAACGGGGAAAATGCAACAGTGTATTGATACCCAATTGATTAATAGTTAAACATCCTTCTGGTCTCTGTACCCTATATTGAGACTAAATATCTTCCTTTTTTTTAATAATATCAAGTCTGTTACTCATCCAGTTTTATAAATTAAAATTAAAAATCTGAGTAGGAACTTTATGCCATGGAAGAGATATCCAGAAATACCACCTCAGAGTCTTCAACTTGATACCAATGATCAAAGTTTCATTTTCAGGGATCTAAAATTATAGATTGGGTGCAGCCTGATTTCATTATTTCCTTATATTTGTTGATTGGAAAAGTAAGGAATTATAATTGTAACTTAGAAACCAGTTTTAGTATACACTGAGTTTATTTTGAGGTGTCTTAGCAATTGATTCTTATTGATAAATATTTCCTTGGAATGTCAATAATTGTTTTTCAGTTCAAGAATATCAATAATCAAATCATCATTGAAGTGGTCCCATAGTTGTAATGGTGGAGCAAACGCTCTCCAATTGTGATTTCACCTGCTTTGTAATCTTACTTAAAACAAAAATTTTAAAAAGCCTTATTTGTATTGGCTTCAGTGAAACATAAATGCCTTCTGATCTACTTCCTGATGAATGAGCTCCCATTGGAAATGACAATTCTCTCACATTTATAGATTAAAACAAGAAATTCCTCTCATCTCCCAGTCTCTTCACACTTTCATATGAAATTGGTGAGCTCTGAGGTTCAGCATGGGAGGCAGAGCTTTGAAACGGCAGCTCTTCCTTCCAAAAAACTAGCCTTACCTCTCAGTCAAAGAGGAAGTGTAGAAATCTGTGACATAATGATAGTGGTGCTGTTTGTGCAAACAAGTGTCTCATTGAAAACGAAGAAGCACATTGCTTGAAAGGACCCCTTAGAACCTTGACATGAAAGTAGGGCTGCCTAAGAACACACCCGTGCACACAGTAGTATTTCAGCACTGCTAGCTAAGCTAGCAAACAAAATATGGTTCAAATGGTTTAACAATCCTAGAAACCAAAGGCACCAGTTTAATGAGGTCTCTGCTTGAAATTAAAGTGGAAGGAGTTTTACGGAGCACAGTATTCAATAACAAAATATTAAATGATAAACACAGATTGCTTAAAATCAGACGGGCCATTTTAAGAAAAGCATTTTAGCTCATCATGATATGTAGCACCTTATTTAAATTAGGAGGTGTTAATTCGTAGCTTGAATAATATATTAATATAATATGTAAAGTGAATGGCATTGTTAATCACAGTCGCGCCTGGAACGACTTTGCTTCTGTGCACTGAATGTTAATTTTGCAAAACATTAATTTCAAAGATTTTGCAGCAGTGCTTTTGTAATTAAATATTAATGTCACATGTTATTGCAGTAGCATGTTTATGAAAGCCGGCAACACTTCAAGTCAACTCATTTGTTTTTATATTTATTCTTGTACATCTGCAATCCCTTCCATTTCACAATTTCAAAGTGAAGGCCATTTTGAATAGTCAATATGTGAACATTTTTCATTGTAAGCGTTTTTTAACATCCAACAGGGTAAATATTTAATGTTGTGTTTTTAGCTGGTATAATTTTTCAGAAAATTGGCTATAACTTTTAACAACTCAAAGGTACCTAAACTGTCTCCAGTTTTTGGCTTAAATGATCTGAAAATAAAGTAGCAATAAATGTGATGAGCCTGTGTACAAATATTTAAGAATTAGAAGGCTTTATATGAAAGTTGGAAATTAGAAGTGCAATTCTGTGCAAGATATGTCTCAGGAGCTACTTATTTTTACATATTTTAATTATGACACTATCTTATCTCAAGAAAATTTAAAAGATGGAATTTTCTTTTGGTTAACTTCATGCAAGTCCCATAACTATACAAAAAATAGAAAAATCTCATTTTGCAGTGATGTGCTTCACCCTTATGACATGTTTTGAAGTTACATATTTGCTTTAAAAGACAATCCCTTTTATGCTCACCAGCTGACTCCAAGTATACACAATATATATGTCATTAGGTAGGTTTACTCATGACTGTTTTGACTACATTGCCTCATCTGGTGATCTTGCCCATGCTATTCTCAATCTGCTAATTACATTTAGCCTAAAAATTAATTTTCATTTTTTGACCTTGATAATAGAATGCCATTTCCAAGGAATTGTATTTTAAAGCTATTATTTTATCCATCCAGTAAAGTCATCTTTTAGAAGCAAGCCCTATTTTTAAAAATCTTTGGATATATTTTTTTAATTATGGAAAGAGTTACCTATACTACCAAAAAAGTCAAGATAGATTATGTTTGGTTATGGGCACATTTAACAGTTAAAAATTATATCTGCACCTGATGTTGCATGTTAACAGCTAATGCCACTTGACAGTGATGAAATTAAAGGATGAAGAAGAGATACAAACTACATTTTACAAGCATGATGGGTCTCCAACAATGCCATTTAAATATTATTTGTCACTATTTAAAATGAACCTTTCCCCTTTAAGCTATGCCATTATGCTCATTTGTCCTGTCACTGCTGACAGCCTATATGACTCACACACAAAAATGGTCATTAGGTACTGCATCTTCATCTTATTTAAAAAAGAGAGAGAGGGAAAGGAAGGAAGAAAGAAAGCATTCTGATGCCTCTAAAAGCCTGTAATTATTTTCTTCCAAAGAGATAGTATTACTCAGAAGGTAATTTAATAACCTTTTGCAGGTACCTGGGGAATTCCTCTCCAGGGGACCAAGGTGCCGACATGCCATTCAGTCGTCAAACATGACCTTTAATGGTTGCTTGGAGAGAAGTTAGCGTGCAGTGTTGTACACAGTGCAATGCTAATTCTGCTTTCTAATATATGCAAAATTTAGTTCTTGAGCAATGATCTTTGTAAAATGAATTAACATAGGTACTGCTCCAGGAAACAAAAGAAACTGCAAAGTGAAGCTTCCTTCCACCCCAAGATCTTTTATACTTCAGTTTGAAGTAGCTAACAACTTGTGCAATTTATATAAAAAATAGTGTGAAACACTCCAGAAGTACTGTGCTTCTTTCCCCACTTTAGGTTGGTTGATGAATTCTCTCTATACTTTGGAAATGTAAAACAGGATTAAAGGGATTTCCTTGATAAGTTTATTTCCCCAAATAAGGCACTGGCACCAACTCCATGAAAAAGAAAAAGAAAAGCTTACCTTTAATATACCCTCTGTTTTATAACACAGCTATGTGGCTTGCTGAAATTACTAATGCAGCTACTGAGTTAATTAAAAAGAGAAATCCTTCATGGATTTTCCTGTGGAAATGTGATATTTTGAACACTTGCATCTACGGAAAGATGCACAAGCTGCTTCCTGTGACAGCCAGGTTCAGAAACTCCTTATTTTGGTAGTCTGCTATTAGATCCCGCCTTGGTTAGAAATGCTGGGATTTCAACTCCTACCCCTGACACGCCATCCGTCAATTTATTAGTACACTGGTGCAGTAAGCCACTGAACAGACTATATCAATTCGTTTAGTTTTTTTTTCCTTTAAAATGTCTGTAATCTTCAGCTCTGCTCTCTCAACCAGTCAGCATTAAAGATTTATGTTGCACTTTTTTTCATTGCCACACCTGAATATGGATTACTTAAATGGGCTGTAAATAATTCATATCTGGGAATAAGTTTCCATTACTGACCAATGTTGTAATTTAATATACTGTATTATGGGTTATAGGCGTTTAGATTGTTTTCTGTGTGCATTCAGCAGTCAGGCGGACAACAGTTTAAGTAAAAAGGGTGAAATGTTTGTTTAGCTTATTTTCATGTTCACTCTGTGTATTCAAATCAGCAACAGGGCTAAAGGAAAGCTACTTTTAACTTCAGGGTTTTTTGTTTTGTTTTGTTTTTGCTATTTATGGAAAATTCTTTTTAAAAAAAGCACTTGACCTGAAACAAAATAAGAAAATGTATAATATATTATTGATAAATTCAAGAAAGAAATAAAGTGTATTAATGTAGGTGGCTAGAATTCTGTTAGCTCTTGATAATTGAACAATAATCTTGATTCTTGTACACAAAGGTTAACTTCCCTTTTCAAATGCTTGATTATTCTATGCATGAGATGCCCATGATAAAATTTTAATTTATTTGACAGTCAAGTTTAAATGAGACTACTGGATAAAATAGGCAAAATGTTAAAGTACATGCTATCTTTGAAACATAAGCAAGTGTTTACTCTTAAAAGAGCTTTAAACAATTTAAGATTAAGTGGAGTATAGCAAAAATTAATAATAGATTAATGCATGAAAATCTATGAAGACACGTAAGATAATGATTTAAAAAGGAATAATTTAAAAAGATGAATTAAAAAGTTGAATCAGAAAAGAAGGCCAGAATAAACTAGGGAAAAACATGCTGTGAATAAAGTCTGTTAGATCTTGAAATAGGAGAACTGCTAAATAATGCATAGTTTTATTTTTCTATCATTTGCATAAACCTTAAGAGAGTATTTATTTGTGTAAAACTTGATGTATCGAATAAGGAGAATGAAAAAATGGCATTCATTTTGTTTTCATTTTGGTATTTAGGAAAAATATTCTGTTACATATGGACTACTTAGACCTAATCATCTGACTGAATGTGATGTGTGTCTTGAGCCAGGTTGGAAAGGGGCTGGCTGGAGAACAGTGCCCTGGTCTTGCTGCAGGCGATGCAGGTTGGCCCAGGCTCTGCTGGGGAGCAGATGGTGAGCCAATGCTTGTAGTCACACTTACCTTCCTTGCTAAATCCATAATCCCTCACTGGACACGGAGCCAAGGCAGGCTTTGGAGGCAGAAAGGAGGTTACAATCTGGACTTGGGTAGTGACTGCCAGAACTGAGAAAACAGCTCAGAAATTTCAAATGCTTAACAAGTTATCTGTCTTGTCCCTCAGCCAGTGCAGCATTTTTAAAAGTAATTAAGACATGATTGAAAATGTGTATGCCATCTAAATACAAAATCTTAAAAAAATAATCAAAACCAATAATGAAAAGCCACATTTAATATGACATTATGCAAAAGAATACATTTAAAATGAATTATATTTTGTGATAAAAAAAGATATAAAGAAATAAGAAAGAGGAACCATTTATTTTATAGAAAAAGGCACATCTTGACCTTATAAAGGAAAATATTACATATGTGCCTATAAATATGCTACCTGTATGAAATAGTTTCCTTCTATATGGAAATGCATAGCTATGCGAGATCTAACTCTATATTAACTTATGTTCCTCTCTATAAATTATTCTTTCATAATATTAAATGACTATAGTTAATTTCTATATATAATATGATATGTATGTATATGTATGTTTTTATATATGTGAATGGGGTTCATCATCAACACAGACATTATAACTCAGAAAGACAAAATAAAAATATTGAGTGGTTAGCCAAATTCTAATCATTTTAATAAAAGGGATAGTGAGTGCCATCTGTTTAATGTAAAAAAAAAAAGTGATAAAATGCATATATATCTGGTAAACTGAAACCATGGAATAATTAATATAAAATAAAATATATATAAGATGTCAATATATTTTATTAGAGTGGGATTGACTTAAACATTTAGTATCTACATAATAATATGAAATAAGAGCAAACAAAATCTATACAACAAATATTTTTTAATATGTTCTAGTTTACTTAGTTGGTAAAACAAAATTCCTTAGTTTTCTCTACTAATTTTTAAAGCTCTCCTTCTCTTATGCATTGCTCTTTTCTTGCAAATAATTTTTATGCATACTTGCATTGAATTTCATTGACTTGTGCAAATGTCTTATAGCTTTCATTAGTCCATTGTAAGGCTTACATTTGCCAAGCTGACAAAATGCTATCAGCATTCTACTCATATATGAATAACTTGAATAACTTGACCTCTCCACTTTGAGACCATCACCATCTCCTTCATTATTCTCTTCGTTCTCCCTTTTATTGCCTATCATTTGGAAAATATTTAGTATCTTTATTTATACTTAGGAAATACCTTAATTTCTTCTCTTTATGAAGCTCCTTGAAAATTCATTTCTTGCCAGTTCCTTCCATCCTTTAATATCTCCTTTCCTGTAATACTATTTTCTTAAAAATTAATATAAAGATATAAAGAAAAATATAGAAGCATCTTATTTTGTCACACCTCAAGAAATGTGCCTTGATATTCAATATTTTTAGGTCAATATTTATAAAAGGAAATGTCGGAGCAAAATATTCAGTGATACTACATTTTATAAATATTATATGTAGTTTTATCTGTATAATAATATTCCTATCATTAAAACTTTTACTTTATCTTAGTCTACATTCAAAAAGTTAACTCCAAAATATATTGATATTTACAACACGCTTATAAGTTTAATAGAAAAGTTTTATACTATGAAATGGCATGAGAAAATAGTTTATCATTTTACCTCCAAACCTAAAATGAAGACAAATATTATGAAATTGTATTTATTTTGAGAGAGGGATAACTTCCTAGGCTTTTAGAAAGGCCTGACAGAGATTGATTTACTGTGATTTTGGTTTTCAGATGAGAACTGAAAGGAAAACTTTGAAGGTTACTTTTATCAGTTCAAGTGTTCTATACAATCACAGTTCTGATCTTTTCAAATGATTAATCTAGAACATTGTGGGTATTAACAATTTAAAAATCAACAAAAGATTTAAGATAATTTACTAAACACTGAAGACAATACAAAGAAGTATATGACAGTCTCTCTATAAGAGTTTTAAACAAGGACATTGGTTTCTTACCCTTTGAGTTAGTGTGGAGGGACCTGAAGAGTATTATGCTAAGTAATATAAGCCAATCAGAGAAAGACAAGTATCACATGATCCCACTCATATGTGGAATCTAATTAATAAAATAAACTGATAAAAAAATGGATCCAGGGCCCTACCAGTTTGACTCAGTGGATTGAGTGTTGGCTTGTGGACCAAAGAAAGGGTCCTGGTTTGTTTCCAATGAATGCATGTACCTCGGTTGCAGATCAATCCTTGGCCTTGGTCACAAAACCAATTAATGTGTCTCACATAAATTTTTCTCTTTCTCTCTCTTACTCTCCTCCCCTTCTCTCCCACTCTCTCTAAAAATCAATGGAAAAATAGCCTCACCTGGCTGGCATGGCTCAGTGGTTGAGCATCGACCTATGAACCAAGAGATCACATTTCGATTCCTAGTCAGGTCTCAGGTTGTGGGCTTGATTCCTAGTAAGGGGCATGCAGGAGGCAGCATATCAATGATTGTCTCTCATAATTAATGTTTCTATCTCTCTATCCCTCTCCCTTCTTCTCTCTGAAATCAGTAAAAAAATGTTTTTAAAAGAAAATATCCTCAGTGAGAATTCACAACAACCAAAAGAATAGATCCAGAGACATAGAAACATGAAACAGACTGAAGAATCTCAGAAGTGAGAGTAGTGGTAGAGAGAGATTAACCAAAGAATTTATATGAATACTAGTGTCCCAGTGCACAGATTTGTGCACATTGAATAGAAATTAATTAGAAGAAATATTTTAATATCTCTATTTATCCTTTCTCCATAATAGAAGTGTCAACCAAATTCACCATCAACAATGACAGATTGAAACATACACATGCAGTTGGCATCAGCAAGGGCTTTATAAGTCTTGTGCATATGTGAGTCCACTTAACCTTTTATATATACTAGAGGCCCACCACACAAAATTCATGCATGGGTACAGTCTCTAGGCCTGGACTGCAATCAGGGCCATCTTCCCCGGCTACTTGCAGCCAGCCTTGCCCCCTCACCACCACCGACCCCCAATTCACCATCAAGTGGTTGGAGCCTGCCAGCTGTGGGAGGAACCAAGAGGTTGGCCAGTCTGCCCACTCATTGGCCCCATCTCTGCCATGCTTTGCCCTCTGTGTGTGGGGCAACTGGTGAGGCAGGGTCCTTGGACGGGTGCCACCTGAGTCCCCCACCACTACCCCTGGTTCCCCATTCGCCTTTGGAAACGGAGCCTGCTGACCAGGAAAAGAGACCAAAATATGGTCAATGCACCTCATAGTGACTGGTCAAGCAGTCATTCTGGCCATTCCACTGTTAGGGGCAATTTGCATATTACCCTTTTATTATATAGGACAGATAATCTTGCTTAATTAAACCTGCTTTCTGATTTAGCTAAACTTTTTCCAGCCCAGCGAAGCACCCCAACTTCTCAGGTAATTGTCAGCAACAATAAATACAAATATCAACATGAAGCAGATTATTACTATAGATCACCCAAGGAGAACCAAGTGTAAAATATATTTTTTAAATATATTTTATTGATTTTTTACAGAGAGGAAGGAAAGGGATAGAGAGTTAGAAACATCAGTGAGAGAGAGACACCGATCAGCTGCCTCCTGCACGCCCCCTACTGGGGATGTGCCCACAACCAGGATACATGCCCTTGACCGGAATCAAACCCGGGACCTTTCAGTCTGCAGACTGATGCTCTATCCACTGAGCCAAACCGGTTTCGGCAAGGGTAAAATATTTAACTGTAGCAGTGTTTGACTATGTTCTATGAGAAAACCTGAAGTCATTTTCAAGTTCCACCATTTGTTACTCTTTTCAGTTGGGTCAAGTTTCTAAACTTTCTAAATCTCCATTTTCCAGCTCTTGAAAAGAAAATAGGTTCTACCGAGTCTCCTATCTACTTACTCCAGGCCTTCTGTGAGGATCAAATAAGATGAGGCATGTGAAAATGCTTCAAAGACATTTGGTTAAAGTGTAAAATATTTGCACCTGGCTATAAAGCAAGTCAAGTTCCTGGGCTGAAGAAACTCCTTGCTAGGGAGAGGAAGCCAAGGAGTGTTATGTGACATTATCCTGCTCCCACAGTGACTGTTTCTGGGCTGGACTGGGCTGGGCTGTGGCCAGCATTTTGCACCATTGGGCCTTGGCAGGATTGGCTGCGATTTGGTGAGGTGTAGCTCTGGGATGGTGGAGGAACCTGTATCCCATTTGGGTGAAGCCTAGGGTTGGGTTGTCAATGCTAGGTGTATGGGGCCCTTTATTTTTAAATGGCCAGTGCGCATCATGGCAGCTCCTGTATTGAGCCTCTGGTGGTCAGTGCATATCATAGCTACTGGTTAGATGAATGGATATTTAACCTTTTATATAGAGAGATATGCATAATCCATGGACACGGACAATGGTGTGGTGAAAGCCTGGGGGTATGAAGGAGGTAGACGGGGTAGATGGGGAATAAGGGACATATGTAATATTTTTAACAATAAAGATCATTTAAAAGAAAAACAAGAGGCCTCAATTTTATTTCAGTCTGCCTCTTACAGACTACAGAAATATAAAAAGGCTTTACTTTTCTCGGCCTCAGTTTCCTCATCCATATAATTATAGCATTTGCTGAATGATTTCTAGCATATTGGTCACTTGCATAACATTGTGACTATGTGAACCTAGAAAGACAAATGGAAGAGGTAAATAACAAAGAATTAAGTACCAATAAGTAGCACGATGCAGATGATATCTCTGGAAAGTACAAAATTAATTATGAAATAAGTGGTTCAGGCAATATTTGAAGCCAGATTGGACATTCATATGGGTTCCTAATGTTTTATAATTTAAATTTTTCATTGCCTAATTTTTTATACATAATTTGAAACACATTTTAGCCAAATTAAGTTGATACAGTAGCAATGGGAAACATTTCAAATAAAGGCCTCTATGCAAAGTTTTATAACATCCCTCATGTCTCAGGACAATGCCATGAGAAATGCCATGGCCATTTACCATGTTAAGGTCCCAGAATTGCAGAGAAAGAAGCTATATCTGTGAACACTAGGAACAAAGTAACAGAAGTGAGTTACAAAAGCAAACAAAAAGGTAATCCAGATTGAATTAGATTTATCAAAGTCCTTGGAGGTAGTTTCTGATCTCTAGTTGAATCTTGAGCACTTTGATATATCACCTATTAAGCTACAGAGAGACATATGCTAATTCCAATGTGTATATGAAGTCTCCAAATAATTATTATGTTATTCATCAACAGTATCACAAACATTATTTATTAAAAGAGACCTCTATATTTTTTCAAAGGGAATAGTAAATGGCAAATGACCTATTGTAGAATTGGAAATGACGACTTTGTCAGAAGTTGCATTTCTTGGATGAAGCATAAAGCAGAGATCTTGATGTTAATGGTCATGGATGATACTGTGTTACCATCTGTTAGGAATTATTTACCAGGGATTTTTCTGACAAAATTCCAATTTAAGGGGCTCCATGCTCCATTTTTTGGACTAAACTTATCCTCTATCTTAATTATTAATAGTGCCTATCTTTACTATTTATCATCTGTTATAAGAGACATGGACTTTTATAAGATTCTTTAAAATTCTACTTCCTCTTTTTTGTAGGTACTCATCTTTGCCTGATGGAATTTTGGAATTTCTACCACAGGTCCTTAAATAATATTCATGTCAGTCTTCCTTACTCATTTTAACCCACACTCCTGGGGCTGGCTGCCACAGACAATGTTTTAAAATACAAATTGTTTTCATAATTGGTCACTGTTTCCTTCATGACTCCCATAGCCTTTAGGAAAAAGTTTGAACTCTTCACTATATCTTTCAAAGTTGTCCATGATAAGAGTTCTGCTGATCTCTTTAGACTTTTATCCTATGAATGTATCTAAGTCCTATCCATCTTGAGAGCATACCTACAGTTATCAAACTTTGTTCTTTTGCCTTTGTTGGCCTTTTCCAAACTATTCTGTTTACTAGAAATGCTATTTTGTGTAGCTACAACTCCTATTTTTTCTGTCATTGAACACTTTATTACATTCCCTTCAAAGGACATGTCCTCCAAAAGATCAATCCTAATGACTCTCCTCAAAGTATTGGCAGACATTTCCTTCTTATGTGCTCTCATAATACTTTGAACTATCACAATTATATACTGGAGTGATATTGTTTGTTTGCTTTCCTCTCTATCCAATTTGAATATGAACTTTAAGTTCAGGAATGAGGATATATCTTCTTTGTACTCCAGAAGTCCAAGTTATTGTGTGGCAAAAAAAAGCAGTATTTAGTTTAGTTGACCTCTGTGTTCCTGAAACATCATATTCTTTAGACTTCTGTGATATTTTGCTCAGTTCAATTTTTATTATACCTATGTTATAAAAATGAAGATCACAAACCAATAATAATAATTAGAACGTTTTGTATAAGCTTCATAAGAAAAATAATTTTTTACGTTAAGGTCAAAATTGTAGTGTTGATAATTTACTTAAATACCAAAAATTATGCATTTCAGAAACATGTTTTTTTCCTTGTGTTTTTTTATTAGAGAATTTAGTTAATATATTCTTGAATATACTATAAAAATAAAATTCTCATATTTCAGCTTATTATTCAAAGATTCTTCTAATAGATTTACGGAAAGTCAATTCAAATAAATTTAAAGGCAAAATTGCAAATAATTTTTGCAATTTTAGTTGAAAAATATTAGTTATATAATTACTTATTTCTCCTGAAATTTAAAATAAGACTATAGTGTGTTACTTAGAGTCTCTCTGTGGAAACTTATGACCTCGTGTTTACTGTATTGTCTTATGGATATCTTTTTAAAGACTCATATTCTTCACCTAATTGGCAGGTTTGCTCCACTTGCAATCACCTCTGAAAATGCTTATTGTAGCCAACATGAAGTAGTAATGCTGTTAGTTTTATTATTTGTTTTTAAATAGAATAAGACATAGCAAAAACCCACTTTAATTAATGAGACATTTCACAGCAGTCTTAATTCTCTATTCCTGGGTAATGCATGCCTATATTTGTGATGTAAGCCTCTTCACTATTTGTAGAGACTAAATCAGGAAAAAAAAATTGTTTTATAAGCTCCTCTACCTTTGTAGTCAATAAATTATTTCTTCCATCTCTTCAAAATTCTGACCTCTTGCAGTTCCTACAGTTGCAGAATGTTATTTTATTTATCTTTATCATGGTCACAATTTTTCTCTCATTTGCCACCTTTCCTTTCTTATCGTATCCCCTTCACTTCATTTTATAATTTTCCTCATCCTGTTTTGAGTCTCATGCAACTTATCTGGCATATTGTCCTTCCTTATTCCTGATTATTTTTGCATTTTCTTGTTCATACTAATTGGCTCCATTTTTATTTATCATATATTTATTACTAAATGGCTTTCATTGCCTTTGGACATTCATTAATTTATCTTTTAAGACTTTTCATTTGCTCTGTGTCTTTCTTTATAATATTTCTTTTGGCAACCTCCATTTTACTTCACTTTTCTTGTATTTTTTGGTTGTTGCTTTTTAATATGCCTTCATATCTTTAATTCATGCTTTATTGTTAGTAGGGTTTATAAAGTAAACCACTGTATATTTCTCATAACCAGAATTAATTTAGATGGTCTAAAAATAGGTTTGGATTCACTGTACTACAATTTGTCAGCCACCTTATTTATAGCCATATTATAGGATTTAACTAAATAAATAATTAGAAGCTAATTTTGTAATTTGAAAGGACTACAGACATTATAATTTATGTACCAGAAGTCAAAAAAGGGGTGTTTGTTGAAAGGTGAATAAAAAAAGGTGAAACTTACTTATTTCAAGATAAATCTATTTAGACCTTTTAAGGTATTTAATTGATAAGAAACTTAGCAGTTTATAACTGATATAAATTACATATATAATTATAAACTTTACACTTCTTTATGCACCTAATAAGGTTACATTTAAAAACCAGGTATACCTTCAGTAAGAAAACTCTTGAAAGGCATGATATTTAATGAGGCGAATAAAGTGTGCCAAAATACAAATTGCAATGTGGTAAATATTGTAAGATTAAAAAGAATTATACTTAGTGTGAGATAGAAGCAAAGGGATATGCAAATTATCTCAGGAGAACTCCTAGAATAAATGACATTCTACCTGAGTACTGTATCAAGAAACATACATTATACCTGGAGATGAGATGAAGGAAGTCTTAAGAGACCTTATTCCACGATGCCATTGAAAGGTAAGCTTCAAAAGGAAGAGTGGCAGTAAATGAAATAAAAAATAAGTCTTGTTTACTAAGAAATTTGGATTTTTCTGTGGTTTAATGTGAGTCACTGTAAGTAGAAAAGAGGCATTATCTGATTCACTATGGAAAGAGAATTCTAAGACAGATGAAGAGACTATAATTGTAGATTCATCAATAACTTTTGGGTGGTAAAATAATAATATTGATGAGAGTGATTGAGAACCCAAACTGAGGCAGAAACTGAATGAATAATCAGAAAATATGAGTCATTTAAAGGGTTGAGTAAAGAGAACTGGAACCACTTGGGCAGAGGTGCAGGAGAAAGAAAGGGGGTCAGCACTTTTTGTGGAATTCAGGGCCCCATACTTAATTTAATTAGAAAAATAGAGCTTTGAAATAGCTGTCTATTCAGTTCAATTTCACCCACATAGGTTCTCAAATTCTATTAATTACTATCTCATGATAGTAGTAAATGAATTATGATTAAGAATTGATTGAGTTAAATGTATAATCAACAGGGAAAATAAAAATAGCTAAATATCGAATTACTACTGTATTGTATAAATGAATAGTGATACATCTAAACTTCCTAATATGCCACTAGAGAGCCCCCAAAAAACAGTAAAAAAATATTGCACAGCCATTCAGACAAAATGAACACTGATGGTAGTAAATTCTCAAAATGGCACAATTCGGTTCTAAATCAAATGCAATTTTCACATTTACATTCTATGTTCGAAAGTATCTTATCACTATGTTTATAGTATATTGTTCAGCTCATTTCCATAATCTAATTCAGTGATACTTATGCTCTTCAAATAGCATTCACTGGTCATATTTTATCTCTTCTTTATTCTAAACTGTGGTTCTGTGAACTATAGACCACATCAGGGGAAGATTGTAAATATCATAACTATTATGCCAATTTCCTTAAAATGTCAAATTATGTAAAATTTATTTTCTGCTTTTTCTTAAGAGAACAAAATCAGACAAACCTTTGAGCTCAAAGGTAGATTTTAATTACATGCATATTTTTAAATCCCTAAGTTTAATAAAAATAGTCATTTTGAGAAGGTAATCATGTAATATAAAGCTATTGATTTTAAACAGACTTCACTTTGGTCAACTTCTTCATTATGACCTGCAAAATTTTCAACATAATTGCTGGTTGAATTTTCAGTGAGTAATACAGGTATTTGTTCCATAGATATAACACAATTTATGATGTTATTAATTTATTAGAGGCCTTGTGCACAAATTTGTGCATGAGTGGGATCTGGTAGCCCATCCCAATGGGGACCCATTGGGCTGGGCTGGTGCGGGAGGTTGGGGGAGAGAACACAGGCAGTTGGCTGGACAGCCCTACCCCAATCAGGGTGGGGTGGCCAATTGGGGAGCAGGCCAGCCGGTGATGAGGGGGTGGGGAGGGCGATCGTGGCCCAGATCAGGATGGTTGGCTTTCGCAATACATGTCATAGCCACTAGTCATTCCAGTCATTCTGGTTGTTCTGCCATTCCAGACGCTGGGTTTATATAT
>JAAGEH010000393.1:41558768-41696618 GCA_011751065.1 Lasiurus cinereus | reverse complement strand
ATGGTATATATTACCAATAAAACAATGATTATAACATTTTGAAATTATATTAAGGGAAAAATATTCTACCAGATACTTTGCAAAGACTATTTTATGTAATACAATATTTCAGAGAAAGTAGGCAGCATTGGCAGTGGTGGTAAGTTCTTTTTTTCTTCCTCTTCCTCCTTTTTCTCCTCCTTCTGTTACTATTATTATTATTATTATTATTATTATTACATTTGATTCTGTTATGTTCCAGAAATTGAATGTCAGGGAGTTTATATAATTTGCCCAATATTTCTGTGCTTGTACATGTAAATCCTGGATTAGAATCCATATCAGTCATTTTCTAAAGCTTATGCTCATTTCCATCAGATTATGTTGTCATAATATAATATTAGCACTCTCATTCTGGGGGCAGTAATGGGAAAATAGGAAGTGGGCTTTAAAAAGCAGTTCTTATTTTGTGCAAAAGCACTATGTTATATTTATGCATCAAAAAAGTGAACCTATGAGTCCCAAGGAATAACACAAACCTTAAAAAAAATATGACTTACTCAAAGATATCAATTTCCCAAATAAGTTTAGCATATGTTTTTTTTAAATATCAAAACTAAAAAAGATAATTTTGTAAATTATATACTTATTTATTAACTTAAGTTATTTGTATATTTATACCTTGCCTTTTTATTTCTCTAGGCCACTTTAATAAGCCTATTGTATCAAAAGTCATACTGATTATATTACATAAACACATAGAGCCATTGTAATTTGGTGTGCTGTCGTATGAAATGCTGTAAGAAATTTACACTGGCATATAGGCTTTTGCCAAAATATTATATATTTAGAGGCCCTGCACACAAATTTGTGCACTGGTGGGGTCCCTCAGCCTGGCCTATGGGGATCAGAATGAAACCAGCTCTCCAATATGTCCTGAGGAGTTTTGGATTGTGAGAGGTGGTTTTTGGGTGACACACCCTGGAATCGGGTTCCCTCCTTTCTGTTTCCAGGTGCATCACCCAAGAACTGAGAACCACAGCTGCCAAGTCACCACAGCTCAGTAACTCCTATGTTGAGCATCTGCCCCCTGGTGGTCATTGCATGTCATAGCTATAGGTTGGATGGTCACTTAGGCTTTTATATATAGAGACTAAGAGGCTGGTGCGGAAAATATGTGCACTGGAAGGGTCCCCTCAACCGAACCTCCCTCCTCTCACATACTGGGAGCCCTCAAGGGAAGTCCTACTGAGTCAACTGGGCTGATCAGGGGAAGGCATGAGCTCCATCATCCCTCTGTTGCAGCCACTGCCAATCACTGCAGCCACAAAGTGTTTTCATCAACACAGACTCCAGTCCCTTCACCATGAAAAAATAACAACTTTCTTTAGGCATTTTTAAGATGTGTCTTTCATAGGATATGACATTTCATTGTTTTGTTTGTTTGTTTCTTTTATCCTCACCTGAGGATATGTTTCCATTGATTTTTAGAGGATGTGGAAGAGAAAGTACAGAGAGAAACATCAAAGTAAGAGGAATACTTTGATTGGTTGCCTCCTACATGAGTCCTGACATGGGCCCCAGCCTGGGAGGAGCCTGCCCTTGATCAGAATCAAACAGGACTCTGTGGTCATCAAGCCTAGACATTATCCACTGAGCCAAACTGGCTAGGGCAGGATATGAGATTTCTTAGCCCTCCAGCAGCAGACCTTCTTTTTTCTCTAGGAGTGTGATAAAAAAAAACCTAGGTTACCTTTTTAGATTCTTATACCCAAATTACTAAGAATATTACAGGGAGCTTAGCCAACAAGCGATCAGAAAAGGTATTTTCTCTGTAGTTCACATCTATCATCTCTGATCTCTGGCTCTGCCCCTGCCAATGCCTAAAGCCTCCAGGCCTGGGCAGGGGCCCCCAGCTACCTTTTATCATCAGCTCCAAGGACTCAAACCTCAGGGATTGGGCAGGGGTCCCCCAGCTCCCTCTGAATGCCAGGGTCTGCCCCTGCCCAGGTCCCAAGCCTCTGGGCAGGGCTTGGGGCCTGGAGAGGGGACCCCCAGCTCCCTCCGGTTGCTCGGTTCCACCCCTGCCCAGACCCCATCCCTCTGGCCCAGATAGGGAATCCCAGATCCCTCTGAGTGCCTGATCACCCAGCTCTGCCACTGCTCAGGCCCCAAGCCTTGGCCAGAAGCGTGGGGTCTGGGCATGAGACCCACAGCTCCCTCAGATCACCCAATCACACAGCTCCACCCCTGCCTAGGCCAGATGGGCCTTGCAGCCTGAGCAGGGAACCCCTTGGTCCCTTGGACCTCCCAATCACTCGGTTCTCCCCTGCCCAGAAGCCTCTTGACTCAGGCCCTTCCCAGGTTGTTCAGGACCCACAGGGGCCTACCTCGGAGTGACCTTGGTGCTAAGAAAGTTCCTGGGACACAGGCTGCTCAGTGCCTATGTATGCAAATTAACCTCCATCTTTGTTGGGTCAATTTGCATGCTCACTCTGATTGGCTATGGGTGTAGCAGAGGTACAGTCAATTTACATGTTGGTCTATTATTAGGTATGATTAGAAGATAATATCCTATATGTCATTGTTTTTATTATATTTATTCAACAATGGTTGGAATTTTTAACTTTAACAAGCATCTACCAAATGGGGCTCAAGTCTGTTCTTTTCCTACTTCATAGGTCCCCACAGTAACTTTACTTCCCCCCACCCCTACAATGATATGTGATATTTGAGGCAAGTGCTACATTTTTTTTCTTTTTTTTTTTTTCTTAACTATGGCACACTATAAACCCATGTGAAAAGTTTTATGTTTGGTTTGCCCATGTTTCTAATGATCATGCAAGACAAGAGACCATGTTTCATTAATCATTATTTTTTTCTCCTTTGAATACCTTGTCTACAGTGACTATCATGGTATTTGTAGAATGATCTCTGATCAATTAGGGAGAAAAGGTTGTTGGGTGGCGAGGGTTATATATTTTTTTTTATTGGTTGCGGTGATGGTGGTGGTGTTTTGGCACTACAAAAATCTGTTGTAGGTTTACTTTTGATAAAGAATGTTATTTTGAGTATAAGAAGTAATTAAAATATTATTGATTTCTGAAAGACATATAACAATAAGGATCAGTTGGTAAGAATTTTTTCTCCAAGAATGAAGAAACATTTTAATACTATTTAGTAATCTCTAGAATTTCTGTGTGAGCTTCCAAGTTGTAATAAAATAATTCTGCTCCCCCACCCAACACTTTCTCTCGCCACATCTCTCTCACACATACACACTCAAACACAACAGAAACTAACAAACTAACACACTCAAAATGGATACATATAGATTTGACTTGGTAGCAATTTAGGCACTAAGCCAAAAATTGCATTTCTCTTTTCTTTGTGTTTGTGTGTGTTTTGTTGTCTTGTTTCTTAGCTTAAAACAGACAAAGAATTAATGCAGGTTGAATCTTAAATTGGAATCCTGACTAATAGGTCTATGAAACATAGAACTTCAACCCCTGTTTTGAGAAATTTCTCTTTGATTGAAGCATAGCATTGCAACCAATACTACACTCTGTCAACTATTTTCTTATAATTCTGCTGATCTACTCTTAATCAATCATTATCTGTGTAGTACTGGTGCCAAAGAGTTCAATAGAATTTTTCAATTTAAACAGCCTATTACCCATACAGGTATTAAGAAATGACTTACTGGTTTATTCCTTCACCTAAAGAGTGAATTTTGTTCCTTAAACATCCATGAAAATACTAGTATTACTAGTCCCTCAAGATTAGGAACCAAGTATTATATTTACCAGTGCCACCACCACTTTTAGTTTACCCATATATGTGTGTGGGTATATAAATTCAAAATTCAAAATTTTCTGATTGATAAATTAATATGAACAAAAAACAAAATAATGACAATACTACAGTACTTTGGGTTTTCTGGTAATTTCATATATAAACTTCTGATTACACATTCCAAATGGGCTTGGAAATTTTTTAATTGTTGTAGAAGTTAGAAGATTATTTTTTTACTAATTTTTGTTACACAATTTTATTAAGAATTTGGTGAGTGATATGAATACTTGATTCATAAATAACTCCAAATAAATAATTTCAAATTGTGAAATTACTAAAGTACATTCATTGGCTTCTTGGAGTCTTTCATTCCAATATTACATTAATCAATGCTTATTAAACTCCTCTCATAGTTAAGCAATTTTTAAAAGCATCTGAAAGATTTGGTACACAAGGACAAATTACATGTTTTTAGTATGAAATAAAGAATACTGCCGAAATCAGTTTGGCTCGGTGGATAGAGCATCAGCCTGTAGACTGAAAGGTCCCAGGTTTGATTCTGGTCAGGGGCATGTACCATGGTTGCAGGCACATCTCCACATGGGGATGTGCAGGAGGCAGCTGATCAATGTCTCTCTCTCATCGATATTTCTAACTTTCTATCCCTCTCCCTTCCTCTTTGTAAACAATCAATAAAATATATTTTAAATAAAGAATACTATATTGAGGGAGATAGGCACTTGAGCAAGCAATTGTACTTAAAAATAGATCAATAGATAGATAGAAAATAGTGTGTATTTACACATTGTTTTCTATATGGCAGACAACTTTATAACTCTTTTTATATATGTATTCATTTATTTCTCAGGACCTTATTAATTAGGTACTGCTATTAGTCCCATTTTATAGATGAGAAAATTGAAGCACATAGTGGTAATGAAACTTGCCCAATATAATACAATATAATACAAGTGGCAGAACCAGGATTAAAAATCAGGTAGTATGTTTCAAGAATCCATGCATTTAACTATTATACTTTCTATCTTCATAAAAATATAAAATAAGTGTATAGAGCAGCACAGAAGATGAAAAAGCAATCAATATTGTTGGTAGCCTGGGAAAAGTCTCAGAGAAATACATCAAATTTGAGTTTGGCATTGAAGAAAGAATAGAATATATTGTATATATTCTATTGAAGAAAGAATAGAATATATATATATATATATATATATATATATATATATATATATATAATCTCAAATAGATGGACTCTTTTTGTACATAGTAAAGCTGCAAAACCATTGTATGGAGGTTGAACTATTATTACAATCATGATTAGCTCTTAAAAATAACAGTAAATATCAAGTGTTGTATATCTATAAGGAAAATTATCTATAGCTAGATTTGTAATTCTGTTACTTCTCAAACAGCTGGCAAAAGGCATTGCAAATTAAATTGTCAAAAGTCATTATGATGGGTGAAATAAAAGCCAGTGGGTAAGAAATAATGTCTTTCTTAAAAAGAAATATACTGCTCATTTCTCACCTTTAAAAAATGGGAATATACAGTTGGTGGATTATGGGATGTTGTTACTGGAATGTGCCATGTTCATATAATGCCACCCTTTGCCATCATTTATAGATGTCTGCTTTTGCCGACCTTCCACCTATTTATTCCTCACTGTGCCCCAACCTGACTGATCCTCTTCAGAAATGATACATTCTTTGATTCTAGTTTGGGTTACAACAATAACTTTTGCATGCCACTGCCAGAGAATCCACTCTTTGGGCAGAATAGCTACTTATTGAAAAAGTTGTTCTCCCGTACAAGACTAATGACTTCTGTAGAACAAGTACAGTGCCTTTTCCCTTTGCATAACTTCAGAATTTAACATTGTTAATAAATGTGTGCCAAAGAATTGATCAAGAACAGGGGAAAAAATGAATAGATGAAGACCATCACAACTTTTCTGTAAGAAAAAATCACTAGAGAATTTCAGATTTGTAAAATAAAATAATTAACAGACAATAGGTTGGACGGAAAGGAAATTTGACCGGATTTGTTGATCAAAGATGTGGATCATCTGTATTTTAAGTAATTTTCTGATAAGACAGGTACTGATATGACACAATTTGTACTTTTTATAAACCAGATATTTATATAACCTTAAATTTACCATTCAGCATGGTTAAATTGAAATCTATGTATTGCCACTAATTGTATTATTAACATTGTGCTAGAATCAGAATTCTCTACCTGCTGGTTGGTGTCAGTGCCTCTGGTCTCTCCTTTCTTCACCTCCCATCCTGCCATTCCTCCCGAGGGCCCTGTTACATATAAGTTTCCCAAATTCTTTTTTTTTTGTGTGTGTGTGTGACTTTTTATGGTCTGAAAGTAAGTAATCTGATTGGTGATGAAAATTCACAACAACATAGCCCAAATACCCTGGGAATGAGCGTTCTGCCAAGCACTTATGAACTAAGAAAAATATACTCTCTTGCACATGTGGAATGTTGGGGGAGAAACTGTGCAGCTCACTAGGTGTTAGAACAACAGTGCAAAAGTATCCAGTGGTGACATGCATAAAGACGTGACCTTCCTGAGAGCTCTAGTGACTTAGAAATAAAATCTTAAACTGCGTTGTGAAGGCTGAAGATGCTGTTACTTTAGAAAAGAATGTAATTGTATTGGTTTAAGGTGTAAAGACAGCAAACCCACTGATAACACTGCCATCGTTAAGTGTTCTGACTTAAAACTTCTATCAGCACCATGGCTCTGAAGAGTTCATTCAGGAAGCCAAGAGCAGTGAAACACTATGAAGGACACAACTTTTCTCTTACATACTCATTAAGTGGATTTTATTTTTCATGTGAGAGGTGCATGGAGCTAGGAGTGCCTGGGAAAAGAGCAAGCCCTGCTTTAAAGAAAATCTGTTGGCAAATGATGACAGAACAAGTTCACATGTTAAAATTTATTATGCAAAGAGAAAAACAAACAAAAACATATCCAGTATGGACTAAACTTCATGTGCATTCATTCTCATCTTTGATATTATCAGCCTCCACATTTCACATTAGGTACAGTTAGAAGTGATGCTTAAAATTATGACTGCTATGTACAATAAGATTCATAGCATTGCAAATATAGTCCATTATGCAACCCTTTAGGATGCTAAAAGTAGAGAGATGAACTAAAACATTTTAAAGATAAATTTAAATTAAAGTCAGAAAAGTAAACAACTTTTCATTCACCCACTAATCAGGATAATCAATTAACCAAAATCCCTCACTGCCAGAACACTATGTAAATGTGTGCTATAGTAACTTGAGTTTTACTTAAAATGCATTTTTTGTAGCTTATCAATGATAATATGTACTGAACAATGCTCAAGTCTATCAATCAGCATTGATAGAATTCACCAATTGAGGCCTCTTCCATTAGTAGGTGAGGTCAGTATGAGAAACAAAGCTTCTAAAACTGTGGTCCTGATTTTAGGAGGGCTCCTAGGCCATGAGCTAAGAGCATTTATTTTCATTAATTTCAGTGTATATGTTGTAAGACTTTGAACATATAAAATTAAGAAGTTAATGTGTACTGTGGAGGCTAATATTAGGCATTAGAAAATCTGATCTTAATTAGATCGCTTTTAAAGGATATACCATAGGAAATCTATTATGAATATTGTGAGCATATTTCAAATATTTAAATTAAATTAAAATTAGTATTTAAATTATTGTGCTTTTTTTCTAGCTACCTTTTCTCATGTTTATATTTCTTTTATAGCTAATAAAAAAGAAGAACCTGATCTTAGCCTTAGTTGAATATTTTGAAATGTGGAATATTTAACTTGATAAAAATATACTTACACACTTAAAAAGCATTTCTTCTTTGCTTTTTAGATTAAACATATAAACATAAAGGTTAGATTGTAGACTCCTATTACTGTGTTTTCTATTATTGCTAGTGGTAAATATTTTCCTATAATCCCTTTTCAATACTCTGCTTTGTAAATAATAAACTGAAGAATATCAATCCACTTCTCTGGCATTAAAATGAGACTATGCTCCCTTATTGAGGAAGTACAAGCTTTGTATTTTATTTACAAGTAGCATATATGAACTACTTTCCTCAACATTTAATAAATTTTTCAAAGGCAGGATAATTTAAGTAAACTGTATTTCAAAACATTTGGGTAAAATTTTAATCCTATAAAGAAAAATACATTTTTAATGTTTTGCCAATACTTACCTATATACAGTTATATACAGTACAATAGAATTTTTAATGTAGGAAGAAGTGTTAATCATTATTCTAGTTTCTTGTTCCAATTAACATACTTTAAAAAAACTCTTTTATACAATTGAAGGACAAAAGTTGCTAGCAAATTTTCAGTTATTTTATTATTTTCATAATTAAGAAAAATATTTATAACATGATTAGTTTAGATAAATTTGAGAACAGAAAATGGTACAAATAATAGTTTCTAAGAATCTATTTTAAATGCATTATACAATAGTTTTATGTTTCCTTTCTAACTTTATTTTTCTTTACATACTTATTTTTATTTTACAAATTGTGATACTAAGATATAGTCTTGTTTTTTGAACTTTTTTTCACTAAATTTAGAGGGTAAACATTCCAAGACACTGAATATTCTTTGAAAACTAATTTAATGACTATATACTTTTATTATAATTAATATTAAAACACAATGTTAAAAGTTTTTTATATTAATTTAAAGAAAATATTAACCAGGTGTTGTATTATAAATATTATTGAACATGACTTTTCATCATAACTTTTCCATTTATGATTTACACTTACATTTCAGACTTCTGTGCTAATTTCTCAAAAGCTAATTTCTTGAATGAGACTTATAGATTTTTTCATACATAGTTTAAAACTTTCTCTGATACCTTCATAGCAAACACATTATTACCTCCAGTTAAACACTAATAATTAATTTAATACATTCAATATGTCATGATACTTAATGAGTAGATAAATCTTGATTTAGAAATAGCCTTTGGAGATAAAAGCAGAAGGGAAAACAAACAAACGGCATTATGTTTTCTAAGACTTATCTGAATGTTGAAGTCTCCCCTGAACCACGTGGGTTGGGATATCGGGCTTTAGGAGAAAGGATTTAATTCAACAAAGCAAGTGATCTGATAATGGTGACTAATAGGACTAGCATCAGTGAAAATGAGATTATAAAGAGCAATTTCCAAGATGTTTTAGAAATAACTTGTAGGTGATTGGAAGTTCAAAGCCATCCTTGATTCTGGAGATATAAAATTGTTTTTTAAACAGATATGAAAGTATTCTAAAACTTAAAGAAATAAAGATGCTTTTCTAAAGCTCTGGTCTGGTATTAGGCCACCTTACCTCTTGGCATATTTATGCCAATTCCCAATCATCTATACAAAATGGTAATACAGTGTATTAAATTAATTATCTTTCACTTTCTGCATTATTTTTCTTGAAAACAGTGGTAGTTTATGAAAGAGCCATAGTCCCCCTGCATGCCTTAGAGAAAGGGATGTATTCAAAATCAATGAAAACCTCATATCAAAGTATCATTTTTTTTCAACATCTTCTTAAATACCATCCTCTTTCAGTTCTGCTAAAAGTAGAAACATTGATTGATGTGTTTTATCTTCTGTACCCTCCATTGCTGCCCTCCAGCAGAGAGTCTAGAGGGAGACTTGCCCTGGAGTCAGGCTGCTTGAGGGAAATGGAGAAGTCAAGGACTTGAATTGCATCCTCAAACTGGATAATCAATCTTAGAATTATTGAAAGTTGAGGGTACCAGAGAAGTACTAGATAAAAGTGATAAACATTACTATACAGCTTGTGAATGGAAGAATTTATAATATTGAAGAGAATAAACCTTACTCTAAAGTTTGAAAGTTGAAGAATTTAACTTAATGAAGAAAATAGGCACACCATTTGGTGGTAATGAATCTTGGAACCATGAAGTTGTTATTTGATAAAATGGAGGTTTCAAAAATTTCAAAGTTAGAGTGTTTTCAGTGAATTGTTTTTGGAAGTTTAAGTTTCCAAATATGTGTAGATTAAAAGCAGAGACAAGTGTCTAATGTGGATACATGTCTCTCTCTCCCATGGATATAACTGGGGGTTGAGAACTCAATCTGTGCACAACCTCATGAGTAAATCATTCTTCAAGCACACATTTTGCCTGTTGGTGCTAATCACTGCTACAGGTGAATTCATACTAAAATTATGCATCCTGACCATTAACACGACCATTCTTAGACACTATAAGTAACCAGCATAAGCAGGGCATAATTTACAAAATTATTTTTTCAGTTTTCTAAAAAGCAATCTGATTTTCCTACTTTGAATCTTCATTGGTTTTGTCTTCTACAAAAACTTTTTCAACTGTAAAGAGGTGGTGAACAATCAAAACAAGTTATAAAACTCAAATTCAAAATCAAAGAGTCTAAATGACAAGATTTGCTTCTGTAGAGAAAATATGTATACTTCAAAATGATCAAGTAGGAATCTTTTATTTTTAAAGAAATAAAGGAACCCAATACACATAGGTACATTTTAAAGAATTTCTTATTCTACATTTATTAAAAAGATAGTTATTGTACCAGGAACTGGATGCTCATTTTCAGTCTTCATTATATGCAGCAGAATTGAGCAAGAACAATAACATTACCCATTTTTGTATGTGCCTAGTGCATGCACAACATTATACCAGGCATTTTGCAAATAAAATGATAAAGGAAGGAATAAAGATAAATATATCAGAGCTCTAGTTATAGTCTTTGAACAGATATAATCTAATTGAAGAATTGCATATGCATGTGATAATGTAAGCAAAACAGATTAAATAGATTAATAAGGAGTACTAATAAATCATAAAGATATGGTTAGTCTTCTACTTCATCTACTCTATTTAAAGTAACAACATAATATGGTAGAAAGAATATTACTTTATGTTTTCCACTCCTGACTCTGATATAAACATTTGGACTGAGTTCTGTGCCAATCGCTTAGTAACTATTGGTGGCCTGTATGCTTTGCACACATTGATTCATGCAATCCTCACACACATCCTCTGATGTCCACATTTTTCTGACAATTAAGTGACTATGTTTTTCAGGGATAGGACTGTTCATTGCTATTGTCCCCGAATACTTATTATTAATGGTCCATTTTTACCCTCAAGAGTGTCCCTGTTTGGATGATATACTAAATTGTCTTCATGTGATCAGAAATTTGATAGTCACAATCAACCAAGCAGTAGAGGCAGATTTCCATACACCTGACTTTGTATGTTCCCTCTGATTAAATAGGTCCAACCCTTCCTTGTCTATAGATAAAATTAACTCAATAAAGTAAATTATCTGCAGGATTCCTTCCATCTCTGAACTCTCACTACAAAGAGACAAATGGGTAGATTCATAATAGTGGGATGCAAGCTTTATACCAGAGTTGGCAAACAGAAATAGAAAGGAAGGAGGAACACAATGGAAGATTTAACACATTATCTAGTCCAAGTGTGGTTTTGAATGCTTAAAAAGCCAACCTCTCCTGGCAATGTGCATGGCAAATAGATAACCCTTAACATACATTAAAGGGGGCTGTATCTCTTTATATCTTTCTGTGTTAAGAGGATGAAATGATGTATCATCTTGTTCCCATATTTTGAAAATATGTGACTATTGCTTCAGGTAGTTTGCATTTACTTAAGTCAAATTTTAGTTCATAATATAGGGAGAACTTCATTCAAATTTTCTATTTTACAGAGTATATTGCATACAAAGAATTGTGTGGCTCTCCTTAGATTTTAAGGTGTGCTTCAGATTTATATTCTCCCTAGGTGATTATATTTTCCTGGGGAAAGTTGATGCCTTCCCATTAGCTTTGACTTCTCATATCCCCCCCTTTTATATCCTCATCTTATTGGATACTTGCCATCAATATCAAATTGTCTTAATCCCAATTTTTCCAGCTATTGCTGCTTTTACAATTGGCACTGATTCTTATGCCCCTTGAAAGGTACTTGTGTGGCAAAAGATGGAAAAAAAATTGGCAGTTGCTGTCAGGGTTAACATAGAAAAATAAATCTCTTATATTGCCAGTTTGGATTTACTTTTCATTTTTAATGACCCCAACAGATGTTAGAGGAATCCTCCACTTCCTGCACACTTCCATTTTTACAGCTGGTACTGCTTGATTGCTTCTTGACTTTGGGGGAGCAGAGCCTGGATGTTTACACAGTGATATACAGACACCTTCTTGCTGCAGACTGGCCATCCTCTAGCTTTCTTTCACTTTTCCCTGACACTGACTGAGGTCACTGTTAGCCAGGCCCTTCACAGGTTTCCCTGGCTTAGGGTTTCCTTGCTCCTGCGTTTTTCTCATTGTGAAGCATTTTGAATGTTTGGATTATTAACACGTAAAGAGGAGGAGCCATTAATTAAAAGTGAATTTCAACTTAACAAACCAGGCAGTCCATCTTTTTTGGCACCTTCCTTGGTATCTTTTCCTTGTATTTTCAAAAGCACTCATGACAACTTGCATTTGGTTGGTTCACTTCTTTAGGACTTTTTCTTATCTCTTCCTTTCCTTTTCTTTCCCTTCCCTTCCCTTCCCTTCCCTTGGGAATTGATAGATTCCAAAGAAGCTATCAATCCAAAATTTTAAAGCCTTCTTCCAATAATCAGTGAAATAATCTTAGACATTTTTGAATTATGCTAGAGAGAGATAAAAGAAGAGAGTGTATTTAAAATAAGTAAGTCATTCTTCCCCTTCCACCTTTCCCTTTCTTACCCCTTCCTCTTCCTCTTCCCTTTGTTTTCCCTTCCCCTTCCTTTCCCCTTCCCTTCCCTTCCCTTCTCTTCTCTTCTCTTCTCTTCTCTTTTCTTCTTTTCTCTTCTCTCTTCTCTTTTCTTTTTTTCCTTTCCTTTTCTTTCCTTTCCTTCCCTTTCCACTTCCACCTTCCCCTTCCACCTTCTCCTTCCTCTTTCTCTTCCCCTTCTGCTTCCCTTTCCCTTTTTCTTTTCCTCCCATCTCCTCCTCTCCCCTCCTCTCTTCTCTTTTCCTCTCCTCTCCTCTCATGTCCTCTCTTTTCTTTTCCCTCCCTTTCCTTTTTTTTCTTAGACACTAGCCCCAGTGGTACCAGTTTCACAAACGATATTAATTTCCTGGAGCTGCTGTAACAAAATACCACAAACTGGTGGCTGAAAACAATAGCAACTCAATGTCTCATAGTTCTGGAGGCTTTAAGTCTAAAATCAAATCTTCACTAGGATCCTGGTACCCCTGAAACCTGAAGGAAGGCTTCTTTGCCTGTTCTAGTTTCTGGTGGATCCCTAACAATACTGAAACTCCTTGACTTACAACTGCGTAGTTTGAATCTCTGCCTTCGTTGTCACATGACATCCTCCCTGTGTCTTCACCTAGTCTTCCCTCTGTGTGTCTCTGTAGCTGTGTCAACCTTTCTATAGTCATAGTGCATTAGGACCCACCCTAATGACCTCATTTTGACTTCATTGCATCTATAAGCATCCTATTTCCGAATAAGATTACATTCTGAGATACAGGAGGTTAGGACTTCAGTGTATCTTATTGGGAGAGGGATGCATAATTTAACTCATTATCCCAACTAAGCACAGAATTCTTCTCACACTTGCTTCCAAAGAAAATGTTGACAGCTTTTAGCAGTTGGAAGGATCTAGTGAGGCTGAGAGAGCCATGCACACCTGCTGTCTGCTGTGTGACTTCCTTGCACTCCCTGTTCCTTCTTTTTGGGAGATCCCACAGAAAAGGCAGGCAGGTACAAAACACTGGCCAAAGAGCACTTGCTTAAGCCTCCAGTTCTTACAATACACTGTACATAGCTTGTTTATATTCTATGAAGTTTGTTTGGTAAATATCTGACTTGAAAAAGAACTACCCAGCATTGTGAGAAAGGGAATTGGCAAAAGTCAGTAACACCACCTATGGTTGTCTTTTCCTTCCTAAATGTTATCACTTAGACATGTATCAAGGTTGCAGAGATTTCAAAGAAGCTATCAATCCACAATTTTAAAGCCTTCTTCCAATAATCAGTGAAATAATCTTAGACATTTTTTGAATTATGCTAGGGAGAGATAAAAGGAGTGAGCATATTTAAAATAGGTGAGTCATGTCAAGCCAGAACTATAGTAATATTTGCCTAAGAAGCTGCCAAAGTTTTCTATTGGTGGCAATTTATGCTTTTTATTGTCACCTCTATTAGTTTTTTTGTTTTCTTCAGAAAAATATAAGAAAATAAAAGATTTTGCTCAAGCAACATCTTGACTCATTTAAATAACATGATGATGCTTTTATTTGCATGTAACTTTAATAAAAATTATGGATAGCCATAAATAAAATATTCTTGACATTAGTAATAAAATTTAAATGTTTTAATGTCAAAAAGGATTACATTTGAAAATTTTCTATTGCTAATAAAGCAGCTGTAATGCTACGGTGGATCCAAACCATCCCTCCTGAAAATACTTTTTGAAAGTAATTATGCCAAACATGGAAAGTATACAAAATAATTTGTCATATATTCTACATTGAGCTGAATCCCTGCAGTTCTCAAGCAATTCTACAGTATGTTGACTTGATTTTTTAAAAATAGTTTATTCAGGAAATGGAGGTGAGAGGGTAGTTAAGAATTCAGACAGTAAATTATTTTACTTCCTAATTTATTTGCTTTGACATCACATGGACCTAGTCTTCTTCATGTATGGTAGCTGGTACAAGACCACAAGGGTATTGCACAGTGAGTTACTGAACAAGTTACATTGGACAAATCTGATGAAACGCTGATGCAGGGGCCAGTATGCATGAGATAGTATCTTGGAGTGAGTAATAAAACTTTACAGCAGCATTAAATAAATGGAAAGATATTGGGGAGAAAACTAAAATTGACAGCCACCTGCATGATCTTGTAAGGCCACCCTGGAAAGTTCTTGCTCCTCATGAAATAAGACAAAAGTCAATACTAGGCTCCCTGTGGTGATTCAAGCTTGCAGATGACTATTCTTCTCCAAAATAGTTTGACAGTATATAAGTGAGAAATAGTTAAAGAATGTTACTTTAGAATTTTATTTAAAAAAGTTTTCCGGACATTTAAACACACGGGTTTTGATTTTTTCCCTTTCTGTTGATTTTTTATGGAGTTGATGGAGATAAAAAGATCAGCCTGGCAGCTTGCTGGCATGGAACTGGAGTGTTTAGGGTTTGTTTTGCTTTTTTGCAAGATTGGTCCACAAGAACTTTAAAAGGAGAAAAAGACGATGCAAATTAAATACGTTGGAAACGTATGTCCCATATGTTTATAGTTCATTTTTAGAATAAGGTTTTCATACCTTCTTTTATTTTTATATTCTATGATACCACACTATAATGTTGGCCACCTCAGAGACAAACTAAATTAGCTATCCTGACCATATGGAAAGAAAAAGCTTTACCAGCTAAGGAAACAAATTTAACTCAGGCAAAAAGGCCTATGTGTTTTAGAATTAAAAAAAAAAATGTTGCTAAGTACATAGGAAGAGAATGTAACCCACCTGCATAAGTAAAATTTAAAAAAGAGTTTGGGAATTCCAAAATAACTCTCTCTGTTCCTGGCGTCATTCAGGAATCACCCATATTTGAAGTCTACTTCTGTTGTAGGCTATCTGAATTTACTTGTAAGTAAACTCATAATTAAAGACTGAGTTCCCTTGGAAGTTCATCTACTCCTTTCCTCTGTCACCAAGTGGAATTATATGTAACCTGTCGAGATATACCTCGTCCCCTTATAAAAAAAAGCTTCAAAACACATAAAAAATATAACTTTCCTCTCATGTCTATTCTTTGCAAAATTGAATGAGACATGCCTTTATAGAAAAAGAAATTTTATTTCATTCTACAAATGCTATCAGTGTAAAGCATTTGATAGAAGCCCTAGGCTACTATTTTATTTTACCTGGAGAGAAGCTTCTCATAAATTCACCTTGTAAAATTGATGGTTGCTTTGGAAATCTTCCAATCTTAGATTTTCATACAAACCATAGTGAGAGAATAGCGCTCGCAGAGGTCAAGCATGTGTTTTCAAACCACACAGGGTAGAGGAGTGTCTGCCTAGTTGAGGACCCCTTCAGATTGACATGTGCAGTTATTTACGATGATTGAAAGCATCAGGTTTTATGCACAACCTGTGAAAGAAGATAAATATATTGTTGAGAAGCTTCAGCTACAAGAAAACAAACTGAAGCGTTTGCTGTCACCTGACTATAACTCTCAGCATGGGCAAGTGAGGGCCACTCCACTTTTAGACTGAAGTTAAAATTCACTGTATTCCATCCAAATACTATCTAAACTTATAAGTGAGGTCGTATGTTTTAAAAGTTTTCCCATAGACATTGGAATGGCTTTTTTTTTTTTCTGGACACTTCTACAAACAGGCATTTCAGCAAAGGCACACTGATTACTAAAATTACCTGAATGTATTCAAGATGTGTCTCAATATTTTTTTCTGTATGAAAGGAGATGGAATTACATTAATAGTTCCCTTTCTCAAATCATGGGATACTCAGTGTAACCATTATCTAGCCTGCAAGATAACTTTCCATCTTGCAGACCTCACCTTAGTATAATAACTTTGTAGTACCTAAAGCCATTAATTTGTAGCAGATGAAATGGACTAATCAAGCAAAGGAATATTGCTTTATAAAATTTGAAGTCTTACCCAAACCGGTTTGGCTCAATGGATAGAGCGTCGACCTGCGGACTGAAGGGTCCCAGGTTCGATTCCGGTCAAGGGCATGTGCCTTGGTGGCGGACACATCCCCTGTAGGGGGCGTGAAGGAGGCGGCTGATTGATGTCTCTCTCTCATCAATGTTTCTAACTCTCTATTCCTCTCCTTTCCTCTCTGTAAAAAATCAATAAAATATATTTTAAAAAGAATTTGAAGTCTTTAGGCACATATTACATATTGATCTAGCTTTGTTGTTTTTCAACTAATACTAGTATTAATATCAAGATACCAGAGGCAACAGATCTATATATAAGCACTAGACAAAGGACCATATCGTGCCTAGCAGCTCTTTGACAATGGAACATAGTGATAATGCTCAGACCTACATTGAATAAATACTTACTATTGTTTCTTGACTTCTTAAATGTTCATATTCAACTCTATTCATTGTCATGTCCTACTTATGGCCAAGCATAAAATATAAATGGTTTCCTTAAAATATATATGATGTAATTCACATTGTCAATGAGGAGAGGAAATGCAGATAAATTCCACTTTAGGTCTATTACAACCTGAAACTACTCAGTCACCAGCATGGAGTTTAGAGATCATCTAAATATTGTCATGTAGGATATTCTTGAGTGGTCTGAAAACTGTCCATTGTGTTTCCCACGGGGGTGGATTGTTAAAAATCTAAAATGCATTTGGGCGAATATTTTATATGTATTCATTCTGATGTAACAAATCAAGCTATACATAAAAAAATGTGATTGTTTTAAACCTAGAGCTTGTTTTGTAGTTAGAGAGTAAACTTTTTTGCAAAGCCTATTGAAAGACAAAAGAAGAAAACACAACTTGTCTTGGATTTAAAAAATGCTTATTGAAGACCCATGTTCAAGAAGTCTTAGAAATAAAGGTTAGGACTTTTCTTCTGGTAACACAGAAAGTAAAACCTGTGGAAGGAATAGACTGGAATCGGTACTCTGTAAAATTTTCCAAGTGTCCAGAATGTCCATTAGAAAAGAAAATCCATAAAGACATCATGTATAGGTATTCATCTTTGTTTAAAATGGCCAACTCAGCTTAAAATTTTCCATAAATGGTATTTGTTTCAGAGCATAAGAGTAAGTCCAAAACATCACTGTTTTGGCATATAACATAATATTTGGAAATATGTATAAAACATTAATCACTAGGAAGAAACAAGATAAAAAGGGTAACATAGGAATTAAATTTCTTTTTTATAATAGTGGAACTTCATCATTTTAACTATGGGAAATTTGGAACACTAATGAATGTTCAATGGATATAATTCTTACCCACATGACTTTTTTTAAATATATATTTTATTGATTTTTTTACAGAGAGGAAGGGAGAGAGATAGAAAGTCAGAAACATCGATGAGAGAGAGACATCAATCAGCCGCCTCCCGCACACCCCACAGTGGAGATGTGCCCGCAAGCAAGGTACATGCCCCCAACCGGAATCGAACCTGGGACCTTTCAGTCCACAAGCCGACGCTCTATCCACTGAGCCAAACCGGTCTTGGCCACGTGACTTTTTTTAATTAAATCTTTATTATTCAGATTATTACATCTGTTTCTCTTTTTTCCCCTCAATAGCTCTCCTCCACCTGGCTCCCACCCCTCCCTCTATTCTTACCTCCCCCCCCGATTGACCTTATCCATAGGTGTATGATTTTTGTCCAATCTCTCCTTGCAATCCCCTCACCCCTTTCCCCCTGAGAATTATCAATCTACTCACTTTCTGTGCTCCTGATTCTATTATATTCACCAGTTTATTCTGTTGATCAAATTTTTAATTTCCATGATTTTTAGATTAACTTGTTGATAGATAGGTATTTGTGGTTCATAATATTTTATCTCTTACCTTTTTCTTCTTCTTCCACTTCTTAGAGTACCTTTCAGCATTTCATATAATACTGGTTTGGAGTTGATGAATTCCGTTAGCTTTTTCTTATCTGTGAAGCTCTTTATCTGCCCTTCAATTCTGAATGATAGCTTTGCTGGATAGAGTATTCTTGGTTGTAGGTTCTTGCTATTCATCACGTTGAATATTTCCTGCCACTCCCGTCTGGCCTGCATAGTTTCTGTTGAGAAATCAGCTGACAGTCGTATGGGTGCTCCCTTGTAGGTAATGAACTGTTTTTCTCTTGCTGCTTTTAATATTCTCTATTTGTCTTTTGCTCTTGGTATTTTAATTATGATGTGTCTTGGTGTGGTCCTCTTTGGATTCCTTTTATATGGGGTTCTGTGTGCTTCCTAGACTTGTAAGTCTATTTCTTTCACCAGATGTGGGAAGTTTTCAGTCATTATTTCTGTAAATGGGTTTTCATTATCTTGTTCTCTCTCTTCCTCTGGCACCCCCACAATTCTGATGTTGATACACTTGAAGCTGTCCCAGAGGATCCTTACATTATCTTCACATTTTTGAATTCTTTTTTCTTTTTGCTTTTCCAGTTGAGTGTTTTCTGATTCTTTATATTTCAAATATTTGACTTGATTCCTGCCTTCCTCTAGTCTGCTGTTAGGTCTCTGTATAATATTTTTTATTTCAGTCAGTGTATGTTTAATTTCTAGTTGGTCCTTTTTCATCTCTAGTTGGTCCTTTTTCATTTCCTCTTGGGTCTCCCTAAATTTATCCATCTTTTCTAGGATATTCTTGGAAAACCTTATAACTGTGGTTTTGAACTCTATATCCAGTCATTTGTTTTCCTCCATTTCGTTTGTGATCTCTTCCTTTGTCTCTGCATTTTCACTATGCTGGGAGAATTTCTGTGTTGCATTCAGCCTTATGATACAAGACTTGCAAAACTGCAAAGGCCTCTCTCTTGAGTTTGGGATGGGTGCAGTCTCAAGGCTTAATGGACCACCTTGCCTTCCAGTCAGCCCCGCCTTCCACCGTCCCTGGATCTCACATGTCTCTGGGTAATTGCTGGAGTGGTCCCTGTGCACACATGCAGTGCCTCTAGACCACTGCCTTTCCAGCTCCCCTGCGTTCCGGGACCATATGAGTCTGGGTCCCCAGGATCTCGTCGAAACTGGGGTTTAGTGGAGTTAGAAGTGGCGCAGTTGGGAGGCTCTGTCTCCCACCCACTTGTGAAAGCCAGTAGCACAATCAGCAGTCTGTATTCTATGAGCAGTATTGTGCGGACCACCAGACTTCTGCCCTTTCATAGCTCCCCTAAATTTCCATGCACTTCTCCCTTTTCACAGTCCATACTCCACCCATATGAGTTTTGGCTGGACCTGGGGTTCATGCCATACGATAAGGGGTTCAGTGCCGTTGGGAGTCTCTATCTTCCACCAGAGAAAGCCAGCCAGGTACTCTGGCACCCGCTCTCTCCACGCACGTATCTCCCTACCTCAGCTTTTTGCAGCTTCTTTGAGTCTCTGTGAGCCCTTCTCTTTCCTTTTAGTTGTAGAATTCCACTCAGCCAGCTTTCCTGTGGTTCTGGATGATGTCCGTTCTGTCTTTTAGTTGTAGTTTTGAAATTGTTGTGCTAGGCAGCAGCGTAGGCGTTTATCTATGCTGACATCTTAAATTCCTTCCCCTACATGTCTTAATATTTACTAATAGCTAGCAACAATTTTGAACAATTAAATAGAATTTAAGGATCTCAATTCAGGAATCCCCTTCATATTTTTCTCTAGGGTTTATCTTTGATGAGTGAAAATTTAAAAAAAATAATGATTAGATGGCAACAACATTGATGATGCAGATATCAACTACAGAGCATTCAATATAGTCCAGGTTCTGTTCTATGCTCTTTGCGTTGGTCGATCCACATAATTTATAAAATATATTGACATTTTATTAACACTGATATTTCACCGATGAAGAAACCAGCACACAGAACTTGCCTAAGCTTACATAGCTAGTAAACTACTAATCAGGAGTGAACCAGGCACTGCATAAGCCATGTAGAGAAAAAAAGGAATAGAAGGCAGTATTACCTTCCAGAATAGAAAAAGAAAAACAACACTATTAATCCTATTGTAAGCAGTGTGTGGGGAGGTGAATTATTAACTGTCCCTCCAAGCCCTTACCAAACTATTGTGATGGGTGTAGAATACACATACAAATATCCCCATGCACACACACAGTAATAAATAGGTATTCGGAAAATAACTTAAGCAGCCTCACTTAAATGCCACAAAGCTTAGCTAATACTTTCCCTATGCTTTCTCAAATGTACTAACTGATTTCAACACCATGCTAAAAGCACACAACCAACACTCCACTTTCTGGTATGCCTATACTATTTTGTGCCTAACAGTTGAGCAGAGTACTTATGAAGCAACTTTTTCATATTTTTCCAAAATTTTCTACATAATTTTATGAATAGAAATACATAATTTAATTTAACATTATATGAGCTGATGACATGAGAATATTCAAAGAAAGGAAGCTATTGTTTATATGAAAACCAAAAGTGAATTCTTTGGAAAAACTTGATAAATGAGTTGCTAGAAGAAATTGTTTCAAATCAGGTATGGGTAAGACATTGTAAAAATTTGACAAAAATCTTAAAATTCAGAAACATTCTGCACTTAGTTTACTTTCATGTATCATTGAATTTGTGCTCTATTTCAAGATAAAGAGAAATAGAAATTCTACATGTATTACAGACAGGTTTCTGGGAGAGAGAGCATGAAGCCCCAAACTTTGAACCTCTTACAAAGAAAAGCTTTAATTGTATACAAAATATGTATTTGTTATAAGTTTTATTAATAGGTTTAGATAGGTACTATGTCTGTATAATTTTATAATTCCTCATTTAAGTTTTTAGACTGCTCACTAAGTATTAGTCCTAATTGCTTCAGAAAAAATATTTCTATTATGATTAGATCTAAATTCTATACCTTACTAATTTGTAATTTAATTTTATGTTGAATGTAGAGTAAGAAAAATTACACTTTCTTCAAAGGACTGTACCATTTCAAGTTTTTTAAGGTTTAATTTGATTATGTTATAATGAAATAAGACATCATATGAATACTTTTAAACTTTTAATTCTTTTTATGAGATGTCAAATAGAGAATTTATTTTTTACATTTGATAAACTAGTAGTTTAGAAGATTCAAGCTATGTAGTCCCTTAAAAGTTTCTAAGTAGACTAGTAAATTTCCCATATGCCTCATTAATTTCAGTTTTTTAAATGAAATTTGTGTTTTTCTCTTTTGTTTTATTTTGTTTTGTTTTATTAAAGTCCTACTCATTTTTGCAAATTGTATTCAGTGTATGTTTTTGAAACACAAAAACGGCCTGACTCTGTATCTGTTGCATTCATTAATAAACCCAGATCTACAGCAGAGGGGCAGGTGAAATATGATTAAGAAGTGTGTGGAGATGGTTCCATCTTTATAATACATGCTTCTCCAGGTTACTTGGGTGTCTGTTCTGTTCATGAATTCACTTACCGGTTATCCTTAGAGGTACTTAAAAAGGCAGTCTTATAGCACAAAAGGTCTCTAGAAGAGGAAAAGTTCCCTTGTTTAACATAATCACAATAAATGGTCCCCTTGTTCCATAACAATCAAATAAATAGAAAGATGTCAGCATTTCCCCCTGGCAAGTTTAGAAGTTTGATGCTGAAATATTGGATTGTACACATAGAGCAAGAGCAAAGTGAGTTTGCAGTTTCATAGGTAGATGCAAATTGAGTTATGGGTTACACCTTGCTACATCATTATTTTGGGAATAACACATGGGACAGACAAAGACAAACCCCATCCAGGTGGCTGAATTCCCCACATAAGCATTTGGGTTGAAACTTTGAAATGTCAGGTGCCTGGAGAGCTCATTTAATGAAAGGGTTATCTCTGCCAACCAGCCAGTAGTTGACTTTTCTTTTTCTCCAAAAGTTGTGAAATATTATTTATGTATGTAGAAAGCAGGGGCTTTCTGCCGTTGTTGTTTACTGTGGGTTTAGGCGAGTTTCTCCGTGCCAGAAAGCAAGTTTTCCATAAAAGCAACTTTGCGACAGCCTCACTCCTTTGGTTTGGTACCCCAAGCAAAAAGCTTCTCATGGCATTGAAATCATTTTCATTTAAAAACAGGGAGCTCAGATGAACCAGTTCTTTATTGAAAAATACAAAAAAAAAGAGGCAGTAAGGTATCCTTGGTTAACTTTTTAGTTATTTAAAAGTAGCGTGTTGAAGATTGAATATTTCTATGTTTCACTAGAGCTTTTAAATATAAAAGAGATATGAGACTATATCTGACACCATCAGGCATATTATATTAAAATTTATGAACAACTTCATCAAAAACCACTTTCCCGCTCCTGCATGGAGACAGATTTGTTCTGACATAAACGTTACATGGCTGGTTGCAGCCTCAGATTAATGCGAAGACCCTGGCGATTCCTTTTAGACGTTATTTTATGAAATAATACCTGTCAGCTGCTGCCTGATCCTAGAAAAGGGGGCAGGTTTTCCAGGTCATCTTGCCATCTGTCAGCTAAAGCTCATCTGTCCCTCCACATTACCACCTGATCTGTGCTAACAGGCCTCACAGGGAGGCCTGCTTCATTGGCCCAGTGGGAACCCGGGAGAGAGACTGTGTGAGGACATCACCTGTGATGCCGAGATTTAATTATCACTGAAGTGATGAAGATGTGCATGCAGATTGGAATGCTTTTGAATAAATTCATGGAGCAGGAGATGCTGTGTCCCTCTGCTTCCCCCTCCTCTATGCCCCCCCTCTGCACCGACAGCCCTCTGCCTAGTATGCTCACTCACCTTAACAAAAGAGTGCAGATTCACCCTTAGATATTTGCATGTATGTACACTCTTGGAAAACACACAAGCTCATACTTTCACATAGCACACAAGAACACACAGGTATATATACAGAAAATAGATCTGCGGAGGTATCAGCCCAAAGTGAAAGAATCTTGGAGTTGTGAGAAAATTTGCCTCCATTTTTGACAGCAAACCTGATTATTTTCTGCCAAAGTTCCTTGTTATCAAATTTTAAAGCCGTATTGATTGTGGCTGATGGGAAAATAAGATTTCATTGTGGGGCCAGCTTTTTACCTACGGTTTTGCTCAGTCTGTGGGAACACCAGCACAGTTACCTTGGATCTCCTGCGGTTAGTTAATGCAAGGGTCCACAGTGGAGGTGGGAGTGTGGGAGAATACAAAAGGTAAAGAAGGCCATAGAAAGCCCCTAGGAACCCATGAGAGTGTGGGCTCCCTCGTGCTCTCTGAATCAATACCCTATACAAAAGTTATTACAGAGCTAGGTCTTTTTGCCTCCAAAGCTGCTTAGGCAATATGTAGCATCCATTCCCTCCTGTAGAAAAATGTAGTTGATAATCACCTGACTGAGGAAGGGATTTAGGGCTAAAACAGCAGATTTTCCCACAGATTACAGAATAAAACCTACTTTCTTGGGATAAATCAGGATAATTAACTGCCGTGAAATACATTACCCTCTTCGGGTCATGCTCATGTGATACCTTTGTTGGACGCCACCACGGAGAAAAGTTTATGCCATTATGTGAGGAGAGATCTGATTTACAACATGTTATGCAACATGCTGCACAATCCAGGTTTTTTTATTTTCCTGATTTTGCAAAGCAGGCTCCTTCAGTCTGGAGGCCAATTATTAAGCAAGCACTTAACTCAATTGATTCCTAATTATAAAATTACAAAAGGAAATGATACGTTACAACTGGTGCCCTTTCTTGCCATCCTATGAGCTCAGTCTTGTGCTCCTGAACCACCCCCACTCCCATGGCTGTCTGAAGTGATAGAATTTCCTTCCCACTCTCACTTTCAGAACAGGGTATCTCTTTCCTCAAGGTGGAGTTTTGGAACTGTTAAAGAAGACCCAAGGGTTTTCCCAGCAAAACAGTAAACTGAAATTGTATATTTTCTTCTCTTTTTTTTTTTTAAGGAAAAAACATGAGCAAACATTGCCTTAATTCACATTTCAAAAGTAATTACTAGAGATTCAAAACATTTATCATGTTGTCACTGAAACCTGGAAAAGGTTATTCTTATGGTACTTCAGGTCAAAAAAGAACATATTATTAGAAACTAACACACAGAATATCCAAGAGATTCCTGTTGGGGGAGGGAATAGAGGTCCATTGGCTTTGAAAAAAGGTTACAGGAATGAATTAGGTAACAGGGGCCTACAGAAACTTATCAGGCTTAGAGTGGTCAATCACTAAAATAACTACTATCCTTTACATTATGTTGCTCTTTTGGGAACATTCAGGGAAAGTATGGATTGTCCCTATATATTTTCCCAAATACTACTTTTATTTCTGAGATGGATTTTTAGGGAGCTGCCATTTTCTAATTCATTTATTTATTTTTAGAAAAACAAGACCCAAAACTTTATTTTATTTTTTAATTAAATCTTTATTATTCAGATTATTACATTTGTTTCTCTTTTTTCCCCTCCTTAGCACTCCTCCACCCAGCTCCCACCCTTTCCTCTGCCCTTACCTCCCACCCATTGACCTCATCCATAGGTGTATGGTTTTTGTCCAGTCTCTCCCTGTACACCCCTCACCATTTTTTCCCTGAGAATTATCAGTCCACTCCCTTTCTGTGCTCCTGATTCTATTATATTCACCAGTTTATTCTGTTGATCAAATTTTTAATTCACTTAATTTTTAGATTCACTTGTTGATAGATATGTATTTGTTGTTCATAATTTTTTGTCTTTTACCTTTTTCTTCTTCCTCTTCTAAAAGAGTACCTTTCAGCATTTCATATAATACTGGTTTGGAGTTGATGAACTCCTTTAGCTTTTCTTCTCTGTGAAGCTCTTTATCTGCCCTTCAATTCTGAATGATAGTTTTGCTAGATAGATTATTTTTGGTTGTAGGTTCTTGTTATTCATCACATTGAATATTTCTTACCACTTCCATCTGGCCTAAATTATTTCTGTTGAGAAATCAGCTGACAGTCGTATGGGTGCTCCCTTGTAGGTAATGAACTATTTTTCTCTTGCTGCTTTTAATATTCTCTATTTGTCTTTTGCTCTTGGTATTTTAATTATGATGTGTCTTGGTGTAGTCCTCTTTGGATTCCTTTTATATGGGGTTCTGTGTGCTTCCTGGACTTGTAAGTCTATTTCTTTTACCAGATGTGGGAAGTTTTCAGTCATTATTTCTTTAAATACGTTTTCAGTATCTTGCTCTCTCTCTTCTTCTGGCACCCCCACAATTCTGATGTTGGTACACTTGAAGCTGTCCCAGAGGCTCCTTATATTATCTTCATATTTTTGGATTCTTTTCTCTTCTTGCTTTTCCAGTTGAATGTTTTCTGCTTCTTTATATTTCAAATATTTGACTTGATTCTTGCCTTCCTCTAGTCTGCTGTTAGGACTCTGTATAATATTTTTTATTTCAGTCAGTGTCTCTAGTTGGTCCTATTCATCTCCTCTAGGCTCTCGCTAATTTTATCCAATTTTCCTAGGATATTCTTGAAAAACCTTATAAGCGAGGTTTTGAACTCTATATCCAGTAATTTCTTTCCCTCCATTTCTTTTGTTTGTGATCCCTTCCGTTGTCTTGGCATTTTCACTATGCTGGGAGAACTTCTGTGTTGGATTCAGTCTTATGATACCAGACTTGTAAAACTGAAGAAGCTTCTGTTGAGCTTGGGATGGGTGGAGTCTCAGGGCTTAAGGGACTGCCTTGCCTTCCAGTCTGCCCCGCCCTCCATAGCCCCTGAGTCTCACGTGACTGGGTAATCACTGGAGTGGTCCTTGTGCAGTGCCTCTAGACTGCTGCCTTTCCAGCTCCCCTGTGCTTCAGGACCACACAAGTCTAGGTACCCAGTGTTTCACCCGAAACAGGGGCTTAGTGGAGTCAGAAGTGGCACAGTTGGGAGGGTCTGTCTCTGGCCCACTCGCAAAAACCAGTGGCAAAATCAGCAATCTGTCCTTGCGCAGTGCTGTGCGTGCCAGCAGACCTCTGATCTTTTGCGACTCCCCTAAATTTCCGTGCACCTCTCCCTTTTCACAGTCCAAATTCCCCCCATATGAGTTTCGGCTGGATCTGGGCTTTAGTGTCATAAGATAAGGGGTTCAATGCCTTTGAGAGTCTCCGTTTCCCTCCTGCCAGAGAAAACCAGCCAGGTATTCCGGCACCCCCTCTCTCCATGTGTGCATCTCTGTACCTCAGCTTTTGTAGCTCCTCTGGGTCTCTGTGAGCCCCTCTCCTTCCCTCTAGCTGTAGAACTTCCACTCAGCCAGCTTTCCTGTGGTTCTGGATGATATCCGTTCTTTTAGTTGTAGTTTTGACATTGTTGTGGGAGGCATCAGTGTAGGTGTTTACCTATGCCGCCATCTTGGATTCTCCCATTTTTTAATTTAAATGTAAATAAGTATAGAATTTAAATATAATCTTTTAAAATTATGATTTATTGATTTCAGAGAGGGAAAGAGAGATAAAAGCATCAATGATGAGAGCTAATAATTAATAGGCTACCTTCTGCATGCCCTCACTGGGAATTGAGCCCACAACCAGAGCATGTACCTTGCAGGGAATAGAGCCTTGACCTCCTGGTTCATAGGTCGACACTCAACCACTGAGCCACGCTCCCTAGGCAAATATAAAATTTTAAACAGAAATGTTATTTTTCCAAGTCTTTTGCCAATTGGTCCACATCTTCAACTTTTATAAAAAATTTCAAATGTATATATTAAAATAATAACTTCTGAAATAATTATTATTTATTATATATTTCACCAATCATTGTATTACTTCAAGGTTTAAAATATACATTCTATTGAGTGTTATATTAGATCTATATTATGTGAACATGCATTTAGAAATACATTTTAAGTAATGAGTATATTCCCATTATACATACCCTTTAGCTCACAGTAACACTCATATATTCTACTTATAGAAGACTAATGAGATTTATTTGGGATAATTTTAGATGAGTTTAGATGTGTCAGCAGCTTGAGGTAATACTATGAAATCAGCAAATGAAGTAAAGATTGATGAGATTTTTAAAGAAATATAAATGGAAAACTAAGGAGCATGCTGAGAGTTTTTTGTTGTTTTGACTTTTGTGAGTTACAGGAATAATTTTGTACAGCATATAGGATTCTTTTATATGATTTTGACCTCTGGGTGACCAGTCTAGTTTTCAACAAAAGTCATTATTATTTGAGAATTTGTTCAAGAATCGTGAGAAAATATCATATTCTTAAGCTAACTCATTGTAGATGCATGTCCCAAGTTAGAAATCTTGACAGATAAATGTTCTTAAAAACTCATAATCAGGCTTAAAATATATAAGGAATGTCTTAAATTATATGTATGTTTATATATATATATATATAATGAATAAGAAAAAAGTGGATTTTCCCCAGAGAGAACTTTCTGTTGTCCTTCTTTTTGACAAAAAATGAATTATAATATTTATAAATTTATATCCAAAGAGATTATTTAATACATGTTTCATTCTAAAGATCTCTGTTCCTATTTTTAGTTTGGGGTTTGTGAAATTAAAGAGAAAATTTGGACCTAGACAGCCCAAAAGATCTAGACCACCAAAGTTAGCCTACTTTCTGCCCAGATTAGATTTAGATTATTATAATCCAGGTACTGACATTTTCAACATTGCATTACATGAACTAAAGATGATGTTTTATATCGCCAGTAGAGATTTATCCTCTAGGCAGGAAACATTATTAACATTACTAAGAAGAATGCAATCTATCCATGATTTATTTTTTGAGAAATATGTCCAGACGATTTACAAGAAATCTGGTATTGTTACTCAGTTGGTACTTAAGACATATAACGTGGAATTTTGTGGAAATCTTTCACAAGACTGTCCTCCCAATTGCAGTGTAGTTAAAATAGAAAGAAATGCTACAAATTGCTATTTACCATAAAACCAGTTTGACTATAGTAAGAACAATTCACCAAATAGCAAGTTACTTTCTAAGAACCTTTGTCAGCATAGGCGTTCTTATGTGCCAAAGGATGGGGCTCACCAGGGTCATGTCCAACTTGCTTCTATGGCATGGGACATAACAAAAATTAACAACTATTTTCCTAAAAATGTCACTTTTATTTTATAACCAGGCTATTAATTGATGATGTATATACACAACTTTAAGTCACAACTCTAAGTCACAACTTCATTATCACTCTGTATAAACTAATAGACTCTTAGAGATGAGAAAGTATTCATAAATATACTAGTTTGTGAAACTTGTGGACATGTCCAAGGTGACTCAAGAGCTAGTTACATCAACACTAGAACACAGATTACTTTCTTCCTTGCTGGCAAGTTGGAAGAATTGAATTGAGACTGTAAAATAAAAATTATTCACTACAACTGTGGGCATATGGAATAGTAATGAAGACCATGGCCAGAATACCTGCTCATAGTGCACGCATGTTTCTCACGAGACCCCAACTGAATATTATAATTACCTTATACACTCAGGGAGTCATCAAATTCAGGCAGACTTTTAATCGTGATAAAGATTAAGATAAAGTATTTTAATTTCCCATATGTTCAATGGTAATATTTAATAACAAGTACTATCTTCCACCTACTGAGAAAAGTAGAAATGAAAATATAAAAGATTTCCAGATAATGACAGCCATATTTCTGAAGTAGGCATCTCTTTCCCTTTCTTTTTCCTATCCTTCCTTCCTTCCTTCCTTCCTTCCTTCCTTCCTTCCTTCCTTCCTTCCCTCCTTCCTTCCTTCCTTCCTTCCTTTCCCTAGGATATTTTCCCATTGATTTTTAGAGAGAGTGGAAGAGAGAAGGAAAGACTGAGAGAAATATTAATGTGAGAGAAGCACATTGATTGGTTGCCTTCTGCATGAGCCCTGACCAGGGCCCAGACCCCAGAAGAGCCTGAAACCAAGGTACATTCCCTTAACCAGGATCAAATCTAGGACCCTTCAATCCATAGGCTGATGCTCTATCCACTGAGCAAAACTGGCTTGGGGATGGCATCTTTATTTTTTATTTTTTTAATCTTACTTAAGGGCTTCTAAAGTGCAAAGAATCATTCAATGTACTTCCATATTATTTTTATTTTGTGTTTTTAAATGCTTGTTATTATTTAGAGAAAAAAGACTGGTGAAATCTCAGATCATGTGGTAAAATCTATTTTCACAGATAAATGGGGCAATTTATTGATGAATAGGTTTTTTTCTTGTTATTATGATTAGGAGGTGATAAAAAATTCCAAGATTTCATCTCATATAATATCTTTAAAAAAGTAAGTTATGAAAGTGGTCAAAAAATACCATTCAGGGAAGACAGAGGGAAGAGAGGCTGAGAGGTTTTGAGGGAAACAGTGGAAGATTATTATGGCTTGTCTGAAAGACAGTGTCTATCTGGACCACCTACTTCCATGGTTTAGTACTAAAACCAGCATTAATGATATAAACTCAAAGCCCCTATAATATATAATGTGAAGAATACAATAATTTATAAGATGAAGAGTTGTTTAAATTAAAGGAGCTTAACATTGAGCAAAAGTCATTACTATACGAAAATAACAAAGAAGCATTAAATTAGACAGCAGGAGGGAAACCCAATAAAAATATAGCATTTTAGCTTGAGCTTGAAGAATTGTGTGAGCACTGAAAAGAGATTTCAAGTGAGCTCCTCTTTTATTTCAACACTGGCCCAAAACTAAGAATTCCTTGGTGTATGAAGCATACTCCTTGCTCTCATGATGTGTCTGATATAAATTAAAAGGTATATACTAAGCAAACAATTAAATATTCACACATTTGCAGAGTGCTGTTCAGGAAAGTACAGAGCAATGGGAACACAACAGTAGTTATCTCCAGGAAATCTCCTTCCTATACAAAAATCAAAAGACATACTTGATGTTGAAGACTGCCTTCAGCAGCAGTATCTAGTCTGGTGGGTCAAGGAAACATCTCCTAGGGAAGATGTCTTTAGGAATAGGAAAATGAGAGGGCATACATGAGCAATGAGAGAGGCTAAGAGATGATACACACAAGGAGCAAAGACCCTGTGGCAGGGGAGATCGTGATATATTTGAGGAAATAAAAAGTTCTGGAAAGAATGGAATGAAGAATTCAGAGTATGAGAAGGCATAAGGCATGAGGTAAGCAGAAATCAGATAATGTAGGTCTCTGTCAGCTATGCTAAACATGTTTTACTTTTCTCTAAGAGCAATGAGATACCACTGATGGCTTTAGCCAGCAGAGACAAGGTGAATTTGTTCTGCAAGGCACAGAGTGGAGTGAGGATGAGGATGAGTGCTAACCAAAATCTATACCACACTCCAAAATTTCAGGGAACATAAGTACTTCATTCATATTGTATTAGTTAATACTGTAAAATAATAAGTATTATCATTTCACCATTGACTCTGGCAGCATCTGAGTAAATGTTACTCCCTAAAAATTTCATCATAAATTCAAGTTGCTTCACTTAAAGATCTCACCAAAATGAAGATGAAATTGTGCTCATATTTATTTTTTTGCTTTTGTCTAATTTACTCAGCTATTTTTTATAAACCTGGAGTTAGAGATAAAGGAGTTGGGAGAATTACTGAAATGTCCTGGACATTTCCTTGAAGATAGAGTTCTTTTTTTTTAAATTAAATCTTTATTATTCAGATTATTACATTTGTTTCTCTTTTTTTCCCCTCCATAGCTCCCCTTCACCCTTCTTCCACCCTTCCCTCTCCCCTTACCTCCCTCCCGTTGACCTCATCGATTTAGGTGTATGATTTTTGTCCAGTTGCTCCCTGTACACCCCTTACCCTTTTCCCCCTGAGATTTATCAGTCCACTCCCTTTCTGTGCTCCTGATTCTATTATATTCACCAGTTTATTCTGTTGATCACATTTTTAATTCACTTAATTTTTAGATTCACTTGTTGATAGATAGGTATTTGTGGTTCATAATTTTTTGTATTTTACCTTTTTCTTCTTCCTCTTCTAAAAGAGTACCTTGCAGCATTTCACATAATACTGGTTTGGAGTTGATGAACGCCTTTAGCTTTTTCTTATCTGTGAAGCTCTTTATCTGCCCTTCAATTCTGAATGATAGCTTTGCTGGATAGAGTATTCTTGGTTGTAGGTTCTTGCTATTCATCACGTTGAATATTTCTTGCCACTCCCATGTGGCCTGCATAGTTTCTGTTGAGAAATCAGCTGACAGTCGTATGGGTGCTCCCTTGTAGTTAATGAATGTTTTTCTCTTGCTGCTTTTAATATTCTATTTGTCTTTTGCTCTTGGTATTTTAATTATGATGTGTCTTGGTGTAGTCCTCTTTGGATTCCTTTTTTATGGGGTTCTGTGTGCTTCCTGGACTTGTAAGTCTATTTCTTTCACCAGATGTGGGAAGTTTTCAGTCATTATTTCTTTAAATAGGTTTTCAGTATCTTGTTCTCTCTCTTCCTCTGGCACCCCCACAATTCTGATGGTGGTACTCTTGAAGCTGTCCCAGAGGATCCTTACATTATCTTCACATTTTTGGATTCTTTTCTCTTCATACTTTTCTAGTTGAATGTTTTCTGATTCTTTATATTTCAAATATTTGACTTGATTCTTGCCTTCCTCTAGTCTGCTGTTAGGTCTCTGTATAATATATTTTACTTCAGTCAGTGAATGTTTAATTTCTAGTTGGTTCTGTTTCATCTCTAGTTGGATCTTTTCCATCACTAGTTGGTTCTTTTTTATCTCCAGTTGGTTCATTTTCATCTCCTCTTGGATCTTGCTAACTTTATCCAACTTTTCTAGGATATTCTTGAAAAACCTTAAAAGCGTGGTTTTGAACTCTATATCCAGTCGTTTGTTTTCCTCCATTACATTTGTTTGTAATCCCTTCCCTTGTCTCAGCATTTTCACTATGCTGGGAGAACTTCTGTGTTGGATTCAGCCTTATGATACCAGACTTGCAAAAACACAAAAGCCTCTCTGTTGAGCTTGGGATGGGTGGAGTCTCAGGGCTTAATGGACCTCCTTGCCTTCCAGTCTGCTCCGCCCTACACAGCCTCTGAGGCTCATGTGACTGGGTAATCCCTGGAGTGGTCCCTGTGCTTGTGTGCTCTCTGGTAGTGCCTCTAGACTGCTGCCCCTCAGGTTCCCTTGCGCTCTGGGACCATATCAGTCTAGGTCCTCAGGGTTTCACCAGAAACCGGGGTTTAGTGGAGTTAGAAGTGACACAGTTGGAGGGTCTGTCTCCCGCCCACTTGTGAAAGCCAGCGGCATAATCAGCAGTCGGTCCTCTGTGCGCAGTGCCGTGCGCACCACTAGACTTCTGATCTTTTGTGACTCCCCTAAATTTCTGGGCACTTCTCCCTTTGCACAGTCCAATCTCCCCCCATATGAGTTTCGGCTGGATCTGAGGTTTAGTGTCATAGGATAAGGGGTTCAATGCTGTTGAGAGTCTCCATCTCCCTCCCGCCAGAGAAAGCCAGTCGGGTACTCCTGCATCCGCTCTCTCCTCACGCGTCTCTGTACCTCAGCTTTTTGCAGCTCCTCTGGGTCTCTGTGAGCCCCTCTCTTTCCTTCTAGTTGTAGAATTTCCACTCAGCCAGCTTTCCTGTGGTTCTGGATAATGTCCGTTCTGTCTTTTAGTTGTAGTTCTGAAATTGTTGTGTGAGGCATCAGTGTAGGTGTTTACCTATGCCGTCATCTTGGATTCTCCGAAGATAGAGTTCTTGTTCTCCAAGTTATTTCTAACTTTCTAGAGCAGTGGTTCTCAACCTTCCTAAGGCCGCAACCCTTGCATACAGTTCCTCATGTGGTGGCTATGGATCAGATATCATAAAACTCTAAACATACTATGGACAGATATTCTATCTCAGTGAATGAAGTAGATGTTTGTGAGCTATAATAGTAAATTAAAATTATGATAAAGATAAATATGAATATAATGATAATAAAGAAGATAAATATATTTTTTCAACTTAGTCTCATATGATTACTGTGTGAACAGTAATCAGGTTTTTTGTCATTTTTTTCTAGGTGGAACATTTTAAATATAATTTTTCATTGTTTGTTAAACTTTGCTATACTTTATACATCCTCAACAAAAGATAAAGATGATGTTGCTGAGACCGGTTTGGCTCAGTGGATAGAGCGTCGGCTTGCGGACTGAAAGGTCCCAGGTTCGATTCCGGTCAGGAGCATGTATCCTGGTTGCGGGCACATCTCCACTGTGGGGCGAGCAGGAGGCGGCTGATCGATGTCTCTCTCTCATTGATGTTTCTGACTTTCTATCCCTCTCCCTTCCTCTCTGTAAAAAATCAATAAAATATATTTTTTAAAAAAAGAATGCTACAGATTTTAGCATTTTAATCAAAACTGGGCTCTACAATGTATGATACCTTGTAAGAGTGCAAGATAGCACCATAGTCATAAATTTCCACTAATTTGGAATGCACCTAACATGTAATTCTATCTCACAATGTTTATCTTCTTTTGGATTATTTGAAGTATTTCTCTGCAATTATTTGGAGGGTGTAAACATAAATTCATACCTTTAATGATCTGATTATAACAATTCTAAATAAAAGGCAGAGCAATAAAATATTTTTCTGTGTAGCTAGATAAAAGGTGAGGTCTGAGTGTAGACCATCATCATTAACTCCTTTCTTCCTTGAAATACTTGCTTTCTGCTTCCAGAAAAAGGCAGAGTAACAAAACATTTTTCTGTATAGCTAGATAAAATGTGAAGTCTAGAACATCATCATGAACTCCTTCCTGCCTTGAAATACCTACTTCCTGCTTTATATCTTATCTATTCTGCCTTTAAAAACTTTCAAATTGTATAGAAAATCCCATATGGGTGAGATATCTTTATTTTATCCTTCCACAATGCAAGAATCAAACTTCATACACCTTACCACTACCAGTTAGATTCTGTGAACTGAGGAGGTGCGTGCTAGGATAATACTGTTTTTCGATTTATGCGAAGTTAATGTACCCCTAAGTTATGGGTTAAATGTCATTTATCAAAAATGTCTAAAGGAATTAGACTCCTCTGGGATGTTATTTTCTTTGCCATTGCTAAACTAAGCAGCCTAGTTGGGCTTTGGGAAGCTTTCAGTGCTAACTTGGCTTGTCATAAATTCATCCAACCTGTATTTCTATCTGCAGTGTTGTTGATTTCCTTCAGAAAACACTGAGGCACACTGGGTCCATAGGCATGGATGACTGGGTTAAGAGCTTCTTCCAAGCATAATACTGAATGTGTTTGAATGTAAACAACCAACTCTGATCATCACCCACACAGCAAAATGGAAATAAGACTTGCTGAATGATACTGAATTTTCTGGTACATAAACAAATAGAAAATAGCAAATCTAATATATTGAGTTTTATGTGCAGTCTGGCCAGGAGACAAAGTTTGTTTTCTCCTCTCAATGTTTAATGAGAAGCATCCCTCTCTTTGCATTTTCATTTTAAGTATAAATATCTCTATCTCTGATAATCAATTCTTTATAATAAATGGCAGAATTCTTAATTTTTTGAAATGGTTTCTGGCATCTAATTACACAGGATTTTGACCTGGCTAGACTGATAATGTTAACACTGCTTTAATACTAAGCAAGTCTGAACATGTGTGTGCTTGACTTTTATTAAACTCCTACTGAAGAAACAGATTAATTGGAGGCTGATTCACTGGTGAACAGGCGTTAAAGACAGAAGGACCTTCTCACATTTTGTTCTGTTATCCAGGCTTATGCCATCTCAGGTTGGCAAGGAGATCCCAACTGTAGTGTTTTGAAATGTAACTGAAAGAAATTGTAGAATAACAGGTGCAAAAAAAAAATTCAAGCCACTTATAAAATGTTGATCTGATTCCTTTCTTTTTCTCATGCCAAATGGCCACCTGACACTTTATGTACTCAGGTAGTACCCAGATAGTGTTTCACATAATAATATTATGTGGAGACTGACTATGGAGGTTTGCAGCTGTTGAAATTATTCCTAATACCATTATTACTTTTTTCTTTCTTTTACAAAAATTTTTGGAAAGAACTTGGGGACAAGCTCTGAGGAAACCATTTTAAATAGTCTCAAAGAACATTAAAACAAAAGAAAATTCTCTTCTTGGCAGCTTTGCTTACATCTAAAAAGGCTTGAATTTTAATCCTGGTGTCTTTTGCTGTTGAATGGTTTATATCCTATAAGATAAGTGAGGCAATAAATACATACATACATACATAAAATGACAAAGTTGCTGGTGAGTTGGAGAAAGGCATTGGAATGTCTTTGTGGAATATATTATAGTTTATAGGGCTTTCCTATGTATTATCTTATTCATATTATCTTTGTGAAATTGGTGTCACCTGATTTTTACAGCTTGGAAAATTGCCTCTTAAAAAAATTAAGAGATGTCGTATAGTTATTCACAGAATAAGGTGGGCAACCAGGACTCCAGTCCAGACCACTTGCCACCAAGTCTGTCCAAAACAGGGGCTTGGTTGAAAGATGATCTCAATGTCCTCTTCCAGTTTTACAGTGTGACCTTAAGATTTGATTATAAACTGCTAGAATGATATAAATAAGCAACAGATTAGACAACACATACCAGTTGCATCTTGATTCTAGGCAAGTGTGACTTGTTCACTCTCATGGTCATCAATGGCAAATGCTCAGGTCCTAATCCATACCAGATACAGGTTGTGAAAGCTGGCTCCTTCTTAACAGAGATCCCTTAGTATCATCATTTTCCTTTCTGTAAGTACTTCTATGTAATCTATTAATATAAATGTTGAAATAGATGAAAGGATTTCTGTGTTACATGTTTAAATTCCCAAATGTTAGAAATTAAACATTGATATGAAAGTTTGTATAGGTTACATATTTCATTGCACTGCAAGGAGTAAGACAAAGAAAAAGAAAAGAATTAATTGGTTGAAAGTGAAGGATGGTAAATTAAGGTGATGACTTTCCAGGAGGAATTATTCTATTTGAAATAGGATAAAATCTATTTAGAAAGGCAGAAAAGAATGATTAGTTATTTATTTTTTGTTTATCTAGACCCTGATTATTTATATCAAAGTTTTAAGACATCTGTAACATTATTTTTAAATTTTTATTTAAAACCCTGAGACCACCTGATGAATATTACCTATGACATTAAAATATTCAAGAGTCATACACATCAATATATCAGTTTACTTCAAACTAAGACTATATATCCATATAGTTTAAATGAACCCACAATGGATACAAAAAAAATACAATACTATGTAAAACACTTATTTTTAATAAACACCTTTAGAGTATTATTATTGACTCTGCTTTCTATCCATTTTTAATTAGATGGACTGGTTGTTTAGCTCTTCCTACTTATGTTTTATCCTGGATAATAAGTAATTAACATGAAACGCAATAGAATTACAGATGTTTTGAGTCTTCATTAACAATAGAAGAGTTTAGTAGACTTTTCTATGTGTGCTCTGTAACAGTTGACTAGAGGTTTTCTGTTTTTTTGTTGTTTTTGTTTTTACTAAATTTCAATTCTAATGTAGAATGAAAGTTCAAGAACTGAGTGAACTTTTTCATATCTCAACATTCCAAGCATGGTAAAACTGTTCCGTTTACTAAATGATGGTATAAATATCGAGATTAGTTTCTTCTAAAATTACCAGTGCCAGGTGCATTCCATTTTTCATGTCATATAATATTCTGTTACCAGTGTTCATGGTATAAAAGAAGGCTGAAAGAATGAGTAGACAAAAAAGGAAGATAAGAACATTTAAACGTGATAACAATATATACACAATCTACGTGGGGAAGCTGAAGAGTAGGATTGTTTTGTTTTGTGTTTATTTTCAATCTTGTCTTTGTTTTGCTTAAGTGGGGTAGGGTGGATGGGGGGAGGAATGTGCAGTTCTGAATAAGCTATTGTCTCCATCATAAATAGATGCCAGAGTTTAAATACATAAATCAGTTGCAAAACCACTGTTATTGTATTTTGTTAGTTGCACTTCCAGTGCATAAAATCTTAGCACTCAAGATGTCCCCATAAAATCCTTCACTAAACCTTTGTTTTAAAGTATTCAAAAGGACATCGTTCCATGTGGGAATATTACATACAGCTACTGATTCAACAGTAACTGAGAACTTATGTACAAAACATTCTTTACATATTGACAAATATTTCTAAAAAATGATTTGGTATTTTTTGTTGTTGAGTGTTTCATGAATGACCTTTACCTCTGTAGACATATGCAGTTTTCAGTTTTTTGGGTGAGACTTTCAAAATATTTTTTTAGAGTGTTCAATGTTAACAGTGACATTTTTACAGTGATTCCAGAACCTTGTAGTTTAGAATATTCTATTTGCTTTATTTCTAATTACTTATACCACCCTCATTCTAAAGACTGGGCAGATGTAATTGACAGTGATGATATACAATATGTATGAAATGAGCTTTTCTCTCTCAGTGGTGTGTGTCATGAAAGACTCCATTGCAATATTTACAGTTAAACTAAACTTTTTAGAAGGAGCAAAATTGCATTTATTTTGCAGATTTGCTCATCATTAAATGTGAAACATTTCACATTTGTCTTTTTGAGTAATTGGCTTTTTAAAATGATAAGGTGCTCTGAACACTTGTTATGTGGATAGGTCTGACGTTGTATCCCAGAAATCCATATGCCATACAGACAGAACAGAAGAAAGATATTCACAAGCATGTCACAGATTGGACTAAAGCAAGCCAAAAACCCAAGTGCCATGGCATTAACAATAGCACCAGATTTACTGTCACGATCACAATCTGTGCTGCATCACAGACAGAAGGAGAACTTTTGATAGGTAACACCTCAGTGTTTTTTTCATCTTTTTGGCAAATTATCATTTATCATTATATTTTTGCCTGCCATATAATATTATTACAATGATTAAAAAAATATAAGATAAATTTAAGAGGCCCCAACAAAAGGACTGATTTATTAGCCAGGCCATGTAAGATTAGGGGGAAGGGAAAAAGGGAGGCAGTTACTCTGTTGTTTTATTACAGATGAAACTAAAGTTGGAAAAATGGAAAACAGCTAAGGGACTCATGAAGATTTTAGCTTCTTTGAATTCATGGAAGAAAATGGCTTATTAATGACAGGGAAAACAAAAGAATTACCCTACTTGAGAACTTGAAAACCCTGATGTTTCCCAAATGTGTGGTTTCCAAGAGCTAAAAACTCAGAGCTAATTTTATTTTCCAAATTGGAAGGGGGGTGAGTGGGGATATTTTGAGATGTGAGACTGTCCGATTCTTTCAGATCTGTGTGCATTTCCCCATGATACAGATATGAAGAGACCACAATTCACAAGATGCCCCATCGGAACTAAAAAAAGATTTACAAAATCGCAGCTTTCGGCACAACTTCATGTGGGGCTGACTCAAGGAAATACTCTAGAAACACTGCACAGAGCTTGCTGGTATGAATTAGAGAGTATCAGTAGATTGTTTTTCTTAATGGAATGCCATTTTGGGACTGATATAAAAGAATGTTTTCACCTTTTATCTGTCTACCTTGTTGGGAGACATTTCTGGAGAATAGCCTCAATTGATACTATTTTTTCCTTTTTTCAATATTTTTTTTACTGAATTTCAGAAAGACAGGAAGGGAGAGAGAAAAACATCAATGTGAGAGACACATTCAGGCGCATGCCTCCTGCATGCCCTGTACCAGGATTGAGCCTTCAACCGGCATGTACTCTGGGAATCAAACCAACAACCTTTTGGTGCACGGGATGATGCCCAAACAACTGAGCCACACCAGCCAGAGGATGTTATTTTAAAATCATCCAGTTTTGTTAACATAATTAAAAATATTAAAGCTGGTTTCTCAAAGATATAAAAGGATCTTAAGAAAATTAATTAGCTAGATGTTTCCTATTTGAGTACAGATATGTGGAAACAAAAGAATATCAATCCACAAATTAATTTGAAATCAGGTTGTCTGAAATGAAGAAATTTTAATAACATAAGTAAATATGGTTTATTCTAAGGTAAATAGATAGGTTTCTCTCCTTTTCATACCATGTTTTTCACCCAAATTGTCATCATTTGGTTTTTATTCTTTAACCTTGAAGCCAATGCATGTTTGATTTCTAACTTGGGCACTGTATTTTATCTCAACATTTCACTTGGCAATATCAGTCTTTCTTAAAACTCAGAAGATAATTTATATTCACTTTCAAAAGATTTAATATATGTCTCCTAATTTTCAAACCACATCAACTCAATTTTAGCTTTTAATCATTACCACAGAGATAGACGAAACATTGTGAGGGTTACAAAGAAGCACACAATAGTTACTGTTTTAAAAGCATATATGTTACTAAGGAATGAACAAGAAACAAGAAGAAAAGCACCCAAAATAAATTATAACAAATTGCTTAAATGGTATTTTGAAAATTGGTTACAAATAATAAAAGTAAAGTTATTCTTAGAAATGGAAAAAAAATGTATGCATAAGATACCAAAACAGGCCACAGAAAGAAAATTTGAGGGAGAGAGAAACTTCACACTTCATAAAATCACTCATTTTCTTTTATTGTTGCATTTCACCTATGAGTATATAAAGCTGATATAACCAAGACTCAAATTTTCATGATAGGGTGTGGTATATACTGACAATTCTGAACAACCAAGAAAGAAGGAAACATTATAATTGATCATATAATATCTCATGTGGGAGCAGCACTTTGAGGATTGTGAGAATGATGTGAAGATATTTGTTTCTTTGTTTAAAAAGCCTATTACTCAAAGCTTATTTAAGTAAGAATATACTGGAATTTTTCCAGTTTAACTAGAAAACCCTTGAAGTGTTAAATGTTTTAATGTTTTGAAGTTAGAGAAGACACATATTAAAAAGAAGTGAGGGGAGTGTCTAGAGGCAATTTGGTGACAAACCTTAATGGAGTAAATAAGGTATGAAATATACTGACAATTCTGAACAAACAAGGAGGAAGGAAACATAATTGATCATATATTCTGGACAAAGGAGACAGAGTAATAAAAAATGATAGAGTCATAGAAAAACAATTGAAGTGGATGATGATGGTATCAGAACTATAAAAATCTGGAAGGTAAAACGTTTTAGGAAGAATTTTTATTGATGAAGAAAAATTTGATAAGAGAACTGTCTGACATTGAAACTGGGTCTCAAAGCTATTGGACATTGAAATTGGGACTCAATCATTTTTTTTTCCTTTTGCTCTGGTGGGTTTATTTCTAGCCTACAGGGGAAAGATGTTTTTAAAGACAAGAATCAGGGGGTAGTGGGGGGAAATAGACCCAGAGGCAAAGAAGCAATGAACAGACTGTCGTGCTACAGTGGGAAGGCAGGGGAAGTTGGGGAGGAGGGTCCTATAGGAGATCAGTCGAAGGACTTGTATGCATGTGTGTGTGGGGATAGCGAGTGGATACAGGGCAATGGGGGAAGGCAGGGGGAGGGGCAGAGGGGAGGAGGATGGATGAAGCCATGTATGGTGGGGGAGGGCAATAAGGGGAAAAATAATAAATTAATTAATTAATTAAAACAAAACTGGCAGAAAGATAATAAATATATACAAGTTTATCTTGAAAAAAAAAAGACCTGAAAACTATGAAGTCTTGTTTTACTTATTCATTCATAGCAAACCCTATGAATTCCTACCATGTGACCACAAGTTAGAGAAGACACATATTAAAAAGAAGTGAGGGGAGTGTCTAGAGGCAATTTGGGAAATTTTCTAGAACAAAGCAACCAAAATAAGATGAGTGCCTCATTGGGCAACAACGTTAATAAAAAGTGGTAAATGAGTTTATGAAATAATAAAAGTAAATAAGGGGACTCTTGGTTATAGCCTTAAAATAAATAAATAAAAATTTACTTAAGTAATGGCAAGAACTTATGCCTTATGTTTTATGTCTTAGGATTTTAATTCTTAAGGTTTTTTACAAAACAGATTGCATTTTACCAAAGGTTACCTGAGATGAAACTCATCAAAATGTACTATTTATACTTGAAAAAAATTTATAGGTTAGGTTTTTCTCTTTGCAATGACTCCAAAATATAAAGATAATTTCTAGAAAGGCAAGATAAATTAAAAAAACTGAAATATCAGTAGTCAAATGATTTGAAATGCAACAAATCCTTTTAAGGAATTTAAAATCAATTGAATGTGTGATGGGAGAATAAATATCCGGAAGTGCATTTAGAAAGTGTATTCATATAACATAGACTTCCCTATAATCTTATATATAATAATAGAGAAATATGCAAATTATCTGTTATTCTGTAACATCATGAAATAATATAATAATAGAGGAATATGCAAATTATCTGTTATTCTGTAACATCATGACCAATCTCAGGAAGCTGCCTGCATGTACTCAGTTGAGTGTTGCTCCAGAGATGGAGTAGAAGCAGGGAGGTACCTGGATGAGGCAGGATCATCCCATGGAAGGGAAGGCAGGGTTGAGAGGCCATAGTGTTCCCCCTCACCAGTCCTTTACCCACCAACTGCCAGGGGAAGCAGTATAGCATAGCAGGCCAGAGGCTTCCACACACTCCTTCCAAGCCATGCCGGAGATGGGATAGAAGCAGGGAGGCCCCCGGAGAAAGTGGGACCAGCCCAAGGTGACTCAAGGGACTGAGGGTGGGGCTTGAAGCACTCAGACAAGGCCAGAGGGGGTTGGGGGCTGGGCCAGGTGTGCTGGAGCTCTGTGTGGAAAGATTCAGCTGTCAAGGCAAGGCCACAGGATTTCATTAAAATGAATAAGTGCCCATGAGAAAGTTGTCATTGGTTTTTGTTTGTTTGTTTTATATTCTAGTCTTCATCAAATTTTGGTTGCTATATTATGTTTTTTATTTCTGCACTATAAAAATTAGTTATTTTTGTGATTATCCTATAAACTTAACATCTGTTTTATTAACTTAAACAGAATTGAATCATTTTATGAAATATGAGAAATGTGTATATTAATACTTCCTCTTACATTATCATACATACCTATAGATTTGTTAATTATATTTTATACTAGAGGTCCAGTGCACAAAATTCATGCACAGGCTGAGGAGTGGTCCCCTCAGCCTGGCCTGCACCCTTGAGGAATATCCAACTTCTGGTTTGCAGGAGTAACCTGTGAGGCACTTGCTGGCTGGCCCTGCCCCCTGATCACCACCTCTGGTCACCTCCCTTTCAAGGGGGCATACGCTACTGCATTGATGGTCAGTATGGGTCTTAGCAACTGATCAATCCACCAGTTGTTCTGCTGGTCAGTCAATTTGCATATTAGGGTTTTATTTTATAGCATTGTCAACTTTATTATATTTATATTTTGTTCTGTCTTTCTAATTTTCAGAGTTTTACCTTATTAAGGATTTTTCTTTATTTCATACAGCAATTTTATCACTTGAAAATAAGTATTTTCTTTAAATTTGACTTCCAAAAACAGGGTGTCCAAAAAATGTATACACACTTTGAATGATTAGTTTTATTTTATTTTTTTTTAAATATGAAACACTTCACAAATTTGTGTGTCATCCTTGTGGAGGGGCCATGCTAATCTTCTCTGTATCATTCCAATTTTAGTATATGTGCTGCCGAAGTGAGCACTTGAATGATTATTAATTCTAACAGATTAAATCTTAAAAGGAAGAAACATCAATTGAGCTATTAATTGTTCAATATGTAGATTTTTTAGGACAGTTTATATATTGCACCATTATTCACAATAGGAAAGACATGGAAACTATGAATGAATAGTTTTTTTAAAAAATGTGATTATGTAGACACAGAAAGTTGATAGGTAGTTGCCAGGGGCTCAGGAGTGGAAGCGATAGGGAGATATTCATCAAAGGGTACATACTCTCAGTTACAAGATGGCTAAGTTTTGGGGACCTAATGTACAGCATGGTGACTATAATTAACAATATTATACTGTATACTTGAAAGTTGCTTAGAGAGTAATTTTTTTAAAAAAATGATTAGCGTTTACATTTTTAAGCATTCTGTTTCTTTTTTTAAAAAAAATCTTTATTGTTAAAAGTATTACACATGTTCTTTTTATTCTCACCAGATACACAAATATGGTAAATATGTGAGTCAAGGGATGTATTAACTAAACTTATTATGGTAATCATTTAATCATTTATATGTATATAACCATCATGTGAACACTTTATTTTTTTTTTTTTAGAGAGAGGGAGAGGGAGAAAAAGAGGGAGAGGGAGAGGGAGAGGGAGAGGGAGAGAAAAATATTGATTTGTTTTTCCATTTATTTATATATTCATTGGTTGATTTTTGTATGTGCCCTGATGGGGAACTGAGCATGCAACCCTGGTGTATCAGGACAAGACTTTAACCAACTGTGCTACCCTGCAGAACATCATATGAACAATTTAAACTTACAGTGTTACTTGTCAGTGATATCTCAATAAAGCTGGGGGACAAAAGGAATCTGGGAAAAGACCAGGAACACACGTTAAAAAAAAGAAATAAAAGACTCTATAGACATTACATGTGCTTTTTAAATATATCAATATTATATATGTGTTTGTATCTCTATCATGTAGATTGATAAGAAAAAATGACCACTTTAAATACAAATGGTATTTTGGCATTTGATTAGTATTTATATGGAAGTATAAAATAATCACATGATAATTTTATGTTTGAAACAGAAGACTTATCAATACAATAATGAAATAAGATATTAGCCTTTTAGGAAAGAAGATAAAGTCATACTAATTTGGGATAAGTAGTGGTGACTTGAATCAATTCTGTTAATTATTTTAAGATTTTTGTTTAGTTGGGAGTATGGATCAAAGAAAAAGATATGTTTAAATTTTGGGTTAGAATATATGTATTAAATATAATATAAGCTATTCTGATAATGACAGTTTTTAATTATATGACTTGTTATAAAAGGCATTGATCTCTTGACACTTTCATTTCTTTCCAATAAAGTGAAAAATGTATTACCTGGTTACCAAACCGATTAAGGTGCCACCACCTTCTAGAAATAGCTTACTGTAACACATCTTTAGCTTCAGAGTATAGCTAGCCTATGTAAAGCATGTTCTTTGAAGATACAAGTCTAACACTTTGACACATATATCACACACCCACACCTACCAAAGGAAAAACAACAACAACAACAACCTCATTAAATTTAATGAGGCAAATGGTGCTATTTTTGATGGGACACTAATGAGAGAATCTTTTTTTTTAACTGAATAGAATCTTATTAATTTATGTCAGAAACAGAAATGAAGACAGAGTCATATTAGAAGTGTTAATTCCACAAGGGAATATCTCCAATGGTCCTTTAACTGGACTTAACCACTTATTTAGTAAAACTTATTGAGGTTCATGTTAATGTTACATGATTTAAGAACATTCCTGTCATAGTATGTGTTCCTTGAAAATGAGGATTATGATTATCCATCTCTCTCTCTCCTCTCTCTCTCTCTCTCTCTCTCTCTCTATATATATATATATATATATATATATTCATTTCTTTAGACATTATAAGACATTATAAGAGCATCCTTTGCTCTCTTATTCTAGATCAATACAGTGCTACCTTGAGATACGAGTTTAATTTGTTCCGTAACCTTGAGGCATGGGAAACTATGAAACACTCGAGTCGCGGTAAACTGGTGGGTCGTGTGCAGCCGGCCGATCCGTGTAATTACTCCTATCTCAAATGTTGTTATTTCAAAGCAAAAATCGCTTGCTCAATGGCTCGTATCTCAAAAATCTCGTATGTTAGGGCACTCGTATCTTGAGGTACCACTGTACATTCACTTTGTTTTACTTTTCTAGTTTGAGCAATTAAAAAATAAATAAAATTAATTACTGATTTTTAAATCCAACCAAAAATCATTCTGAAACTAGTATTGTTATACATTGTTTTAGAAAGTAGTGTATAAAACCTGACCATGATTTATTTTAACTTAAGTGCATTATAGGAACTTGCTATTTAAATTAAATCATGGTGAATTATCTTACAAAATTTAATGTTCTTTGTAACATGAGAATTTTCTACTTTATTATAAATTATGGTAAGTCTGAAGATACATGTGATATTTCATTAACTACTGATGTGGATACATGTACAGAATTATAAATTTAACTTTGCAACTGATATAAAAGTATATTAATTGATCAACAGCAGTCCATCTGATCATCTTTACAGTTATCTTTCTCTGGTTCATCATTTTCTAGTTTTTTGAATAGAATAATAATATTGCATTCTAGAGTAGGGAAATGGGTGAAATGCGTGCTATTTCATTAAGCACATATTTTATGGAGCATCTTTTTGCCAAGCAGTGGTAATAATAATTCCACTCTCACGGAGTTTACATTCTGGTTAGGTGAGGCTGGAAATAAGCAAAACAATATTATGAAGCAAAAATATATAGTATATTGATATTGCAATGGCAACTAGAGAATTAAGGCAGAGAACAGAAATTATAAATTTAAATAGGAAGGCCAGAAACACTTTGAAAAGGTGACACTTGAGTTAAATATGAAGGAAGTAAGGGTTAATTAAGATTTGAGGTAGGTTTTATTGATGACAATGATTTATATGATCATGATAGCTTCAATCTCAATGAAAATGAGAATATAGTAGGAAAGACTAATATATTAAAAGTCCATATTTTAAGATTCATACTTTAAGGACCACCGACTTTACTTTGTGTTCATTAAACTTAATTAAAAATGCTTATCTAAATACAAATATCTAGGGTAATAATTAACTAGCTATGTGAAGATGGTAAATTAATCAATTATTTTCTACAGAAAAACAAAAGACTTCACATCATTTCTTATGAGCATTTTGTCTCTATTATAGTCATCCCACTGATTACAAGTTGGTTATATGTTTCTATGAATTTCTTGAATATAAAGACTCTGTGTATTATCTTTCCATCCTCCACACAAAGGCAGAGTAAAGCATGACATCATTTATTATAACTTCTCAATAAATTGAGTGATTAGTTCATTGAAAAACTATTTATTGATATATATTTGAAGAAATAGAAATATGCTGGCGACTAAGACAGAAAAAAAATCCGGGACTCATGGGTTTTGCATGTTGTTAGAAAATAATGATTCAATAACTAAAAGATATATAATGTATCAATTAAAATATATTAAGAGAAAAATTAAGTAAGAAAGGAAATAGAAGATAAGAGAGGACAGCAAGAGGGTATACTCTTTTGAAAGGGTAATCAAGAAAGATCTTTCTACCTGGCCAGCATGTCTCAGTGGTTGATCATCAACCTATGAAACTGGAGTTCACAGTTTAATTTCCGGTCAGGGCACATGCTTGGGTTGAAGGCTCAATCCCCAGTGTGGGGCATGCAGGAAGCAGCTGATCCATGATTTTCTATTATCATTGATGTGTGATCTCCCTCTCTTTCTCTCTCCCTCTCCCCTTCTGCTCTGAATTTCAAATAAATATATATATATATATATATATATATATATATGAACCAGAATCATGAATGAAGGGACCCATTTGAGTAAAGAGCAGTCCTGGAAGAGGGAACCAAAAGTTTAAAGTCTCAGTGTCAACATCTGAATGCATCTGAATCACAATAAGGTGAAGGATGTGAGGAAAGGAGGTCAGTACAACACGACACAACACAACATAGCACAACACAACACAACACATATTGGAGACTAACAGAATTTTAATTTCAACCATTAGGATGTCTTGAGCAGAGAAGGGACATGGTACTAATAACATTTTTTGATGATTACTCTGTCAGCTATATAATGAAATTGAATGTAGAGGGTTAAGAATGGATGCAAGGAACCACTTAGGAGACTCTTATGACAGAGTTGAGAGGTAGCTTCTTAGTGTTGAATTGGTAGAAGCAAGTGATTCCAGATGAAACAGGAATTGATTAAATATGATAGTAGAAAGAGAAATTCCTTTGAAACATCTTGTTGGACTTTTCAGCACATGATTTCAAGTAACTATTGATATAAAAATGATGATATTTGAATTTCATCACAGAGATATTTGGCAGTTTTTAGTAAAAGTTCCAGATATTGAAGCAAAATATTGATTGGAATCAACCTCAAGGAATGGTTAATGAGGATGTGTACTATCTTTTCATAAGTTGCTTATGTCAATTTTATTTCTATCTAATAATATTAATTGTTAATGTATTATTACTCCTTCAACATCACTTTTTCATGGTTGCTTCAAATATATTGTTCTTTCTTTTCAGATTTTGCCTTGCTTAATTCTATATAATAAAAGCCTAATATGCAAATTGTCCCTTCCACCAGGAGTTCGACTACTTGTTATGACCTGTGCTGACCACCAGGGGGTGGCACGGAACATGGGAGGCATTGGCAACTGGGCACTTGCAGCAGTGGAGGCACTGCAGGCCCCTATGAGCCCTGATGAGAGTGAGTCCAGGGTGGGATAGTGGAGCAGTTGAGTGGGTGGCACCAGGCCAAGGCAGGTGCAAGCTGCTGGTTGCCAGGTGAGGCCAATTGACCCACAGATTTGATCACAGGGCTACCAGCAGTGGCAGTAGCAGCAATGGGGCCACTGCCTGGCTATCTCAGCATCTGGGAGACAGCAATGGAAGGGGCCAGGGGGGAGGGGCAGAGGTAGCAGCAGCAGTGGGGAGGATGAAGAGGGGGATGAGCAGGTGGCCAAGGGAAGGGAGGGAGTACCCAGCAGGCAGCCAGCAGCTGCTAGGAACCCTACCAGTGCACGAATTTCATGCACTGGGACTCTAGTAGTGATATAATAAGGATGGTTTTCTTGGTGTTTATTTTGCTTGGGATTTGTAGTGATTCTTGAATCTGTGATTCTTATATTAAAACAGCTTTGGAATATTCTCAGTCATTAGCTTGAAATACAGCTTTTTCCCATTCTCTCTATCCTTTCTTTCTAGAATGCCAACTTCATGTCTCTGAGAACTTTTCTTGTATTTTATGGTGTTTTTTGTATTTCCCATTCTTTTGTTTCCTGTACTTCAGCCTGTACATTTTATCCTGAACTAATTTCATTTTTCTATACATGTTTAATCTGGAAATATGTCTTAATTTTATTAATTTTATCTTCATTACTAAATTTTATTTCATCCTCTTTATCTTTTCTGATTTTCTGCCAAAACATTCAATCTCATATTATTTTTTAAATATATTGTACAATTATTTATAACTAGATAATCTATATATATATATATATTATAGATCATTTTTCATAACACTTTCTATTTTTGTCAATTATATATTACAAACTTACTTTTAAAATCAAGTAGGACATTGTGTGTGAAAAATTATATACATGATCTAAAAATCTAGATGATATTTTTCTTTTAGAGGGAATTTACTTTCCATTTATGGCAGGTGCTCTAAGCCTAGGGCACATTGCTTTGAGTAAGATTAAGTTAATTGCCTCCCAATGCTGGATTTCTGCATTTGGGAGGGCCGATATATATCTGGTTAATTGTTATGCTTAGGATATAACAGAAAGCCTCAGGATCTAGAATCAAAACTCCAATTGATTTTATTTCTCAAGCCTGTGAGATTCCCATCAACTCTGATGAACCTCTTAGCCTACCTTACACTGCTTTTAAGGGCTGAATATCTCTTACTGGCTTATTTCACTTAATGTAATACTCTGCAGATTCATCCATCTATCACAAAAGTTAAAATGTCCTTCCTTTTTACCATTGAGCAGTATTTCATTGTGTAAATATACCACAGTGAAATAAGCCAGAGAAAGACAAATACCATATGATCTCACTTATATGTGAAATATAATGAATAAAATAAACCAATGAACAAAACAGAAACAGAGAGATGGATACATGGAACAGACTGACAGCTGTCAGAGAGGAGTGGCATGGGGAGTCTGGACAAAAAACGATGAACAAAATATATAGAGACACAGACAACAGTCAACTCAATAAATTCAATAAAAATAAATAAATAAATGCAGAATGTCTGAGTGGAAAAAAAGGAAGACCAAATTTTGAGTTCACTTCTTTGAGATTCCATTCTCTTAAAGATATTGTTTCATAAATTTTTGGTGCCTTGTTACTCTCTAATGTCTTCAAAGGGAAATGGTGTGTGTGTGTGTGTGTGTGTGTGTGTGTGTGTGTGTAAGTTGATCTGAAGCCAGTCAGCCATTGCCTGAAACTTTTTGTTTAATGAAAAAAATAATGGTAGAATACAAAGTAGGTTTTAGAGGAATCTTTATATTTTAATACAGGTATTTAGAAATAAAAATATAACTAAATTTAACACAGATTTAAAAGACAAAAGTTATAAAATATAAAAATTACCCCAAAGGAAATATAATTAAGAACTTTATAAAGATAAAAGCAGGAAATAATAAAGTAAACCACAAATGAAGCAGATGTTTGTCAATAAAACTAAAAACTGGAAAAAAAACAATAAATTTGAAAAATTTGTCTCTTAAAAAGAAACAATAAATTTAAAAAAATTGTCCATTATAACATTGTTAGAAATAAGAAAATGACTAAAAACAAATGACTTGCAAGAAAATTTTCATAAGCTTGCTTAATGAATCAGAAAATGTAGGTGAAATTATTTTTTTAAATTAAATATATGAAGTTTCTTCAAGAAATAGAAAAACTGAATAGAAAAATTATCATAGAAGAAATTTTAAAAGTAATAAAATATCTACACTTGCAAAACCATAAAAACAAGTACGTACTTATAAGTACACTAGAGGGCTGGTGCACAAAATTTGTGCATGGGAGGGGGGTCCCTCAGCTCAGCCTGCACCCTCTTACAATCCAAGAGCCCCTCGGATATCCCTCTCACAATCCGTGACCACTAGCTCCTTACGGTTCACCTGCCTGTCTGGCTGATCACCCCTAAACCCTCTGCCTTCCTCCCTGATCACCCCTAACCACTCCACCTACTTGCCTGATCAGCCTTAACTGCTTATCTGCCTGCTTGATCACCTCTAACCACCTCTTTCTCAGCCCCTGCTGCTGTGGCTTCATCCAGAAGGTCATTCAGCTATCTGGCCTAATTATCATATTATGCTTTTATTAATATAAATTTCACCAACCCTTCAAAGACCAAACAATTCCATATTATATAATATCTTTCCTATATAAATATGGAAAGCTTTTCACTTTATTTTATGAGATTGGCATTACCCAAAACCAAAATCAAACGGGGATAGTTCTAAAAATGAACCAACTGCAGGCAAATCTTAGTGATGAATAAGACAATAAGACTTCTAAATATAATATTAGCAATCAAATTTTATTAACTAAGTGCAATATTTATCCCAAAAGTGTAAATACTTCCAACATGAGAAAATCAGCCTTTGTACATTCACTATAACTCACTGAAGAAGAAAAACCATATGATCATCTTATTCAATTAAAAAATTTAATTTTTATAAAATTCAATACCTGCTTTAAAAAGTAGTATGCCAGCAGTAGAAATAAATTCTTCAGGGGGAAAAAAAGACTGCCATGTATAAACATATAAAATTAAAAACCTCTGTGTGACTAAAGACACTATGAATAAAGTAAAAAAAAAAAAGAGAGAGAGAGAAATACATATTTGCAGAAAGGATAAACAGAAAAACAGAATACCTCCAAATGGTTAAGGAAAGAAGAAGCATGCCAATGTATACCTGAGAAAACAATTTAAAAATGCAATTAATTTATAATTTTAATAAGATTAAGAATAAAAAGTTTTCGCCGAAACCGGTTTGGCTCAGTGGATAGAGCGTCAGCCTGGGGACCAAAAGGTCCCAGGTTCGATTCCGGTCAAGGGCATATATCCTGGTTGTGGGCACGTCCCCAGTAGCAGGTGTGCAGGAGGTGGCTGATCGATGTCTCTCTCTCATCGATGTTTCTAACTCTCTATCCCTCTCCCTTCCTCTCTGTAAAAAATCAATAAAAATATATTTAAAAAAAGAATAAAAAGTTTTCTATGTCAGAGAATTGCAGGCTTAAATAGAACACCATTATCACTCATCAGAGTGAGAAATATTAAAAAAAAGTTAATAATGTCTAGTTTTGAAAGAATGTTGACAAAACATTCTCATTCATTGTTAATTGTAACTTTCAAGTAGAATCTGGTAGAATGTCTTAAAATTGTCTATTATCTTTGATCCTGCTCTTCCACTTTTAAGAATCTGTCATACACTTGTACTATATGTAATACTTTCAACAATAAAGATAAAATTTCAAATAGTACATCTATATGTTGTAACATTGGCTTATTTTAATATAATAATTTTATTCAATGCCCATTTATAGGAAGGCAGTAAATAAAATAAGATACATTGGGAAAGGTCAATTGGGAAAACTAAGCAGTGGCTAGAAAGAATTTTGCACTAATGTGGGAATCACTCCTTAGAGATCTGTTGGTACCCCATGAAGATGTTAGAGCTTGAGGGCACCTAGGAAGTAGCTGGATTGAAAGCAGAATTTGACCCAAGAGGAAACATTCAAATGCTATTTAGGAGTTAAGGAATTGGAGAAAGCCAGGAAGAAAAATTGTTTATGATGGATGGTTAACTTTCCTACAACTACTGAAGTGATATATGAGGTAGATAATTGTATTGGGGTTAAAAAAATCAATTAGTAAGAAGTGAGTATTAAAAGAATGTCATATTCAATCCTTTTTGTTCTGGATCCCCATTTTATGGGGACATGGGTTTGAAAGAATAAGACAAAAACAAAATCAATACCAGAAAATAAGTACATTCTAATTTCAGTTAACTCAATCTGAGGGGATGGTCCCTCAGCCCGACCTGCGCCCTCTCGCAGTCTGGGAGCCCTAAGCTGGCAGTACTTAGTGTACCATGGAGGTGGGATAGGTTCTTGGCACTGATGTTGCACTCACCATTAAGTCAGCCCGGCTTCTGGCTGAGCGGTGCTCCCCCTGTGGGAGTGAACTGACCATCAGGAGGCAGCTCCTGTGTTAAGCATCTACCCCCTGGTGGTCAGTATGCATCATAGTAACCAATCGTTCTGCTGTTTGATTGATTTATTTATTAGCCTTTTATTATATGAGTCATAGTAAATGCTTATTGACTATTTATTATGTGCCAAATCTATTCAAGGTTCTGAGCACACTATAGTGAATAAAGAGGCAAAAACCCCTGCCCTCATGGCATTTACTTTCTAGGGACAGTCACTGCTGGTCTTATTTTATTGGTTGCTTTGGCCTGTGCCCTGCTGTTTGCTATTCTATTTTGTTTCCTCAAACCTGGATTCTGTTGTTTATCTGCTTTGTTTTGATTTCTGGTTGGCATCACACTGCCCCAACTACCAGAGTTTTTGCCATTTGTTTGAATTCCGAGCTTCTTCAGCATCCTTGTTCTATCCTCAAGGTGGAGCTGTCAGCACTCTGTATGGCACATGGACATAGGGGTCCCCTCCAAGCTAGGTACAGGCTGTGGGACTAGGAGATGCTGTTGGGCCTGGTCACAAACACCACCCCGGCCCTCTCTGTCCTGCCTGCAACATCTCCCACCCAAACTGCCACACACTGGAAACCTAGCACCGGGCACGGTTTTTTTCTCCTCATGTCCTCTCAGCATTAACCTCTGTGGGCAGGGGTCTGGATCACTCATTCCCTTCTCAGGAACCCCAGGAGGCAACTTCAGTCTAATTGGTGATTCTGCAAAATCTCCATGGTTGAGGTTTTCTTTGCATTGTTTGCTTGTTTGAAGTTGCTGTTGTGATATCAACTTTTTATTAATTAATTAATTTATTTATTTATTTATTTATTTATGGTAAATGGTAGTGCCTGAATAAACAGAAGGACTAGAGCCTGGGACCAGCCCCACAGTCTTTAGTTAAGTCTCTTTATTAAATGCTACACAAGATTAATTTCTGCTGCCCACAGGGTTCTGACCATTATTAATTCCATCATATTCTCTAAGCCCATTACTTAATGTATCAGTCCATCCTAATCACATGTGTGGATTGTAAGATACCACACATATGCTTGTGCATATGTGTAAATGGCACTCTAACTTTTCCCTTCCTACTCTCCATTGATCTGAAGTGCATTTATCTTCTTTCCTAAATAAGCTAGGAGCATATAGTGGAAGGGAAGGGAGAGGTGGTTACAGAGATACATTGTTCTTTATATATTTGTATTTAACATGGCAATTTTAATAACGGTTCATACTTTTGCCAGGCACTTTGTCACAGAACTTTCATGAATTGCATTTAATTACTCACCACAATCCTATGAGGCAGCTAATCTCTTTATCCCCATTTTATAGGTGAGACTAAAGCACTGTGTGATAAAGCAACATGTGCAGAAATGGAGCTTATGAAAGGTAGACTTGTATCTGACTATAAAGTGTTATACGTACAGTCCACATATTTAAACTGGGATGACACTGTCTCTGTTAAGTTCTATATTCTGTACTCAAAGTTATAGGCTCTCATTTTGTTAAGCATTATTAAGATATATAATAAATTAAATAAACACTCTAAAAATTTTAAAACGGATTGAAAATATCCAAATGATGAAATATTATATTCCTACTACAAAGGCTTTGTACGGAGAGTTTACTGTAATTTGGGAGGTAAAGGCCTAGAATCAAAATTTGTTGAAGATATTTTGTAGCTTCTGGTGAGGAAAGGGATTTACCTGCTGTGATATTAAGAATAAGAAACTCAGACCAATGGAAATGTTACAATTTGGGAATTAATAATTCTATTTTTTTATATATATTTTATTGATTTTTCACAGAGAGGAAGGGAAAGGGATAGAAAGTCAGAAACATCGATCAGAGAGACATTGATCAGCCGCCTCTTGCACGCCTGCTGGTTTAAAGTAATGTACAGATACTGTCCTGTGGGAGATGCTTGCCATGGCCAGATGATAAGAACAGGGAGTGAGTAGTAGTGGGCTTGTCAGGGTCATCAGCACAGAGATGGCTTCTCTAAGCATATCCTCAGGTGAAGGACAAAAAAATAGAATTATTAATTCCCAAATTGTACCATTTTCATTGGTCTGAATTTTTTGTTCTTAATATCATGGCAGGTAAATCCCTTTCCTCACCAGAAGCTACAAAAAATCTTCAACCAGCCGAGACTGGTTTGGCTCAGAAGATAGAGCGTCGGCCTGCGGACTGAAAGGTCCCAGGTTTGATTCCGGTTGGGGGCATGTACCTTGGCTGCTGGCACATCTCCAGTGTGGGGCGTGCAGGAGGCAGCTGATCGATGTCTCTCTCTCATCGATGTTTCTGACTTTCTATCCCTCTCCCTTCCTCTCTGTAAAAAATCAATAAAATATATTAAAAAAAAATCTTCAACAAATTTTGATTTCAGGCCTTTGGTCTTGGCTATATGCTGCAATAGAATAAGAGCTTCCATCTACTCCTCTGAACCTTTTCTTTCTTTGGAGTCTTAATTTCTCCTTTGTTCTAACGTACTCATTACCCTAAAATCCCTCTCCATTCCTCTATCAAAATGGTGTTTCAAATATGTAGGACTAAGAGTATCTAGATGAGTAAAACTATAAAAATCTACTAAGAGATATAAACAAAACCTTCAAGTATGAGGACACACTTTATTTCTGAAGGGGAATTCTAATCATTATCAAATTTTATTTAACCCAAAGTAATATACAATCCTATCAAAATTCCAATGCAAAATTTTGGGGAAAGAGAAAAACATTTAAATTTATTTGAAAGCTTTAGAGTCAAATAATAGTTCCTTCAAAATCACAAAAAGAATAACAAAGGGAACATGCCCTATGATATACAGGGAAAATCTAAAATAATAATTATGAAAAGTTTGAAATATCATAAATCAAGAAAAGAAAATCTTAAACTGCATAGAGAAACCACACACAAAAAAAGGAGCATGGCCTCTATGTAATAGAGAATCATAAATCAGTAGGAAAGGGAAAGATTAACTAATAAATGGTGCTAGAAAGCACATTATTTGAAAATAATTTTAAAACAACACATTCCCATATGCCCATAAAATAAAACAAATCTAAGAAGAATTAAGTAAGTAAGTTTTTAAAAATCATAACAAATAGTGGAAAATATGAGTCAAAATCTGATATCATTATGGGAAAGGAATTTCTAAGAATTAAATGTTCATTGAAAAAAATCACAAAGGAATGATGTCTAAATTTTACAATGTAAAAATTAGTGAAAATAATATTTTTGTGTATAAATAATTTCTTTCAAAAGGCCAATCAAAAGAAATTGGGGAAAATATGTATGGCAATTATAATCAAAGTTTAATAAACTTATTGAACTCCTTTTTCAAATAAATATTTAAAGACCTATAATTGAAAAAAAATGTTTAAGAATACTAGCAACAAATTCTGAGAAGATAAATGATTAATCATAAAAGAAGTAATACTTTTTACAAAATTTGCTAAGTGTACAATATTAATACTACTTAGGAGAAATTATGAATTGAAGTGTTCTGATATCTAAGTTTTAGTGAGATAATGCAACTTAGAACAATCTTTCTAGAAAGTAATTAGGAATGCATTTAGCAACCTTCTAAAATTGTAATATTTGACATAGTAATTTTTCTCTGAAAATCCCTTCTTAGGGAAACAAATGAGATATGTTAATAACAAAAATTTATTTATACAATATGGCCTCATTTGTCATGACAAAATATGGAAACAACTAAATCATGAAAATAAGGAAAACCTCAAATATAGTATGATAAATCTCTGACAGGATACTATGAAGTCATTAAACTAATAATCTCAAAGAATAATGTCATGGAAGAGCCCTGTGTGTTGTGTGTGTGTGTGTGTGTGTGTGTGTGTGTGTGTGTATTTGAAAATAAAAACAAGATACAATATTGTGTATTTAATTTGACACATGTATAATGCATATAGTATATGCATTAAAAAACTGGAAGGAAACACATTAAATATTAAGAGGACTATATGTGAGTAGTGTGATTAGAGTTAAGTTTTGATTTTCATTTTACATATTTCTGACTTTATTTTAAAGATGCATATATTGTATTGATAATCAGAAATTATTTGATTTTTTCACAAAAAATAATATTATACCAATATCTTAACAAATAACCATACAAAAAATATTACCCCTTGATTTAACTGTTTAAAAAGCTTTATCTAAGTGAATGAACTGATCATTCAAATTCCTGTACTGAAACAGCAGGTTTAAGGAATTAGTTTGTCATCCAATGAAGCTCTTAATGCTCCTGGAATCACACTACATGACAATTGACAATACTGCCATTATAAATGTTAAGGTCGGGTCAGTATATGGATACTGAATTCTCACTTATGGGAAATGTAGCTCATTAGTATATAAGGAGATTATCCAATTTTCTCAAATGTAGTGGCAGTTTTAGAATAGAGTCATGATAATGAGGTCAGTAAAAGAGACTCAATTTACTCATCTAGTGAGCCTGAGAATTTTGGAAAAGAATGTCATGGGGAGAGAATAAGAAACAGAAAAAGAAAAGAGTGTGATTTCAGAGCAGCAACTGCCTTGACTTATAGTCTTGCCAAAGATGGCATAGAAAAATCAGTATATCAGGGGTTAATTTTATAGGCTGTTTGAAATGTATCGGGTTTATTTTGTCAACCTTCTGCCACTGTATTGTCTGGGTTATATTACAAGAACAGAGAGCCATGTTTCTGGCAATTTTGGTGCACAAAGAACACGTTTTTCTACATTTAGTTATCAGAGTGGCGAGTTTTCTCCAAAGATCTGGAGGTAGTCTGAGTCTCTGCTATAATTTACAAAGAAGTCTTCGGGGTCTACTTTCAAATAATACCATCCTGGGCCCTTTGAGCACACTGAATTTCTGTGATTTTCTTCATGCTAGCATATCAGGTATCTGCCTGACATCATGGTATCATAGGGTATCTGTTGATGGCAAGGAGAAGGCAATAGAGTCATATTCTCTGATAATGTTTATTCCACATCTGTGATTTGTGTCCTACAAGGCTCTTGGGACTTAAACCACATGTGCTGTATTTGCATTAATGGGAACTTGAGAAGGAGAGGCCATGGCTCTATTAAAATGTTTAGCTTTCCCTCCCTCATCACATGCTAATAACTACTCCCAGGCCCTGTATCATGGATCTGCAGGATTCAATGTGGAGTGGACTCATTGTTTCAATACAGGGGACTTAAAAACAAATAGTTGCCATCTCTACCTCTGATAGTTTGCCAGGCTTTTAACTTCTTTGGCTTTTCCCTCTTTAGATCATGGTGAGGTACCTCAGATATATTACAAACAGCACATTACCCCCCAAGTCTTTGTTTCTTCTTTTATAACGAAAATCTTGCTTGAAGATATATTTACAAAACCCAAAGTCTAAGCCAAATTCAAAAGGACCACATCCTAATTCTACTTTAAATGGCAGGAAATTACTTACCAAAACAGAATCCCTCACACAAGATTATTGACCATTCAGGCCTAATTGTCAAAAATGAGACAAGAATTATGGATTCTTTCCATAGGGTTAAATATTCAATGGTTATTTTATATACAGGGACACTTGAAGCTTCTTATAAAGCAGTGGAGAGGGAGGGGGAGGGAGAGAGAGAGAGAGAGAGAATGCCAATGCCAAGAAACAGGGTTTGAAGTTAGCATCATTTATTATCTAGTGTATTTTAAAATTGCATTCTAGGCCCTTTAGTAGATCACAAACTCAGTTTAATGACTTGGGATCTGTATTTTTTAATGAAATGAATTAAAAGTGTAAACTGGAAGAAAATGATCAGACTGGATGTCTATTAAGGAGAAGTACTATTTCATGAAACTTTGGTTTCAATTATACAATTTATAGATACTCACACACACATATACACATATACAGTGTATATACTGACTATTATATTATGTACAACTAGAGGCCCAGTGCATGGATTTGTGCATTGGTGGGATCTCTTAGCCTGGCCTGAACCCTCTCACAATCCAGGGGAATGTTGGACTGCTGGTCTCAGCCTGATCCCTGAAGGACTGATCCAGACAGGAGGGAGCCCAATCCTGTGCATTGAGTGTCTGTTCCCTTGTGGTCAGTGCACATCATAGTGACCAGTCGACTGATCTTTTGGTCATTTGGTCATTTGATGCGTAGGCTTTTATATATATAGAGAGAGAGAGACAAGTGGCCCAGTGAATGAAATTCATGCACAGAGGGGGATTCCGTCAGCCCAGACTGCACACTCTCTAATCAGAGACCACTGGCTCTTAAACGCTCACCTGCCTGCCTGCCTGATCACGCCTAACTGACTCTGCTTGCCTGCCTGATCACCCCTAATTGCCCTCCTCTGCCAACCAATTAGGTTCTGATTGGTCAGTTTCTATGCCAGTCAGCATCAAAAGCTCTGCCTCCTAGGCAGCCATTGGCTCCTCACAGTTGACTCAGATTTGTTTCGGATTGGTTAGTTTCTATTCTAGTTAGTATCTCTGGGCCTATCTCTGGACTTGATAAGAGAGGCAGGCATGATCAGCAGCCCTCACAGAGGCCCGTAGAGAAACAGGAGCGTGCTGCTGGTGAAGCCCGGAGAGAAAGAGAGAGGCAAGTGCTGATCAATAGTTGCCTTGGAGGCTGCCTCTCTCTCTGGGCCTCTCTCCGGGCCTGATCCTCAGCCCCATCATTGGCAGTCAGTGCTTGATCACTGTACCTGCCACGGCAAGCCAGCATTGATTGCACAACTGATTTCCAGTGTTTGGTCCTGTCTTCTGTCAGTTGTTATGGACCCTGGGTTTTTATATATTAAAATAATAGGTAGATGGATGATGATAGATGATAGATAGATAGATAGATAGATAGATAGATAGATAGATAGATAGATAGATGATAGATAGATGAGAGAGACAGAGAAAGAAAGAAGGGGAGGCAATTGTGTGTGTGTTTCTGATAAAAAAATAAGTATTATTTATCGGTGTAAGAATATATCTCATGTCATGGATCATGGTCAAGAGTTTGAAATAGATCACAGGACTGTACCTTCTGAGTATTTCTGGACAGTGGCTTCTTTAACTTTGGAACAATTTCTCTTAATGCCTCCCTCATCTTCAATTCACCAGCTACATATAAACATAATATAATTAAATCTCAAATATTTTTAGAAAACTTTGTGGGTGAAACTTAGTGAGATATGGATCCAATGCCACAGCCATTCATCAAGAGTAGCAAATTACAAGCCAGATACTGGTTTTAATGATGGGGAAAGTTCTCATTAGTTTTCCACTCCTTAGGATCCTAGACAGTGATAAATCACACAATAGTTCATAGTAAACCTCAAAATGTGTTCATAGTAAACCTCAGATTTCCTAGGTTCAATGCCAAAGTTCTGATTCTTTAGGCCCCTGTGAGCATCCTCAACTCTCAGAGCTCAAGATAATCAACTCACTGTATTGAAGATCTTTAGATATCGCTTATTTGGGGATTGGGATTATTTCTCAATATAAATAATATTCCAGTTAATGTTTATAGGACCATCTTGATGAATCAGGCAGAAATTCATAGTTGGGACAGGTGCTAGGGAAAAGCTCAAGCTGATAATATTGGAAGAAAGTGTGATTGCTGGACAGAATACGGAGCCAAAAACTAAGATGACAGAAAACAGCTCAAGCTGTTAGAGATAGAGGGTGACTTCCAACCAGTAATAACAAGAATATTTCATGGGCCAATTGGATAATCAGTGAGTACATGGAAAAGGCTCCTTTTCGGATACTCATATGACCATCTGCCTTGAATGAGGAATGGATTAATGTTTGATTAAATGTTGAGTTATTTAATTGGGTGAGACTGATGGAAGATGGAATTAAAGAAGGGGGGCATGAGAGACAGGGAGATGCTCAGCAGAGTCCCAGTTCCTGAAGAAGATACTGACAAAAAGGACTCCTATCAGCTGAGAGGGTCTGTGTGTTCTGCAAACCACCAGAATAGAAATCAGAAGCCAACAAATAAGATGAAGGTAAAGTTACAGAACTGATCTTCAATGAAGATAGAATAGTGAGAACCAGGTGCATCCTCAACTCTCAGAGCTCAAGATAATCAAGTAACCTAGGAATGAGTTAAAAATCTGCTATAAATGCCAAGCATCGAAAAAGCCTAGCATCTAAAATCAAAGGCAGAAAAGCAAGTTGCTTGAGCTGTTTGGAAAGAAATGCAAAGGCTGAGAACAAGAAAGAGCCTTAGAAAGTCCATAAGACCATAGTGGAAGCTCGTGCGTTAGATGGCAGTAGTGTACCTGACATATCACCTTTCAGGATATCTACCCTGGCACAACCATGGAAGACAGCACCATGTTGACAATTAGGGAAGATGCAATACAGATGCAGCTTTTAGAGAATGTCTCCATTCTTCTGACATTATGATATGGCCCTACTGATATAGCTGCTCAGGGAACTCATGCTATTTTCCTCTTGCCTAACATACCAAGTCAGACATGTTTTCTACATTTTAGGGTATTTTGTTATCTGAGTACCACAGCTCCACAGTACAAATGTAAGTCAACTGAGCTATAATGCATTTTGTAACCTTTTATTAAGAGCCTGTGGTATTCCAGGTGTTCAGTTAAGTATTGAGGACACATGGCCTTTGTCCTGAAGATTGGAAATGTAACTAAGTGATTGCAATAGTGAAATGAACACCATAATCGAGTAAGTACAGGCTACTGGAGGGTCAATTCTTTTTTTGATCTTCAGAGGTTAGAAGAGTCTTTTCTAAGTAGATGATATCTGAGTAGTTACCTGAATAAAGAGGAGGAATTTGCCAAAACCAGGAGACAATCAATCACTCAATAGTAACTACTATTTTTTTACCAGTTACTATGTGCCAGGTACTATGCTAAATTCTTTTCTTGAATTATATTTTATATAACCATGGTCCTTTACAGTATATATTATTATTTACATCAGATTATAGGTGAAGATATTGAAACACAAGGATCCTAAATAAGTTGTTTAAAGTTATACAGTTGATAAGTAGATAACTTAAAAAGGTTAGAGACAGAAAGAGTAATCATGAAGTAATCCATATAAGGAATTTAGATTTTATCTTGAGGACAATAATCATCTAGTCACTGAATTTGAAGTACAGAAGACAGATATGGGTTTGCATTGAGTATTTGTGTATAATTTAGAGTCACCAAGCTCAACCCAAAGTAACTTTTAAATCACTTGTGGAACTCTGTAAACAAACAGATTTCCTAGGTCTTATGCCAAAGTTCTGATTCTTTAGGTCCCTGTGAGCATGAGAATCTGTACTTATAAAGATCTCCAATGATGACTCTGCTATCAGTCAAATTAGGAATTTCAGTAATAAATAGTTGCAGTTAATGGATTGTAACATAAACTGGCAGTAAGGAGATCTGACAGCAGTGATGGCATCTTGGATTGGAACAGATACCAAAAGAGATGTCTGAACTAGAAATATAAAGATTTGTCAGTTTCTAACTCTGATTTAAACAAAGAAAACACTGGTGTGGGTAATGTGCTTCAGGAGTGTGTCCTTGCATGAGAAGAATCATGACTTAGAAGAGAATGCTGACACTACCTCTATAGGGTGAGTACAGGGAGAAGAGCCCAGAAGAGGACTTACGAACAGCCTTTTCATGTCCTGTAGAAATGTCATAGCCTTTCCTGCCTGCTAGTCATTGTACAAGTTGCTAATCACCTGTTTGATTCTCTTTCCCTGCTTTTCTCCCACTAAACCCCTCTGTCCTTATAAGAACCAGCTCTAATACTCTTCCTTGAGGACTCCAGTTTGCCCTCAGAGAAACTTTGGTTTGTTCCTAAAAAATTAGTACATATGTCCATCTTGAAAAACAATTATTATTTTCTAATTGTTTTTCCATCTTGGTTTTGTATTTTCACACTAGATTTTAAGCTTTCTAAGAACAAAGGTTACTGCGAACATTTTTGGAATACTGTACAACATAGCTCCTCGAATTAGACTCCAGGAGGTGTTCACTGGGCACCCAAAGATCAGCAGTTGCTGAACGGCTCCCTAGTGTTGTGTGTGATGAATAGTGATCCATATGTGCCAATATACACAGAGTATACCTATTGTCCTGGTGCAGTTATTAATAGTTTGTACCTCTTTTGCTTTCAAAATTGTTACATTTACATGTAGAAAATAAATTATATAGTCACCCTACTGATAAAGCAGCCAATATCCATTTTTTAAAGTAAGCATTTTTACTACTTCTAACAAAAATATTTTGTGTGGAGGGAGAATAAGGAGTGTTAGGTGTTTCTTTGTACATTTAGCATGGTGTGATGGGTGTGTCATTCTAGATAGTATATTTCTCCATTACTAGATTGGTGGGACCTGCTGCTCAAATGACTGATGTTATTGTTTATTATATAGTCACTAGGAGCCCAGTGCATGAATTCATGCATCTTGAAAGGAACTGTGGGCCTCAAGGCTACAGTAGGCACAAGGGCGAGTCTCCCCTCATCTTCCACACCCCAGCCCGGCTCCTTCCACTGCAGCCCCTGTTCACCTGTCAGTGGGCAGTCCTGCTCCCACTGCCATCCTTCCCGTGCACTGATGGCAGTGCTAGCCCTTTTTGCACCTGCTGAAGGCATGAAGTAATTGGGACAAGCTGCTCGTACCTACTGATGGCATTGAGCAATCAGGATCAGCGCCAGGCCCTGGCAGTGGGTGTGAGCAGCAGCTCCAGTGCCTGCTGCAGGTGAGAGCAGGGCTGGTGCTGGCAATGGTTGTGAGAGGCTGCTGCCAGCTTTGATCACAGCTCAGGAGCAGGGGGAGGTGGAGAAGCCCTGAGGGGCAATCGGGGCTTGTAGCCCTTGCTCTCACCCAGAGATGGCACTGAGCCATCCAGGCTGGCTCCCGGGGACCAGCAGTGGTGTGAGTGGTGGCTCTGGCACTGACAGTGGGTGCAAGTGGGTTCAGCGCTGGCAGCAGGTGTAAGTGCTAGGCAGGACCATGGCACACAGGAGCAACAAAATGTTAGTAACCACTAGATGATGGTCCCAAATACAGCGTCCTGCACCCCACCTTGGTCTGGTGTCCCCACTCACCTGCTTCACCATCCTGCCACAGTCAATGCCCGCCATCTTCCTCACACTCCCCCTGCCATCTCTCACTGCTTGGTTGTTCAGTTGTTCCACTGTTCAGTCTATTTGCATATTAGCCTTTTATTATATAGGATAAGTGTGTGTTTTTTTAATTCCATTAAGTTATATAATATGATGTTTATGTTATATATAATGTTACTGAATTATAGTATAGAAATGCTAGGTACTTTTTCATGTTTATATAAAAGATAACACGTTTAATACATGATAAGGGATTTTCCCAAATAGGCAAAATTATTGTTTTTGAAACTTTTTCCAGAAAAAAATTCAACATTTTCAATTTATTTAAACCTATTGTTCATGAGAAAAGAGAAATGTTCTCTCATTCATGAAGTTCCTAAATACACATAGGCTTAGTCTATCATCCTCAATGAATGATGATACTGCTTTACAGAGGACAAAATATAGCTTGTTTAAATACAATTTAAAATTTTTCAAAACCAAAAGTAAGGATTGACTATAGTATGAACTTTACTTCTTCACAGACTATATACTGAGACATCAGAGAAGGAGAGAGAGATAGAAACATCAGTGAGAGAGAATCATTTATCAGCTGCCTCCTGCACTCCCCGCACTGGCAATTGAGCCTGCAACCCTGGCATGTGCCCTTGAGCAGAATCAAACTTGGGACCCTTCAGTCTGCAGGCTACTCTCTATCCACAGAGCCAAACCAGCGAGAGCTAAGATACCATTCTTTCTTGCAGTCCACTCTTTCTCCAAGGGCAATTCTTAGTCCCCTCATTTTCCAGGTCAAAGTGGCATTAATCCTGTGCAAATAGCTCATTGGTGCCCTGGTTAATCTGTATTTACTAGAACAGCACAGAGGCACTCTGTTTATGTCTGACAAAATACTTATAAATCACACTTCTCCTCCAGATCATAAATACACATTTATCTTTAGCATATATCACCAACTGAGTCATTTTGATGTAAATATTGCACCTCTTAAATATGATGATAATAGAGGCTGTGAATCCATGGATTTGCACAAGTTCTCCCTTTTAATAATCGAAATTATTTAAATCACAGACACTTTCACATTCTATGGAGAGTGGCAGACAGATGTGTCAATAGAGTGGGACCTATTATTTTCTCTGAGTAATGAATAAAGCAGAATCACTGACATCTGATATGGAATTATGGTCATTTTGCTCAGTTGGAAGGCTTGGGTTGTGTTGTGACCAGCAGCCCAGAAGTGAGGGGTTCAGGAGCAGTCCTCAGCTTCTTCAGGCCTTTCAGCTCTGTCATCTCATAGAAAGGGCTCTATGGTGAAGGGCTGTAAACAACACAAGGTGAGCATTCATCTACAGAATCATGCAGCTTTTTGAAACTGGTATTAGATACTGCCTTTGGATAAGAGGGTCCCCATGATAATGGAGAATCTATATTGTGGCAGCATTGTCATCTGATCTCACTGCTTGGCATCCTTGTCTGGAAACTCAGTTGGCTATAATTTCACTTGAAGATTAAAGCACAGATTTTTATGTGTATCTTCTGCTCTCCAAATGTAAAAACTATGAAGTACACCTACATTCACTTCTAACTAGCAGTATTGTAATTCAGCAAATTTCTGTTTTTCACTGAAACCTGGAGTTGAATTGTCTTGAGCCGGAAGGCATTCAAGCTGCTGTTTTTCACTCAGCTATATTTCTCCATAAGCATCTAATTGTTTCAAGAAGTGATGTACAGTATGCAAAAGCCTGAATCTCATGCAAATAAGTCTGTACAGCACTAAAGTTAACAGGTGTTCTCATTAATGTAAGTAGACATGGAACAATTCTTGAATGTTTTATAAACACTCATAATCATAGCCAAATATGTTATAATAGCACAGAGATACTTACATACTGCAACGTCTTTTATTCTTGTTGTGCAATCCCAGCACTTATTAATAGGAGACTTTTGTGAGTAATTAACTAGTGGAAACAATACTTGTTTCTCCTTAAGTCTGCATCTTAAATTCATTCTAAATAAAAATATTGGAAATATAACAAGTGCCACCTGTCCTCCACAGCTTTCTTATTTATTAATGTTAATGATGCTCTCATGAAATTAATGGCTACAACATTGATGGACCAGCAATTAATATCTTACTGAGGTTATCTGAAGTCTTTATCCATTAACCTAAGGGTTAACTCTTGATAATCTTACATTTGTCTCCAATTTTCAGTATTATCAACTCTCACTTAGAAAGGTCCATATTTAAGGTCAGATTCTTGGATGATCTACCATCGATTATCTCTGCAAAATGCCTGGTGGCTTTGAAATACAATCAAGAATCTTTTATCCCAGCTTTATGCATTGAAATACAGACCCACTCTGTTTGAATCTAGAATGTATTGACTTAGAGAAATATATTCTCAGACTGCAGTTCTTCATCTTCAAAAGGGATTGCCTTCTTTACTCTGACAGAAATGTTACCAGTAATTATATACTACTTACATTGCTTGAAAGAACACAATAGTATTGCCAATTTTTATTATAATGATGTGTTAAGTATATGGTGGCATATCAAACAATAGGATATAATGCATTCACTGAAATGTATAACATAGATAAGGCTTATTTATTACTAGTGCCCCTTAGATGTGGGTTGTGCAGCCACTCAGTGGGTAAACAAAATTGCCTTGGCTTTAGTTAGAGTGATTATAGTGTAGAGGGGGGAACAGAGAAATCCACAGGGCAGTGCAATATAGACCCTGTGTCCTATGATGAAGGCTACCATGGGAGAACGTCTATTTCAAAGAACGCTTTTCTGTAAAGGTCACATTTACATGGATTTTAACAGTACTAGTAAGCTAGAGGAAGTCAGGGGGTTCTCGACAAGGGAAACAACCTGCTCTAAGGAAGAAATAAGTAGTAGATGGCTGCATTGGAGAGATGCAGAGGGAAATGTGGAGCGGGTGCTGCCCAGCAGGTCAGTGGCAGAGCACACGGGTCAGTTAAGCTGAAGTTAAACAATTTGCATTGCAGCATAATAGCTGTGGGGAATCTCAGGATGATATCAAACAGAGGAATGGGATGTTTAGAGCCAAATGTCAGAGGAAGGAAAACATACATAAGAAGGTGAGGGGACTAAAATATATTATTTTTAAATCCATGTGGGAAATGACGACAGTACATAGGTAGTTAAATGAGTAAAATCATTTTTATAATAGTATTACCATTGATATTACCATGGAAGTGGAAACACATGAATAATGAGTATCAATTAATGAAAAAATATAGGAGGATATACAACCATCCAGTATATCTTGGGGAAAGAAATTGTCTATTTATGTTATACTTTCGCATTTGTTAAAAATTTTAAGTTGTCCATTAAAGAAATGACAGAAATAATAAAAATAATTCTTCTTTAAAAGTAGCAAGGGCAGCAGATTCCCAAATGCCATGTGACTAGCTGAGTAATATTGCACAGTGAACATACCTCAGGCCAGAAGCTGTTCTGTGTTTGGCAGTTACTGATTGAGTGCTAGATACCAGTGAACACAAGTCCCAGTATGATTAGTTTATCTAGAGGCAACTACTCCCCCCAAGTTTAAAAATTAACATTAACAACAATAAAACTTTAAGCTGGTATCTTTATACACCAACTGCTTCGATTAGTCACTTTTTCAATCATTTTTCACATGAGCACCACAGACAAAAGTTTTGGTATAGCTGACTGCAAAACTGTGGGAACTGCTAAACTATCTTCTAATTACTTGGATAGTATTCTTTCATGAATATTGAGAAGACTCTTTCTCAGTGCTTAAAATATTTTACCACAGATGAAAGAATAAACACGAGTCTTTGTTTGAAATAAATTTGGGGTTGGATATGTTGTTAATAAACAGAAAAGTAGAGTGGACAAGTGATATGGAGTGTTAATGTTCACTACAGAGTCGATTTTATTATGCAGAACAAATCTGTGTTATAAGAATTCATGAACCAAATTTCTGGAGTGTCAAAGGTACAGCTCAATTTCAATTAAAAAACACTGTTTCTTAAAAGGTTGGCCTTAAACCTTAGACTTCAGAATGCGCTTGAGATATGTCGTGTATGTAGTCCAACATTTGTTTACTTTCCATTAAATAAGAAATTGCTTACATAGGCAGGTTATTTTGATATGATGACACCACTGAGAGTTTTGATACATGTACATGCAAATCAATCAACTCCAAACATATTGAAAACATATCCAATAAACATCTGGAAACTAATGAACGCACATTTGTTAATACCAGGGGGATTGTGGAAATGCAGGATCCATTTTTGTTCAGGCTTATTTAGTAGCATGTGGATTTAAGAACATTGCACAAAGTCAGAAGAAACAATGTAATTATAACATAAGGTTCAACATCTTTAGATATGTAGAACATTTTCCATTGCTTAAAACAAATATTCCCTGAGAAAGTATAAAACATTTCTCTGACTTGCAAAGTTTTTGGAGTCTATCATTTAAATTACTTAAATAAAGGGAGCTTTACTGCTCCCCAAAGCTGAGAATATAAGACCCTCCATGCATATTAGCTTGTTCTTCTTGACAGGCCAGAAAAGTGTTTGTGTGTGCCAATTAAAACAAAAATGGATCCCTGGTGGCTTGTTCCTCACACAACTTCTGAAGACTGCTATCATTGTTTGCTAGGGTAACCCTGGATAAGGCTGCTAGCCAAAGTAAACAAACTTTTCAAAACTTTCATGACAGATGGGGGTTGCAAATGCATTTTAATAAGATTGTTGCCAAAGCAACTTATTTTTTTTATAATCAGCATATATTTACTTAACATCTAGCAACATTGGGAACACAAGACACATACTTTCTCACAAAATGTTTTAACAAGTAACATTTTTGGAAAGACAAATTGAAGACCTTTTGCTTCTAACTGATATTTTACCCTTAGTTTTATGTTAACTTTGATCGACATGTTAATAAAAATGTTAGAAGTTACTCAGACCTGACTGTAATTTGAGACAGACATGCTGCTTGATAATGTAATTTCTTTGGTGATCATAAACACCTTTGAGACCAAGTAATTTAAGTATTATAGAATAAACATGACAACCTTCATTTGATCAGTTATATCAAATGTGGAGTGTAATGCAAGATGAAAAAATATGTGTATATGAAGGTATAAAAAATTATTATTGCTTCAATGTTATATCTTTATATCTCACTATTTTGTAGCCAAAATATATATCTCTATTTCTTGCTGTCAGATTTATTAAAGATATGATCAAAATTAATAACAAAAATAATTTATAGTTACTTTAAATATACTTAGTATATTTTGACATTACTTTTTATATTCGCTAATTCAAATATAATGATTTCATTATGAAGTCCAAAGCGTCTCCAAAAATAATAGTAATTAAGTTCTATTTCTTTTAAATTAGCAATTCATTTATTTGTAAAATCACTTTAGCTACATCATTTAACATATTTTAAGGTTCTTTCAATATCTGGCATATTTTATTACACATCTCCTATACATAGTTTTTAGCTTCATTAAGGCAGAATAAACTCTCCTTAGGTTTATACTCAAAGAATGTCCCTAAGAAAATTTTGAAATTTATTTATTCAAGTGTAGGATTGTTTTTATTTCTCTCTAATAAGATATTAAGGAGTTTGGGGAATGCTCCAATTCAGTTTTAGATACAAATTTTTTCATTGCAGTATAGTGGTAATTTTTGAGAGAAATTAAAGGGAAAAATAAATCTGAGTAAGGCTGTTGGATTATCTTTTTAAAGTGTGCTATATTTAGTATAATAATAAAGAAATAAGCAACTTTTTTCTAAGTTTTATATTTCAAATTTCACAACTAGGCTGAAATCTTCATGGTCCTTTCTCATATGCAGATAGTCCTTGAGTGTATATGACTATTTGATGAGGACTAGTGAACTAGAAATCAAGATCTTTGTAATCTCTTAATTCTATCATTTAAAATGATGCCAATTTGATAGAATGGCACTCTCATTTGCTTCATTTTATTCATTTGCAAAATTACTTTATGATAGTGGAAGGAAGCTGCATTTGAAGGATGTTTATTATGTGCTTTGAGATCATTAAAGCTGATATCACTTTGCATACCAAGTGGCAGTATTCATATTCTTAATATACTAAAGTTCCGATACAATCAACCTTTAACAAATAACATATCATGACCAACAGTTTATGCATAATTCCATGATGTAAATGTGTCTTCAGTAATTACTCCATCCTCTGAAATCTTGACATGAGTCTTGTCTATGCCATTTGCATTGGGACTTTTGTATAGGCCATTTTCTGTTGTTTTTTATCTTTTGTTATTTATATATATGTCCTATTTATCCAAACAGATTGTGAGCTCTTGAGGGTGGGGGCTGTGTATTCCTAACTTCTAGCAATATGCCTTACATATAGTGGATGTTTAATTAGTTCTCCTTGATAGTAGGACAATGTTTGGTCAGAAATACATCCTCACAGTTTCCTAAACAAATAATTATTTGTGGGATTGATTCTGCAATAGGAAGAATGATACTATGAAATAGGGGAACATATATTACTCATTATCTCTTGCATCTCTGATAGTCTCTCAATATGCATTTGAGGCCAACTGGAACAGAAATAGCCAACAATATTAACCACAAAATATTTTTTATTAATATCTGTCTGTAGCATAAAGTTGTCCATTGATCATTATTGAATTTGTTTGATTATTATTTGTAAAAGATTGTCATAAGTAATTAAAATGTCTACAGTGTTTATGAATCTATGAATAGGTTTAATTTGCTTTTTAATTTTTTATTTTTCCAATTCTAAACAATAAATTCAATTATTCTTATAGTCAGAAAAAAAGTGAAGTTCTAGAAAAGTTTTTTTCTATTCTACTAAACCACAGTATTAAAAAATTTTAATAGCATAAATACCATCTACATATTACTGTCTTATTTAAATTAAAATCTGACATGGGAGCCCTGGCCAGGTGGCTCACTTGGTTGGAACATGGTTCCTTATACTGAATGGTCATGGGTTTGATTCCCAGTTAGGGCACATACCAAGATTGTGGATTCAGTCCCCAATCTGGGCATATATAGAAGACAACTGATGGATGTCTCACATCAATGTTTCTTTCTCTCCCCCCCTCTCCTTTCTTCTCTCACTAAAATAAATATTCTGAGTATCCTCAAGTGAGGAAAATAAAATCTAACATAGGAAAGACTAATTGCCAGAACCATATTGGCATAGTGACATTAATTAACAATGTCACTCAATAAACCTAAATGTTACTTGTTACAATTCCTTTAAAGCATTTTCAATTAATACAATAATATTACATTTGTTAAGAAAGGCTAAAAAACTAATTTTTCTTATCTTCTCTCTCAGTGCAGTTTGGAAGTGGGTTATCCCTCCTCCATCTTAGAGAAACCAACCAGGTCACAAACCAAAGTCCTTAACATTAGGGAAAACTATTGTTAGTTGAATTAATACCAAAAAGACTTAAGAAATGTGTTTGTTAGACATTTGTCCAGTGGACATATTTGTATAATTTCCTAAGCATACATTTGTTATGAGCAAGGATTCAGATGGATCATTCTTTTAGTGTGAAAATATTTGGGGCAAATTTCCCCAGACAGGTATTTGAAGATATCTATTTTTACAACTAGCATATTTCATTAAGATTGTTCTGGTGCCAAGATATATCCTTCCCAAACTAGACTTGATGAAGAAAAAGGGTTTCAAGAGATATTTGTCTAAAAGCTCCCGAGCAAAATGGAAATCAGTAGCTCTTGCCTAAACTTATTATATTTCCTATAATGTCATTATCCACTTAACCCCCGGATCTGTCACGTAAGCAAAACATATTATTAAAAAAATACATGAGTATGGCTTAATATCAAATAGTTTAAGTCTGTTATTAGTTCTACATCACTTTGATTGTCATCAGAGGTTGTTCAATCGAAAGGTGCAGTCAAAACTAACATTCTTTACTAATGCCTTTTCCCCCCAAGAGTGTTGAAAATTTGATTGTTCTAAGTGCTAATATGATTCAGAAAATCATTTATCAGAAAACTTAAAGAGGTAATGTAAAAAAGTGGATGGAGAACCTGAATTAAGTGGGTTTTGCCAGTCAAAGACTTTGAAACTGCTTTCCTGTGAGAGACTGGAATGGAACAAAACAAAGTCAATTACTGACTGTAATTAAGAAGTGGATGCTTTTAAACTGTAGAGAGCAGTAGCAGACTTCTCCAGACTGTCTAGTAACTCAAAAGATCAGTGGGAAGACAGTGGGAAGGAAGTGAACTATATCTCTCTGACAGTATGTTTTGAAGAAATTGCATTCATATAGTTCTGATCTAGCTTCCCAAAATGAATTCATAAATCAATTATTATATATGATCAATGCAGTAAAATGTTTGGACAAAGAAACTTTTAAAATTCATTTTTGCTTGTGGTTGGTTTTAGCAGTAAAATATCTCCTTTCCATTATATAGAATGCACCAAAAATGCAAATACACTCTTAGAACTTATACTATATTTTATCACCGTTTGAACTTACTATCCTAGAAACTGAACTATACTGGCACTTTCTGAAACCTTCAGGATACAAGAAATCTAATTATATTCATTTTTACAATTTCATTAATGGTTTATTTATAATGGCAGGGAAATATGTTGTAGATTATGTTTGGGCTAATGTATTTTTCTTTTTGTATGCTAACAAATTGTGATATTATATAACACATTTGTAATAAAAATATTTTACATGTAGATTAGGATGAAGGTAGAGGCCAAGGACATTACTAGTTTTCTTGGGTTAGTTAGAAGTGACCTTGTATTTTCAGTTTACTATTTCCGTGGAAAGATTTTATAAAGTAAATATTTGGGATTTTATGTAAGTAAAGAACATTGCAAGGATATTTAGACATCAGCTTAACTGTGTTTTACTAGATACATAAAACAAAACTAGCCTGGCCAGCATGGCTGAGTAGTTGAACATCAATCTATGAACCAGGAGGTCATGATTCTATTCCTGCTTAGGGTGCATGCCCAGATTGCAGGCTTGATCCCCACTGTGGGGTGTGCAGGAAATAGCCGATCAGTGATTCTCATCATTGATGTTTCTATTTCTCTCTCCCTCTCCTTTCCTCTCTGAAATCAATAAAAATATGTTAACAATTTATTCAAAAAACAACAACAAGAAAAATACCCAGAAGACCATTTGGAAGCTATTTTGAGCCATCCCAAATCTTACATTTAATATTACTTTAAAAAATAAAATGAGTTATAGGCCTGGTGATCTGACAAAGTCTAGTGTAGGTAATTAATATACTCTTATTTTCTAAACTTTGATTTTTCATAATTGCACATAGTTTGGGTAGTTCCTCTCTCCTTACAGTTGTGATATGTTAGAATCCATCTCCCTTAAGAATGATTGCATTGCAGTACTGAGTGATGTTGCATCTCTATATAGTTTTTCTAAAAATAAATGACATATGAATATTTATGAATGTGTGTAATCAAAGATTACTTTAACACTCTGGGACCATTGTTATTAAATGTTGCCATAAGAATCACTGAAACCTTCAGAGTGAGCTATTCTGGGTAATAATTGTCACTTTAATGATAGAATTATGAAGACAGCCTGAAGCATGATTTGTGATTTCCTGAACCTGTGCCACATTGCAGTGTTCACCTCCTATTTAGACCGAGTCGGGCTGAGGCGAGGTGACTAGCTCCTGATTCAGGATGTTGAAATGTCAGTCCTCTAAACCTCTGTGGCCTCGCTTGATGTGTGACAGCAGCAGGGAAATGTTCATCTTCCTGTTGAAACAAAAAGTCAATAAAACAAAGGGAAAATCTGCACAGTTCAGATTGATGGCCTAATGCAGAAAGCAGGCCCACAGCCACTCTAATCCAATTCTTCTCTAAGTAGCCCTTATGTGTAAAATCAAGAGCATTGCTCTGTTCCTATATGGTCCCATCCTCTCTCACAATTCTGGGGAGAAAAAGATTCACTGAAATGAAAATCATATAGTTATATGCTAAATATTGCCAACTATTTAACAGCGCAGAGAGTCTGGAATGGGAATCTTCATTTCATAAATACTCTCCATGAGAGGTTCAAGTATGTAAATAAACTTCTATTGTAATATATTCCCGTGATTGGGAAATTGGTCCTTTATTGATTTCTGATAGATCTTTATGACAGGAAAATAGAAATATCCAAATGTTATTCATTCGAATGACCTTTTAGAAAAGTCTCCATTTAGTCTCTTTGGTAAATAATCTGTTTTAGAGCCTTCTATAAAAGGAAATCAAATACAGTGATACTATTAGATTTTAAAAAGACAAACAGGAAAGAGCCAAAAGTGCAGAATGAATTCTGACATACCCGGGTACATTTTCTGAGGCTCTGACTTAAGTGGATACTGTCTGCATTATTCTGAACTTCCTGGCTTGCTTTTCCTTGAGTTAGAGTAATTCCGCTTTAGAACTACTCTGAGTTAATCGTTCTATTATGAAAACAATAATGTATTTGTTATGACATGAAAAAACAGTTTATAGTGAGCAATTCAAAATGATACTAGTCTCCCAGTTCCCAGAAAGACAATTACTGGAAAACAAGAAAATATTTCAGTGTATTGAAGTGTGTTTTTTGTTTAATAAAAGGATATATATTTTTTAAACTCTAAGAGATCTACTTTATCTGATTTGCTTACCTGTCAATTTTTTTTTCTTTTTTCAGATCACAACAGCATCAGGAAATGAGTTCCTTCTACAGTCAGATATTGACTTCATCATATTGGATTGGTTCCACGCTATCAAAAATGCAATTGACAGATTGGTATGTATTTGTTTTGGCTGTTACCTTTATTAATTAAAACATAGTCATTTAAATCTTAACGTGTAGGTATATAATAAACACATTTGAGTGCATCCTATGGATTGAGAGATAGTAAGTTATTTTAAGTTTAAACAGGGTCCACTAAAAACGTTTCAACAAAAAGGATTTGTGGATATAAATGTCACTGAAGAATTTCATTCTTTAAAAAATACAGGGCATTCATATATTTTTAATAAAATAACATAGACATTCATCTATTAGAGACTTTAAAAAGCACACAAGTGTTTAATAACTACTGAATTTTCATATTTTCAGTTAATGCAGCTGTAATGCATATTCTTGAAAATAAATATCAATGTATTTAAGCCCATATCGCTGTTCTAATAATCCTTTGTACTGATTTTCACTGTTATTCCAATTAAGCTAGATTGTTCTTTTCATGAAAATTACATTTCTAAAACTTCATTAAATTACCCTAAATCACACATTCAGAGTATGTTTTTAAGAGTCAAATTAGCCCTAGCTGGCTTGGATAGAATGTTAAGCCTGCGGATTGAAGGGTCCCAGGTTTGATTCCTGCCAAGGGCACATGCCTGAGTTATGGGCTTGACCCCCAGTAGGGGGTATTCAGGAGGCAGCTGATTAAAGATTCTCTCTCATCATTGATGTTTCTATCTTCCTCTCCTTCTCCCTTCCTCTCTGAAATCAATAAAGAAATATATTTAAAAAAATAAATAAAAGTCAAATTATTTAAAACTACTAATTTTATACTAATTCTAGACTAAACATCTAATGTTAGGACACTAATATTTGCAAAATCTTGAGGAAGAAATATTTTTTAAATATATTTTTATTGATTTTTTACAGAGAGGAAGGGAGAGTGATAGAGAGTTAGAAACATCGATGAGAGAGAGACATCAATCAGCCGCCTCCTGCACGCCCCCTACTGGAGACGTGCCTGCAACCAGGATACATGCCCTTGACTGGAATCGAACCTGGAACCTTCCAGTCCGCAGGCTGATGCTCTATCCACTGAGCCAAACCGGTTTTGGCAGGAAGAAATGCTTTTAATAAGGTATACAAGAGGAAAACACATTTTCTGTGTGGTGATTTTGCTAGTTAGTCTGTCTCCCATTATATGATTTTGATTTTGGACTAAAACTTTAAAACATAAATTAACAAAATGACTTTTCCCCATCTCCAATATATGTTCTTTTCGAGGTAGATGTGAGTGCTTGTCCCCCCGCCCCCTCATACACACACACACACACACACACACACACACACACATGCACTCATGCACAAACATATACACACACTCCCACATAATTTGTCATTATGGGTGGACACTGCATGAATTTGAATCCTGGTTCTATCATTTACTTGCTGTGTGGCCTTGGATAAATTACTTATCTCTTTTGGCTTCAGTTTCCTTGTCTGAAAAGTAAGAATAATAATAAGAATACCTACCTCATAGGATTGCTGTGATGAATAATTGAGTTAATGAATGTGGAGTGCTTGGGGTAATGCACAGGATTCAGTAAACACCATATCTATAACTGCTATAGATTTGAATGTTAAGCTTGGTTCTAGAAGACTCCATCCCAAAAATAATTATATTATATTAAACATCCTTTTAAATTTAACATCAAAATAGATCCCCAAATTATTTTTTAATTCTTTCTTCCTTTTAAATTTGTTCTGGCTAATTGTTTGGTGTTTCTAGCCAAAGGATCCAAGTACTGCATCAAGAAACCTGGAATTATTCAAAATCCAGAGATCCTCCAGTGCTGAATTGCTAAGTCATTATGATAATGATATAAAAGAACAGAAACCAGAGCACAGAAAATCTTTAAGTAAGTATTTTTCTAACTTGTTCATGTTAACTTAATCAAAATGCAATGCCTATGAAATATAAATGCATTAAAATGAGATTTGAGCCAAACTCATACTACCTATGACAGATGCATGGCCATTTCCTGGCCAAGGATCCATGCACCGAGGGCAGTCTGGACATTTTGCTCACATCATTTTTGGTAATGCCTTTTCAGAAAATAATTGTTCCAAGGTCACGATATCCACTTACACCAATACCTGACTCTCTGAGAAATAGCCATTGTGTTCAGATTGGTGATTGATTTTAAAAGTGGGAAATGTCAAGCATCTTCAAACATTGGTATGCTATATGATTTCCATCCATTAAAAGATGTATGAGCGACCACCACAGTTGGTCTAACTTAAACCAATTAACTGCAACTTTCTACACTTTCAACCCACCAGAAAGTTTTAGAAATATGATATATAACATAGATATTATCTAAGATCAGATGTAGTTATAATATTCTAAAATAAAAGAATTTGAAATTAAAAGGATCAATCTTATATATCCTGATCTCGAGTACATCTGTTAATTTTTCCCAACCTGCTTCTTCCTCAGTAAAAGGGTTTTTTTTGAAAGGTTTCAGGTACACTTATCTCACAGAGTTAATTTGAGCATCAACCTTCTAAAAGAAAAAGTAGTTATCTTTGGAATCAGAGAAAACCAATTTCCTAATGTCTCAAAACCTGGAGTACCTTCCCTGGATCGTCCACTGGACCTTCTCAGTCTTCCGATACACCATTTTTCGGCCATTTCTTTAGATATATTGTTTTTTCTGCCATTTCTTCTGATACACCATTTTTCTGCCATTTCTTTAGATACACTGTTTTTCTGCCATTTCTTCTGATCAAAGTGCAGTGTAGTTACATCTCAACCTTTTGAATTTAGGAGAATTCAGTAATAGAGAAAGGATACTAACAATATCTAGATAAGTATATGTATGTATATATATATACATATATATATATATTCATGTGCATTAGGGAAGATTATATATATATATATGTATATATATATATATATACATATATATATATATAGTCAAGGAAGATGGAAGTTATGTATATGTAATAACTTATCTTCCAAAGATAAATAATAAGGAGCTTAAAAATATAGAAATCACATGACAACTGCAAGTAAATTCACCCTTTCAAAATTGAGTCATTATTTTCAGAACTGAACCATAATTTTACCAACTGCTAGACACATATTTAGTTGGCTAGTTGCATTGTTAGAGTTTAACATGATCAGTGTTAATGTCCTGAACTTCATATTGCTTTGCAAATATGTTGCAGAGAGTTCGCAATTCAATTTAAAAATATTCTTCTATATGATGGTATAGTTTGGAGTTATCTTATTTGAACATTTCCCTTTAATTTCTGGTAACTGTCCCATTTTATTTCATATGGGATCAGATGTAAAGTAATATTTTATAGTTAAAATAAAATTGTGAGTATAAAATGTTAACTAGAGGCCTGGTGCATGAAAATTCATGCACTAGAGGGGGGTCCCTCAGCCCTGCCTGCCCCTTCTCACAGTCTAAGAGCCCTCAGGGGCAGGAGGTGACCTGGAAATCAGGGGAAGGCGATGCCCCCATCATACCTCTGCTGCTGACACTGCTGGCAGCGCAAGCTTCAGCTGGCTCTGGTTACCTGAGCCTCGGGCTGCCCTGGGCGGCTAGACAGCCACCATCTGAGGCTTGCCTGAACCTCAGTCTGGCCCTGGGTGGCTGGGCAGCCAATATCTGAGGCTTGCCTGTGCCTTGGACCGGCCCTGGGCAGATGGGGGCCTGAAGGGACTGGGGAACTCTGGAGGCAGGCACATGGAGCAGCTGGACCTGCATGGGGGCGGGCCCGGCTATGCCACACACCTGCTGCCCCAGCAGGACTGAGGGGTCTGGGGTGCTGCCATCTTGTGACTGTGGGCACTACCATCTTTGAGGGCATGAGTCAATTAGCATATTCCCTCCTTATTTCTGTGGGTGCACCATCTTTGTGAAGGTGTAATGGTCAGTTAGCATATTTCCTCTTTATTTGCTAGGATTATATAAACATTTTGAACTGTATATAAGGGATATATGAGGAAATTATCAGTAGATTTGGAATATCAGATATAATTGTTGCTTTAGTGGAAACCTTGATACATTTCTAAAACTTGGAGCTCTGGAAAAAATGATGATTTGTAAAATTGTGTTTTGGAAACATTGAGACAAATGGATTCTTTGTTCATTAATAGTCACGTGAAATATTTTAAGATGATACTAGGGAGGGATTTCCTATAGACAGAATACCACCTACTCTTCTTTAAAATTTATGTTTATTTGAGAGACATGTATGTGTTTATTTGGCAAGAGACACATAGGATTTACTCTGTTCAATTCAAAATGTACCTAATTGTATGACCTTCAATTCATCATTTCCTTTGCAGTTCAAAAATCATGATAGCTAGGACATATTGAGTACTTAGCGTTCATCAAGCATTGTTCTAAGTATTGTCTTATACTGACTTAATCAACTCACTAACCCAAAGAGGTAGGTACTATTATTAATCATTTTTATAGATGTGGAAACTTAGGCACAAAGAATTAAGACAACTTATACAAAAAAACAAGTAATGTAGATAATTTTCAAAGTTAAGCAATCTGATATTAGAGTTAAGCAATCTGATATGATTTTAATCATTACACTATATTGAAGAGAATAAATAAAAGATAAACCTTTGACTTAATGGAAATAGTATATTAAAATAGAATCCATAGAGATCAGTAAACTTAAACAAGAACCGAAAAAACATATTAGCAAAAGAATTAAAACCAGATGTTTTCTTTGGATTTTGGACTTTACTATTAAAATAAAGGGTCATTTACTCTTTAATTCTAGCCCTAATTTTAGAAAATGCTCCTATTTTTGTTATGGGGAATATTTATAGTTGTAAGCCTTTATTAGGGCTAGCATATTTCTTGCAATGTAGGATAAGGTTAATAGCCACCTATTACTTTGAATTAAGTTTATTCAGTATTTATGTATTCATTTTCATTTGAAAGGCATAATGATTGACCCACCCACACAGTATCAAATCAGACTATGCATTTGAAATAATGATTAGTATGTTTTATATTAGTGTTTTTGTATATATTTTTTTCAAGTTGGAAATACGCTGTGTGAAACTCCTCTGATCTCAGTCCTAGATTTGAACACCCAAACTTAGGTTTTTAAAACATGCATTCTGTTTGATGTCACCCTTTTGAGATCAAATAATTATGTAGAATTAGAGATTCACACTATCGCCTTCCTTATTAGTAGTCTAAGCACAAACTTTATTGTCAGTTTGCTGCCTTTGGCTTCCTGTGCCCTTGATGTTCCCACGAGTTTTGTTGCCAAGATTGTAGACAGATAAAGCCAGAATTACTTTCTTAAATGCATGTGAGCATCATTAGCAGCTAACAGGTGGTCATTTAATTGTTCAGTTTCCCTGTAGAACATGGGGGGAAAAATAGACACTCTCAATGAGTGAATTCAGAAAGTTAAGTGCTTAAATATACTTTTCTTTTTAAAATATGATTCTAATCTGCCAACATTATTAAGTACTAATCACATATTTTAATATATCAGTTGAGTCTAACAGACAAGAAGCCGGAAAATTCAATGTAAGGGCCAAATCACTGTGGGAAATTCAAGACACCAGCATGGGAGAGCAGCTCTCCTGGGATGGCTGTTATGGAAAGTGGAGAGTCAATCAAAGAAAATGCTAATATATTTTTCCAAGTCTTTCACTGATGGCAAAGAGGAAGTCTCAAATATAAAGCCTACATCAGATAACCTTGGAGAGTTTTCATAACTTTTCTGGGCTTCACTGCCTAGATATATAAAAATGGGTTTAATATTGTCCTTGTAGGATCATGTGAGAATTTGAAATTAGATATGTAAATACTTAGCTCACAGCAGGCACTCGATAAGTAAAAGCTCTTATTATTATCCTCTGTGTCCCCAAGCAGATGGCACCAAAATAGGGCATGAGCCAAGGGTGGTGCCTGATGGAAGATTGGAGTAGGGCATATATACTTGACATCCTCTCCCTGAGTGTAGAGAAAATAGGGGAAAGGAGCCAGGACTGGAAATGAGAACCATAGCTGCAAAAATCTAAATATGAGCAGCTGGTCTTTTCCCTGGCGACTCCCCAGGTGAAAATGGCAGCCAGGGCATTCTTGGGAGCAGCAAACCAGGAAATAGAAGGGAGCCAAGAGATACTCTTGATTCTTTTATTCCCAGAAAGGCCTATCATTTAAGAAGTTCCAGTTGATGGAAAAGATTCAGCATCTAACCATTTCACTGTTTCTTCACACATAGCTGTAGTTTGTTCATTTTCATTAATAGATATACCTGAAGATGCACAACAGATTTTTTTTTATTTCACTCATATTTGCTTTTATTTATTTTTTTAAAAGTGTTTGGATTACTTTACCCTTTAGGGTAATATAGTTCATGTTAATTTCTAAACTGTAAAGATTACTTTTGTATAAAATCAACATTTTTAGCATTATAAATAAGCATCACAAATGAATATGAGTTAAAAGAATAGCATCAAAAGTCAAGAAACTAAAAGAAAATGAGTTTTCTCTTATCTGCCTTTTTATCAGATTATCATAAAAACAATAAATGTCTTCTGGGTGAAATCCTAAAAGTATTTAGATATGGATTTCCATTTTGATAACCCCTTAGTAATGTGCGTAATCAAGGTGTATGTACCAGACTACCTGGTGAAGATAGAAATGGAAATAATTATATGAGATACTTATACAATGTAGAAATAAAAATGCTTGTGAACCTTTAATGATATCTTTGTTTGAAAATGTGCCTGAAAATAAATTATGGTCATGCCAAGTGAAAATAAGTTTGTTTGAGAAAGCAGTAAATTTTTATACTAGTCTAGATAATGATAATATTGGTCACCCATAACTCCAAGTAGACTATGTTCTCAAAATCCAATTGTAAGCTGGTTGCTCAAACCTCTACATATTTTCAGAAAGAAACCATGTACTTGCTACAAAAGCACACTTGAACCTTATGCAATCATTTAGAATGTTGTTTCTGGGAAACGGCTCATGCTGAGTTTGTTGACTGCTGACCCTAGGAGCTAAGCCCTCCCAGTAGCATTGCTTTCCATCTGGTTTTCTTTTCTTCCTTCTCTACTCCTACATCAGCTTCACCAAAGCAATTAAGCTTCTCAGATTGGCTTTGGCTAGGAGGATCCAGAACCCTAAAAATCTCCAGTGGTGGCAGTGAGGAGATGCTGAGTCTCCAAGCCAGAAGAAAAAATGGATAAGAAATAGGACTTGGAGGAAGTTTAGGCAGCATGGGTGGGAAGTGAATCCTCAGCAAGGGCAGATGTTTCTTGTAAGAAATGTGTGTAATGACAGATTAAGTCTGGCATTGTCCTACATGTTAACATTTGATGAATCTAGGTGGTGTCTATATAAATGGTCATGATGTTATTGTTTTCAGTATGTTTGGAAAAGTTTCACAAATTAAAAACTAGAGTCCACACACATGTGCGCACCACACACACACACACACACACACACACACACACACACACGGCATTACTCATGTTCATAACTCAATAAGAGAATATACATATTTTCTAATTGTGATTTCAAAACTTTTAAGAAAATATCAAATTTTCTGAATATGAGTCATATTTACCTCTTTAGATATAAAACATTGAAGTCTCATTGTTTTTCCCCAAAAGCCAATATATTTATTCTTGTGACCTTTATGGTAACTATGAAATTAAGAAAATTTATACGATGTTCATTATTATCCAAATGGAAAAGTCATATGGGTGTCCTGGATGAATATGTAATTATTAATTGTTTTAACCACATATTCTGAAGCCTGTTCTGGAGGCTCACATAAATACAGGTTTTAAAGTTTCTTATTATTAAGTATTTTATTTTAAACAGACTAATCTCTCCAGTGCATGAAAATAATAAGATGAATAAGCCATCTGTCAAGAAAATAAAGACAATATTAAACTTGCAGAAATAAATTACATCTAGTGCTGAAGAAATAGAATAACTCTTACCTGAAAAAGACAAAAAGCTCATAATTTTTATAGAAATTATGGTTATTGTGTTGTCAAAAGGACAAAAGTTTCTGATTTTGATAGGATAGTCCATCATCAGATTATTTTAATAAAATCAATATCACCACCTTGACACCAGTTTTATAAAATATTTCCCTGAGAAAATAAATAATTGCACTGAAGTGTAGAAGTAAATAAATTTGTCTTACTATAGTTATAAGACAGACAAATATCTACGGAATAGTGAGGATCAGTTCTCTTCTGTATTGTGTTCCCCAAGTTAAGGGAAGTTTTTATTTCAAAATATTCCAGTTTGTGAGGAAAAATGTCAAGTTCTAAATAAAAATCCATGTTGCTAAAGCTGAAGGATTTAAACATCATGAGAAAAAAATAAGTAAAGATTAGACACACACTTGATAATCAGGCATCAGAATTACTTTGTCAAAACAATGCTATTCAAGAAGGTCCTGGGCTTCACTGATGTGTGTGACCACAGTAATTGCTCTGAAATGTGTTCCCCAGTTCGCAGCAATCCCAGCTTTCCTGGGACCCAGAGATTGGAGCTTTTTAAAAACATTCAGTTTTCCATGAATCATTGGATAAGATTTGGTTATTAGCTGAGCAAAGAATGTTCTGATTAATCTCTTCTTTCCCATCCAAGGGGATGATCTTGCCTTCTGACCTGTGGGTGTCAGTTGCCATGTATCTTGTAGCCTCAGCCCCTCTGAGAGTCTATCTAACCCCATCAGCACTCAAACACTAGATCACCCCATCTCCTCCTGACCCTGGCGGTAACTTGGTGACCATATTTACCCTTAGATGAACTGCATTTAATCAATTTCTCATTTCATTAGGTCAAATGGCATTTTTATTTCAATAACAGGCCAAATCCAGAGGGCTCTTTCCTTTAACTCTCAAGCAATATTTCGTTAGCATTAATACACTACTGTGACTGTAAACAATAGAAAAAAAAAGCTCTTTGATCTCCTCTGAAAGTTTTCCTCTGTTTATTCTATGACTCTAGAATAGGCATATATTAACATTTCCTTGTAAAGTTAGGCATATAATATCTGTTCACTCTTGTCATATCAAGTTTAAAGTATTTTAGTTAAACATGAGGTTTGAGTCATTCTGACAGTGAATCCCTATGCAGAGAAAAACATTCCTTTGAATGCAATGATCACATCTTTATGTATACTGGATTTGTTTGGTGTATCCCTTTTGTTACTGCAGTATAGGAAAAATGCTACTGTTGTTCAAAATTCTAAGAGAAAGTAATTTGCTTTTTTATGAATTTATTTGGGTGTCCAAAATAGGTCTAATAGTATGCTTAGAAAAAAATATTTATTGCAAACATGTAATCTAAGAAATTGTTTTTGAAAAAAAAATTGTTTTTCTTCATAATAAAGCTCACCTCCATGTAAAGAAAATCAGGTATTTCTTCCAACCCAAAGTAGGAGAGATATTGAATCAATCTGTCAATTAATCTTTCTTTGATTACTTAAATAGAACATGTAGACAAATGCTTCTTTCTGCTATCCAATTTCCCTATGATAAATAACTACACTCATTTTTATATACAAATTTAATTGGTCTAAAAAATAGAGGCAAAATAACAGATGCAATCCCCTCATAGTACATGCAGGACTAAGTTGTACCACCAGAAATGGGGTCCTCCAAAACTGAAGTCAAAGGTGATGAACAAATTCTAATCAAATTACTGCATTGGAATGGCTCAAGTTCAAGTTCCTCAGTACAAAGTTCTTTATGACATGTGTTCCCTTCTCCAGTTTTTCCCATCACATCCTGATCCATGATTTATGTTCCAGGGAAACTGTGCTTATAATGCTGTCTTTGCTTTGCTAAATTAACATCCTATAAGACTCAGTCTAGGCCACAACTCCCCCAGGAAACAGCCAGACTTCTGTGGTAAGTTAGGTGATCTCCCAATTTTCCTGTAATATTCAATCTATATCTTAACAGCAATTTCTAAAGTGTGTTACAATAAGATAATTATAGCTGGCTCTTTGTCTATTCTGAATTGCCTGAGTCTGAAAAGGACTCTGTCTGTTTTGCCTGTATTAGTATATCTGCACCTAGCAGAGTGTCTTGATAATGTTTGAGAGTGCAGTTGGCCCTTGAATAACAAGGCTTTGAACTGATGAATGGGTCCACTTATATGCAAATGTTTTTCAATAAATAATGCAAATGCATTTCTCACTATTTTCTCAATAATATTTTGTCTTTAGCTTACTTATATTGAAGAATGAAGTATATAACCTATATAATACACAAAATATGTGTTGATTGGCTGTTTATGTTATCAGAAGGCTCTGGTCAACAGTAAGCTATTTATAGTTAAGCTTTTGGGGAATCAAAGTTATACATGGGTTTTTACTATGGGAGTCAACATCCCTAATCCCTGTGTTGTTCAAGGGTTAGAAATGTGCAATGTTAAATCAGTAAATGAATGAATGAGGCTATTCAAGTGACCATTATAATGTACTTTTCATTTGATGTAAAAAATGAAGATGGAATTTCTGAAACTTATTTGAAAAAAATAATAGATTATTTACTTCTCCTGACTACTTGAACTAGTTTGCTATTTTAAGGTCACTATTTATACCTCTCTCTTGATTACTTATAATGGTAAATATTAAAGCAATGGCATACTTATGCAGGTCTCATATACTATGCCTACAAGAATCATGTACAAATAGGTGGTTTATTTAAATGACTAAGATTTTGGGGAAGGAGAAATGGAAAATTCTAGTAGTCCCTTTGCTTAAAATTAATGCCTTCTAAATATCTTTTAAACTAGGGAAATATTTCTGTCATGAATTCTAACCTCCTATTTTGTTTGAGAGAATTACTCTTATTCATACTTACTCTTGAGGCCCTTCTATGACCTCCTCAAATTTTCAAAGCTCTATTAGAGGTAAGAAAAAAGGAGAACCTTTGTAATATGCAAAAAAGGAAACCAGTAGTTTTGATCAATTTTAGAAGGCTCTGAGAATAATTTTTAAGGTCAACTTATTTATAAAAATCCAGTTTAACATAATATTTTAAAAATGTATATACTTTCTTCAAAATGTTGTGTTGTATTGTGTCAGAAATATGGGCCTAAGAGTAAAAAAAAAAATAGTATAATTCTTACCCCAAGGAAATACTGGCTATAATATTTGGACCGGTTTCTTAAGTTTTCAGAAACTGACTTGAAGATAAGTATAATAGTACTATTATGTAAATATAAAAATAATATAAATATATATTCATCTCTAAGAAGATAATACAGATATTAGTTCTAAGAATAACATATATCCTGGATCTAACATATATTTAAGAACTTTGTATATTTATATTGTAATATAAATATTATATATAATGATTTCCAAATGGGTGTAGTGTGAGCAAAATAGCCCTGGCTTTTATTTATCTACTACTGTTAAAAATCCATCAGTTTCTCTCTTTAAAAATATAGCAAGAATGCACTTAGCTAATTACTTAAACAATTGGCAAAATCAGATAAAAAAAATGTATAATTTACCAAAAATGTTAAAGAATGTCTTTATTATTCTATTGATTTAGGGGATTATATACACTTTTACCTTTAGTTTCTTTAAGATAGTTGAGTGGTAGGGAGAATAAGTGCTCAGTTTTGCCATTCCTGAGTGTGAGCCATTTTATTACAATCTCTAGAGATGAAACTTCACCGTGTCTGGTGCTTTTTCCCTTTTTGTGTAAAATAGTAAAATAATACAATGGTAGAATTTTTACATAGTTACATAATTCACTTAAAAGTCAGGAGAGGTTTTATTTAATTTTATATATGTGTGTATGTATACATGTAGGTATACATATATATTCTGATATATTAGAAACTATTAAAATAGTTTAACACATCTGTTGATAAGATATGGCTTTTTAAACTAAATTAAAAATATCAACATCACATAAATATAGGGCCAGTTATAAGGAGTGAACCGAAAGATCCTGAAAATCTGGTCTCACCAAAGCACACTCTGTTGACAGACTGGCATGCCTGGATGCCCACCATGTCCTCTCTGTCTGAATGAAGGGATTTTGATATCTGGGAGAAGTGAACCTGGCTGACCAAGGCATTAATCATTGCTGAATCCAGATCTCTCTATTTCATGAGACTATAAATGCCTGAACAGCATAAACTGTGACCTTTGGATAATTACTCCTCCTCACCCCCATTACCTAGAACAGAATCTGAAGCATAGTGGTGTTCAATTGTAATGTCTGAGTGAGTGAGTAAATAAGTGACTAAATGAAAGAGATGAAGAGAGGAATTATGAAATTTACATGTGAGGAATGAAGGAAAAGTTGAAAAGTGAGACCTCCTGATGGATGTTTTTGGTTGGGTTCCTCCCCAGGCAGTCCCTGTGATAGGATTTGAGTGCAGGTAATAATGTTGAAAAGTGATCCCTTTAAATACTGTACAGGTGGGACTTGGGGAGAGAGAGCCATGGAAGGCAGCCTACACAGGGAGATAAAATACAGCTGGAGTTTAATGCTGATGGGAAACAGGGAGATTTTCATATTGAAAAGAAAGGAATGACAGAGAAAAATGGATACGTATTAGCATAAAATGTTTAGAGAACAGCAATCGATTGGTGAAACTAGACTGTACAAATATTAGAGAAACAACTAGAGTTCACCTTGAAAATGAACAGTGAACATTAACTAAAGGTCTTTCATGGAATGCTAAGAAATTTTGACTCTATATTCTAAGTAATTAGAGCCTAGTTATAAATACTTATATGTAAGCAGGAGACACTAACAGATCCGATATCCAGAATAGTTTGGGGTAAATGTGGAGAATGTCAGAGACTGAAGAAGAATGAAGAATTGGAGGTAGGGAGATAAATTAGGAAACTATCACAGTGGACCAAGTAACACAATGCAGGCTGAAAGCAGGCAGTAGAAATAGAGAAGGGGATTTCTGATAGGATATTGATAGGTTTTCTTTCTTTTCTATTTATTTTTATTAATGGATTACATGTGTACATATCTTCCCATTGTCCTCTCTACTCCCATACATGCCCTTACCCCCCACTGTCTTGCATCCATTGGTTATGCTGATATGGATGCAAACAAGTCCTTCAGTTGATCTCTTATCTCTACCTAATCTTCCACTGTAATTTGACAGTCTGTTTGATACTTTACTGCCTCTGTATCTATCTTTTTTTTTGTTTAGCAGTTTATAATGTTCTTTATTATCCATAAATGAGTGAGATGATGTGGTATTTTTCTTTCATTGACTGGCTTATTTCACTTAGCATAATGCTCTCCAGTTCCATCCAGGTTGCTGCAAATGGTAAGAATTCCTTCTTTTTTATGGCAGCATAGTATTCCATTGTGTAGATGTACCATGGTTTTTTTCAGATCCAGTCATCTGCTGATGGACACCTAGGCTTCCAAGTCTTAGCTATTATAAATTGTGCTGCTTTGAACATAGGGATGCCTATACCCTTTCTGATTGGTGTTTTTAGTTTCTTAGGAACTATTCCTAGGAGTGGGATTACTAGCTCAAACAGGAGTTCCATTTTTAGTTTTTTGAGGAAATGCCATATTGTTCTCCACGGTGACTGCACCATGCTTCATTCCCACCAGCAGGGCATGAAGGTTCCTTTTTCTTGGCATCCTTGACAACACTTGTCATTTGCAGATTTCTTGATGATAGCCATTCTGACAGGTGTGAGATGGTATCACATTGTCATTTTGGTTTGCATCTTTTGGATAATTAGTGACTTGGAGCATGTTTTCATGTGTCTCCTGGCCTTCCTTCTGTCTTCTTTCAAAAAAATTCTATTTAGGTCCATTGACCATTTTTTTTATTGAATCATTTATCTTTCTTTTATTAAGTTGTATAAGTTGCTTGTATGTTGGAGATTAAATTTTTATCAGTGATAACATTTGCAAATATGTTCTCCCATAGAGTGGGTTTTCTTGTTGTTTTGTTGATAGTTTCTTTTGCTGTGCAAAAGCTTTCTATTTTGATGTAGTCCCATTTGTTTATTTTCTCTTTAGCTTCCATTGCCCTAGGAGCAGTATCACTGAAGAAGTTCCTTATGTCTGAGATTTCTCTGCCTGTGGATTACTCTAGTATTTTTATGGTTTCCCATCTTATGTTTAAATCCTATATCCATTTTGAGGTTATTTTGTGTATGGTATAAGTTGGTGGTCTAGTTTCATTTTTTGTATGATTTGTCTAATTTTCCCAACACTATTTATTGAAGATACTCCATTGTATGTTCATGCCTCCTTTGTCAAATATTAATTGAGCATATGGTTTGGGTCGATATCTGGATTCTCTATTCTATTCAATTGGTCTATATGTCTGTTCTTGTGCCAATACCAGGCAGTTTGAGAACAGTAGCTTTGTAATAGAGCTTGAAATCTGGTATTGAGATCCCACCTACTTTATTCTTCTTTCTCAGGATTGCTGTGGCTATTCGGGGTCATTTTTTATTCCAGATGAATTTATGGAGAGTTCTTTCTAGGTCTGTGAAATATGCCATTGGTATTTTTAATGGGGAGTGCATTCAATCTATAGATTGCTTTGGGTAGTATGGATATTTCAATGATGTTGATTCTCCCAATCCATGAACATGGTATATTCTTCCATTTGTTTCTGTCTTCCTCTATCTCTTTTTTCAATATCCTGTAGTTTTCCGCATATAGGTCTTTTACCTCCTTAGTTAAGTTTATTCCTAGGTATCTTAATTTTATTTGGTGCGATGGCAAATGGGATTGCTTTTTTAAATTCTCTTCCTTTTAGTTCACTATTGGTGTATAGAAATGCCATAGATGTCTTAGCATTATTTTTGTATCCTGCTACATTTCCGAATTCATTTATTAAGTCCATTAGTTTTTTGATGGAGTCTTTCAAGTTTTTTATGTATATTATCATGGCATCTGCAAATAAAAACATCTTTACTTCTTCTTTTCCAATTTGGATGCCTTTTATTTATTCTTCTTGTCTAATTGCAATGACTAAAATTTCCAGTACTATGTTGAATAGGAGTGGTAAGAATGGGCATCCCTGTCTTGTTCCTGTTCTTAGGGGAAATGGTTTTGAATTTTGCCCATTGAGTATAATGTTAGCTGTGAGTTTATCATATATAACTTTTATTACGTTGAAGTATGATCCTTCTATTCCCACCTTGCTGAGAGTTTTTATCAAGAAAGTGTGTTGGATTTTGTCAAATAACTTTTCTGCATCAATTGATATGACTGTGATTTTTATCTTTCAATTTGTTTATGTGATATATCACATTGATTGATTTGTGGATATTGTACCATCCTTGCATTCATGTGATAAATCCTACTTGGTCATGGTGTACGATCTCTCTGATGTACTGCTGGATCCAATTTGCTAGAATTTTGTTGAGGATTTTGGCATCAATGATCATGACAGATATTGGCATGTAATTCTCTTTCATTGTGTTGTCTTTATCTGCTTTTCATATTAGGGTGATGCTGGCTACTTAGAAGAAGCTTGGAAATGTTCCTTCCTCTAGAATTTGTTGTAATAGGCAGAGGAGGATATGTTTTAATCCTTCCTTGAATGTTTGGTAAAATTCCCCTGTGAAGCAATCTCGCCTCGAGCTTTTGTTTGCTGGAACCTTTTTTAACTGCTTCCATTTCTTCCATAGTTATTGGCCTATTGAGATGTTTAGATTCTTCTTGATTGAATTTTGGAAGGTTATATTTTTTTAGGAATATGTCAATTTCCTGCAGGTGGTCCAGTTTGTTGGAATAGAGTTGTTCATAGTATTTTTTTACAATCCTTTGTATTTCGGTGGGGTCTGTTGTTATTTCACCTTTTTCATTTCTGATTTTGTTTATTTGGGACTTCTCTCTTTGCTTCTTGGTGAGCCTGGCTAGAGGTTCATCAATCTTGTTTATCCTTTCAAAGAACCGGCTCTTGGTTTTCTTGACCTTTTGTATTGTTTCTTTGATCTCTATGTCCTTTTTCTCCACTCTGATCTTTATTTCCTTCCTTCTGCTTACACTGAGCTTTTCTTATTGCTCTCTTACTAACTCTTTGAGTTGTAGATTTAGGTAATTTATTAACATTGTTTCTTGTTTGTTTTGCAATAGACTTGTAGAGCTATGAACTTCCCTCTCAAGACTGCTTTCGCTGTGTCCCATAGATTTTGGATTATTGTGTTTTCATAGTCATTTGTTGCCATGAGTTTTTTATTTCTTCCTTGATCTCTCTGGTAACCCAGTCATTGTTTAATAGCATGCTGTTTAATCTCATGTGTTGCATTTCTTTGGGTAATTTCTTTATCCAAATTTCTATTGTAGTTGATTTCCAGTTTTATGCCACTGTGTCTGAGAAGATGTTTGATATGATTTCTATGTTCTTGAATTTGAAGAGACTTTGCTTGTTACCCAACATATGGTCTATCCTTGAAAATGACCCATGTGCATTTGAGAAGAATGTATATTCTGTGGCTTTGGGGTGAAATGTTCTGAGGATGTCAATTAATTCCATCTGGTCTAGTGAGTCATTTAGAAATGATGTTTCTTTGCTGATTTTTTGTCTAATGGTGATAGTGGGGTATTAAAAACTCATGCTATGATTGTATTGCTGTCAATCTCTCCCTTGATATCCTCCAGGAGTTTTTGTTGTTGTTGTTTTGTTTTGTTTTGTTTTGTTTTTATGAATTTGGGTGCTCCTGTATTGGGTGCATATATGTTTATTAGAGTTATATTTTTCTTGTTGGATTGTTTTCTTTAGTATTATAAAGTAGCCTTCCTTATCTCTTGTTATGTCCTTCACTTTGAGATCTAATCAGTCAGATATAAGTATTGCTACCCCAGCTATTTTTTTTCATTTCCATTTGCCTGTAAAACTTCTTTCCATCCCTTCACCCTCAGTGTCTGTGCATCTTTTATTCTGAGTTGGATTTCTTGTAGACAGCAGATATACGGGTCATGTTTTCTTATCCAATCCATTATGCCATGTCTTTTGATTGGGGCATTTAATCCATTTACATTTAAATTTATTATTGATAGGTACTTATTTGTCACCATTTTCATTCTTTACCCTTGTGTTCCTTCTTAATTTCCTATTTCTTTTTTATATAGCAAACCCTTGAGCATTTCTTCCATTGCTGGTTTGGTGGTAATGAATTCCCTTAGTCCTTTTTTTGTCTGTGAAGCTCCTGATTTTATCTTCAATTTTGTTTGATAGCCTTGCTAGGTACAGTATTCTTGGATTCAGACCCTTCCTTTCATGACTTTGTATATTTTATTTCATTCCCTTCAGTTTGATGAGTTTCTGTTGAGAAATCAGTTGCTAGTCTGATGGGAGTTCCTTTGTAGGTAATTTTCGGTCTCTCTCTGGCTGCTTTTAAGATTCTTACTTTGTAATTGGTGTTTGCCAATTTAATCATAATGTGCCCTGGTGTCGGTCTTTTGGGATTTATTTTGCTTGGGACTCTGTGAGCTTCTTGGATTTGTAGGGTCTCTTTTCTTCCCTGTAAAAGGGAAGTTTTCTGTCATTATTTCTTCAAAAAGGTTTTCTATTCCTTCTCAGTTTCTTGTCCTTCTGGAATCCCAATTATGCGGATGTTGTTTTGTTTCATGTTGTCCCAAAATTTTCTTAGGCTTTTCTCCTGCTTTTTAATTTTTTAATTTTTTTTATTATTTTTTGTAGAAGCTTCTGTACTTTGGAATATTTTCCTACTTTGTTTTCTAGCTCACTGATGCAGTCCTCCACTTCTAGTTTACTCTTGATGCTTTCTATTGAGGTCTTTACAGCAGCAATGTAATTTTTCATTTCTTCTTGGTTCTTTTCATTTCCTGTTGGTTCTTACTCATATTGTCAAATTTGTCTTCCATTTTTTTTAGCCACTTTAAGACCATTTCTCTGAATTCTTTCTCTAGCAAAGTTGCTTGCCTCCATTTCATTTACTTCCTTTTCTAGTGATGCCTGCTTTTCTTTCATATGCATGCTTTTTCTTGGTCTCCCCAGGGTCTATCTTCTCTGGGTGTCTGGTTATGTGGTTCTCTCTCTCCTGAGTTGATTTAAAGGCACAAAATACAACACAGCCAGGTACAATGCTCATGACACTGAACAGAAATGTATTCATGATATTAATAACCACAAATAAATGTGTTTCTGGATTGGCTTCTGAGACTATAGGTCCTCTCTAGCCTATGCTTAGATTCTTTTTTCCCTGTGGCACTCAATACCAGTTTGTGGGAGTGGGCTGCTCCAGATCTGGTTCTCCAACAGTCATTCTCTGCTCCAATACCCAGGTTCCAGAAAAACAACTTTCCCCTACAGTCTCTTAGGGTGTTCCCAACTGGGTGATCCTATATATTGGGCTCAGCAATCAGAAGCAAGGATCTGAAGAGGAAAGAGTACAATTTGTGAACTCTGCTGCTGCACACAAGTCTGCACAGTCCCCCCTTCCTCTTCATGTCCAAGCAGCTGGCACATTTTTAAAACTCCCAGGCTGTCCCTCTGTGTCAGATCAAAATAGGTTGCTTTCTAGAGATCTCTTCTGTTAGCAGCTCTGAGGACCTCCTTTCACATTCATGGATCACACCAGCCCCAACAGCCACAGATCTCTCCAGATGCATACCTCCCCCGGTCCTCCAGCTCCCATTGTGTGCATACTTCTCTGTCCTGCGGGACCAGAGACTTCACCTCATCCCAGGTGAAATCGGACCTTTCCGTGGTGGAGTGTAGAGCTCCTCTGAATCCATATGTTTGCACCAATTGCAGACCCATGTTCTGGGATTTGCAGCTGCTCAGTGGGTGCCACAGTTGTAGGTTCTCAGGCTTCCAATAACATCCACCCTCCCCCTCAAGATGGTGCGGTCTCCACATCCAAGCTGGTGGCTCCAGGAGGGAACTCAGCAGCAGTGGGGGCTGGAGGACCAGGGGAAGTATGCACCTGGAGAGATCTGTGGCTGTTGAGAGAGCCTTGTCCAGCAGTCCCCCACCTTCTCCTGGAGTATAGCTGTACCTCAACTCACCACAAACACTCTCCGTGCAACTCTCAGCTGTTCCCTCTGTCTGCTCCGGGACAAGGCTTGGGACACATCCATTTATTCTGCCACCATTTTCCCTTTTTCCTCATAGGTTTTCTTAACATGTATTAGAAGAATTTGTGACAGTTCCAAAATACCCATTTCTTCTGTGGTTTGGGGGAAAATATCATGATGCCTAGGCCAGTGGTTGGCAAACTGCGGCTCACGAGCCATGATTTGCTTTCTGTTGACTGATGAGTTTGCCAACCACTGGCCTAGGCTTTTGGCAGAATTTGCATACTGCATCTCATTATTTCAGAATCTTACTAGATTTATGCTACTCAAAGTGTGGACAAACAGCAACAATATTTACCTGGGGTCTTATTAGGAAATACATTATCTCATGCCCTACCCAAAATCTACTGAACAGAATCTTCATTTTAAAAAATATTTTTTGTTGATTTTTAAAGAGAGAGGAAGAATGAGGGATCAAGACAGAGAGAAACATCTATCAGCTCTCTCCTGCATGTTCATTACTGGGGATTAACCCTGCAACCCAGGCATATGCCCTAATTAGGAATCGAACCAATGACCTTTTGGTTCATATGTCAATGCACAACCATTGAGCCACATCCTCTGGGCCAGAATCTTCAATTTAACACATAATTAATATGTACATTAAAGTTTGAGATGCATACCACCATATGACAAAAATAATTTCTCTAAGTAGGTTTTGGGAAGTTCAAACCAGAGTGGTCTTTGAGACTTTGACAAGACCTACTTAGGTAAAAATGTAGTATGCCTTTGTATAAAATAACCCTATAGATGGTTAATATTCTATTGGACATACCATGACAATGTTTTGATTGTGAATATTTTTAGGTATGCTTTTTATTGATTTTAGAGAGAGGGTATGAGAAGAAGAGAAACATTAATGTGAAAGAGAAACAATAAATTGGTTGCCTCCCATACTCACCGTGAGTGGGGACCAAACCTAACACCTTGACCTTTTGGTGCATAGGACAATGCTCAGCCAACTAAGCAACACTGGCCAGGACTTGATGGTGAAAAGTTTTTAATCTCCAACCCATGATCACAGACTGAGACAGAATAAAAATTTATAGTTCTTTTGTAACTTTTACCTGCACCACACCTACTAAATCATGACTTCTGAACTATCCATGTCAGAAAACAAACAACAAAAAAAAACACATCTAACCACACAATAATATTAATAGTGAAAATTAAACCAAGAATAAACTGTCTTCATCAAAACCAAGAAACCAAAGCTCCAAACAATTTCTCAGAAGAAATCCATGAATTCCCTGGATGTTCTAATGTGCAAAGTCCATCAGAAATGCTATTTACTTTTTATATTCCATTTGTCTCTTCTGGGAATATACAATCTCATATACTTCTCCATGTTACTTATACAAACGCAAAAATAATAGTCTTTTACTATTTATTGTTCTTGGGTACTTGAACTCATTTCCCATTGGCATTTCAGAAGAATATATATATATTCTTGAATAAGCCACAGCCCAGTTGTATTACTTATACAGTTGTTTATCCAAGGAATCAAGGCCCATCAGTCTGCATGTTAGTCAAGTTCTTTGAAAAATTGTGAAGAAAACAAAAGTAGGCTCATAATTTAATTATCAAAAAATAAACAATAGATTTAAACTACATTGTGATTAATCTTTCCAGTAGTAAGAGATTTCACTTGCTGTGAAGAGCTGACAATGGGTATTTCTGAAAATTTCTGAAATAAAGCACAATTTCTCGGTGTTACCTATATTATAGAAAATGGAAATTAAAAGCGGCAAATGATAATTATTTTCTAAGCAAGAATCTTTCTCAAAAATTTGCCTGAAAATGTCCAGTCATAAAATTTTTTTGGATAATAATGAGACAGATTAAAAGAATTTCCCTTAAATTTAGTAGCCTGATGTTAATAGCAGCATAATTTACCATATCTAAGATTTGAAAATAGCCTACATACCCATTACTTGGGATTAACCCTGCATTAAAAACTGTGGTACATCTATATAATGGAATACTACACTGCAATAAAAAAGAAGGAATTCTTACCATTTGCAACAGCATGGATGGAACTGGAGAACATTATGCTAAGTGAAATAAGCCAGTCAGAGAAAGATAAATATCATATGATCTCATTCATTTGTGGAATATAATGAACAATATAAACTGAGGGACTAAAACAGATCCAGAGACAGAGAAGCATCTATCAGATGCTTAAACTTCAGTGGGAAGGTAGGGGATGGTGGGGATAAAGAGATCAACCAAAGGACTTGTATGCATGCATATAAGCCTAATCAATGGACACAGACACCAAGGGGATGAGGGCATGAGCTGGGGTGAGGGCCATGGAGGGATAAGGACACATAAGTAATATATATCTTAATGAATAAAGAAAAAAAAATTAGTAGAGCCTGAATTTACTTCATTTGTTTAGGTTTATTATTCCAGGACAGCTTACATAAGAATATTTAATCATTTTTTTGTCTTAGTCAATATCTGAGTTTGTTATTGAGGTTTCAACCTTATTTTTAAATTATGCATAACTGATTTCACAGAAAGATTTGGCTGACAACCCATAGAAGTTTTGCTTACTTCATTTTTATTGAACAAAATCTAGAATTTTAGTCAAGAAGCATTAAATATTAATCATATGTGAATGGGATCATTAAAATTGTCCTTACCTTTCAGAAAACAGATCATTATGGAATCATAAGAAGTGAGTTCACTTGATAATTTCTACAATTACACAAAAGCAATTACTTTCATAAGTCTTACAAGAAGTTTTTAACTGTTATTTAAAGAGCATATTGGAATATTTGAATGTATTATGTTGTGTTATTATAGATGTGACTAGCGAATTGAAAAAACAATGTTTTCTGACATAAGACTCAGAAATTTTTATTTCCAGCATGAATAGTTTATTTGTTTAAATACTAATTACAACTAATTATATTCTTCACATGGCAAGTAGAGACCTATTGCTGAAATATAAATTCCAATATTGTTTCTTAGTTTTTACACTCTTATCTGTATAAAAAATTAGAGGAGAAATTCATATTTTATTCTGCAGTTAAGAACAACTGGTGTCAATTTAAGGTGAGTCTGTTAAGGAAAAAAAAAAACTAAAACAAACCCCTCATCTAAATTATTATTGCCTTCCTCCTTCCATTTCTTGTAACCACTTCTCATCTCTGACTTTGAAACCCAACAGTTTAAACTTGGTTCGTATTGCAGTGGGCTAATCCCTTTCATAAATCATGCTCAAGAGCTGAAATAATTTGCACATCATTTAAAGAGTATTTGCTTTGAAATATTCACCTCAAACCCTTTTGTATATCCCTTCTCTCTGAAGATTTGTAGTATTTGTTTTGTTCTCTGAGGTATAAAAGACCTGGATAAACTTTATTCCTGTTGTTTCAAGATTAGTTAACGAAAATGCATATTAATTCATCAGGGACTGGATCAAACCTCAGTCAAGATGATCATACATATGCCTCTCGGGAATAGCAAAGTACAAAATGTCAGTCTCCAAATCTCCTTGGACTTGCTCAAAAGAGCATTGAGGGATTTAAATTTCCAGAATGTGTCTACAAATGTAGTTTCTTTGTTGTGGAGAACAGGAGTATACTGATTGTTTTTCCCCAGAAAATTGATTCTAATTTGTATTTGAAGGAAAATTAAGCTATCTACAAAGTGGCTCTTCAAAAATACAGAGAAAAACAGCCACAGGAAAGGCACATTCAATGCTAAAAACTAAGAACACTACATTTTTAAATTATTTAATTTCACACCTCAGATCCTCAAACAAAGTTTAGCAGTAGGACATCTTTTTTTCCCTTAAAAACAAGTAGACCTCATAAAATCAGAAGTTAACGTATTTAGGTAAAGTTTAATGTTACTTTTACATGTATTAACTCAAATGTTATAGTTTTCTGGTAAACTCGGGTGAAAATGCCTATGTATCAAAAACAAAAACAAAAAAATCACTATCTGTTTTCTATGTTAAGAGGTGCCCTGTTCTCTTCTCAAATTGAAAATGACCATAAACTTTGGCACTTAAATACTTATCTGGAAATGACTAAGTGGATTCGGAGATAATAAATCACTCATAGATCCAGCCACCCACAGTCTTGTTCCACTTCTCTTCTTTACAAGTGAAGTAATAGACATTTCCACAGTCCTCAGGGTGCCAAACTTTGCACCATTAGGAAAATCTGCAAGTAGCTTGATTTATCTTCCTCACTCAGTTAGCTAAGACCCAACTAAGTAAAAACCAGCAGGAATGAACTTGACTTGTTAAACTTTTTTAATAGGAAGATACAACAATTACAACTTTCCTCCTTTGCCACTTCAATTTGCTTTGGATGGGAAGCCCCTTGTGAAAAATATTCAGATGAGATCTCAAATTATAGGTGCATGGCTGGATGATGCTGACTCTGAGTTTTCATTATACACCGAGGATTGTCTGCTGTTTGCAATTAATCCAGACGCAATCCTCTTGGTATTTTGGGAAGAATGTGGAAGAAATAGCTATTTTATAAGTTGTAAACTCCTAAATTACCCTAAATTAAAGACACTATTAATCGGACATATAGATATAGATAGGATCTGCTTATTGTTTAGGCTCATCTTCCCCTGATGGAGAAATCAATTAAATATTTAGGATGTGGATAACCTTCCAGGTTGGATAATGGATTTCATTTAAATTATGGTCCTCCGATCTGAAACATTAAAAGAGATCTTAACGGATGGAAACACATTACTATCTCTTGGATTGAGCGCATTAACACTTTAAAAATGAATGTGCTTTCCAGGATTTCCTATTTGTTCCACCAGCTGCCTGTCGATGTACCAGATAAACAGTTTAAGGATAAGTATATAAAAGATGCATGTGTAACATTCTGTGTGCTGAGATGCACCCTTGCAGGGAAAGTCTCCCAATGTGGCCCCTTTGGGGGATTTTTATCAATAGCCAAGCAATCTAAAATAAGAGGGCTCATTTAATCATGGGAAAGTGGAGGGAAAACCTAGTAAAGAGAAACAATTAGACCTATCACAGGGATTCTGTGTTTCTAATCCTGTATCATTTCTTCATAAAATTTATCTTAATGAGTAACTAATAATTATCACAAGAAAATATTGCAACAATATGGTAGATTTAGAAATAAGCTTTCCCATTTTAAAAATATTTGGTAGGAAGATAATCATTTAATTTTCACTCAAGGACTATCACTATGCCAACTTTATGAACAGAATTATAAGAACAAAGCTCTCATGCCCCCCCTACCTCCGCACCTGCCCCAACTCTATGCTACAGAAGTATGAGATAGAATAGCAAATATATTGGACTACTTACCGGGCTGTAGGCTTTGTTCTACACAGTGTACATGTTCTCTCTCATTAAATTCTCTCAGTGCTATAAGGTGGCAGTGGTACTGTACCATTATTCGCACTTTAACTATTGGGAAATTGAGGCTCTGAAAGGTTAATTCATGTGCTCAATATTACACAACTAAGAAATGGCAAAGTTAGAATTCAAAAGTAATCATTTGTACTCCACAGTTGGGACCTAACCATTATTCTGTGAATAAGGCCAAAGGTTTCTGCTACTTACTAGCTCTATAAACTCTGAGCCAGTTACTTAATCTCACTTAGCTTCTGTTTTATAATCTTGAGAATGTCAATAATAATATTACCTACCTCACCGAGTTGTTTGAAAGCATAAATCAGATTACATATATGGTGATTATAGCAGCATTTGGCACAATGTAAGTACTCAATAAATGTTAATAATAATATTAGTACACATATCTTATTTTCTTCCCATAGTATTTTGAAGAGTCTTCTGAATTTGGTTAAGAAAAAGTTACCATGGAGATAAATTATTGAAATCTCTGGAGATTAACAAATTTTCAAATTTTCTTTTTGAGTTTATTGAGGGAAATAGTAGATTGAATGACTTTCAGAAGATTGAATGACTTACGAACTTCCTGAATTGAGTTAGACATCATCCTCATTAGTTTCCATTTAGAAAAGTCTTGATTCACAGTTGACATAAATATATTAGCTTACTTAGAGAAAACAAATTTATCCATTCATAAAAGAGATGCTGAAGATAGAGGTCAATTTCTTTGTTTCTAGAGGCAGACTTCTTATGCCAAATCTGATAGAACACATGCTTCAGTGCATTTGCCTTGCTTCAGAAGATAGCAGAAAATTCATTCAGCTGACTGGTATAATTATATAAATTGGATGGTCATATTAAGGAAGTTAAGCACTGGCAATTGAATATGAAATTACAAAGTTCAATGAAGTTTCAGGAATTTAACAGAAAAAAAATTACTGACCAGCATTTTGAGGGGGAAATAAACAGAAAAGGAACAAACTGATCCTTTCAAAGTTGGGTGGAAAAATGTTCCAGAAGCCTTCTTTTCTAATCACTGTCATTGAGAGGGCCTGAGGCCTCTTATTTGTTTGTAATTGATACCTAGACTTCAGGCTCAAATACAAAAGACAACTGTTATCTAAAGGGCTTGTCAAGAAAGTTAGGAATTATAGTTCTTTTTTTTGACCCAGGCTTTTCCTACTAGGCTAGCTCATTATAAACTAGGGGTGAATTGTATGCAAATACTTTTACTCTTCCAATATAATAGAAATCGGATATACTGCCCTCTTTCCCCATCCAATTTCAGTTACCCATGATCAACTGTGATTCAAAAATATTAAATGGATAAGTTCAGAAACAAACAATTTACAGGTTTTAAATTGTGTGCTGTTTTGAGTAGTGTGATGTCATCTTGTTTTATCTGCCTTTGACCCTCCCAGGACATGAACCATCCCTCTTCCAAAAGACCATTCTGTAAGCATTGCTCATGCGTTAGTCACTTAGTAGCTGTCTTGCTTATCAGAATGACTGTCTTGGTGTTTGTGCTTGTGTTCAAGTAATCCTTACTTTACTTAATAATGACCCCAAAGCCATTCACATAACTTTCATTACAGTATATTATTTTAATTGTTCTATTTTGTCAGTTATTGTTATTAATCTCTTGTGCTTAATTAATAAATTAGACTTTATCATAGGTATGTATGTTTAGGAAAAAACATGGTATATATAATGTTTGATACTGTCTGTTGTGTTAAGCATTCATTGGGGGTCTTTTGAATGTATCCCTCATGGATAAGGGGGACCACTGTATTTAAAACCATCAGAAATGTGTTTCATTTGGCTGGGAAAACAGCATGATCAGCAACCACTCTATATTAGTTTGTTTGATTATTTGGAGGTCCTAACAGTGGAGTTAGGCTCCTCATCTACTCTTAAGCTGTTTTTCTTCCACCGAACACATAGAAAAAAAAACTTAATGGGAACTACAATAAAGGAATGGTACTCAGGCCCAATCAGAGAGACTAGCCAATGAACTCTGAAAACCAATGAAGAACCAGGTTACATAGAGCAATACTCCTTCCTTTCTTACCTTCATAATATAGATGAATTAAAAAATCCCTTTGTATTATAATATGTTGATAATATAAATAGATTACTCAAATTAAAATTATCTATATCAGAGGACTGAGGGGAGACAAAATAATCTCTGAAAACCTAGAATCTATATTTGGTGTCTAAGCAAAGATAATGTAAACTCTAAGAAACCAGAATAGTAGGAGCAAGCACTCAGTTCATACATCCCTGCCACAGATATTTATGAGAAATTGTTTTCTTCATGTGCTGGTTGAAGCATTAAAATTGAATATGTTCCAAATATTTTCAATTCTACATTGACAAAGAGTGTTTATTTTCATATTATCATAGATATTTACTATTTACTCTTACAATAATTTAATTTAATGAAATACTGTTAAGATATACCTACTTGATTTTATCAACAAAATAAATATAATGACAACTGGTTATATATGCTTTTGGCAAAGTACCTTGCTCAGATTTATATTTATATTTAACATTGAATTTATTAGAAATTTTGAATTCACATTAAGAATAAATTTCCATCTATGGTCCACGTAATACCATGGACCATGGTTTACTATGAGCTTACAAGGGAAATTTAATAAGTCAAAATGCTGCAAACTTGAGTCCTGATGCCTTTTTTCCCCAGTATTCTAGAGGCTGGAATTATAGCCTAACTTGACCTAGAAATAAGACTCTCACTATTCAGTAACAGAAACAGTTAAATGACCTAGAGCCCAGCTGTTTGGAAGCAAGCACTACTTTTGGGCAACTCACCTGGTTGTCTAGCTACAATTTAGTGATGAAAAGCATTGATGCTAGAGTCAGATGGCCTGAGCAACTGAAATTCTTTGCAACTCTTTCTCACAGATCTGCATTAAGCACTAAGTCACTGCCCCACAAAATGCTTCGAACTCTGCCTGGAATAGAGTAAGTGCTCTAGAAATGCTAGTTATTCATATTAAAGACTTCCATTCGACCAATAAACCTAACAGTCTATATTGCCTGCATAAATTTAAAAACAAAATGGTAAAAAAATATAAACCACAGAGTGGCAAATTAATTGGAGAATGTAGAAAATTTAGAATAATTATAAATGAAATAGTAATTTAAAAGTTTCCATTGTCTTTAAATTAAATATATTAGGTAATGGTATGAAGTAAAAGCATATAACGTGATATGGTTAAATTACTTCCAAAAAGTTATATTATTTTCTTCCCACAGGGGAAAGAATTTTGATCAATATTTCCATTTTAATAAAAAAATATATAAGCCTCAGATGTGCCATGTGCTATACTAAGTACATGGTGTGTATTTTCTCATTTATCATCTTAATATACCCCATATTATAAGAATGCTTTTATATTCATTTACAGTGTAGGAAACATAAGTATTTTAGTTTTGTATCCCAGACTTAAGCAGTCTAACTCAGAGCACATGTTTCATCTTTTAAGCTTTGACCAACTTTGTTTTTATTTTTTCTTGCCTTTAAGTTTTACTTGTTAATATGTATAAATAATTATATTGTGAAATGATTTTTGTGCATGTGTTTTGAAAGTTGAAGAGATCTTTATCCAGATATAAGCATGTGTGTGTATTTGTGCGTGTGCATGCGTGCGTGTGTGTGTGTGTGTGTGTATCATATAAAAATAAATTGTAAGGGCCATATTGACAGATGGAAAAAGCACAAATGTCAAGAAGAGTTGACTTAGAAAATAATATATAAATAACAAAAATTAAACTGTAGCATTTATTGATTTAACAGATGGTTAGTTAAAAAGTAAAAACAAAATCTTAGAATGTAATTTGATTTTTAAATTAGTGAGATTATTTTATGAATTTGTTCAGAAGTTTGTTGTTTTCTAATTATATTTTTAAAAACTCTAACCTTTACATTTCCAAATAAATAGCTTCTAAGTTCCAGTTTAGAAATCTGCATATGTACACATATTTAGTATCATAATACAAAATATAATTACAGATAAATATCTACATGTTTATAGTGGACGTAAAAACATATTTTACATATTTTTATTATTGGCTAATAATACATTTTAAGCTTTAAGTAATATGTAGATACTACACATTACTTTTAAATATCCCACATTATATATATTATCAATAATATATTAAAGTCACAAAGAATTTATAAATGCAGCAATTATAAAGGAGTGTGATCTGGTAAAAAATAAAATACAATAAAAATTGGTATTGATAACAAGATATTAGAGAAAATGACCCAAGTCACTTGTTAAATAAAATTACATACCCTTCAATTGCTTTTGTTTTAAGGAGTAGTCCAATAAATAAACTTAATAGTATGCAACCAAAAAAGTATTCAGAGGCAAATTATTTTAGTATTAAAAAGAAAGTAAAGCAATTCTTATCTCAAGAGATATTATTATAAGTAAATACAACTAAAGAAATCTAAAAGTAGAAATGATAAAGGTAAGAAAAACCAATTAATTAGAAAATAAAAATTATTTAAACTAAAAGGTAGTTCTTTGGAAATTAAACAATTTTATTAAGAATTATTAATAAAATTACTGAAAATATAATTCAAAAGATCATAAACCATAATTAAATTTTAAAATATAAAGCAGATAAAAAAGTTAAATCTCAAGATAATAATAGTACATACAATTTTATTCTGGCACGTGGGAAACCAATGTAATAGGTTTTTTTTTTTTAATATATTCAAAGTAACTCAAGAAATTCAAATTTCAAATATAGTCTTTCTAAAATCTGCCTCAGAAAATAATAATTAATAAACAAAAACAAACAACTAAGTTTGTCTCAAAAATATTCCAGGTCTAAAGATTTACTACTGTTCTAAGGAACAGGTAAACTTCATGTTATTTTGAAGCACACAACTAACCAATGAGAAAAATCTTAAAATATATGTTTTGTATAACCAAAAAGCAACAGAGAGCATGCTACCACCACTGCAGCCATAGCTTCCATGAATAGCACAGTGGTCAGCACAGAAATGGAGAATAAATATGACCAAGCTTCAATCCTGATTTTCCAAGAAGTTTCTCTCAGAAGTCGTCTCTGAAGTTCTGCACACAGATTCCCTGAAGACCATGAGCACTGTGTTCAGAAAGCAGTAAAGGGAAAGGTATTCCTATTGATGACTGGTGGTCAAAGGCCATGTGAAAGAAGAGTCTGAAAGTTTTTGTGCTTTTAACAATGAAAATAGACTCGAATATTGAAGTTAAGAACTCTAGATTTTGTCACTTAAGATTATCAACATCCATTTGACAAATAATTTAAGGGACAGAAAAATATTTCTTTCTTTTCTATTGTTTTTCTCTCTTTTGTGGATTAACCATCACTTACTGCTTTGAAGTCAAGATTCAATAGCTTTGGCATCTCACAGCAACAAAGAAAAATGTTGGGGAAAAGATGATTGCAATGTTTGTAATCACTTGTTATAATATATGTAAATATTTTTAAATTAATATAGTCACAGCCATCTGATGTGGCTGTTAGTTACATCATACTATACTAGTATATCGAAGGGCTCATTAAATAACTGTGTTAAATATGTGAAGGAATTCATGATATAAAAGAAAAATACACCAAGTTAGCAATACCAACAGTGGTTAACTCTAAGTAATAATGTATCATTGGTTTCTTTTATTATTTTATTCTCTGTTATTTTTGTATCTTCTAAATTTTTCACAATAAATAGATGCTTATTTCCAAGATAAAAGTATAAAAATATGGCATTATTGCAAAAAAAATAAACATTATTTATAGGGACTATACCCCACAAAGTAGCTGCTATTCCATGTAATGAATATTTGACTCTGTTAAATTTGAAAATCTTTTGACACTGTTCAAGTTTGAAATGCTGCCGAAACCAGTTTGGCTCAGTGGATAGAGTGTCGGCCTGCAGACTGAAAGGTCCCAGGTTCGATTCCGGTCAAGGGAAGGGCATGTACCTTGGTTATGGGCACGTCCCCGTCCACAGTACGGGGTGTACAGGAGGCAGCTGGTTGATGTTTCTAACTCTCTCTCTCACTCTCTCTTTCCCTTCCTCTCTGTAAAAAATTAATAAAATATATTTTTTAAAAAATTTGAAATACTTAGGTCTGCTCACACCATTTTCTCCCCCAAACTCTTCACTTGTCTCAATAGCTGACTAGTCAATGAGAAAAATCTTAAAATATATTTTGTATAGCCAAGATTAAAGCAACAGAGAGCGTGCCACCACCATACTACTAGATTTACAAATTTCACTATATCCTCTGCATACATGAAGGGATGCATGAAACATATATGAAAAAATAAAAATCCAGAAACTAAAAACATAATTTATCTTCAAAGGGCTGGAATGTAAAGGTTTAGAAGATAAAATACTTGAATAATGCTAAATTAATAATATTTATTTAACAGTAACCAGACCTCAGATATGAAGCACAAGTTGTAGTTTGTAACTTGATATGGTAATTGCATTAGTGTTATTTTTCTCTGAGTTAGATTTAATCCAAGACATGAGACATTTTTTTTAGGAAGATTTTACTTAAATTTTGATCTTGTTTAACTAACATATGTGTGATTCCTCCTCTCTTTGACCAAAATAAAATGGGAGAAGGAGGAAAAACCTGAAATTTGCCTTTTTAGAAGAATCTTAGGAAAAGAATGGCCTCTATTGATTCTGTGTTGGGTCATGATTCAGAGAAAGGGCTCCCCTGGGCTGGGGCAGGAGAGTTCCCTGTCAGAGGGGAGCAAACACACGGAACAAGGAGAAAACTCCAGACATCAGCCCTGGAATAGAGGCCTTTTCTGCCAGAACAGTGTTCCTTAAATCTGAAGTTCCTTAGCCCAGTGGTTGGCAAACTGCGGCTCAGGAGCCACATGCTTATGTTTGGCCCCTTGAGTATAGTAGCTCTTCCATAAAATACCATGTACAGTGCATTTGAAACTTTGTGGTCCATGCGCAGAAGTCGGTTTTTGTCCTGGGTGAGTCTGTTTTGAAGAAGTGGTGTTAGAAGAAGTTTAAGTTTAAAAAATTTGGCTCTCAAAAGAAATTTCAATTGTTATACTATTGATATTTGGCTCTGTTGACTAAAGAGTTTGCTGACCACTGCCTTAGCCTGTCTCAGCTCCAAAATGCTTAATGAGTCTAGAAGACTTAGGGCCACCTGAATAAATTTGAACATTCTCTTCAGAGTTGGCATGTATTATAAGATGACTCTCACTTTGGGCACATTTGTGAGGCAGTGAAGTTATGATGTAGGATCTTTATTTTCCTGAACTAGCGGTAACCCCAGGAAGCATGGATATGTATCATTTCTTCATTCATGCTAAAAATTATGAGAACAATATAAGGGCTAAATGATTTTAGTTTTGCTGCCATTACAGAAAATTATTTTCCTCCCCATCACTAAAAGGAAGCTACTAAAGTAAAGGAATTTACCTAGAATTCCTTTGTAAAAGCTTCAATAAATTCATCCACAAAAAAATTAATAGACAAAAAGTTAACAATTTTCTAGTGTCCATTTGTTTTTCAGCATGACCTACATATAGTACCTCAGTATGGAAAGAAAAATTCAGTATTTGTAAAATTGAAGATGTTAGTCAATTTTCCTTCCAAATTGGACTGTCTTCTTCAGCCTGGTTCATTAAACTAATACCCATTAACAATGGTTCCAACAGGAGTCAAAGTTCACCATTAAAAATGAACTATGCTCAGGTGCACGTGAAATGTAAAGATGGTATGGAAACAAGCATAATATAAACTAGGATTGACTCATCTCCATTCTGCCAGGGATAGTTGTTGTTTGCTTGTTGTTGTTTTTAGTATTCTTTTGTTTTGTGGTATAAGTCTGCCATTACAATAATGGCAGCTTAAAGGTTTTAACTCTAGGAAAAAAAAAACCTAAAAGGTTGTAAAGAAGAATGGTTCCTGGTCATAAAATGTTCTGCAAAGGCCTTATAGGAAAACCCAAGGCCTCACTGATTGTTAAATATACTTCACATTCCCAGACACATATACACAAAGTCCCATCCATCCATCCATCCATCCATCCAGGGTTAGACACTGTTCTATGCACTAGAGATATGATTATGAACAAATGAAATTAACTTACATTCTGTAAAAATGTCCCACATGTAAGACAATGCTGCTAGTAGGAAGGGTAAACAGAGAGATGGACAGATGAACAGACAGACAAAGATATAAGTAGGTAGGTAGGTAGGTAGGCAGGTAGGTAGGTAGGTAGATAGATGGATGATAAGTGATAGATAGATAGGTGATAAAGAGATGATAGATTATAGATGATTAGATAGATAGATAGATAGATAGATAGATAGATAGATAGATAGATAAGGGATGAACTTACATAATGGGGTAGGCTGGCCAATCAAGTCTGAAGTCCATAAGGGGAGTCAGAGAAGATCAGCACAGACTGGAACTCCCCAGGCAGAGGCTAATTGGAATCTCTAACCTTAAGGAAGGAAAAACCCTCTTTAAAAGAGCTCACCTGATTAGAATAGGCCTCCCCTGATCTAATCTCTTAAATTGAAAGTCAAATAGAGACTTTTCCTCTGCAAAATCCCTTCACAGCAGCACCCAGATTGGTATGTGACTGAGTAGCAAGTCTGAGGTATATAAAAGCCATCACAGGCACATTCACTTGCCCAGTGTCACACAGTTGTCAAGTGGCTGAGCAAAACTGGAATTAGCTTCCTTATTCCCAGTTCATTCTGTGGTTGTTGACCTGGAAGATACTTAGACACTTCAATGTCCTGTTCATGAAGGCATCTCCCTTCAACAGTAAAATTTGTCTTTCAACCATGTTTCATCCTCCTTCCAAAAACCAGAATTAAGTAAATTTTAATGTTGGGATATCTATAAATGTAATGATAATATAACCAAGACCACTCATTTAGATGAATTCTATCCAATAAAAGAGTAATATGCAAATTGCTATACTTCCACTATACCCAAAGCCATGCCCACCAGCCACACCCACCAGCCAATCAGAGTGAGTATGCAAATTAATCCAACCAAGATGGCTACTGCCATAGAGAGAGCAGGAGGGTGGCTTGGGTTGCCCCCTGGTGATGGAGGAAGCCAAGCTTTCAGCAAACCCTGACCGGCCCAGGCCTCCACCTAAGGCAACAAAGTTTCAATTATAGAAGATAAATAAATAAATCCCAGATACCAGGGTCTCCACTTGGGTGGCCAGGGGGTGTGGCTGGCCTGCAAACCACCTCAGGTCCCTAGCTCAGGCCACTCCATGCCCCAAGGGAACACCCACCCTAATCCGGGACACCTTTCAGGGCAAACCAACTTGCCCCCACCCTTGTACCAGGCCTTTTATCCTATCTAGTAAAAGAGTAATATGCAGATTGACCATCACTCCAACACACAAGATGACTGCCACCATGTGGTCAAAAGATCCTGCCCCATGTGGACACAAGTTGGCCACCACAAGATGGTCAGCAGGGGATGGCTATTGGCAGGGACCAGGCCTGCAAGGAAGGGAAGTTGTGGTTGATTAGGCCAGCAGGGGAAGGCAGTTGGGAGGGACCAGGCCTGAAAGGGAGAGTAGTTGGGGATGATCAAGCCTGCAGGGGAGGGCAGTTAGGGGTGACCAGGCTGGCATAGGAAGGAAGTTGGGGGTGACTGGGCCTGCAGAGAAGGGCAATAGGGGTGATTAGGCCCACAGGGGAGGGCAGTGAGGGGAAAACAGATTGGCAGGGGAGTGGTTAGGGGTGATCAGCCTTGAAAGCAGAAGTGGTTAGGGACAATCAGGAAGGTAAGAAGGTGAGCAGTTGGGATCCAGCTGTCCTGGATTTTGAGAAGGATGTCTGACTGCCCTTTTAGACTGATCCTACCTGGATCGAACCTAAATGGGCAGTCAGACATCCCTCAAGGGGTCCCAGATTGGAGAGAGAGCCGGCTGGGCTGAAGGACAGCCTGCCGCCATGCACAAATTTTGTGTTCCGGACCTCTAGTGTAATTATAATATATTAAGACCACTCGTTTAACCTTGATTTGGTGAGGGTGATGATAGTCAAAGCCAGATTAGCTAGAACTTCCAGATTCTTAAATTATAGACTATTTTCTTTAATAAATAAGTTAAACAACCTCTTTTTAATTTATAACATTGATGTTAGAAGAATAAAGATCAATGATAATTTATTTAATTATATTTATCTTAATGGTGATTTGGTAAGTTAGACATAATTGGATAGAAGTTAAGAATATATTAAAATTATATAATTGTATAGAAAATGGAGGTCTAAACAACAGAATAAATTATACTAGTGATTGAGGACATACAACAACATTACCTAAAATGAATTTTTATTAATATGCCAAAAAAGTAAAATTAAATATGTAACTATCTATATATTCATGTAATTCTAGAAACTATGCCTACTCTTGCCAAACAAGTTATATATATATATATATTTCTAAGTGTAAATAACAGAAATTTCTATGAATGTTTCTATTCAAGACAATTTCTAATATAGTGAAAATGATATGATTAAAGTTAGTTTTGCTTCTTGCTACTGATCAAAACATCTCAAGATGTTTATGTTGAATGACCATGGCCATCTAGAGAATTTTTTGTTAAAGGTTGAAGTCTCATAATGCTTCTTAGTTCTTAATTTTTTTTTATCATAGGAAACATGATATCAAAATCCTATTGGTGTTCTACATCAACTTAAAACCTTTTATAGGGTAATTTTTCTTCATCTTATAATAAAATTCCGTTCATCTACTAGAAAGCAGTGATGTATTTTCCACAATCAAGTATTTTTTGAAGCACATTTTACTTTTAAAACATTTCAGTTTTAAAAACCTTTGCTTTAAAAATATTTCCTTAGATTAATGAGTGAGATTTACCTTTAAAATGTTATCTCATAATCCCCTCAACCTATTAGAATTCATCCCCCTAACCCATTGCTATTTTCTTTCCCTCTTCCTTATTTCTGCTCTCACTAACCTCCTTCATTTTTTGTTTGTTTTGTTGCTTTTCATTAACATTGTTTAATACAATTTAATGAGCACTAATCAAAACATTCAAAATGAACAAAGGTGAAGGACATGGAAGGAGGAGAGGGGAACAGCAGGCCTTGCTGTTAGCCTTAAACTAATTTCTGCAGCTGGCTCTCATTTCCAGGGCTTAACAAAATTCTAAGATTTACTAAGGTGACCAGAGAAATCAGAGAAAAGCAAGGGTAAAAAAAAATGACTACAGGTATAATCTTTATCTTTATTGTTATGAATATAGGCTACTACAAGTGTACAAAATCTAGGCACTGAACATCTTTATTGAGTTGATATCTGTATTTTTAGGGTTTGACTAACAGTATTTTAAAATCCTTATTTATCCATTTTTAGCAGAAAGCTAATTAATGCTTTATATTTTTTTCCAGTTTAAAAATCTAATTGCTGATCTATTACATATTAAAAAAGAATAAAATGTTTGGAAATATAATTACATTTTAGACACTATTCATGTTAAAAAAGTATAAATATGTTTTTCTTTTCACACTATTTTTTGACACCTCAGCACATAAAAATTAAAAGCCACCTCTTATTATATTAGCAACAGTGACATTCTTAATTAGAGTCACTACCTCAATCTGTGCTTAGGTATGACACTTCACATCACCTCTATTTCTACCATAGAGAGAACAGAAAAAATCCCTCACTTGCCTCTATTTCTACCATAGAGAGAACAGAAAAATCCCTCACTTGCCTTAGGTTTCTGTTTAATAGACATCCCACATTTGCCAATCAACAAACGGACTCTGAGTGGCTATGAATTAATATGATAACTGAATTCTCTATTTCTCTTCAAACCACAAAGGTTTTTGTAGTTGTTTTGCTCTGTCTGCATTTGCCTTTGTTACACTGTCAGGGTGAAGGTGGGGGCAGAAACAGAGGCCTGCGAGGGGGGATGATAAAATTATTCTAGAATCAAACTTTTGTTTTGATTGGCTATTGTACTTTCAGTCTATGGTGATTTCCCACTTTCATATAGGAGGACAAGTTATTTCGGCCAAACAATACAGTGCAGTTTGGAAATACTTGGCTTCTGTGGGCACAATCTGATTCTTTCTATATCTACTTTTTAAAAATGGTAAAAATTAAGCCAACTTTTTTTATTTTTCAAAACAATGCAGTTTCTTAAGACTCATGGAAAAGACAGTTTGGGTTGAATTTCTTTTTTCAACTTATGCGTATAATAAAAAAGAATGTGTGTATAGATCCAGCATATATATTTGTTCAAGTACTCATACATTGTGTTTTGAGTATTAATTGAAAAGAATATTTTACACAATGGGCTTTGTCTTCTGGCTTAGTTCTTCAGGTTCCTGACTCCCATTTCTATTCTCATAAATCAAGCATTTTCAGGCACAAAGCAGGTAATTGAGGAGAACCATTTGCTGAGTAATTCCATCCTCTCTTTTGTGCATACATTTGCAAATGTAAGTGATTTGCATCTGTGCAGACACCCTTTGGAGGCTTGTCTATCCTCAGGTCATTTTTAGACATCCAAGAAGTTTCTTTGTAAAACTCTCTTCCTGTGATGCCAGATGGTTGATGCCACTCTTCAACACCACATTGAGTAAGGAGGACCAGTTTAACAGGTAGATGAAACAACACCCATTACAATTATTGTCACATCTCCCAATTCAGTAATGGCAAAATGTACTTCTCATCACATGTTCATTCCAAACACAAAAATGAGTAAAATTGCTGTGGTTTTCCTTTTACACCAAAAATTGATCACAGCTGCTCCCTTTACAAACATTAAAAGGAAAAGGAAAAGATAATAACATCTTTAATTTCTCAGGTCTCTCAGCATCTCAAAAAAATTGCTTCGTGATACATGGCTCAGTAGCCTGAAAATATCTACTCTTTTTTACATTTTAAGCCCTGTTTCCTTCATATCAATATATATAAAAGTCTAAGTGACCATTATGATGGAACGATTGGAACAACCGGTCAACCAGTCGCTATGATGCACACTGACCACCAGGGAGCAGACACTCAATGCAGGAGCTGCCCCCTGGTGGTTAGTGCACTCCCACAGCGGGAGCACCGCTCAGCGAGAAGCCGAGCTCAGGGCTGATGAGGGCAGCTGCAGCAGCAGTAGCCTCTCTCAACTCTGTATCAGCACTATCGTGGCAGCAGACGTACTGAGCCAGGATGAGCGCCAGCAGCATGGTGCCTCTTCCCAGCTCAGGCTCCTCCCTGGCTATCTGCCAATGGAATTGGCCTAAACCAGCAGTCGGACATCCCCCCAGGGATTCCGGATTGTGAGAGGTATGTCTGACTGCCGGTTTAGGCCTGAACCCCATTGGGATTCAGCCTAAACCAGCTGTCAGACATCCCCCTAGTGGTCCTGGATTGCAAGAGGCCATAGGCCAGGCACAAATTCTTATGGGAGAAAAAATATGGAAAACAAAATAAATTAATTTATTTTTTAATCTAGTAAGAAATGCCTCTTTTGTTATGTTAACATAAAATTTATTGAGCAGATAATTCTCCAAAGAGTATATAGTATAGCTAGAGGCCCGGTGCACAAAATTTACCCCCCTTTTCCTGTGCATGAATTTTGTGCACTGAGCCTCTAGTTATACTATATAAGCAGGAAGATTTCTAGCAAACATAGAGACTTGGGGATCTGAGGAAAAGAATCTGAAAATTTGATCTAATGCCTAGTCATGCTGTTCTATTATTCCATGATTCTTTTGCAGTATTTTGTTTAATCACTATATCATTCATTAACCTTGTCTGAGAAAAATGTTAGTAGCTATATTCATGACATTAAATAAAGAGGAACATTTTAAATACTTGTTAGTCTTTCCATATTTTTTTCTCCTATAAAATTAAATTGCATTCGCCAGATAAGTGATAATAATTGGCTTTGGATTATATAATCTTTGGAGAATTACCTATTCGATAGATTTTATGTTAACTTAACAAAAGAGGCATTTCTCACTAGATTAAAAAAAAAACTTAAATAAATCCTAGTGTCCAAAACTGTTGTTTTCCTCCATCAGATGACTTGGTTAGAAATTCCCTGAAACCATGTTCAGAACACAACATAGATATAACACATAATTCAAGCTATTTGCTTTTTCCACTTGGGCTCACAGATCTTATAGACACAGCTCTTTTAAAAGAAGAACAAGATTTTCATGGAAAATATGAATTATACAGTAATTTTATTGAGTCTTTATTGCTAATGTACATGGGGTTCAGAACCATAATGATGATATTGAGCACTTAAGTCATTAGGCTGTCATATTACAGCAAAATTATTTGTACTGTATAATCATTGTTTCCTTTTTTATATTATACAGATCTAAGTTCAGTTCATCTATCTTTGTCATTACAGTACTACTTTGTTGTTGTAAATACCTATTTTTTTAGATGATTTGAGTATGTTCATTGTAGTTCAAGTTCATGATTATTGGGCCATTGCTTTCTTAAGGCTAGAAAACATGGAGGGAAGTTTGTAATCAATCTGCCTCATGATGTCTTGTTTGATTATGTATTGTTTTACTGTGGCAATTGCTATATAGTTTATACAGTATTTTATGTACTTGTATACACACTAAAACTTCAAGGTGAAAGGGGCCAATTTCTTTTCTTTTTTTTTCCTAGCAAACATTTCCATCATAGTCATCATATTTAAAACATGCTCTTGTCCTTAAAATTAAAGTGGAATTCAATTTGTATTCAACTTTTTTTATTTAGGGGCTTTAAAGATGAACTCATTTACATAATCTCTGATGATCATTTGCTATAAGAACAAAATCATTTGGGAAGAAAAGTAAAGCTGGACTTGAAAATTTCAGCTGAAATCATTTGTGAGCATCAGGTGAACATGACTTTGGTTTTGAGAACTGGGTCCAGCCTTTCAGAAATGGATATTGATTATTTTTATTCAACTAATCAAACTGCTTTCTCAGAATCACTTTGTTTGTATTCAATGTCTTAATGGATTCCCCGTTATATTGTTAAATCCTAGGGATTATAGCACAGTATTGCTTGCCTGGCCAATCAAATTATATTAATCAGTTTGTGTGTTTGTGTGTGTGTGTGTGTGTGTGTGTGTGCGTGTGTGTGTGTGTGTGTGTGTGTTATAAAATTTTGGAGATGTACAGACTTCTGAGCTTAAATAAATTTTGGCTAAGATTACGTGAATTAATTCTTATTCTAGGAAATGGCATATAAGCAAAATCAGTAGTGTATTCAAATCATTGTATAGTCAAGTCAGTTAAATATATGGCAAGTGAAAGAAAAGTCAAACTTTGAATTGAACAAAACTAGTTTATTCTGTAGTCAAGTCTACACTAATCTGTGTGCCTCCAACTTGTCTCCCCAGAACAAACCTATGATTTGGAGAATGCATTGTAGACTAGACAGTGCTTAATCCTCTATTAAAATAGATAGTTTGAAACATATCCTTTGTGAGAAGTTAAAGTTTTTATTTTGTCATGAGTTTTCAAAAATAAAATACTGTTTAGTTGGTGGAAAGGCAGATAGGAACTGCCAGTTTGAAACTATTATAACTGTCCTAACCATAGAGGGCACAGATTATAAAGTTGAAACACCCAGCACCCCTGAGAACCTATAGTTAAACCATCCGCTTTTCCCAGGTATCTTTCAGGAATTGGGTATAAATGCAGTTATGGAGAAATGACTAGCATGTCTGAAATTTCACAGGCAGCACATGAAATTTCTGCTCTGAAATCATCATGCTAAAATTCAAAAGCCTAACTAGTGCAGATAAAATAATAGAATGTAACTTATTTAAGCAGCTCTACCAATTTGAGATAGAGTTTAATAACATCTTCTTGATTTTTTTGTAATACATTGTCCCAGCATGTATTGTCTTACTCAGATACTAACCTAAAATCAGGTGGAGAAAAAACTGGAAATACAAATCCATTCAGAAATAGTCTCTGGCTTTAGTGGCTCTGATTCCTATCATGAGCACATGGCTTTGCAGTCCAAAGCTACTTCCTGTGACACATCCCTGCCCACTGTTGCGGTAAGGCCATGCCAACTATAGCAGCACCTCACACCTGGGCTCCAGAGGGTGGTCTTTGTACTGACACACATTGTATTCAGACAGGACCCCTAGAGTCTTGCTTTAGAACTACCCTGCCAGATATGGATGCCAGTAGACACATGTGATGACTGAGCATTTGAAATGTGGTTAGTCTGACTTGAGATTTGGCTATAGGTGTGACATACATACCAAATTTCAAAGCTTTAACCCAAGAAAAATAATATAAAATATCTAATGTATAATGTTTATATTGATTGCATGCATAAATGACAATACGTTGTATAGGGGTTTATACAATATTATTAAAATTAATATCTGCTATCTCTTTTTAATGTTACTACTGGAATACTTATAAATACATATGTGGACAGTGCTGGGTAGGGAGTTTGTGATCTCGGACACTGGCTAGGCCAGACTCCACCTCTAGCCTCTACAGAACTCTATTTCTTTCACCTTATCTGATATAGAGAATGGAGTTTATCATCCTCATCACCTTATCATCTGGTCATCCATATTATCATCAGCTATGAAAGACTCCAAGTTTTCCAATTTTTCCCTTCATCTTTCCTTCACTTTTCTCCAATTAAATAGCACCTGCTATATTTTTAATATATCCTTACATATATGAACATTTTTAAAAGATACACATATAATGTTGATTTCATAAAAATTCTGTTTTTCTTATTAAATAAGATAGAAAGATAACAGTGTAATTCTGTACTTATATCAGTGAATAGGTAAATAAGGAAAGAATAACATAACTGTTTCTAGATGTTTGAGGATTGAAGAAGAGGGCGTTGGAGCCAGGATCTATTTCGCTTCTCAGATCTGTTGTGGGTATAAACTCTGGCTGCCATTCAATAATAATAAGCAATTATAATTTTCTGTCTTCATAAAATATGAAGTGAAGGTTTACTTTCTTAACACAAAGGGTTTTATCCATAAATGTTAAAGATGTTAAAAAAGATATTAGAGTTTTTTATTTTTTCTTTAGAAATTACTTCAGAATATTATATTTATTCATTAAATATATACTGAACACATCATTTGCCCAATACTATTCTAAGTACTGTGACTAGAGTCTCTACAAATATAAATAAAATAGGATAGAATGAAATACAAACAAAACCCCAGCTTTTATGTACTAATACTCTAGTTGGGGCAAGGAGGAGATGCTACAAAAAGAAGTAAAATACATATTAGCCAGATAAGAAAGTTTAAAAATTTTAAAAATATATAAGAAAAGGAGATAGCATCTGAGGGAAGAAGGCGTCGAATTTTAAATAGAGGAAAAAAAACTTTTGAGGGAAAACCTGAAGGAAGGCAGGAAAATCTAAAGAAAGAATGCTTAGGTCAGCTAGTGCAAAGGCCCTGAGAGAGCATATGCTCAGGAGAGACAGCAAGAAGACCTGTGGGTCTAAAGTAGAATTAGTGACTAACAATAAGTATAACCAATCATTTCCATTTGAAGGGTAGAAATTTGTCAGCTAGAGACTCATTCTGAAGAGTCTACTGGTCAGAGCTAATTTTGCTTCAAATTGGTGACATAACCCTATGATCTCCGGCAGCAAAACAAAAAGTCTTCTGTCTACTTACCTATTTCCCCACCCCACTACACTCAATTTAGCTCCCCAGATCTTTAGATTCTCCCCAGAACTAACATTCCACCTATGATCAATCAAGTGTTAAGTATCTTTAAAATTTTTTAAAGCAAAAAATAGTTTAATAAGTAAAATATATATTCAGCTATAATAATTAAAGTACACATTTGTGTGTCCTAAACCTATATGATATGGGAAGTACTTCTGAAACAATTCTGATAAGAATTATCATTATATAAAGTAATATTTCTGGCATATTTATCAAAGCATACCTTCTGCTATTTCTGTTTGGGTACACACATGATTTACATTTTAAATTTATGTATAACATAAAATGTTTTTACACTTGTTTTTTAATGTTTTTTTTTTTTAAAAACCATACTAGCAAGCATCATAGTAGTCACCCACACCGTGCATTCCCTGGCTGGGTTTATACTGACAATAAATGTATTACCATCAATGCTGCAATTTCTAAACATGCATAAAATTGTAGAATTGGTATATAACTTGTTAAAAGTGCGAGAAAATGTACTGTCTCAACCACCAATTTCTAGGTCTCTGTCTATGTCAGATGGACATACTCTTTAATGACAGCTATTTTGATATGTTTAACTTAATTTTTCTATGCTTACTCCAAATTCCTTAAATTATCCATACCCATGTTCTGTTTACACACATAAATATTGAAGTTTTTAATTGGTAGGCCCCAAAGCTCTAAGACCATTCTATTTAACTCACTTTACAGAATCTGGTGAATGTGGTAAGACCCTGGCTTGGTAGCCATCATCCTGTACACCAAAAGTTTGCAGATGTGATTCCTAGTCAGGACACATACCAGGAGCAACATATTCCTCTCTCTCAATACTCTCTCTCTCTCTCTCTCTCTCTCTCTCTCTCTTAAAGCAATAAACATATTCACGGGTGAGGATTTAAAAAGTAATAGTGAAGATGATGGAGATGAAGAGGAAAGAGAGGAAGAAGGTGAAAATAGTCATAAAAGGTGCACATACAAAGCGATGTGATCTTTTATGTAGAAGTGTTTAATCCTTAAAATACTGCAATCAAGGTATTTGTATTCTTGTTATACAGATGAGCCAATTGGGAATCAAGGAACACACCTTTTAAGCAGATCTGAAACTTACAATCCGATTTCTTACCACAAAACCCTATGTGCTTTCCACCATGCATCTTGCTCAGACATTACTCAATTATTATCAATTTTTTACTGACCAACTACCTGACAGACTTGATAAGAGTGTAGGAAGCACTGATAAATTTCAAACTACAAGGTGAACATCTGCCTCATGCCACCTCATTCTTAACTTCAGCATGTATTCCAAAAGCAATTGATTTCATAGGGACTCAAAACTGGCCAAAGAAATATTTTTGCCAAATGGTTAAGAGACTCAGAGCAGGTGATTCTCAGTTGGTCACTCTCTCACACTGGAGTGGGTAAGTGCAGGTTTTCTTTGCATGGGTCCACCCATGGCTCCATACTCTGTTCTCCTCTGCCTTCCTTAGCCATTACATAAACTGGCACCTGACTGTGTTGTCAGAGGAGTTTTCAGACTAAAGTCCACAGGTGTTGAATGTGTGTGTGTGTGTGTGTGTGTGTGTGTGTGTGTGTGTGTTATTTTTTTTCCTCTCAGGCCATAGAGTGAAAATAGCTAAACTTAGTTTCTGGTCACTAATTTAAGGAAATAATTCCTGGTGGAAATTTCCTAACTGAAATGCTTTGCAAAACAGGAGGAAGTTAGATCCTGCTAGCATATTTCTCTTTCCTTCTTGATTGTGCTTTGACAGTTTGAAGGATTAAGGGATAACAATGAGAGGAGTTGTTATTATTACTCAAGTTTTACCATGTCTTTCTTACCATTCACAGTGTCCCTGTTGGAAAAGATGCTGATGGCTACATCTGTTGTGATATTTAAAGTAGATCTTTAAGTCAAAATGAGTATGTGCTCATCGCCTCATTTTGAGCTTGCTTAATGTTTCCTACCATATTTTAGAAATAAATCCCAAATGCTTTTTTGCTAAGTGCATTTAACTTTCAATTTTAAGCCTATGTGTATTTTAAAGGTCATTTAATCCATGCATTTCCAGTTCCTCCGGTCTTAAATCATCATTGTGTTATTTTATTTAAGAGGTACTTAATGTCTCAAGAAGCTTTTGGAGACCTTCAAAACCCCGAGACATTTTTTTCCAAGACTAAAAGTTCTATTTTGTCAAGGGTAAACATGCTTGAAGAAAACCAAGGTCTCAGCCTGTTCAGTAATCCAAAAGTTTGAATTTCAGAGAGGTTAGAACTTGGCAAGATGCATTTTCCCATTCGTAGGTAGATTCTGTCTCTTCTCCCCTAGTTTAGTCCAAAGCACATGCAGAGGCTATCCAGCCCAGCTTCTCCTCGGTGACAGCTGTGCCTGCAGGCTAGGCCTGACTATTGGCAACAGGATCTTCTGCCACCAGGGAAAGAGAAGGCTCAGAGGCCCAAATAAAAATAATCTGTCACAGATTTTAGGTTACTAAAAGCTAAAGAAAAGGATACTAGCAAAACACTTAGCATTGCTGCATGTAAAAAAAAAGGCTACTGTAATTTCTCCCTTTGGGGCATGTATTTTTCATATTCGCATGCATACTTATGCATGTAAATTTAAATACATTTCCACATTCAATTCAAAATTCTCTAATTCTAAATATGTAGAATAAAACAGCATTAATTGATGGCATGACTGCATTTAGAATCAAATTTAAGATTCCTGGTTACAGGAAGAATTGGGCCAGCAGTGCCTGCCTAAAGCAACAGAATTGACTTCTCTGGAACATTCTTCTGGATGTAGGAACAGTTTTTCTAATGAAATTAAATCTGGGATTAGAGAGATATAAGGATGTACTGAGAAAAACCTGAGAAATGGTAGTTGAGAAATTTGTGTTGAATATTTACCCTGCTACTTACTATGTGGCCTTAGGCAAGTGATTTAAACAATGTGGGTATCTTTTCTCTCATCTCAGAAGTAAGAGGCATTTAGTCTATGTTCCCGAAAGTTCACTCTAGATTTAATATTTCATGTTTCTGTGACTCTAACATGAACTGTGACCTAGAATGGGGTTATCTGATAGTCAAAAACAAGAAAAAACTTGGCAATTTAATTACAAATGAACTCATTTAGGAAAATAAATAAGATATTTGAACTAATAATTAGTTTGGGGCAGAAAATAAACCTCCCATCACCATTTTTTTTTTAATGGAAGGAAGAATCAATCTGAAGGTGATGCAGAATTTTTGGATTGGAACACATGGTGTTCCCCTGGACTGGAACCCGGATTCTTTGTCCACCGAGTCAAAGAATGCATCCACGGACAGAAGGTTGTATAGCAAAGGTGGAAACTTACTAAAGTAAGTTAAATAAAGACAAGTACAGACTCCCACATGGGGAAGAGGAAAGGGTCCCACTGAGTTCCTTTTCCCTATGGCTTATAAAGGCTGCAGATCTTGGTATCCTGATATCCTCTCTGATTGGTCACTATTCCCTTAGACTGGTTACTTTAGTAACTCCTGGGCTCAAAGTTGAACCCCACATGGGACACATGAGGTTTTCCTCCTCTCCTTCCTTATTGTTCTCCTATTCCATTTAGGCTTTCTTCTTGTTGTGGATGAAGGGCTTCCTTCTCTTCATTTTATAAATATAGAGCTTTTGCTGTTCCCAGCTCTGTCATTCTATGGAAATGTACCTGTTGCAGCTTTTCAGCTCCCCTACTCTATGGAAATATACCTTCTGCTGTTCTGCAGCCCTGAACTTCTTCCTTGGTCCCTTTAATTTATAAAATTTCCTAAAACCTGTCTTTTTCACTCCTAGAAATTCCTCTGACTGGAACATAGAAAGCAGTTTCATTTCTCAGATACTATGAGTTATCCTTGTTGCAATGGAGCCAAAGATTCACTAGGCTCTAGTGAGATCTTTCTAGGGAGTTTAAGCTCACGGTCAGCTGCTAACTGTAGCTGTCTGTCAGCATTTGTGAGGACAGACCACTGCACTGTCCTTGGATCATTAGCCTCAGACTTCTCAGCACACCCTTTGCATCTTCAGTGCATATCCTGTGGGAGGAGGGTCTCAGTGTTTGCACTCACATTTTGGAGCAAATAGCTTGAAGCTAATGTCTGAATGGGGCCTCTAACACAGGATTCTGTCCCAGTAGAACTATTTCATGAGAGACTGTCTCGGGCCTGACATTTCCTGATATCCAATGTCCTGAAAAAGTCTTGGGAGGCTGCTTCTCTGACAATCAACTGTTCTCCAGGACACAGTGACCTCTGCACAGAGTGCCAAGAGAATGGGCCCAAGGCCAGGAGCCTGCCTCAGAACTGGGGAATGTGGGGTGAAAAGGCCATGGACAGGGGCAAGCCAGAGGGGTGCTGAGTGCAGCCATTTTCTTGGGCCAGCCATAGAGCAGGAGGCAAGGCTCAAAGGAATTCTAATCTTGGGAGAAATCGTAGTTTCCAACATCCAAGTAAAGGAGGAACTCTGTGCTTAGGAAGGGGTTTTGAAGAATGATAGTACATTTTGCTCATGTAGCCTTTGCCAGTATTGAAAACCGTATTTTTCTTTAAATTTCTAGGCATGCTTAGAATGAGAAAGAGGCCAGCCCCCCATGTCAGAGTCATTAAAGTGTTTGTAAAGTTAGCCAAAGTCACCCCTGTTTTATTATTTTTTATTTTTTTAATATATTTTAATGATTTTTCACAGAGAGGAAGGGAGAGGGATAGAAAGTCAGAAACATCAATGAGAGAGAGAGACATCAATCAGCCACCTCTTGCACACCCCCTACTGGGGATGTGCCCATACCAGGATACATGCCCTTGACTGGAATCGAACCTTGGACCTTTCAGTCCGCAGGCCGACACTCTATCCACTGAGCCAAACCGGTCTCGGCACTCCTGTTTTATTATCTAAGTGATTCATGTCAGCTTTGCAGATCATTTTGTAAAAGGGCTGCAATTTTAGGAACACCCTGATGATTATCCAAAGAATTTAGGTATACCCTGCTTCCCCAGACATTTGCATACAGTAAACTGTGAGCTTTTAAAGGGTAAAAGCTAGAACTGAAGTTTCTTTGGGCCAAGAATGTTCTTAGCACACCACAGAAAACATGATCTGATCAGCCAGTGCTTGTGGAAGGTGTGTTCTTAGCTTTTTATTAATAAAATATTTTTAGATAAAAATAAGGAAATCTGAAATTCCTCTTACAGAGGTGTGGTAAGAACTGCTTTTTGTTATGTAAGAGCATTTTCTCAGTAAAAACTGTGCCTTCTTAGAAAGAAGGGCACAATGCAAATTCAAATTACTAATGAAACTGTACAATATGTGGTGTATGACCAAAGTTGACCTAAATCACTCACTGGAGAAAACATTCTGAAGTTTGGGAAAAGTCACATCCCTGGTGTGTGTGTGTGTGTGTGTGTGTGTGTGTAGCTGTGTATGTTTGTGGGCAGAGAAGCAGTGACCCAACATAAACACTTTCCCACAACTTAAAGATATACCAAATACTTAAAAATAGTTTCATTCAAGAATGGAAACCATTATTGTCACGAGATCATTGAACAGTTGCAAAGCTCTGTTAGTACATGATCTTTCTATATTCAAGAGGACGGTAAAATAAAAACAAGACTCTGAAAGAGATCGATTTTTTCCAAAGGAATAGCAACTTACAAAGTACAAGAGTATTTGGATTGCTAAGTGCCTTCAATCCTCTATTTGTTGCAGATTTCTGCATCCTTCATTGTGAAACCTTTTTGCTGGATGTGTTACATGCGATGAGCTTGGTGTTATAATAAACAGAGAGGAAGGCTGAAATAATGTATTTCAGTTAGGAAGAATCACTTAAAAGAAATTGGTTTTTCTATACACATGATGTGAGCCAATCAATAGTGGTTTAGTCTGACAAGCACTGTCAATATCCATTGTCACAGTTCAGAAAGTCTTTAATGGATAGTTCTTCAAAACCCAATGATTTCAACACATGTTTAAAGTCTTGAAATACACTCTACCTGGCAGAAATGAATCACAGATAAACTCTTGGGGTTGTATACAAGTATTTTTTTTTGTAACTGGGAACCAAATATCAGTCAATTAAAATTGTTATATATAGATATAGAGATAGAGATAGAGATGATAGCGATAGAGATAGATAGAGATAAAAATAGAGATAGAGATATATAGATATAGATATAGATATATTCATATGTATTTAATTTTATATAAATCAATATATATTTAATTTATGCAATTGCTATTTATACATTGTAAATACCCAGAAAATGAAAAAAATGAGAGGCTCTGGGGTAAAAGGTGAGGAGGGTACTTACCGAACCACCTGTTCTGTTTACTTACTGATTATTACAAACATGTCTATGATACAGAACATTTATCATACCCTCACAATTCATAATAATTATTAGCTTTTTTAAAATATATTTTATTGATATTTTACAGAGAGGAAGGGAGAGAGATAGAAAGTCAGAAACATCGATGAGAGAGACATCGATCAGCCACCTCCTGCACGCCCCCTACTGGAGTTGTGCCCACAACCAAGGTACATGCCCTTGACAGGAATCGATCCTGGGACCTTTCAGTCCGCAGGCCGACACTCTATCCACTGAGCCAAACTGGTCCCAGCTAATTATTAGCTTTTAATGAATGCTTATTGTTCATCAGATTTTGTGCTGGGTGTTTTGCATATATTGGGACATTTAATTTACACAAGTTTTGGATATTGTCAGCCCTATTTAACAAATTAGAAAATAAAGGCACAAACTGCTTGAATAAGATTCCACCTCTGTTAAGTGACCGACCTGAAATTCAAAATCTAAAACCTATAGTATTCAAAAGTGAGATGGAATGTACATTTTTTTCCCAAAGGAACACCATTATTTGTTGAAAGAAGGCCATATTAGCAATTCTTATCAACTTTCCTCCTAAGTGATGACTCTGAATTCTAATTTTGATGAAATAACTAGAAATAAAATAAGCAGACTCTGTGATTAGGCATATAGAAAAATGATATTTCCTGGTTTAGCTGCGATAAGACCTAAAAGGTTGTAGACATGAATGTATGTACTTATACTATGTGGGCTAGGTGTGCATCTGTCTGTCTTTGAAAAATATTGTGTGATAACAGTCAAGAAGAAGTACTAAGAATTCTATTTGGAGATCCAGCTAAATCACTAGCCATGTTTTTGCTTAAAAGGGTGCCTCAATCCTTAACCTACTTGTCTGTTTCTATATTCGTACTTGTATGTTACATACAGCCACCTGGAATGTGGTGAGTGATTCTCAAAGTCATTTTTACACAGTAGCAGAAGAATTCAATTTATGTTCATGGTAGTCACGGTTATGTGAGACTCAGGTGCCTTCTTCAGGACTTTTGACTGGCAATCTAGAGAGTATTCAGCCATTAATTCTGTTGTCTTATGATTCCCTCATCTCACCTAAGGTAACTCATTTTCCCTTTTAAGTCCATAGTCATAGACTTAAAGTTATCTCAGTCAGTACTTTAGGCAAACCAGATTCTTTAAGACCTCAGGTTGGAAGTACTTGAGTGTAGCGGGAGGTATTGCCATGCCTCTAAGTCCTTAGAACTTTGACAGCATTGACAAACAGATGGAGGGGAGGTCTGTGGGATAGACTAGGAGTTCCCACAGGCTTAAAACCAGCCCTCTATTTTTAATCTGTAGAATGGACAATAATAACAGAATAACAGAATTGACCACATTGAATGATTATCAGGATTAAATGAGATACTTATATTATATATTTTTCTGACCTCCTTCAAATTTTATGTTTAAAAATTAAAGAAACATTTTAACATATTCTTGATTACACATAAGGATAGGAATTTAACAGTTAAAGCAAAAGATTCAAAGTTTTCATGTTAGTCGTCTCTATACCCACTTAGAATATAGTATCTGAACACATTTTCACAGAGGTGCAAATACACACACACATACACACAATGCAATGATAAGATTTATGAAAAGATTTATGAAAAGATTTAAATACTGTCCACCCAGATTTAAATACTGCTAAGCATGGTGTAGTGTCTGAGTCAGTAGGTAGAGACAACATTGAAATTGTCTGATGCTCTTAAATATGAATTTTCTAAGTTGATTTTTTTCACAGAAATCTAAATATTAATTTCTGAGAATCTTGCCATGCTCTTACCTTTATGGTAGCATTACCATGCCTACAACTCTACTATTTTGCTTTTCATTATGTTCTCTGTTAAAAATGATGTTCTCATTTATCTATACAGCTTTCTTCATTTGATTTGGCTATGGCCTTTTTCTATCACTAGGAGAGAGCCCAATCATGGGGAAATATACAATCTTTCCTCATAGAAAACATATTTCTTCTACATGGTGCCCTTTGTCTGGATGGATGCCCTATGTTTTTTTTTCTTTTAGTAATTTTACTTTCAAAATAAGCTACTATCTTAGCTCAGTAACCACTTACTTTATTAGCAAATTTATCAAAGTTTTGAATAGTTCTCAAATGACTTTACTGACACTATAGCAGGTTTAAGAAGGCAAGATAAAATATCTAATCATCAGAAGGTGTCTTGATGATCTGAATCTTTACTCAACATCTTATAGTGTATCTGATTCTGTTTCAGAAAAAGAAGTATCAACATATGTCTCTGTATAAACCATAATTTTTTGCTAGTTAGGTTTATTTTCTATTTTTCTTTCTTTTTCTCTGAAATGTAGTCTTTCCATAACTTTGATACAAAGATACTTTTTAACTCTGGCTCACAAAAAGAAAACAGATTAACAATTGAGGAAAAATTACAATTGTGATGATATTTACTCAATATTTTTACTACAGTACTAAAGTTGTCATCATTATCATCATCATCGTAACCATCATAAAAGTTATTCATTAAGTAACTCAAAACAATACTAAATGCTATAAAAAGTAAAAAAAAAATATCAACTCACACTTTAGAAGTACATTATCAACATAGACACACCCTAAGATATATTATTAGTAAAATAAAGTTATTAAGCCCCTACATAAAAAGATAATGAAGGATTTACATCATAGATATGAATACATTAGAGGCAGAACACATGGATACATGTATTACTTGGAAAAGCAATCATGGAATTTCCATATGGCTGAATAGCAGGGACATGACAATAAACTGCCAGCTCTTTATTGACACTGAAAATGTAAAAATGTGGTTTGATTTGACTATTTAAACTAGATAATTTATTTTAAAAGTAAATATTTTTCATTCTATGAATTCTCACTTCTCTTTAAATGATGAGATAGAATAAATATGAATTATTGAGTAGATCATACCATTTTGTTACAAACTGATTATTTATTTTGTATTTCTACAATGACTAAGTAGGAATTAAGTGGTTAAAACAAAGTGATGCTGTTAAAATGCCCTACATTCCCTCTTGCAATTATTTCCAGATTCAATCATATGTGTTTCAAGTTAAGTCACTTAAAGTTTCAATAACTTAGTTTCTCAGGCTGCAAGTTGAGAGTTAAAAATATGACTTATATTGACATAGAGCATGTGAGAAAAAGAGATTTTAAATGGGCAGCAAGCAGTACATTAAGCCCCAACTTACCCTTTCTGCCCACTCTGACATAGAGAGTTATGTGCAAAGTTTTGCAAGCTCTAAAACCACATGCTAGAGAGGGCAAAACAGTATTTATTACAGCTTCGTGAATTAGCTGTATGCTCTGGAAAAGAATCAGGCAGGAGGCTGAAAAGAAATTTAATAATCTTTATTTCTCTTTTCAATCAATTTTGGGCATGGTGCTCTTATTTCAGCAATTTAAAAAGTGGTACAACAGGATAATTTGGAATACAAGCAGGTCGTATTGGAAAATATGAGTGGAGACAATTCAGTACTTTGTTATGTAATCGGGTGATGGTTTTCGAAGTGTTTTGGAATCCCTGGGGATTAAGAGCCTGATATAACCTTGTTTTGTCATTTCTTTCTGGATCTCCCTCTCTGGACACTGCAGTGTGGTGAGATGTTTGCACTAAGCAACTGTCTCCAGCCTTGTTTAGAACATCCTCCTATACTTGCAATGTGGGCACTCTTAGCTGCTGAGAAAACTATCCATCTACATGTAATGTTGACCCCTATATAAAATTTCCCCCCAAAATGACAAGTAGCCTTGAAAGTTGTTTGTGTTAGTATTTCTCTACCTTTCTTTAACAATGTTTCTGAAACATTGGTTCTCCCAGCATTTCCAAATTAAAAAATAATAACAACAACATGTAATGGTAACATGGGAATTCTGTAAGAACAGCAATTTGGCAGAAAATAGGAATATTTCAAAATTAACTCCACAACAACAACAACAAAAATTCTGGCAGATGTACAGTTCTGGGTCATATTATTCAAACCGTTAGATTTGGGAAGACTTGATAGTTTTCTTTTGTGGTTCCCATTCTTTAATAGAATTGTAGTGGATGGTCATAATACAAATTGTGTTTCTCCCCCTTCCCATTACTAAGGTTGGAAAATAAATATACAAAGGGCACCCATAACAATAAACAGCCCATCTTTAGAGGTGGCTTTAACACCATGATGGTGTGTCAGGTATGAAATTGTGTTGGGCTAAAGCCTATTCTCCTATGTAATGATATTTATTGAAGATCATCTTAAAAAGCCTAAGATCCTAACTATTCTCTGGTGTGAGCAGCTTTAATGCCAATTAAATCTGTCAAATGGTTAAGAATGGTGCTTAAAAATAATACCTTTGGACTGTATATATTGAGACTTAAATTGCACATTGTTATTCACAATTCTTAGGCTTTGAAAAAATATTCTAATTGTTTGCATTTGAAAGAAAAGATCAACCACCAATGGGGGTGTGTGGGGGGGGGAGAAGAGCAAAGCATAAAGGAAATAAAAGTAAATTCTAGAATACCTGGTAAGCTAATCCAATTCAGTTTAATTTTCCATATAGGTGAAAATATGTAAAGTTATGAGTGATTACACTGTAAACCAGATTAAATGCTTTGGAATTTAAACCCATATCTCTTTAGTCTCTTTTTATTTTTAAATAAAAAGTTTAAATGGGAACGGGAAAAAATGCTCATTGGCTTAACATAAATCTTTAAATTGCAGTAAGCGTCACCCTCAAAAAGCAGTTGAGTCTCTGAGAAAAAAGAAAAGGCTGAATTCTATTTTTCACAAATGATGGATTATTGTACCACACTGCATTTTCCAGTAAAGTGTCCTTTTATTTGCACTGTGTGATTACAAGTTTCTAAAAGTATGTGTGGGGTCACTTGGGTGCTGTGGGAAAATGAAGGAACACTGTTCTGTTAAAATCAGTAGTGAAATCAGAAGCAAACTATGTCCTGATTATCATAGTCATGTGTTTAAGTTTTGCTTTCCTTAATTGGTTATGTTGTATTTACTTAAAATGAACAATTTGGCAAGTTTTTCTCCCTTGACAACAAAGAACTGTAAACTGTTTTATAAGTTTGGCTATTAAAATCGGTTTATAAACCATAATATTCAAATACTTTTGGTGCTGTTCACAGAGACCCAGAGATGGATTTTGCTTTGTACCCATGTGTTTGTCACACTTTTAGTTAGTAATTATAGTGCTTTTTAAGTTATTTAGTTAATAAAAAGTATGCCAGATATTGTAATCATCTATTAACTTTAACTGGTACATAACTCGCCTTAAAACAAAATGAGTAAAATGAATGATGGCAAAGGCCTTGTAATTTGACTTGTCATCTGAGGATTATTTATGGCATCAGGAAATGGAAGTTGAAGATCTACTCTGTCTCCAGAAAAGTCATCATCAGAGGCAACTTTGGAGAGTTTGGCTATGCTAAAAACTGCATAAGTATATCCAGGTCTCTGCTGATTCCTCAATCTGTATGAGAAGGAAACAAGATAAAGCATTTGAAAATAGTCAGGTAGTATTATTGAGAACAGAATAATATATGTATATATCTCTGTAATTAAGAATACTATCACTAGAATACCTAAGAGGTTTCAAAAAGGCATAATTCACTATATAATTATTTTCATAATCTTGCATTTGTACTGTGTGTATGTGTTTTAATTCACAAAGTTTCTCCTCATGACATCATTTTTACTAATTCCAAAGTATTTATTGGCATTTTGTCATGGACAATGAAGAGATTTTTGAGGTAAGACTAGAAATAGAAAACATAATCTTTGATAACCTTTAACATGTACATTGATTATTCCATATCATTTCAAAGGCAGACTTGAGACCAAAATTATGAGGCAGATTCTTTTTCTGAAAGATGTAAGTGTTCCTTAAGCTTTGAATATAGAACCCAGACCCACGGGCTTTAATACAGCCATCAACTGAAGCAGATCATATACGACTGGTGATCAGGACAGTGGCTGGACCCAGATGTAAGTTGATAGCATATCATGTAGGCATGGTATATTCAGACACTCATAATGATCCAATCATACAATGTTGAATCAGTTAATACTTGATATTCATAGTCCTGTAAAAGCAATTGTCTCTAATGGCACTTGCTGTTTCTCCAAAATGACCTGAGGTCAGTTTCTCTGCTAAGATCCCTTAGTCTCTTGTACTTTATACTCCTTACCATGCTGTATTATAATTACACAGACCATATGCATTTTATTCACCACAGTTAAGTCCAGCACTGCCATACATGTGTTAGGTGGTCAATGTATGTTCACATTTACTTTTTTATCATCTAGCAGCACTGTCCAGAAATGTAATGTTTAATTTAAAATCTTCTAGTGGCCACATTTTAAGAAGTAACAAACAAGTTTTAATAGTATATTAATTTTAGATAAATATATCATTATTTTGACCTGCGACACAAGCTGTATTTCAAATGACTAGTGGCTACCATGTTGGACAACAGGTTTAAAGCAATACTTTTAAACCATTTTAAAGTACATATAGAAAATGATAACATTTGTATAGCCCTCTGGGGTAAATGGATAAGATGGTTCATAGCTAATGGCAGCTACCTCAGGAGCTCAGGCTGCCTTGGTCCTGCTCAGTTACCCTGAGTGCTGAAGGGGAAGAAGAAACTTTTTCCTACTCTCAAGATTCTTTCAGCTGGTATAATAACCATGAGACAGATTAGTAAGAAGAAATGACCAAATTTAATGACATACAAATGTATTGGAACCCTGAATACATGAGAGGTTCAGAAACCCCCCATCTCCACATACATGACAGATTCAGAGACAAAAGGGGACATTGATGTATATAAGACATTCTGAGCTAGGGATGAGGTAATTCACCTTGGGGCTTCAAGCGTAATTGCAGGGAGAACACATGTTCATTGAGTATTAGTTTTCCCTGCTATATAGGTACATAAAAAGTCATTTCTGATGGTAATTCCTATCATGAGCCAGCCTCAAAGAGGGAAGGAGAAGGAGAGAGAGAAATAGAAACATCAGTGATGAGAGAGAATCATTGATTGGCTACCTTCTGCATGCCCCACACTGGGGATTGAGCCCATAACCTAGCAATGTGCCCTGATGGAGAATTGAACTATGACCTCCTGGTACATAGGTCAACACTCAACCACTGAGCTATGTCAGCTGGGCAAGCTTCCTAATTTAAATTCTTCTACATAGTCAAGTGGCAAGCAGAAATCTGTCTTGAACCTATAAGGTCTAGGTTGCCTTTAATTCAAAATAATCTGTATAGCACTGAAACACATTTTGGGGGGCTTATTCTGTATCCATACAGCATCCATAACTCTCACTCTATATAACCATTCTGCCAGGCATGGTAGTCAGAAAGCTCTGGTCTATAGCAGTAATTCCCACCTTTTTAAATGATAGACCCATTGACCCACTTTACATGATTGTGCTGTACTTTTATAACCAATTCATTTAAAAATCCTCTGAAACAAAAGGCTAATATGCAAATCAACCAAAAGGTGGAACAACCAGTTACTGGGGCATACACTGACCACCAGAAGGCAAATGCTCGATGCAGGAGCTGCCCCCTGGTGGTCAATGCACTTCCACAGAGGGAGTGCCACTCAGACAATAGCCCTGAGCTGGGCTCATGGCTGGCGAACACAGAAGTTGTGGCAGGAACCTCTCCTGCCTCTGCAGCAGTGCTACGGATATTCGACTGTGGCTTGGGGTGTGGGCCTACGCTGGTAGTGGGACATCCCCTGAGGGCTCTGAACTGCAAGAGGACACAGGCTGAGCTGAGGGACCCCCATGAGTGCATGAATTTCATGTATTGGGTCTCTAGTAGGTTATAAATATACATCTGATCTATCATATATATTAGATATACTTATAGAGATATAATGTATAGATATTATTAAAATAATTTTATTTATTTATTTTTTAGTTTTCACAGGTCCTTTACTAATTTTTTTTTACTGTGTGACTAGACCTCACACTAGGAATAAATGAGAGCTTAAGCAGGTCTTATAACTTTTCCCTTCAATTTAAGGGAGTGATTCTCAACAAGGAACAATTAATTTTCCCTTACTCCCCACCCTAGGAAACATTTGACAATGACTGGAGACAATTTTGATGTTCACAACTAAGGAGGAGGTGCTATTGGCATATTGTGGATAGAGGCCAGAGAGGGTTCTCAATAGTCTACTCCTACACAGACCAACCCTATAAAAACAAAACAAAACAAACAAAAAACTGTCTGACCTATAATATCAGTAACACCAAGTTTAAGAATCCTGCTTTAAGATAATATAAAATATTATGGTCTTATTAAATAGCAATTATTACTTCAATTCAGCATTTAATAGTACCCAATCTTATGTGATCATCTAAACTTTTAGCTTAATTTAAAATGAAAATCACTCTTTACCTAATTAGGAGGAAGGCAGGATATCTTCCTTTCTTTCCTTAGCCTTAAATTTCATCCTGATTTCCCATCTTGTTGCTAACACAAGTTCACAAAAATTTTGTGGTCAAAGCTAGGAGAATAAAGACTCAAAAGTGTCTTTATGTGTCCGGTTTTAATGAGTCTTCTCACACTCTGGGCCAGGCAATTTTTATTGAACTTGTTGGGTGACATTGGTAAATAAAAGTATATAAGTTTCAGGTACAGTGGTACCTCCAGATACTAGTTTAATTCGTTCCATAACCTTGTTCGTATATCAAGTTGCTCCTATATCAAGTTGCTCATATCTCAAAGCAAATTTCCCCATTGAAATCAATTGAAATGCTGTTAATCCATTCCAGCCCCCAAAATGCCATCCCAGTTGTTCTTGTTACGTGTTTTTGAATAAGAAAAATGTATTTATAAATGACAAATATTGTATAAAAACATAATAAAAGAGAATGTAAAGGAATAAACTGGTTTTATAAAGTGTACTTATCTACTCATTACACTCTTAATGCTACACTTTATCCCTAAACTGAATGTAACTTAACTAATCTTCACTGAACTTAATTGCTACTGGTCTTTGCATTTTTGGCCGATTTCCAAAAAAAAGTGTCCAATGAGGTTTGCCTCTTCCTCCCTTTCAGAATGTTTCTGAAATGGGTGAGGCAAGTTTCATTGAACAGCTCCGATGCAGGACCAGTAGCAACTTTTCGGGGTGTTTCTTTTCCACGAAGTGTGACACCCTCTCCCATATTCCTAAGATCTCCTTTATCTTTCTTGTAGAGATCTCCTCCACCTCTGGTTCCTCCGAGAAACCAATTTCTTGGAGAACCTCTGCATGTTGCTGAGACTGCAACTCTTGTAACTCCCCTGTGGTGAGTTCCAGAGAGTGCTCCTTGAGGAGCTCATTCACATCTCTCTCATCCACCTCCAGGCCCATGGATTTTCCCAGAGACACTATCTCCTCCTCCACTGGCACCTCCGGTTAGAATCCTTTGAAGGTCCTTTCGGCTATGGCCTCAGGCCACAGCTTCTTCCATGCAGAGGTCAAAGTCCTCATTGTAACACCCAGCCAGGCCTGATCAATAATTCTGAGGCATATCACGATGTAAAAGTGGTTCTTCCAGAACTCTCAAGGGTGAGGTTTGTGTTCTCCGTCACTTCAAAGCAGCGCCGGAACAAGTGCTTGATGTACAGCTTTTTAAAATTAGAAATCACCTCCTGATCCATGGGCTGCAGGATAGGAGTGGTGTTGGGAGGGAGGTAGATAACCTTTATAAACTTGAACTCTTCGAGGAGTTCATCTTCGAGGTTCGATAGGTGAGCAAGAGCATTGTTGAGGACGAGGAGGGCTTGCATGGTTAGGTTCTTTTCCTGTAGATATTTCTTAACAGAAGGGCTGAAACCAGGTTTACCCACTCCACAAAGAACTGCCTGGTGACCCATGCCTTCAGATTTGCGCTCCACATAACTTGCAGTTTATCTTTTAAAATTTTATGTGACATAAAGATTCTGGGGTTTTCCAAATGGTATAGGAGCAGAGGCTTGATCTTGCAGTCGCCACTGGCATTGGCTCACAGTGCGAGAGTTAGCCTATCCTTCATGGGTTTGTGGCCTGGCATCGCCTTCTCCTCTGCTGTTACAAAGTCCTATTTGGAATCTTTTTCCAGAAAAGCCCTGTCTCGTCACAGTTGAAGACTTGCTGGGGGATATATCCTTTGGCTTCTATCAGTTCAGAAAAAGTTTTGAAGTAATCCTCAGCTGCCTTCATATCCGAACTTGCTGCCTCACCATGCCTGATGATGGAGTGAATGCCGGACCTTTTCCTGAAGTTATCAAACCAGCCTCTACTGGCTTTAAATGAGTCTTTCGATGCTTCGTCCCTGGAAGTGCGCAGGGTCTGCTCCAGCAAATGACCGTAAATCACTCGCGCCTTCTTGCATATGATGCCCTGTGGTAATGTATCTCCTTTAAGCTGCTTCTCCATCACCCACACCATCAGTAGATTCTCCATCTTTTCATGGAGAGTGCTACGGAGCTTAGAAATTATTATAATGCCCTTAGCTGGTGTTTTACCCTTTATCGACTCCTTCTGTTTAAGCACAGTGCATATCGTCGAAGTACTATGCCCCTACTGTCTCGCCAAGTCAGCCACTCGCATGCCTTGCTCATATTTTTCTATGATTTCACGCTTTAATTCAATAGACATCATCCTCTTCTGAGCACTGACCTTTCCACTCCCTTTCTTTGGACCCATGGTTATAAAAAGAAATGTGATAAAGTATGTAAATGCACAAAAGATGCTTAGATAATGAGGTAAACAAGCACACTGACTGAGGTGTGGGAAACTATGAGACCCTGGAGTTGCTGTAAACTGGTGGGTCTTGTGCAGCTGGCTGATCCTTGCGATTACTCGTATCTCAAATGTTGCTTGTATTTCAAAGCAAAAAATTGCTCGTTCTAGGGCTCGTATCTCAAAAATCTCGTATGTTAGGGCACTCGTATCTCAAAGTACCACTGTATACATTTCTAAATACATCAAATACATCAAGTCAAGTCTCCTTCCATCACCATTTATATCCCCTTTACCCTCTTCTACCACCCCTTACCACCTTTCCCTCTCAAAATCTATTGTTGCCTGTGTCTGTGAGTTTTTCTTCTTTGCTTAATCCCTTAAACTTTTTCACCCATTCCTCCTTTCGTCTGACAGCTATCATTCTGTTCTGTGTATCTATGAGTCTGTTTCTATTTTGCTACTTTATTTTGTTCAATAGACTCCACATATAAGTGAAAGCAGATGGCATTTGTCTTTCTCTGACTAACTTATATCACTTAGCATACTTTCCAGGTCTATCCATGCTATTGCAAAACATAATATTTCCTTCTTTTCTATGGCTGAAAAGTATTCCACTGTGTAAATATACCACTGCTTTTTATCCACTCATCTACTGATGAGCACTCTGAATGCTTCTAAATCTTGGCTATTGTAAATAATGCTGCAGGAAGATAGGAGTACATATATTCTTTTGAATTAGTGTTTTGAGTTTCTTGGATGTATTCCCAGAAGTGGTATCACTGGTTCATAAGGCAGTTCCATTTTTAATTTTTTGAGATAACTCCATAATGTTTCCTGCAGTGGCTGCACCAATCTGCATGTCCACCAACAGTGCACAAGGATTTCCTTTTCTACACATTCTCACCAACATTTTTTTTGTTGATCTTTTGACCATAGATATTCTGACAGGTGTAAGGTGATATCTCATTATGGTTTTAATTTGCATTTTCCTGATGATTAGTATAATTGGGCATCTTTTCAGATGTCTATTAGCCACCTGAATGTCCTCTTTGGATAAGTGTCTATTCAGATCCTTTGCCTTTTATAAAATTATATTGTTTTTTTAGTGTTGAGTTTTATAAATTTTGTATAAATTTTGGGTATTTGCTGCTTATCAGAAATATAATTGGCGCATATGTTTTTCCATTCAGTGGGTTGTCTTTTCATTCTGTTGATGGTTTCCTTTACTGTGCAAAACCTTTTTATGTAGTGCAATTTGTTTATTTTTTCTTTTGTTTTCCTTGCTCAAGGCAATATATCAGAAAAAAATATTGCTATGAGAAACGTCTGACATTACTGCTGATGTTTCCTTCTAGAATTTTTTATGGATTTGAGTGTAACATTTATGTCTTTAATCCACTTTGAGTTTATTCTTATACATGGTTTAAAAAATCAGTTTAGTTTCAGGCAGTCTTTTAAAGCAGAAAGTCTCCCTTAGGCACTTTTTTGGGTTCCTTGGAGACCCTATTAGAAACATTTGACCTCAAAATTTTTAATTTCAGGCAATTTCTTTTTTGCTAGTTTCAGCTCCTTCCTAAGTCTCTCTTTTTTTTTTCTTCTGAGTTCATTATGATGAGATAGGATGATTCAAATCTAGTTTCCTTACAACTAGAAGTTAGCAAAATGTTTTGCACCCAAGAACTACTTGGAAAAAAACAACACCATATTTGGTTGAAAGCTTTCCATTTTAAATGTGTAACTGAGCTCCTGATAGTTTTTATTTTCCTTTATCTTCCTTTCTTTCACCAATCGATCCTATTTAATAAAAGAGTAATATACAAATTGACTATCACCCCAAGACACAAGATGGCTGCCCCAATGTGGACACAAGATGGCCACCACAAGATGGCCTGCCAAGGAGGGCATTTATGGGCAGTTAGGGGTGACGAGGCTGGCTGAGGAGGGCAGTTGGGAGGGACCCAGCCTGCAGGGGAGAACAGTGGGGGAGGACCAGACCTACAGGGGAGGCAGTTGGGCAGGGACCAGGCCTGCAGTGGAGGACAGTTGCTGGGAACCAGGCCTGCAGGGGAGGGCAGTTGTGGGTGATCAGGTCAGCAGGGAGAGCAGTTGGGGGGATCAGGACTCCAGGGGAGGGTAGTTAGTGGTGACAGGGCCAACAAGGGAGGGCAGTTGGGGGCGACCAGACCTGCAGGGGAGGGCAGTTGGGGGGGTGGGAGCAGGCCTGCAGGGGAGGACAGTTAGGGGTGATCAGACTGTCAGGGGAGGGCAGTTGGGAGCAATCAGGCTGGTTGGGGAGCAGTTAAACATCAATCAGGCTGGAAGGGGAGTGGTTAGGGGTGATCAGGTTGGCAGGCAGAAGCAGTTAGGGGCAGTCAGGCAGAGGCAGGTGAACGGTTGGGAACCAGCAGTCCTGGATTGTGAGAGGGATTTCCGACTGCCCATTTAGGGCTGATCCCACTGAGATCGCACCTAAAGGGGCAGTTGGATATCTCTCAAGGGATCCCAGATTGGAGCGGGTGCAGGCTGGGCTGAGAGACACACCCCCCCATGCACAAATTTCATGCACCAGCTCTCTAGTAATATATATATATATATATATATATATATATATATATATGGCTAATATGCAGTGTCTCCTTGGGAGTTTGATTGTGAGACTGGGAATTTGATTGCTCATTATGACATATGCTGACCACTACGGAGGCCCAGGCTGTCAGCCATTATTTAGGGAAGGAAGGCCCTGGTTTGCAGCCAGAAGGCCCTGATCAGCCCTGATTGCTGGTCAGGCTTAGAGACCCTACCCATGTATGAATTTTGTGCACCAGGCCTATAGTACATCAGTAATTGAGAGTACCAGATAAAAATTACTTGAGACTGGCCTCAGATCCAGATTTGACCTTGAACAAGTTATTTATTTTCTTTTCCTTAGCTTCTTCATCTCTAAAGTATGCAGGATTATTGTACATATTTCTAAAGATCATTGTGATAATTAATTAAATAAATTTTGGCTGAATTTTGCTATATGCTAAGTAATATTTGATATAATAGGGACATATTAGTGAACAACATTTACAAAAGTGAATAAAAATTCCTGCTCACATGAGACTTACATTGCAGTAGAATAAAGTTAAATCATGATAGATGCTTAGAAGAGTACTAAGCACATAAGTTCTTAATACATTTTAGGTATGTTATTATTCATCCACTTGAATGAGTGGCTTATTCCAAGATATGATTTGGAAGGAAAAAGGGTTCTTTGTGCCTAATTCAGTACCCCAAATCCTCAATAATTAAGTTAAGACAGTAGAGGGTCCAGTAAATATTGATATCTTATAGAGACAATAAATTCTTATCAAGCATCCTATATAATAAAGTGGTAATATGTAAATTAACCCTCACACCTTCAAAAGATGGCTTCCAATGACCAGGCTACCAGGGGGGTCAGTGAGGCATGAGCAAACGACTGAACAAGCAGGCTGCATGGGGAGACCAGGCCAGCAGGGGCATTAGTGAGGGACAACCAAACAACTGAACAAGCAGGCTGTGTGGGACAATCAGGCTGACAGGGAAGTTAGTGAAGGCCCACCAGGCAGTCAGGCAGGTGAGTGATTAGGAGCCATTTTTCCAGGATTGTGAAAGGGATGTCTTAAACCAGCAGTCGAACATCCCCCAAGGGGTCCTAGATTGGAGAGGGTTCAGGCTGGGCTGAGAGGACCCCCCTCCCATGCATAAATTTTGTGTACTAGGCCTCTAATTCATAATAAGATAGCTTGAAAATATTTAGATTCTATGCTTAATGAAGGTCCAGATTTTAGGTATTATGTTCATCACTAGTGGCCCAGTGCACAAATTCATGTGCATTGGAAGGAAATTAATTAGAAGAAATATTTTAATATCACCACTCACCTTTTCTCTATAACATAAGTGTCAACCAAATCCATGATTGACAATGACAGATCGAAACACAGCCATGCAATTGGCACCAACAAGAGCTTTATATGTATCGTGCATGAGTCAATCAATTTAGTCATACACACACACACACACACACACACACACACACACACACACACACACAC
>JAAGEH010000393.1:41404728-41558758 GCA_011751065.1 Lasiurus cinereus | reverse complement strand
CACACACACACACACACACACACACACACACACACACACACACACACTAGAGGACTAGAGGTCCAGTGCATGAAATTTGTGCACAGGAAGATAGGATCAGGCCTAAATGGGCAGTCAGATATCCCTCTCACAATCCAGGACTGCTGGCTCCCAACTGCTTGCCTGCCTGCCTTCCTGAATGTTCCTAACTACTTTTGCCTGCCAGCCTGATCACCACCTAACCACTCCCCTGTCAGCCTGATTGATGCCTAGCTGCTCTCCTGCCAGCCTCATTGACCCTAACTGTTCTACCCTGCAGGCCTGGTCACCCTTAACTGGCCTCCCCTGTAGGCCTGGTCACCCCTAAATGCTTTTTCCTGCTGGTCTAGTCTTCCCCAATTGCTCTCCCCTGCAGGCCTGGGTACCCCGCCCCCTAATTTCCCTTCTCTGCCAGCCTGGTCACCCCTAACTGCCATCCTCTGCAAGCTAGAATGCCCCCAACTGCCCTCTCTTGCTGGCCTGATTTCTCCCAACTGCCCTACCCTGCTAGCCATCTTGTGGTGTTCCATATGGGGGCAGACATCTTATGTGTTGGGGTGATAGTCAATTTACATATTACTCTTTTATTAGATAGGATTGATAAACTTGCTTAATTAGACCTGTTTTCTAATTTAGCTAAACCTTTTTCAGCTCAGTGAAGCACCCCAACTTCTATTTCAGGTAAATATGAACAGAAAGCAGATTAAGTAGATCATGCAGGGAGAACAAAGAGTAAAATATTTCATTGAGCAGTATTTGACTATATTCTGCAGTGAGAAAATCTGAAGTCATTTTCAAGTTCCACCATTTCTTCCTTTCAGTTGGGTCAAGTTTCTTAGTTTTCTAAATCTCCATTTTCTGGCTAATGAAAAGAAAATAGGATTCCACTGAATCTCCTATATACTTACTCCAGGACTTCTGAGAAAATCAAATGAGATGAGGCACGGGAAAATGCTTCACAGACATTTGATTAAAGTGTGAAATGTTTGCACCTGGCTATAAAACCAGCAGTGTTCTTGGGCTGAAGAAACTGCAAGGAGGCTAGTCATTGCTAAGGAGAGGAAGCCACATGTTGCTACTTGATGTCATTACCCAGATAGAGAAAAGGACACTTAACATATTAGCCTTTTTTATGGATAGACTAGTGGCCCAGTGCACAAAATTCATGCACATTAAAAGGGGATTAATTAGAGGAAATAATTTAATATTGCTATTTGGCCTTTCTCTATAATAGAAGTGTTAGAGATAAAAGAAAATTAGTAAAATGTATATGAAAACCTTTTTACTATCAGTCTGGGGCACACTATGGGACCCAGAGTCAAGGCACACTCACATGTGCCTCAAAATCACATGAGACCCAGACCTGGCCAGCTCCTGCCCCCATTGGGCTAGATCTAGACCTGGACAGTTCCATCCTTGTCAAGCTCCACTGGACAGGGGACATATCCTCAGGTCCCCTGGCCTGGTTCCAGGATGAGGGGCATGCCTGGAGGTCCCCCATCAAGCCCTGCCAGGTGGGGGACATGGCCTGTGATTCCCTGTCAAGCCCCACTGGGTGGAGGTCATGGCCTGAGGTCCCCCATCAAGCCCCACTAGGCAGGGGATACAGCCTCAGATCTCCCAGTCTGGCACTGGGAGGGAGGCAAAGCCTCAGGTCCCCTGTCAAGCCCCAGTGGGTTGAGGGTGTGGCCTGAGTTCCCCCGACCCAGCACTGGGGGTATACCTTGAGGTCCCCTGTCAAGCCCCACTGGATGAGGAGCATGGCCTGAGGTGCCCTGTCAAGCCACACCAGGCAGGGGGGCACAGCCTCAGGTCCCCTGGCCCAGTGCTAGGGCCAGGGGGGGTGAGGCCTGAGGTCCCCCAGCCTGGTGCCGGGGTTTGGGGGCATGGCCTGAAATTCCCTGTCAAGCCCCACCTGGTGGGGACATAGCCTGAGGTCCCCTGGCCTGCCACTGGGGCGGGGGTTGTGGCCTGAGGTCCTCCGGCCTGATGTTGGGGCACGGGGTGAAGCCTGAGGTCCCATCAAGCCCTGCCTGATGGGGGATGCAGTCTAAGATTCCCCAGCCTGATGCTAGGGTGGTGGTATGGCCTGAATTCCCCCACCAAGCTCAGCTGGGCAGGAGGTACGGTCTGAGGTCCCCCAGCCTGGTGCTGAGGCAGAGGGAGCAGCCTGAGGTGGGGGGCACAGTCTGAGGTCTCCTGTCAAGCCTGGCAAGGGAGGGTATAGCTTCAGGTCCCTGCTGAGTGCTCGTTAAGGTTCCTTATGGGAACTTGGCTTCAGCTGTGGGTCCAACCATCTTCGTGATATGAATTCATAGCCTTTAGTGTGGAGCTTGATGATCAGTAGAAATTCCGCAAATATTTGTTCAGGAATTAATTTGATACTCACCTAATTTTGAAGATAAAGGTGAGGATAGGATGCTGGGAATAGGAGACTGTTAAAGACACAGAAAATGTTTGAGGCAAATTTGTGTTTCAGAATTTCCCCTAGAACTGGTGGTAATTTGACATCAATCAGATGAATAAGAAATATCTGCTTCAGAAAAATAAACCATTTGGATTAACATAAAAGAAGAATAGTGCCCTTGACCAATGTGGTTCCGTTGGCTGGGCATTGTCCAGTGTACTGAAAGGTTGGTTACTGGTTTGATTCCCAGGCACAGCACATGCCTGAGTTGCTGATAGATCCCTGATAGGAGACATGCAAGAGACAGCTGATAGATGTTGCACTTTCTCATCAATGTTTCTCTTTCTACCTCTCCCTTCTTCTGTCTCTAAAACTCAATAATTTTGTTGTTGTTGTTGTTGTTTTTTAAAGTAGATTGGGAGAATTATTAAGGGTAAGCAGGACCTTTGAAAATACCTGAATTACCTACAGGCAATATATAATTCTAATTAATGAAAATTAACAACCTTTGTTTTGAAGGGTTTTGCTTTGAACTTAATTTTGTATATAGATACAGATATGTAGAGTTGCCCAGCAAAGGTTATTATGTTAACTATGAGGGAATAAAAGTGAAAATAAATTGTGACCGTATGGAGCTAACCACATTCTCATTGCATATCCCCGTTGCAACGGAGCTAATATTTTCATATGAGAAAATTTTTACTCATATGCCCTGTCTAAGCAGAAGGGCCTAAGCCATTAATTCAGGGAGTTGTTCCATAACTACTGTTTTCTATTCATATTAGCATAAAGTAATAATCATAAAGGAGAAATTTACTGAAACCTTCTGCCTTTTTTTTTTCCAATTTCCAGTGTTCAGACTGCATCATAGTGCTTCCGATACAAATGACAAAAACCGAATTAAAAGCAGATTAAAGAAGTTTATTACCCGAAGACCTTCCCTGAAAACTCTACAAGAAAAAGGTCTTATTAAAGGTACAAGACATTTTATAGTTTTATGATAACAGTGATAAATGAATGTGCCTCTGTGTCCATAGCTATTCAGCTCTAAAGGAATATTAGAATTTTTAATTATTTTAGGTTGCTTATTAGATGTTCTGCTCTATAGTAGAGAAAAATAATTGTCCAGAAAAATAATCCTAAAAAATTAAAGGATACATCATAGAGTTATTGTAAGAAATATCTAGTTTTACCCTCAGATCTGAGCTCTGTGCCAGGAATAGAGAAGATATATCTTAGTGGCCCATCAGAATGACTCCATGTCTCCTTGTGTCGAAAATTCCAGCTTATACCCATCATGCTTAGTAACGTGTCCATTGTCCATTTCCAGCATGCTTAGTAAGGTGTCCATTTCCACCCTTAGGTATGTCCTGATTTGGATAATAATGCATCTGATCACCCTAGTCATAGTCTGAAGTAAATTATAGGAAGAGGTGCTAGGAAGAAAGTCCAAGAGAAATGAGTATCATGAATTTTTGGGGATTTGAGAACTAGAAGTTGAGAGCTCAAACTAAACTTTTTTCCCCCTTTTTTTTCTTTTAACATTAATTAATTAATTAATTAATTAATTAATTAATCTTTATCCTCTGCCAGGATATTTTTGCATTGATTTTTTTCTTTTTTCATTGTTTAAAGTATTAAAAATAGTAATACATATGTCTCCTTCCCCCCACAATTGACCTTTCCTCAGCCTCCCCTACCCTTTGACACATGCCCTCACCCCCCTCCCAATGTCTTGCATCCATTGGTTATGTTTATATTCATGCATACAAATCCTTCGGTTAACCTCTTACTCCTCCCCCCTCCCTCCCCTAACCCTCTCCAGAATTCCTGCTATCATTTGACAGTGTGTTCCTTGTTTCTCTGCCTCTGTATCTATTTTTGTTCATCAGTTTGTAATGTTTTTTGTTATCCATAAATGATTGAGATCATATGGTATTTTTCTTTCACTTATTGTCTTATTTCACTTAGCATAATGCTCTTCAGTTCCATCCATGCTATTGCAAATGGTAAGAATTTCCTTTTTTACTGCAGAATAGTATTCCATTGTTTATATGTACCACAGTTTTCTAATCCAGTCATCTGCTGTTGGGCACCTAGGCTGTTTCCAAATCTTAGCTATTGTAAATTGTGCTGCTATGAACATAAGGGTGCATATATCCCTTCTGATTGGTGTTTCTAATTTCTTGGGATATATTCCTAGAAGTGGGATCAATGGGTCAAATGTGAGTTCTATTTAGTTTTTTGAGTAAACTCCATACTGTTCTCCACAGTGGCTGCACCAGTCTGCATTCCCACCAGTAGTGCACAAGGGTTCCTTTTCCCCCACATCCTAGCCAGCATTTGTCATTTGTTGATTTGTTGATAATAGCCATTCTGACAGGTGTGAGATGGTACCACATTGTCATTTTGATTTGAATTTCTAGGATGATTAGTGATTTTGAGCATGTTTTCATATGACTCTTGGCCTTCCTTCTGTCCTTTTTCGAAAAAAATCTATTCAGGTCCGTTGGGATGTTTATCTTCCTTTTGTTAAGTTGTATGAGTTTCCTATAAATGTTGGAGATTAAACCTTTATTAGTGATAACATTGGCAAATATGTTCTCCCATGAAGTGGGCTTTGTTTTGTCGATGATTTCTTTTGCTGTGCAGAGCTTTTTATTTTGATGTATTTCCATTTGTTTAGTTTCTCTTTAGTTTCTATTGCCCTAGGAACAGTATGAGTGAAGAAATTCCTAGGGCATATGTCTGAGATTTTGCTGCCTGTGGATTCCTCTAGTATTTTTACGGTTTCCTGTCTTATGTTTAAGTCCTTTATTCATTTTGAGTTTATTTTTGTGTATGGTGTAAGTTGGTGGTCTAGTTTCATTTTTTTTCATGTATCTATCCAATTTTCCCAACACCATTTGTTGAAGAGACTGTCTTGACTCCATTGTGTGTTTATGCCTCCTTTGTTGAATATTAATTGAGCATAGTGATTTGGGTTGATTTCTGGGTTCTCTATTCTATTCCATTGATCTATATGTCTGTTCTTGTGCCAGTACCAAGCAGTTTTAAGAATAGTGGCAATGTAATATAGCATTATATCTGGTATTGAGATCCCACCTACTTTGTTCTTCTTTCTCAGTATTGCTGCAGGTATTTGGGGTCTTTTTTTTTTAATTCCACTAAACTTAAATAAGCAGGTACTTCTGCAGATATATCTAAAGTAAATAATAAGATATCCTAGCACAATCTAGCCAAGAGAATATAAAGAGATAAACTCTGGCATTACCCTAATTGGAATTCAGACCTTGGTTCTACCACTGATTTGTAATGACATTGGGCAAGTTATGATCTCTCTGACCTTTTAAATGGAATACTTATACCCATCATTGACAGAAGTATTGAGGGAAATAAATGAGATAATTCATGTAAAGTACTTAACAGTTTCTGGAATATATGTATTCAATCAATATTCACTGCTATTAAAATTTTTACTTACTACTTTTTTATTAGTTAGCATGCCAGATAGATGAGAGGATGAATGGATAGATTGAATCAAAGATATAGAAACCTGTAACTGGAAATTAACTTATAGATCAGAAAGCAAAAATATGTTATTTTCCTGACCAAGGAAACATGTGTCAAGTCCATCATTCTCCCTATTATTCATATTTTCTAACTGATGAGTATATTTTAAATTTAAATATTTTTAAAAATTGAAGATGGGCTATAATAAACTCAGAACAACATTGAAAGACTTACAGAAGTTAAATGATGATTTGTTATACAAATTTTTTTCAGGAAGAGGGTAAAGCAGATTTTCATATTTTAGCAATACTTACTATAAAATTATTTAAATATTTTATAATTAACTGTTTGACCAAACAATTTCAGTTCATTTTGAAACAAATGAACATTTCACAAAAATAATCTCATTTTGAACCAACCCTAGAAGGTGGAATTTTTGTGAAATATGGACATAGGTATCACCAATAGAACAGAATATCCATACAATGCAAGCATTTGGGGTTGGAAATAGCATGTATTTTGAATCTGCTCATCTCAAACTTGTACTCTGAAAATGTCCTTTTCAGTGCCACAGGTAGTATATGAACCTCTACACATTCAATTACATCCTATATAAAAACCTTAATATGTAAATTGACCAAACAGCAGAATGACCTGGAGAACAACCAGTCACTATGATGTGCACTGATCACCAGGGGGCCAATGCTCAATGCATAAGGTGCTCCCAGGTGGTCAGTGAACTCTCACAGGGCAAGTACTGCTCAACTAGAAGCCAGGCTCACAGCTTGTGAGTGTAGTGGCAGTGGTGAGAGCCTCTCCTGACTCCACTGCAGGCAAGTGGTAAGGAGTAAAGGGTCCTGGACTGCAAGAATCCTAGACTGCAAGAGGAATTTCTGATTGACCAAGCTGGTGGGCAGATATCCCCTGGCCTGAGAGGGTGCAGGCCAGCCTGAGGGACTCCCCTTCCCCAGTGCATAAATTTCATGCACCAGACTGCTAATATAATAATAGACTACTATCTTTATTTCTACCTTAGAATTTATCCCATAGATTATAATTTTCTTTTTTTTTAATATATTTTTATTGATTTCAGAGATGAAGGGAGAGGGAGAGAGAGGAATAAATATCAATGATGAGAGAAAATCATTGATTAGCTGCCTCCTGTACGATCCCCACTGTGGATGGAGCCCCCAACCTTGGCATGTGCTCTGACCTGGAGTTGAACCATGACCTCTTGGTTCATAGATTGATGCTCAACCTCTTAGACATGCTGACTGGGCCCCATAGATTATCTTTTTTTTTTTTACATCAGTTACAGGTTACCTGCCATCTTGAAAAAAAACAAATAAAACCAGATTAGTAGCCCAAACAATCCCAGACTGACATAAAGTCTAAATTTTTCATGACTCTGGAAACATGAAAGGTTTTTTAATTCAGTGGCAGGGTCTGGCCCAATCAAATTGCTAAGGAATGCTATGGTGCTCTAGGATTGGCCTTGGAAAGCACCAGAGGAGTTAGAAGCCTAATGCAGCCTTCATGCTGATGCAATGGAACCACTAAACACACTGCTGTATACATTTCCTGTCTTCCAGTCCCATTAAGTTTTCACCATAGCTGACCAATGAGTCAGTATTCATTAGTAGGACTATGGAAAATCTTTGTGAAATTCTGATTTGATAAGCTGTCATTGTTGTCTCCAGTGGAATTTTCTTCCAAATACAGATCGTTATGCAAATATAGTCACTTCTTGGGATTGTTTCAGTTTTAACTGTGAATTTTTTAAAGGCTTTTACTGAGAATTTTTTTAACTGAATAAAAGACATTAAACCAATTTTTTAAAGCTATGGGCCCAGTATAATTTAATACTTTAAGTTTATGTTTTTAGCATACTTAAGGAAAAGACTTTGAAAAGGTCTCAGAGGTTTTGAAGGGCTGTAAAAATTATATAAAATAAGTGGATGATTAATGGTTAAATGGTTAAATGGTGAATTTCTCCAAGTAAAATGACTTAACTCTTTGAAAGAAAATTATTTGGAAAAAGCAAAAATGGCTTTTTAAATTGTTTGGCAGTGCATTTGCCCAAAGATTGTGGATCAAATTATTTAAACTGTCTAATTGTCCAGACCAGAATTCAGGCCTTCAATATAAAGGTTGAGGAAAGCTGTGTGTGGTAGTTTGGATCTTAGAGGGTGCTTCCTGGTTCCTGGGAGGGGCTTTGCAGGGACACAGACACTTTCCAATGTGTTTAGTCTTTCATGCAATGTTAACAACAGGTTGAGAGGCCTGAGCTTTCAATTCAGCTGGTCTTTATGGAGCACCCACTGAGAGTCAGGAAGGGTTGTGCTTTATTGACTTTATGATGCCCAGTATAACTATGAAAAGAGAATTGTCCCAATATCATATGGTTCAAACTTAGTTAAAAACCCTTTCTTGAAAACTTTTTTTGTACTCGGGGATACCTGGCCAATATGTGATTTCATTGGCTCTAATAAAGATCTAGAAAGAGTCACTTGATGTGGCTGAATTTTCTAGCTTTTTAATATGACTAATGAGAAGGGTACACTGTGATATCAAAAAGGGCCCCAAAGATAATTCTGAATGACCAAACAAAGGAGAAAAATCTTCATAGGTCAGGTTGGTGCAGCAATCACTGGGCCATTGCAGGGGTAGCTTCTGAAAAGCCTTCTATTTCTCCAACTGATTTCACATTTGACAAGGGAAGGGAGGAGGGGGGAAATGGTGAGTGCTTTTATTTTATTTTATTAACTTTTTTGTTGAAAGTATTACAAATATTCTCCTTTTTCCCACTTGGATCCTCTCCACCCTGTTCTGGCCCCCTCCCCAGGCCTTTCCCTTCACTAATGTCTGTCCATGGGCTATGCATATAAATTTTTTGTTTAATCTCTTCTCATCTCCCCCCCCCTCTTTTTGAAATACGTCAATCTGTTGCATGTTTCAATGTCTCTGGATCTGTTTTGTTCATCAATTATTTTCTTCATTAGATTCTACATATAAGTGAGATCATGGGATATGCATTTTTTGCATTAAGTACCTTATTGGAAAAAAAAAAACTTGAATCATTTTAATATGCAAATTATTGCATTGAGAGGGTACGTTTTAGGGTGGTAGGTATGTGTGTACAGATCCTCTACTTGCTTTTAGAACAGAAATAATAACTTTAGCATCATCCAGACTACTTCATGTAATCTTTCAAATAACAGATTTACATCCAAGAACAGAAAACAACTGGCAACACAATTTTTAGAAAATATAACAATTGCTTAGGGTTTTTTTTTTTTTTAGGAGCAAGTAGTATTTTCTTATATCAAATGGTAGAGAAAATTGTATTTTAGAAAGTAGTTTCTTTTATCTTAATATAGGCAAAACCATATTGGATGATGCTAGTAGAAATTGAAAGCAATATTGGACTAACTCTATTTTTTAATTTGTGAATTTCTCATACAAACTTTTTCTCCCAGAGTTTAAATTTTTCTTGCCTTCAGGGCCTTTACATGATTAAGGGTTTGTTTAATTATTTCCATTAAACAGTCTGTATATTCTTCTCTAGAAATGTCTGTCTTGTATCCAGAATATCTTTTACCAGTCAAGTCCTTCCACCATCTTACACCAAGTTGCTTTGGTTGCTTTTCAGTCTTCACTTTTAACAGTGAAGACTGTGACTTCCTTTCACTGATTTTCTGAGTTGTATTCATTGTCTTCTGAACCCCATGCGTTATCTTTATAGTTTTAAATTATTTTATTATTATGTAACAACTTCAGTAATTCATTTAGAAAACATGAGACCTTAACTGTCTAAAAATATCTTCAGTATCCCCACAAACTTGATCAATAGTTTAGTTGGGCATAAAATTCCATTGCCTTTAGAATACAGAGCTGCAGGTTCCATTCTTATTTTTGTTACTTTGATTTTGTTTTTTTTCAGAATCATTGGGTTTTTTGTCTTTATTATTGGAGATTACAATCAAGATGATGTGCAAAATTGGCAGAATTTTAAACATTTATTATGCTTGGCATTCAACTTGAAGAATCTCGCTTCTCTTCAGCTCTGGAATTTTCTCTATTATTATGTTGATAAGTTTATTCCATCAAATTTCTGTTTCCTTCTTTGGAATATTTAAGATATGAATATTAGATCATCAGTTGATTTTTCTCATAGTCTGAAAGAATTCTTAATTTTATCTTCCTGCCTTTATATAAATTCATTTTTAACTTTAAAAATTTATTTCAATATTTTTGGATGTATTCCTTATTCTCTGTTCTTTTTTTTTGTACATTCACATGCCACAAAGCTTTGTTGACCAATCTATCCCCATAACTAACAGTAAAGATAGTACTTTGCATTTCATATATATTAATCAATTAAGTGGAAAAATGAAAATAGGTTATATAGTTTAATTTATTTAAATAAGATAGGTAAATTTTTGTCTCTTTGAAATTTGTTTTTTATTTTTTAATTTCTTTCCAGTTCTTTGAATTATCATATCATTTTATATATTTGTCTAATTTTGTTTTATCACATTGGTGACTTGGCTCAAAAGTCTGATTGGCAATGGTTGCCCATTCTTACTATATAATGAGGCTGTACAAAGATTCACTAAATCTTTGTATATGTGGGTAGAATTTGTGGATGATATGCTTTTGCTGTAGAGTGATCTATACAGAGGGACTAACATTTGCCTCAAACAACAAATATTTCTAAAAGATGTAGATTAACTGAATTCATCATTATAGATTTTTAATGATTATAAAAAATTTTGAACTTTTATTTTGCAATTAAGAAAACTGAAAGCATAGCAACTTTAGAATTTGACTGAGCTAGGTTTAAATCTGGATTCTGCCATTTAGCAGCTATATAACTTAATATTTGGTTATTAACTTTTTCATTGATTAAATTTACATCATGAAATTTAAGTGAAATGATAAATGGAAAGAACCTTGCACAGTGGCCAGCTTAGCATGACTATTCAACAAATCCTTGTCTTCCTCCCATCTTTCCTCCATCCCTTCTTTCTCTCCTTCCATCTTTTCTCCTTTTCATCTCTCTTCTCTTTCTTTATTTCCCTCTTCTTTCCTTTGCTATTTAGATTTATAGAGCAAATTATGGCCATCATGCCCTCAGAGAACCACTTTCCCATGTAGCCCTTTAAAGCTTGTGAAATGAATCCAGACAAGTGTCAAGGGAAGGCAATAGTAACTTGCTTACTGTAAGAAAAGTATATACATAATTTGCAGTTGGCCATATTTATATTTTTTATAATTTTATCATGGTACTCTTTATACATAAATAAGAATGAGATCATTTTATTTCCTAACTATAGCCACTTACAGAGTGCCATCTAATTGTTGGAACATTTAAGTAATTACCCACATAGACACAACTAATTGTTTAACTTTTCTATTATAAGAGAAAATAATGTCTTTGAAATTATAGTGCTTTTGTAAAATATATCAATCATATTGAGAAGTAAAGAAATATTTGCCCTTCAAACTGCAGATACAAGTTATCAGCCATAAATTTTCAACAGCCATGTTTATGGATAGCAAAAATCATTAAGACTAAAGTATTTTTTAAGTAATTTGTTAGAAATTATATAAGACAGAGCAACAGACCTGCCACATTATTAATTCAAGTGAAAAATATGTGAGCAATACTGCAATACACCTTTGAATATAGATATGCTCCAACTTTGCCATTTGATCATTGTTAGTCTGAGACTAGTTGTATTTGAATTTATATATTGGGGCCTGGGTCTATCATTACTTGTTCCTGAAATACTCTCCCAACTTCCACAATATGCACTAATGTGCCCAAAAATACCTTGTAAATCTTCTTTTCTTTAAACTTTTTTTCTGATTCATAATTGAACTATGATCCCTACAAGTTAGCTATGTCATGATTTAATATTAGCCAAAATTAATAGCCAACCTTAAGCTTCTTTATCTTGGCCTGTAAGCTTCCTGGTTCACTTGCATTTATAGTTCCCAGGCACTTTCTGTAATTTAAAGGCTCTTGGGAGCAAATGTATTGGTAATAGAGTACCAACCACATAGCTAGCTTTTGTTCACTAATAACACACAGGTCACCATGAGAGACGACAAATGTTGAGAAAAAAGTGCACCTGGGTAGCAGGTTAAGCCCATGGATTTTAAAAGCCTATTATCCAGGAAGGAAATGATCCAGGTCTTATAAGATACTGAGAGCAGAATAGTTTTAGAGCAACAAGAGAAAAATGAGGTCCAGAAATAGGAGTGAATTAGGTAAGGGGAGGAAGAATAAACCAGAATAATAAATAGGTCTCCTTGTGGTTCAGGAACTTATTTCTTATGCAGAGAGGACTTTTACACAGGCATTAGTTATATTTTAATATTATTTGAGAAAGGGACTTATAACTACTTGATTTTTAGTACTTACAAAAATAATGTTCTGATATAATCTACTACATTGTGTGTATTTGCAAATAGCAATAAGAATTCTCCTTATTCTTTCTTTTAAATTACAGTTCTTGCCCTTTGATTCAAGTTCTCAAGATCTTTCTCATTTTTCAGCTAAAAGAAAATACCAAATAATATCTGGCTTTCATTTTAAAACTGACTGGATGTTGGGTATAGCCATGCTAAAAGCTGGGAATATAGTATAGACAAGACCCGATTGATTCCGAACCAGCATATTGGCTTTTTTTTTTTTTTGCCAGTGACCTCTAAAATTCATATTAAATTTTTTTCTGGTTGTAGATGCTGATTTTATTCATTTCATGCACTATCTGTCCTTAAAACATTTCCCAGAGTTGTGCCATACCCTACACAGTTGATGTAATTCTGGTGCCAGTTGAAGATATTGTCTCGAAGGCTTGCAGTTACAGGACTGACAAGTTTCTATACAATAAAAAGAAATAGAGCATGAACATTAGAAAGGAAACAGCAAAGGTAAAGATAGGTTTGCTTCAAAATCTGTATCATGCTTTAAGCATACCTTGTGCGTTAAGTCAAGTTGTGTGGGTATAGATTGTAGAAGATACAAAACTTCCTCTTCCATCCCTGGCATTGCCCCAGCCAAGATTTATATGCTGTCATAGGCATATTATATCCTCAACCAGTTTCAGATGACCCAAAGTCAGGCTAACATGTTATTTTCTTCTTGTGTTAGGAGGCTGCTGCCCTCTGGAGAGGTGACCTATGACCCTTTCAATGCTCTAATCATATCCTAAATCTTTCTTCCATGAAACCTCCTGAAGAGAAGAAAGAGACACAGGGCCCTCATCAGTGTTCACAAGAATCCCCCTTTTTAAAGGTTAGCATTTGTTGTTGATACCCTGCTGTTTTCCAGCAGGTCTTCTCCTACCACAGAGTTCCCTGGTGACACCTAAACGCAGCTTCAGAGGCAGTGGAAGCTTCTTTAGTTGAGTTCTCCCAGGCGTTTCAGGGCCCCTATAGACCCTGTGAATTGGATCCAAAACCATTGATGTCTCTTCACTTTCTCTGTGCAGTTTTGATAACTCCATGGCTTTCACAAAGTGCTAGCTGTTGATTTCACTTTGTGATAAAGTGGATAATGGAATGGGAGGAAAAAATAATTGCATCTTGACCTGAGTCTATCTAATAAAGAGGGAATATGTTAATTGACCATCATTCCATCACAAAGATGGCTGCACCCACAGCTGAGGCCAATTTCCCATAAGGAGCTTTAACAAACAATCAGCAGGGATCTGAGGCAATGCCCTCCCTGCGCTCCCATGGGGCTTGACAGGGACCCTAAGGCCACACTCCTTGCCCCAGCACCAGGCCAGAGGGCCTGAGTCTGCACCCCTCTTCCTGGCTGGGCTTGACAGGGAACCTCAGGCCATGTCCCCACCCAACAGGACTTGATGGGGGACCTCATGGTGCACCCCCAGTGCTAGGTCAGGGTCTGCCCAGCAGGGCTTGATAGGGGACCTGAAGCTGTGCCTCCCTCCTGGTGCTGGGATGGGGAACCTGAGGCTGCACGCTCCCCTCACCTGGCAGGGTTTGACAGGGGACTTCAAGCCATGCCCTCCATCCAGCAGGGCTTGACAGGGGATCTCAAGGTATGTCCTACACCCTGGTCTGGAGGTGGGGACCTCAGGCCACACCCCTCATCCTGGCACTGGGCCAGAGGAACTGAGGCTATGCCCCCTGCCTGATAAGGCTTGACAAGGGTGAGACTGGCCGGGTCTGGATCTAGCCCAATGCAGGGTGGGCAGCTGGGTCTGGATCTTATGCAATTTTGAGGTGCATATGGGCCAGCAGGGATTGATTCTGGTTCCCGTGGTGAGCCCCAGACTCTGACAGGAGGAAGGTTTTTCATATACATTTTACTAATATTCTTTTATCTCTGACACTTCTATTATAAAGGGCAAATAGCAATATTAAATTATTTCCTCTAATTAATCCCCTTTTTAAAAAAATACATATATATTATTGATTTTTTTTTTACAGAGAGGAAAAGAGAAAGAGTTAGAAATATCGATGAAAGAGAAACATCGATCAGCTGCCTTCTACATGCTCCCCACTGGGGATGTGCCCACAACCAAGGTACTTGCCCTTGACCGGAATTGAACCTGGGACCTTTCAGTCCATAGGCCAACTCTCTACCCACTGAGTCAAAACAGTTTTGGCATAATCCCCTTTTAATGTGCATGAATTTTGTGTACCAGATCACTAGTGTATGAATAAATATTTCCTCTGTGATGAGAAGAGTTGAATTTTCTACAGCACTTGAGAAAAGAGTACCTGCTTCTTCCTCACTTCTGCTATGATTGGGATTGGAGAGTCCACATTCTGTGTACACTGATTATGCCTTAGTGATAGTCCATATCATAGATCTCACAATCTTATCTCCTCATCAGTGTCCACACTCAGCAGATGTGAGGACTGGGACAAGCACAAGAAATATTAATATTGACACTTCATTTTGACATAGCCCAGGATTAAAATATTGCTTTTTTATTTCCTTTGGCATCACTGACAGTTTGGCTCACAAATATTTCCCCTCAAATGTATGTCTATCATAAATCAATTCTATTTCATAAATTCCAAAGATTAAGAAAACAAATTTGGGGGATAGCAAATTTTGTTCAATATAAAAAAAATCCCCTTTTGACTTGTTATTTTACCTGATTAGTGACATTGAAATGTAACCAGCCCCTGTAAAATTTAGTCATCAGAACAATAGTTCCTTGTTGCAGAAGTGCTAGACTAGCATTTTCTATTTTTCTCTGTGGGAAGGAGGCAAGAGGCCATTTCACAACTTGGATAATCATAATCGGTGGCCTGACAATGTTAGTCAAATTGCAGAATGGAGAGGTAGAGCTCCCAACTTCTCTTTGAAATGGACTATATTGCTCTAAGTGTGTTTTATCAAAGCATGTTCTGGGGCAACAGATCTGAAAACATAAGCTTTATGTAGCATTATTCTTCCTTAGATATTTCTCTTTAATATGTTCTTCCTTTTTGAAGATAAAATGAAATTACATAAAAGAGTTCTGGGAATAGGCAGCTATATGTCATAAACACCATTCACTCCCCTGGCTCAGGACCCCCAGCCCCCGAAATTTGGAAGTGATTTGATTGAAGTGATGACTGCCTTGATCTTGTTGGAATGCTCCTCATTCTTCATTGTCTTCTTCTCGCTCTGGGAGGCAACAACCCTGTTGTGGAGTCATTCAGGGAGGGAAAAAGGTATTTCAAGCAACCATGTTTTCCAAACACAAAATTGAGACACATGGCCTGACAGTGACATAATATTTGAAATAAGAACTGTGCTCAGAGATCCAGAACATATGGTTGAAAGGGTTTTCTTATAAAAAGCAACTATTAAGATAGTTCCTAGATTCTTATTCACAAAAGGCGCATTCCTCCATCCCTTTTATTTGCATTTAAAATACTACCCACAAATCAGAAGACTGACCAGTTTCTCCTCAAACATGTCACTTTGCCAACTCAAGAAGCACCCTGTTGACTAGAAAGTTAAAGGTACAGCCATCAAAGAAGCAATGCAAACCAGACTGCCAAACATATTATAAATATATTGCTCTTCTTAAAAATGCTAGTTGGTTTTTCATACTGGAGTATTGACTAACTGTCTGTGTTTGATGTATGGTTTACCAGCCTGATGCCGACTTATGGTTAGAGCTTAACTTGTTAGTTCTGCTTTTGCAGCCAATTCAAAATAACTACAGATGCCTCGAGATATTAAAATTGACTGCTCAAATGGACTCAGTGTGGGGGTTTCATTGGTTTTAAATTGATAACAGCTGAAAGAGTGAATGATTAAAGGGTACATAGCATAGGACACAGCTCTTTCATAGGAATTCTTATAAGAAAACTCCCTTCGTGTGTGATTTTTTTCTTTCTTTTTATATCACAGTTATTTCTAAGCAATCTTGGGTTAAATTTTAAATTGCACAGGAACATTCAGGAGTCTGCAGACAAAATAATTCCTGAGAAACTGAGATACATTTTGATGAAGTGGGTTTCTATTCTGTGGGGAACATTTAAAGTTAAGTAGCATTCCATAAGGTGGTAATTGTGTCTATTTCCCAGGCATTTGAGTTAAATAAGCTGTATAGAAAGCATAAACTGTCATAATAGAAGGGTTGGAGTGTTGTGTACATCTCTTTCTTCAACTCACAAAAAAAAACACACCAAGCTCCAAAGTGCCTTATCACAGATGAGTCCAACAAAGCCTCTGCTTTGCTTTCTCATTCTCCTGGGAACTGCTATTTGTTTTCATTATTTAAAAAGATGATTCGAGTGCTTTCTTCTTACACAGAAAAGAAAAAAAAAAGAACATTAAGACAACTTTTTTCCCTCTTCCTCAAATCAACAACATGTATAAAAAAAAGGTTTTATGAAAATGTACTTCCACAGTTTAATTGTAGCTTAGGGGGAAAGCACAGTAAAGAATTCAGAGAAATTTAAAGAGGTTTACAAGAAAGAAATACCTGTTTATACACACCCTCTTCAACTTACATTTTCCCAGAGTTCAATGCCCTTACTATCCAATACTGTGATCTAACCTTATTCTCCTTTCGAATTGTTTCTAGTATTTTACCTTTGATATTCCATGAAAAAATATTACAAGCACTTAATATAGCTGATAGAGAACATCAAACTATAATAATAAAATTAGGTTAGAGTTTATTGAAGAAATACAAAGCTAAATATTATGTACCCATTTCACATATTAACTTTTATTTGTTTTTTTTAAATATATTTTATTGATTTCTTACAGAGAGAAAGAGAGATGGATAGAGAGTTGGAAACATCGATGAGAGAGAGACATCGATCAGCTGCCTCCTCCACACCCTCTACTGGGAATGTGCCCGCAACCAGGATACATGCCCTTCACCAGAATCAAACCCGGGACCTTCCAGTCCGCAGGCCGACGCTCTATCCACTGAGCCAAACCGGTTTTGGCCACATATTAACTTTTAAATGAAAAACTAAAACACTGTGCCTAACTAGCATATATCAGACATGTAGCAAATAGCAGTTGTTAGTTACAATTAGTGGAATAAGAGATTTAGATATTTGACAATAACCTTGATTGGTGCACACTAATATATATATATAGTCAAATAGGTAAGATAATAAATTATGAAGAATGCTCTAATTATGAAACAAAATAAGTCACATGTATTTCACCAGCATTTATTAGAAAATGTTACATTTTTACTGCTCAATTTCTGCCCCAAATTATAACCTGTGTAGCTAAACTAAGTCTTAAAATTACCTAACTTTGTGCCTTCCTGAGCTGCATGTGGCCATTGAATCATGCTTTGTGTTGAGATGGGTAACTTGTGCAGTTAGCCATCTTAGAAGCTGCCTCAAGGATTGATATTTTCATAAAATCTATTTCTCTCAGAAATGTGAGAGCACAAGAGAAAAAAGTTTCACTATATTTCAATAGTTGTTGAGCTCCAATTTTTTTAATGATGTTCTTATCTATCCATATTAGACAGGAGAGAGATTTTAGAGGAGATGTCATCCAAGTTAAACACATATGAGGGTCATTAACTTGAATATATAACTCCTAACTTGCCCTCTTTGAACTTGGAACTCAAACTCATAGGAGGAAAAGAAAAGATGGAGGCAGGAGCTGACTAGCCTCAGTTAACCTCACAGTGAAAGAATCTATCATGCAACCAGAGGCTGAGGAATAAGAAAGCAGATGGTCTGCAAATATCTTGGAGACATCTAAATATCTTCATATTACAAATAATCTAATTTTTTTACTCCCCCAGACTCCTCCATCATTTGTACCACCAATATACATTCATTTTCTGAACAGTAAAATACTATTTATATCTTTTGTGACTCCATATTTTTAACACATTGGGACCTTGAGCATGTTACAATTTTTCCATCTTAAAAAAAAATAATTAGCACAGGAGGAAATTCAATATTACATAAGGAATTTGACAAGACCTCACTTAATATTTTTTTAGAAACAATTAACATGTCAAAAGAGGAAGTGAGAGCTCATTTTTGTTATAAATCTGTTTACGTAATTACCAGTTGAAGAAGTCAAACATTTTAGGGAGGAGGAAAAAGCAAGGTTAGGCCCTCCCTTCATCACTGAATTGCCAATGATGTCAAATTCTCTAGCATGTTTCCTTTATTCATGTACACATTTGCATGGAGGCTCCTTTAATCAGAAAGATCGCAGATGTATAGTATGAATGAATAATCTTGAAGAAAGGTAATATTGGTCAGAAATACACTGTTAATAATATGACAAAAGACAATTACATCTATATCTGAGGTTATGTTAAACTCAAGATGCCACAGTAATATGGAGAAAATGTTTCAAGGGAGGCTATGTATTGTAAGAATACATATGCAGTGCCATGTACCAGGGCACTACATCAGTAGATATGCATGTCTCATGCTGCAGTATGCAGGACAGAATGGACAGCAGGAGCCCTGATCAGTGAGCAGTGGCAGGACGTGGATAGAGGGGGAAAAGGAACTACAACCTTTGTCCAGAACCAGAAGGTAGAGAAGAAATAGCCCATTGGGAATAGTTTGGGTGGTAGATGTCATATCTGAAGAATTGTGGAGATGGTAGGAAATAGTTATGGGTAAAGTTTTAGTGGAAAATACTTCCCAGTGATAACCCAAAGCCATCTGTTCCTACAATCCGTTATTATGATCTGAGCACCACCGCAAGCCTAGAGGAAGCTTCTGTCTCCCAGATGCAATTCTCCAAGTCAAGAGTGTGAGAAGCTGCTGTGGGTTTGTGTTGAGCTGCAGTTTCACATACTGAACTGGATAATAGACACTCATCTGAGATTTGTTACAAGGAGTCTGTACTTGTCAATTTGGCACACCATCTGGAGTCTAGAAATGGTCTAGGCAGCCTCTCCTGAGAAGGGTCCCAGTCTGTTGCCCCAATTATTTCCAGCCTAGAATCCTTGGCTCACAAAACATGTCATAAGAAATACAGATCATTCTTCAGAAAAAGAGATACTCAAACACAAAACTGTACTTAGTTTTATATTGTGGTTCTGTGTATAAAGGATGCTTGAAATAATTAAATATATGAAAGACTATTTGCCACATTGGGTCTGGGTCCACGTGGTGTGAAGTGAAAAGGCAGTGGTGACAAGCTCCCCTATGTTCTTTGAAAGAGCTATATGTGTTGTATTTTACTAAGGCCTACATTGTATTGCAGTTGTTTAGCCATGAAGATCACCAAATGTTGAAGTAGATTTGAAGTCTAGTCTTGGCTCTGCTACTTACTTGCTTTGTGAATTTGGGCAAGGAAATTAAATTCTATGCCTTATTTTCTAGGTATTATAGGACTGTTGATACTATACCAAGATCAGTTAGTTTAGTAAATTGTAACTATTAATTCTTACACACTATTCCTAATTCTGCTCTTACTATGGCATAGCATTTTGCAAATGCTCCTTCTTCTGAAGGCAGAGTAGACTTTCTGAAAACTGCAAAATAGAGAAATTATGATGAGATTTGTGACAATGAATTACTAAAGTCAATATTTTGAGCATTCTGTGTGCCTAGCATTGTGTTTATCGCATTGCACATACTATCCAATAATAAGGATGGAGAAGTGTGTTTGCATTCCTTTATACTTCAATTGTTACTCATATTGCCTGTTCATACATATTCTTTAAATAACCATGCTCTAAGAGAGTACAAAATTACATAAAGCAAAATCCTCCAAGTAATGAGTAAGGGGGATAAATGTACAATAAATATGACATGATATAGCAAACGTCTAATTTTTTAGGGGGCATTCAGGCTACAGATTACAAGTGGGCAAACTGTGGGAAAGGTGATGTTTCCCTTATGATCTTTAAACTGAGTCTTGATTTAAACATTTGAACATGTGAGAAATGGGTGAGATGTTCAAGGTACACAGTTGTGGCAAAGCAGGGGGAAACTGTGGTGTGAACGAAATGTTGATGAGAGTGTCTGTGGCAGATGTGTTGTATAGTGCCAGGATAAGGAGTTTTTACTTGATTTTAGAAGCAATTTCATTATTCACTCAGTGCCCATTATTTTATTAATTTGGTGAGCATTTGTGGAGGACCTACCATCTGATAAGTGATGGGCCAGACACTGGGCCCACAGAGATGTCTAAGATGTGACTCCTTTCAAAATGAGACACTCTAGCACTGCTTAGAAAGAAATATTAAAAAAAAACATTTTCAAATCCTACAAACTTGGTTTCACTATAGTAGACCAATGGGAAGATATATAGAGTTACTGTGTATACTTAATTCCTAGCTCACCTCAATGGGGCATGTCCCAGTAGCCCATGGATGTGAAAGAAATAATCCTGACATAAAACACAAATATCACAAGTCATGGCTCCTACTTGTATATTCATAGCTACTCAGCCTTCCTTTGTCCTTCAAGGTGTCTGTGGCTATTTCTGGCAGCATCTGGAATGTATTGCATAGGATGAGGATTGCCTGCCTCATGTCCATCTCCTTTATGCCCATTGCCTCTAAACTGACCTAGGAAGACACCTCACCATGGCCATGCAGCCAGCATCTTCCAAAAGATGGCTGCCTCACTGCCTAGGTGCAGTCCATGAGCTTCTGAACTTACAAAACATTCCAGGTGCCAAGCAGTTCTCCCATCCCTCTGGTTCCCTCTGCATTTCTCGATCCATTCTGTTGCCAGAGCAGATGGGAAGGCTGCCCTTCTCCCCAGCCACCTGCATGTTAATTTAGGGCCTAAAGCAACAGCTCTTAGACTCTGAATCTGACAAGTGAGAAAATAGTTTCTTTCCATTCTGTCCAAGGCCCTTTTCTCAACAGAAGTCATATCTACTCTCTGGGACTTAACTAGGACATATGTACCATTTTGCAATCTATCAGAATTCTCTCTGACCTCCATAAACTCAAAATTTCTCTTAAATCGCGGTGTTTGTTTGTTTTTTCCACCAACTAATATTAGTGCTTTCTATTGAACATCTGTCAATTCTGTCAATTTGGTAGGCAGACCCAACTGAGATACTTCATTCTGTCTTTATATGTGACCATCCCCCAGCAACGCAGATCCTGCTAGTGGGAAAAGTAATGTAAATAAAGAGTGTGCAATAAACACAGGAAATCTACAATATGCAAAGTGCATCTCACAGTTAGATGCTCCTTATTATTTAGGAATGTTAGTGCATAGTCACTTTCTACAATAAGGACATAAAAACGAGAAACACACAGTGTATTTTACTGGAGGGCCAAAAGAGACAAAATGTTTTGGAAAATGTGTACAGTGTGCCCTCCCAGTTTAGTTTGGGTTTGTAAACCCTTTTCTCCAATTACACTCCTGGAAATGTTTTTCAGTTTCTTTGCATGGAATAACCAGTGGACCACATTATTCAGAGCAGTCCACAGGCATGAGCTAACCTGCACAGAGCTCACACTACACTTCACGGAACGAGCCAATACTTCCACAAAACCAAACACTTCCCCCGCTCTTAATATGGTTTATTATAAAATCCTTTACCTGCCTCAAAGCACTTTGCATCAAAGCCCCTTTTAAGCTGAAGCTGAGGACTAAAGAATGCCTTTAACAGAATCCTGTAATAGCTTTTAACCTGAGGCTGAGAAGAGAAAGTGCTTTTAATGTAAAGTGCTTTCCTCTTAGGTACTTCAGTATGTGCCTAACACTCAGCATTAGTGGCTCTGAGAACACCCTTAAGACCCAAATGAAAGAGACTCCATTATAGATATTCAAGGCTGTTATATTAATATATTACAAGTAATATTTGAAATCATTAAGCCATTTTACTCCAACTAAATTTGAATCATTTTTATTGAACTATGCATTCATGCAAATAAATTGAAATCTTACCACCTGGGATACTCACAAATCTATGCTGCTATTAGGAAAAGTACCTTGTTCTTTTCCGGATTTACTTAAATTCAAAGTGAGTCAAAATTTTTCCCCTCCCTTCACCCTAAAAGAATCTTTCAACTTTTATCAATCACTGAATGACATTTCCAACTTTAGTCTGTACTTGTTGAGCTAAAAAGGTAAATTAAATTATTCAGAATTAATTCAATCAATTATCTGAATAAATTATATATATTAAGCTTTCTCTTTACACTTGTTACTGAAACAGAAATAAAGGTACTGATTTCCTAGTAGTTTTAACCCCCCAGTGAAGTTCCTACCAAGTCAAGTAAGTAGACAACATAATTGGTAAGTTTTAACTTCAGAGAATTACAGTTATGTGATTGAAGATATATTTTTAAGAATATAAAGTGCACACAAATATGGATAAGGTAGCAGAAGTTGACATCTTTGAATGTTATCCCTCCTGCCATTTTTTAGTCCTCTCTGTAATTCTAATGAAAGGAAGACAGGCAACTGAAAAATAGAATATATTGTCAACCAAAACTCTAAATAATCAGTCAGTTTTTGCTAAACCAAATTTGGTCATGTTAATCATCCAAAATGCACTGATGCAGACTAAACTGAAACATGTTCTCATACTTCAGTGATCATGGAACAATCTTTAGATAGAAATCATTTTCTTTTATACATTGTTTTCATTCATTCATTCACTTATGTATTCATTTGACAACAAGAAGGGAATATAATAGATGGAAGAAAAATAAAAGTGGAAGAAATTACATTTATCTTGTTCTACTTTATAAAGTTTTTTCACCTTTAATATTATTTTTTAAACTTTCTGTGCCTAAAAACTTATTCATTTCTACTTTACCAGCTCAAAAATTACCAGCTCCATAAAGTCATCCCTGTCTTCCTCATTCTGAATTAGTCCTCTCTTCTCTTTATCCTCAAAGTATAATTTTATTATTTCATTATTTTAATATCTTCTAACTGGACTGTGAGCTATATCTCGTAGACCAGACCCATCTTAGCTCTACTTCCTGAAATGATGTTACCTGGAAAGAGGTAGAAAGGAATGGAAGCAGGACATGAAATATTTCAGTGGTTTTAGAATTACTATTTATTTAGAATTTTTTTCTCTCTTTGTAAACTCAGTGGGGATTACTTTGGTGTAGTGAGCTCCTCTCTAGCTTCACAATGTTAGATTTCTCCTGTGTTAAGTCCTTCTAGTTCTCTTCTCTTTCCCCTTCTTAGACTGCTGGGCACTATTCAAATATTTCAGGGTTGAAACAGTCTTTAAGCTCTAGATGTACAATTCAAGTGTCCATTTGACATTTCCTTGGATGTTTGGTAGACATCTCACATCTACCCAGAGCAACCTTTGAGTCCCTAGCTCCCACAGCTTCTCTGCCTCAGAAAACATCACTGCCATTTGCCAGTTGGAGTCACTATCCATTCTACACAGTTTCTTCTACTCTTATCAGAAAATCCCACCTTAAAAATATGTTATAAGTTCAACCCCTTTTAGTCACTTCCTTTGTCACTGTTCTTACCTAAGTACTATCATCTCTCCTGAAATATTTTATCAGCCCCCAAACTGACCTCTCTATTTCTTTTCCAAATATAGTCTCTACATAGCAATTAAAAGGATTATTTAAAAACATAAATCACATTATGTCACTTCCCTGCTCAATGATCTCTAATTACTTACAATAAAGTTAGACTATAATAATATCTAATGTCCTTGCTGACCTGTAGTCTGTTACCTACTTTGACCTCAGGGTATCTTTTCTGTTTTATCCTCAATCATAGATTTTTAAGTATTAAACTTATGAGGGTGACATCGGTTAATAGGATCATATACATTTCAAGTGTCCATTTCCATGATACAAAATTTGTATATCTCACTGTATGCCCACCACCTCAACCATATTTCTTTTTTAAAAATATATATTTTATTGATTTTTTTTACAGAGAGGTAGGGAGAGGGATAGAGAGTTAGAAACATCGGTGAGAGAGAAACGTCGATCAGCTGCCTCCTGCACATCCCCTACTGGGGATGTGCCCACAAGTAGGATGCATGACTTTGACCAGAATCAAACCTTGGATCCTTCAGTCTACAGGCCGATGCTCTGTCCATTGAGCCAAACAAGTCAGAACTCAACTATATAGTTCTTGTTTATCACTTCACTCCTCCACACAGGTCTTGCTGTTCTTCTAACATACCCCCACTTACCTCCACAGCCTTATGCACTCCTGCCCTTCTGATAGGATGCTATCTTTTGTATTGTCTCATCCCTTCACTTCTTTTGGTCTCTATTCAATGGCACTGCCTTAGAGATGTCTTTGCTGACATTACCTCCCACTAGCTCCCTATCTCCATGCCTGGTTTTATTTTCTCAAAGCGCCAAAACTATCTGACATTATCTTCTAGGTCAATGTGTTTATGTGTGTGTTTTTTTCTCCATTTACATATATAAGCTGTGTGAAGACCTTTTGATCTATTCATTATTCCATCCCCAGAGACATTGAAAAATACTCAGGAATAGATAGGTTTAATGGATGGATAAAAAATGCATTATTCACTTAGTCAAGCCATTCTTTATACTGTTGTGATTCAGAGTGTATATACATGTGTGGGAAGTGTGTGAGTATATTTGTTTATTTGTGTGTTGTGCTGCTGGCTAAGCAGAGGGAGGGGAAAGTATAGAACCAAGTTTCTGCCTAGAATAGGTACAGAAAAATCTTATACTCACTGTTCCATTTGTGTTAATAAACTCTTCATTTAAGCTACAAGTTCATTTCTGGCTGGTGGACTCACCAAAATGTCTATTGTATTCATTTGGCCAAAACTGAGTTGAGTCCTATTTCCATGGGAGTTCAGGAGCTTAAAAAAAGCAGCCAGGGCTACTATGTGAAAGTATTTTTTGGGTGTTAGGGTGAAGTTGAGAAGAGTGGAAACTTTGCCATTCTGTCTCGGTGGCCTTTGGCCTGTCACTGTTCTGGTGAAAGAATGCTCCTCCTGCAGTCAACTGTCCAACTCTGATTGGAAGCTACAGCCTACCCTTGTCTAGGGATATCATCTCCACAGTCTAGGTGCATTTCTTCCAATCTTTCCAGAGTAGACATCATCACTCTCCACCAGGAGCTTTAAAATGCTAGGTTAGATGAGACACAAAATATGAATAAACATGTGAAGAGAAACTATACACAGATGTATATTTATTTAGAACTTCTCTTTATTTATATTCCAAGCTACTTAAAAGTTAAAATAATTAAGCTTTTTCCTGTATTTTCCTCTTATTAGAAAAGAACTCACAAGTAAACCAGGCAATGAAAGAAATTTACTTCCATTGTTTATTAGAGATTGAGCAGTAATGAGTCCAATTTTTGAGACCTGTGTACCAAAAAAGCAGTAGGTGATATGTTTAATCAATGCTCAAAGCATAGTAAAATGATGCAGTATCTTCTGAAGCACTTCTAAAGGTAGATTAAAATGAGCAGTATTTTAGCTATAGTCATATTCTTCTGCATCCTAATTCAAAGACATAAACCATCAGCAAAATATTGCACTTACTTAAATCACCCATTTCTCCAAAAATTCTCCATAAAGTTGTGGAATACTATCTGATTGATACTCATAGAAAATATTTTAAAGGAAAAGATGGTGAGGACAGAAGTGGAAGAAACATAGAAGAGTAAAAAAAGGATTTCTTGATAAACGGTCAACTCTATAGGAGCACTGAATGTCACTTAGAGTTTAGAATCAAAGGATGAATTTCATTAAACTGCTGAAATTATCCATGCTAAGAATATTATTTTCGCCCTTTAGTACCACTGCCCCTCTCTAATGGGAAATGATCTGCCCCTGTGTACCATTTGGAAGGAGAAAATTTCCAAGTGAATGCTACCTCCGATGGAGGCGATAAGGCTATATATGTTTTTCTCTCATCCCAACTGATTTTTAAACTTAATCTCAACCACAACTGAGAATCCTCTACTGGAACTTCAAATCTTAGCCACTTGATAAAATAGAAGTCACTGTGACAATCAAAGTAGCCTCCTGACCCAGCTCTCAGAGTTACAATACAATTGCTATATTTATTGCTTCTTATTTTATGAATCTAACACCTTGGATTTTAAACATCTCAAAGACTGTTCCCCCAGACTTCGGTAATTTCTTTGATTAATAAATTAATTTGAGATCCCAGTAAATTATTTGAGCTTCCTTCCACCTCCCTATCTCAATATCATTCAAATAAATTTTTCTTTGCTTATAATGGCCACAGTTTTGTTTGTTCTATTGCAGTCAACAAAACCTTCACGAATATACCGCATGACCAAATAATTGCCTGGTGTTTTTTTGTTTTTTTTTTGTGTGTGTGTGTGTGTGTGTGTTGTTGTTGTTGTTGTTGTTGTTTTAGATGTGTTTTTTTTTCTTTTGTACTAAAGTAGCTATCATGGCCCTCTGTCCTGAGAGCAGAATAACATCATTTTGAAAAGCATGTGCAGACTGTCTCCCCGGGTAAATGATGATTATACCATTACATTATTTGAACATTTAACTGCTTCTATTGAGTACTTTTTCTCATAGTTTTGATTCATTGGGAATCTATCTGACAAAGATCCCATTACTGGGTGTTCTTTCCATAATTTGTCAAAAAATATATAGCAGAGATGAAGGAGAATGAGGCTAATTTGTAATCTGGGAGACTTAACCTGGTTATGCTGATGAACTAACTAAATCAGTCAAAAGTTTGAGAGCTTAAAGATTAAAAAACACCATTTCCTAGTTAAACTTGAATTCATTATGTAAACAACATAATTTGTAAGTACAGTCATGTGAAAGATCTATTTGTTTTTCTCAGCAAAAGATGCTTTCAACAAAAAATTGCAGAAAATGGATTTTTCTCCAACCAATGTGTTATCTACCACCCCTGGTATATGCACTTGAAACAGTACAGTCGAATGAAGATATAATGATCACACTAGCCAAGGCGATAGCATTTGAAGAGCATTCCAAAAATATTGGCACCCCTAGCAAGAGGTGTTTGCTAAATACAAAGAATTGTTAAGAGAGGAAGAAAGGATTACCAGTGAGCTACAGATGGAAATATAGGTGGGGAGTTGGGAGCTCAGGGTTTTGGGACCGCTCCCTTTTTTAGAATACTATAAGGAATAAGGAATGCAGAAATACTTTTTAAGGTAGTTCCAGAACAATAGGCATGGATGTAGGGGGCAAATCTAGTTCATTTATGCTTGCTTCTCTCTCCCTTCCTCTTTCGTACTGTATTTTAAGATAGAAGGTCATGTGGGTTAAACACATTTCCATAATTTAGTGATTCTTCTTGATTTATCAAACAAATTTATGGATGAATGGAAATCCTACAATAGCCCTTAACATTGACAATGCCATTTTAGCTAAATCTCTGTGATTTATTTTCTTTGGGTAGCATGTTTTATTTTGCAAATTCATTTTATGTGCATCATCATCTCCTCTAAGTTGTAAAATTCACCATTTTAATTTTAAGGCTAATGTAGTCAATATTCTTTCAGTTGTAATTGATATAAATGTGTCCAAACTTCAAAAGTAAGAGTGGAATTTATTGAACTGCTTAATTGAAAAGTTCAAGGGGTAAAGATAATTTTAGGCATGATTGGATCTAGGGGCAAAATGCTTTCAAACCTTTATCTTTTCCATTGCTCAGCTCTGTTTTCCACTGTATTGGGTTAATTTTTCAGTGCATCTTTCCAGAAAGTGGCAATATAACTTATGAAAACTCAGATTCACATCCTCATAGTTTACCAACATCTATAGAAAAAAAGAGGGTCCCTCTTTCCTAGTAGCACTAGAAAAGCCTCAGGATTTACTTGGTAGATCTACTTGGGCCATGTGTTCACGTCTGAACCAATTTCTGTGGCCAGGAAGATGAAATGCACCTTCATTCCTGAACTGGGAGGTAGTGGGGTCAACATTACTCAAAACAAATGGCAGAAAAATGAGAAAGGTTTCATCCCCAAAGGAAAATCAGGATGCTCTTACCAGAGGATAGAAGAATAGTTAAGGGGCCAGCAAAACCAACAGATATCCACCATAGTGTTTCTAACTAGTGCTTTCTATAACGGTGGATCTCACTGAGCTCTTTAGCCACACCCCTGGCCCTTTATATTGTGAGTGTAAGATTTCTCTTGAAACATTAGAGATAATGCTTTGTCAATGTTGTAGGCAAGTTTATTTAGTTGAATTAAACAGAAATTCATTCTAATTTCTAATGCACCTCATGACGAAAATACATGGTGCCTGAATTTATTCATCAGAAAGTGAGGAGTTGAGGTATATGTTCCATTTACCTCTCTTTGCAAATTACTCACCCATTGCACATGGGCATCTCTTCAAACGGTGCCCCTGGTCTCCAGTGTTTAAATCTAATTCAGATCCCTGGAGTTACTTACCTTAGTCTTTAGTATACCAATTCTAGATTCTTTGTATGGAGACGTGCATACAACAACCTTTGACTTAAGCAGATTCCGCTGGAGAGCTAAGTTTTTAGACACCAGAACTATGCCTTCTTAAGTGAGTGTATCCAGTTTAAAGAGAGGATAAAAGTGAGAAGAAAACTTTTGGCTTATCTGGTAACTGGCAAAAGCAAATATATTCTTTCTATCTAATGAAATGCAATAAATCTAGGCTCCTTTCCCACCAGGGTGCTATTAGCAATCAGGGAGGGATAGTTTTTCCAGTGAGGAATTGCCTGCACTTACCTGGACCCCCCAGTACGTGGCAGTAATGCACCTCCCCCATTATAACAACTGAAAATAGCTGGTCACTTTGCACCTCACCCTTCAGAGCACTATGGCAATCAAAAATACCCTGCAATGGAAATTCTCTCCTATTTACCCTAAATCAAGATTCTTCCCCAAGTCCAGTCTTTCTTTATAATTAATTCACAGAATAAAACTTCTTAATAAAGGAGTCTCTTAGCTGTTTCTACATCCCCACCTTCTCTTCAAAGCTTGATCACATCTGCTTTTCAGTTTCATTCTCCTGGTCATTTCTTTATGGTCATCAACAGCCTTTCAATTGCCAAAATCCAATGAGAATGTTTCATCTTTATCTCCCCTCATCATTCTGCTGCATCTGAAATGTTTTCCTTAACTTAGAAATATCAGTCTCACTATTTTCAAAACCATCAGGTTTCTGCATCTCAGTCTCCCTTCAAACAAATAAAAAAATTGAAAACCCTCTTTGCCTAATTGGTTGGTTCACTTTTTGCATCCAGTAAACAAAATCTCATGAATTATCCCTAATTTCTATGATCTGCAGTAGCTCCACACATCACAGGATTTCATGTTGATGTTCAAAGCAGAAGAAAAGAAGTGCCCTAACCTTTTTTATTTCTTTCATAGAGATTGATGCTTTGTAGCTTAGACAAAAGCCTCACTGTCTTTATGCTTCAGCTTCCTTTCCTCTAAAATCAAGAAGATAGTATCTACTATGAAAGGACTGAGAACTGGTAAAAAAGGTTAAGTAAGTTAGAATATGTAAAGTACTTTGAACCTTTCCTGGCTTAGTATAAGTGAACAATAAATCTTCACTATTATGATCACACATCCTTGCACTAGCACGAATCACATTATAAGTGTTTGTGAGAGTTATCCCTTCCCGCACTTTAGAATGTGGGAGATCATGTTTCATGCATCATTTCATTTTCTGTCTGCAGCACAGTAGCTGGTCCTTAGTGGGCCTGTAATAGATAGTTGCTGAATGAGTGGATTACTACCTGCATCCTTCATAGTACCCAGCATATGGTAGGTGCTCAGGAAATACTAACTGACTTGAATTCAATAGATATTAATTGATCTGGAGAGAATACAGAATAAGAAGTTCCATAATATTAAGTGAGGCATAATGAGTTTAAATTTTCAGATGAGAACAATTTCCTTTGAGGCTCTTTCTTATGATTGAAACTAAAATGATATATAATTCCACATTCTTAGCAAATTTAGAATTATTTTTTCTATTTTCTTTGCAGTTTCAGTTTCCATATTCTATCAACTCTTGGTTTGTTTTTTATTCACCAAAAAACAAACAAGAAAACAAAAAACAAAAACACAATAAAACAAAATGGACTGATAACCTGTTATCATCTTCATCAATTAGCTATTGCTTCATAATGAACAAACAAAAAATTTCAGTGGCATACAGCACAAAGCACTCATTTCTCATGTGTCTGTGAGTTAGACAGTTTGGGTCAGGCTTGACTGAACAGCTTTGCTCTAAACCAGTGGTCAGCGAACTGCCACTAGTGAGCCACATGCGGCTCTTTAGCCCCTTGAGTGTGGCTCTTCCACAAAATACCATGGCCTGGGTGAAGTTGCATTAGAGAAGTATAAGTTTTAAAAATTTGGCTCTCAAAAGAAATTTCAGTCTATGTACTGTCGATATTTGGCTGAATTGACTAATGAGTTTGCCACCCACTGCTCTAAAGTGTAGATGGGACTGCTCTTGCCTCCTCATTGAGAGTCAGCTTCTGTTCTGTGCCATATGTATTTATTCTGGAGCCCAGACTGAAGGGTCAAGTAATTACCCAGGGAAGCTCTTTTCTGGGCCATAGCAAAGAAGTAAGCAGGAAAGTAGAAGTCTGTATTATATCTTAAGTTCTCAGTCTAGAAATGAAACATTATTATTTCTTCTAACACTGCATTGTCCAAAGCAAGTCATATGTCCATGCCCAACATAAAAACATTGAGGAAATAAAAGTTGCTCACTGTACTGGGTTTTACCACATAATCTCATGGCAAAAGAATTTAAATATATAAATATAATTTGAGGAGATGAGCATTATGAAGAATGATTAAATTTACCACACCTCTTTCCTTATTCTGGTATTCATAACATATTTCATAGGTAATCAGATTAGCCTTTAAGTGAGCTCCTTATGTCTAATTTTCCACATGATTTGTGCCCCAGATTTTGTTATAAACATTTTGGTTGCAGGCAATATAATACCCAGTTGTACTATCTAATGTAACAAAAAGTCTAGAGAATGTATTTTAGGATTGGGTTGAAAATTCAACAATGTCATTGAAGTCTCAGGTTTTTTGTAGATTTAGGTGTTTTATTGTGTGTGATTTTTATCATGTTATCTTGTTTGCAGTCTTATTGTCTCATGGTTACAAGATTGCTACAGTAGCCCACAGTATCACATTTTTTCACAGTGATGTTCAAAGCAGAATAAGAAAAAAAAACTTCACATACCCCTCTTCTTTTAAAAAAAAATCTTCTCTTGTAGATTTTCAAGTTTCTTCCCCTTATATTTCACTGACCAAAACTATCTACTAGTAATTAGCCAAAGCTATAACGGAAGCAGTAGCCATTGGATAACATTTCCAGGTATTGTATTATGAATAGACCTTAAAAATAAGAAAGGAACTGAGAAAGAAATATATAAGATATCAATGGTACCTACTCACTCTCAAATAATTTAAACTATCTGACAATATTTAAGGTCCTTCATCAACACAATTTTCCTCCTTTGAAAACTTAATACATCAAGATTTGTCTAAATAAGAAAGAGTGAATGTTTCCCTCAGCACACTACATTCTTTCTATCATACCATCACTGATGTGTTTGTTTTCCTCTCTCTGTCTTCCCCAAATGCCCTTTGTCCCCTCTTTTAACTCTCCAGTATAAGTCTTACTTAGTCTTAAGGATTCATCTCTTCTCTGGGAAATTTCCCATGGGTACTTAAGGCTGGTTTGATGCCCTGTCACATCCTCTCCTTGTATCTGTTCTTCCTCAGTTATAGGACATTTCATGATGAAGTGTTTCTACTAGTTTATTTTTATGCTTCCTACTAGAAAAGAAATTTTTAGAGCATAAGTAACAAGTCTTGGTTATTATATTATGACTGCCCCTTTTGGCTCCTGGCAGAGAGGAGGCACTCAGAATTTTCATTTGCAAATAGCTGAATGAATAAAAGAGTAAATGCCCTAAAATGCTTTTATGTCTTCTGTATCTACCTAACAAAAGAAAATTTCTCCAGATTTTAATATACACTTCATAGAGAAATCTATTTTTCTTAAACAGCCCTCATCTCACAAGAATCTCCCCTGCCCCACCACATACAAACAACATCTGCACTGAATATCATGAAAAGACCTATACTACAGGACACCTTTCCTAGTACTTAGTATCTTTTCTGACACCTCTTATGTTGTTTGGTTTATGGTTTAAATACTCATATTAATTTATATTATTGATTAAATACTCATATTAATTTATATCCTATATAATAAAAGCCTAGGTGGCATCATGAGCAATGCCATCACAATATGTCCACCCCAAGATGGCCACCCTCATGTTATCACAAGATAGCTGCCACAAGATGGTTGCCAAAAGATAGCTGGCAGGGGAGGGCAGTTGTGGGTGATCAGACCAGCAGGGGAGGACATCATGGGGTGATCAGGTCTATGGGGGAGGGCAATCAGGCTGATGGGGAAAAGCCATTAGGGGCAATCAGGCCTGTCGGGGAGCAGTTAGGGGCGATCAGGGTGGCTGGGTGAAGCAGTTAGGGGCACAGGCAGGCAGGCAGGTGAGTGGTTAGGAGCCAGCAGTCCTGGATTATGAGAGGGATATTCCCTAAGGGAGCCAGATTGGAGAAGGCGCAGGCTAAGCTGGGGGACACCCCACCCTTGCACAAATTTCATGCACTGGACCTCTAGTCCTATGTAATAAAGGGGGATATGCTAATTGACCTTCACACCATCGCAAAGATGGTGGAAACCATAGCCAATAAGAAGGAAATATGCTAATTGACTACCCCGCCCTCAAAGATGCCAGTGCCCACAGCCACAAGATGGCACCACTCAGTCTCCTCCGCCCCACTGGGGTGGCAGGCATGTGGCAAGGCCGGGCCAGCCCCTAGGTGGGCCCAGCCACTTTGCGCACCTGCCTCCAAAGTCCCCCAGTCCCTTTAGCCACCCAGCCAACTCTAGGCACAGGCAAGCCTCTGATGGCAGCTGCCTAGTCGCCCAAGGCTGGCCCGAGGTTCTAGAAAGCCTTGGATGGCTACTGTCCAACCACCTAGCACTGCCCAAGGCTCAGATAACCAGGGCCGGCCAAGGCTTGTGGTGCTGGCAGTGGCAGCAGCAGAAGTGTAATTAGGCATCACCTTACCCTGATCGCCAGGTCGCTTCCTGCCCTTGAGGACTCCTAGACTGTGATAGGGAGCAGGCGGGTTGAGGGATGCCCCACCTCACCCTGGCCAGTGCATGAGTTTTCATACACTGGTCCTCTAGTCAGATTACAAACTTCTTGATTTCTATTTTACAATCTAATATGCCTACCTCATTGCTATCATGATAGAAGATAATAAATATTTGTGAACTTGATTTGGATTATAATTTTCATTAAAGGAGTTTATACTTTATAGCAATTATTTCTGATTATAAATCTAACTAAAGTAAATTATTCTATCTGAGGTTTTGGGTTATTTTTCTTAATAGTTTATGTCATTTTTTCTTATGGTGGTGGCTCACTATTTTTTAACATAACTTTGATATTTTATTATTTTCCACCCTCTGCACTAGGTCAAGGTGTGTTGAGCTTTCTGTCTCTTGAATGAAAATGAATAGTTACATATTGTAGTAGATTAATATTAGTTCTATAGCCTTAATCACTTCCCTCCCTGCTGCTTTGTCACAACTTCAAGCCATCACTTTTCCTAACAAATGGATGAAAATCATGACTTCCTTGAAGTTGCACCACATTCCATTTTGACTATCCCTTTGTAATAATATAGTATTTAAATTTCTATTATGCTGCATTTTATATTTTCTCCTCAATTCTGCTAAAGATAACTTTTAAATTTATTGAAAATCTTCACTAATTATTCAGCTGATGTCTTTCAGGCAATCATTCAATGAATGTTTATTGAACTTCTAGTATATGCCAAACATTGTTTCGTTACTGGGATCCAATAATAAAAGAAGTAGGTATAGTTCTTACTTCCTTGAGCCTTACATTCTAAGCAGAATGAGCAACTAACCAGTACATACATGACTGTAATATAAGGTGGGGAGAAGTGCTCTAAGAAAAGTAAGGCCGGGAAGTGACCTGGAGACTTCCTGTTGGCAGGGGTTGCCAGTTTTTTTAAAGGGTAGATAGGAAAGGCTATAATCAGAAGTTGGCATTTAATCAGAGACCTAGAGTGATAGAGTTCTATGTAGAAGAAATAATAAGTGCAGAGTTCAGAGGCAGACATGTGGACAAGGATCAGCAGTGTGGACAGAGCAGCCATAGGCAAGTGATGCAGGGGAGAAGGGTAGCAAATGAAATCAATTAATGGGTGGAATGGACTTGAGCTGCCTTGTAAGTTGGGATAGGCAGGGAATTGGATTTCATTCTTAACAAGAAGGGAAACCTTTGAAACTATTAAATATTTGTTTCTATCAGTAATAAACATTTATGCTGTTTTTTAAAGTTTTGCAAATATATTTGTGGTATCAATTGCACAATAATATATATGCACTTAATGCCCCTGAACTGTACACATCAAAACTGGTTAGAATAGTAAGTTTTATGTTATATATATTTTACCACAATTTCCAGTTCTATAGTTGAATCCTGTGGGCCAGAATCTGTGCAAAGCACTGTGACTCTATGAACACATGGATGATGCAGGCGCTCAGGATCTACTTTGAGAAAATGTGTTTTATATATTATAAATGTAAATACACAATGCAAGGTAGTATAAATCACATTCTAAATGAGAGGGATAAGTTAGGATTTCACCTAGTGTGTTCTCAGAAACATTAGTCTAAGGTGCCCTTTGAAATTACCCGAGAAAGTGTGGGAAATAGTGAGTCCTCAGGCTCCTCATGGAGATTCTCAGGGGCCCTTGGCACATCACAAGTTCTAAAACAACTACACATAAAAGAAACTTTAACTTTGTTTAACTCCATGTTGCTAAACCATTTTGTCAACAGCTCTTTCCCCCACATCACCTATTAATATCCTAAGGAACTGGTATTCCAGAGAACCTCTGCTGCTGGAGACACAAAGCTGAGATCTGAAGAATAGAGTTTGTGGAGAAAGTGCTCTGTGGGCTGAGCCCGAAAGGAAATGGGACACTTAGATTAGAGAAAGAGAATTCAAGGCAGGAGAAATGTTTAGAAATTCACTTCCAAGTTAAGTCTCCTGGTACTTGCCTCTTCAAATATCTTTGAGCCAAGGAATAAATTTTCTAAGTATACTGACAAAGTCATAATTTTGATGATCATTGAAAAATTTTTCTAAAAACTCTCAAGACATCAGTTCATTAAGATTCATAATTTTTTAGAAATGTACTTAATTTTTGTCATTATTTTATAGACAACAAAGTTAAGCCCAGAGAGACTATAATTCACATAGGCACCCCTACCTAATTGCTATTGGTTTTCTTTCTCTGGACCTGGGGTCCTGTTCCATAAGGGACAGAGTTATATTGTTTGCATGTCTGCAATAGACATTCTGGAATTAAAGCAAAAAATTGATTCCTATGCAAGATGCAGATTCCATCACGCAGTGAATAAGGAAACAGAATCAAATTTAATGAAGCTCATCTTTGTTTCTTTTGCAGATCAAATTTTTGGCTCTCATTTGCACACAGTGTGTGAACGTGAAAATTCCACAGTTCCACGATTCGTGAAGCAATGCATTGAAGCTGTCGAAAAAAGAGGTGGGTAACTGAATATGCAGCCATGTCTCCCCTTTACTGCACACTCTACACAACCAATGCTCAAGTTACTGTGCCACTTGATTTGCTTGGGAAGTTGTGATATTGAAAACTGACTTTTGTTAATTGGTTAAGAGGATCACGTTTCTTATTAACTTCAGTTTGTATTTTTTATAATGGGGACATCAGTAATTCTCACTAATGTTCTTTTTTTTAATATTTTGTCTGTATCACATGCTGTTGATTCAATTGCAAACTTCTTGTTTTCAAGCCAGTGATAAAACATTCATAAAATATCAACACTATGTGTTAGAACCCTCCTAACATTCATGCTGGTAGACGTTGTGCCAGAACAATTTTTGGTAAGGTCCCAACATTACCCAAGTGAAGCAAAAGCATTTCTACTTGCAAACAGTGCTATTCCATCTTCCATGTGTTTCTGGTTCAGTCAGAATGTAGCTAACTGGTTTTCCTGGAACAATTAAGAGAGGCATCTCCAGTGTTAAGATGACCTTTGATCCTCATATTTCAACATTCTGATTTTCATCTAATATTATTTCATCTCACCAAGGGGAGCAAAATAAAACCCAATTGAGTCATTGCTATGCGAGTCGATCTGTGAGGTGTTTTTCCTTCAGACTATGACTTCTTTCTTTTCAAGGTCATTTTCCCTGGAAGTTACATACAGTAAATACAGAATCTCAAAAAATGTATTATATAAAAATATGAAGCTTCATCACCATCTGTTACAAGTTTACAACGTATCCCCAGGAACTAGGGGGATATATATCACGTAAAAGATAGAGGTGTTTTCAGAAAAAGAATTGGTGAATCTAATCCCATTTTCAGCTCCCACTCGCTTCAAACAATAGAACCAAGGAGAAAAAAATTTTACCAAGTTATCTGCTAGGACAAAGCTATTTTAATTCTCTCAGTGTTACCTGGCTTTATTATAGAAGCATAATAAAAATGGCCTGCAATTTTCAACTCCTGGAAATTCATACTTTAATTATAGTGTAAGGACAGCCTTGGGATCCTATTGATCCTATTATTTCTGTGTCAGTAAGGAATGGAGAATAACAAGGAGGAGATGAGTGGGTATGGAAAGTGGATAAAGAGAGTGGCTTTGGGGGAAAGCATATCAACACATCAGCGAGGATAGCAGAGAGTTTAGAACGAGAGTAGAAAACAGTAAAAAGCAGAATGTACACAAGGAGAGATATCTGTGAGGAATGGAGTCAATTCGAGTTGAGGGAGAAATGCATTTTTATTGCAGGTTGCAATCACATTTAATTTTGCAAGTACATATTTGAGGAATAAATATTATTTAATAAGTACTTAAAGCCAAAATGGATCACTGAAAATGTTATAATGTTATTATTGCCAATAGCTAAGTAATCATTTTCAGGAAATCTTCATTCACTTATAAATGCTCAGTACTGACGGTGTGAGCACTGTTATATTAGAGCAGAAATCCAAATAGGGCTTTGGGGGAACCTGTACCTAATAAGATGTGTGCACATATGAAAAAGTGTTTGGTACCTCTGTTTATGTGCATATCCCAGGCAAGATGATAGTTCTGCTAAGTACAGCCTTGTGGTGTGCAGATACCATAATATTGTAGAGTGGGAAATATCTGCAGGTAGACACTGTATCATTTGCTCATGGCATTTTGTTGAAGTTTTTAATAAAATAAGACAATATTTTTGCTGACAGGAGCAATCAAAGCTGGCATTATATTTCATTGTCTTGGTGTTTACTCTTAAAATGAATTTATAGATCCAGTACTAAAACAAGCACTAACCACACATATGATTATTAAAATAATTCCTAAGCATTTTAATGTAACTCAAAGAGCACAATTCCACAAAGAAGCTGATCATCCAAAGTACCTTGGCAGCTTCAGCTTAAAGGAACTCTATGGAAATATTCAATAAAAACTGAGAGGCACAAGATAAACCTCTCATATCATTGCAAGATTTACAAGTGTGTACTTTTGATAATATTTTTCTACGATCATTTTGTTGGATTAATATGCTCACATTTATATGCCAATTCTATTTACTCAAAGTGCTGTTTTTACTAAATTCTGGCATCAAGCACCTTAGGACAGAAATAATTTATGTGAATCTAAGTCCAATGTTTATGCAGGCTTCTGATGACATTTTATGCTGGGGCTGGTATTAGCAAGCAGCATAGGAAGGTGCCAAGTCTCTCGGCACGGCTGGGGCTCAGCATATCTAGAGCCCTCTTTCTAATGGCAGATCCTCTCTCAGCCAAGATACGCAACTGCAGAGTCATGGGAAACGCTTATAGACCAGTGATGGGAAAGGCACATTTCATGAAAACTGTATTTACTCTCACAGTCTTAGGGAAATGGCCTCAATACTCATTACAGTAGCACAAGAGCTGTTATTAAAAAAAAATGTTTCTTTTCTCCCTTTTTTCTTTAAGATTATATCTTCACCTTAAAAAAATCAATAAGCTGTAGGTGTATTTTTAAATGCTTTTCTAACCATTTATTCATTAATTCATCTATTTACCCACCCATTCATTCATTCAGTAAGTTACTTGCACTGGGGCAGAACCAAACTGTTCATGCTTCTGTAGTTTCCCCAGGGAAATTCTATCCAGTGCTTGGCAGAAGATGCATCCCTGGTAAGATGGTATTAGTTACATTTTAAATTTTGCATCTCTTGGACATGCCCAAAAGAAAATCTATTAGTGAGCCTAATGTAAACCAATTTAGCGAATAACTTGTTTAGTGTGTTTCCTTATCTTGATTTAGTTTTCTCCATTCCCCTAAACCACCAGAGCATTTTTTTTCCTCACCAGTGATTAGAACTGGATTAAAGCCACTTCTGTGGTTTCTGACATTGTCTGTTCAGGCTAGAAAATATACACAAAACTTAGAGCACAAACTGGAATGGAGCATGCCAGTTTTAAGGCTCTCCCGCATGGTTCATCTCCCTTGCCTTGCCTTTACAGTTGCAGACCATGTAAGTGAGATATCATAAGTTGCCAATGAAAAACTCAATTTATGTTTCTTCTTCCAATGAAATTTCTGTGAAAATATTGAGTTATTGGTCATCAGTTAATGCTCAATAAATATGGTAACCTGACCAAAAGTATAAGATCATATGACCCCCTTTTGAGGTCTGGAGAACAAGCATGTAGAGGGAGGCATTTTGATAAACAGATGGAATGTGGATCTAAACAGTGAAAAATCTATGAAGTCCATTTTGCACTGTTTTATAAATAATTTGTGTAATTTATGGTGACCTCAACAGTGTAAAGAAATAGCTTACTTAAAAATAGGGTCTCTTGTATCTCTTAGAGGAAAGGGACTATGAGAAGTGAACTAAGCAAAGTATATAGTCTAGCATTTATTTTTATTGTTGATTTGAGAGAAAAAGAAACATTGAGGTTATGTACCTTGACTGGGAAACCAACCTGCCACTTTTTGGTGTATGGGACAATGCTCTAACCAACAGAGCCACAACAGTCAGGGCCAAAGTATGTAGTCTAAAACTGGTGTAATCCATAGTTCTTTTTATTAAACATTTAATGACTGACACCTCTTTGTGAAGGTTCATTATTTGAGAAGAGTCATACTTTGTATATGACACACTGTAAGCACTCAATAAATATTGGTTGAGTGATATAACAGGCACTAATGTGTCTGTTGCATTTGTGCAAGTAGCTATTTAGGATCTTCTTATGTGCTATTCTCTATACCACAGATTTTCAACCTTTTCCATCTCATGGTACACATAAACTAAATACTAAAATTCTTCAGCACACCAAAAATACACTTTTTGCTCATCTGACACACACACCAAAAAAAGGTATAATTTTGATTTATTCACACCATTTGACTACTGTTGTGTTGGCCGTTGCCAATTTTTTTTTAACTTGACATTGTAAGAGAAAAGAGGTCAGTGCTCCTGATTAAATAGTCAGTTATTTTATGTTTTAAAATTCTTGCAGCATATTGGTTGAAAATCGCTGCTCTCTACTAGCAGCTGAGAATTTAGTGGAGATACATTTTAAATAAAAAGACACACAAAAAGCAAAAAGAGTGCTAAGAAAAGAACAGATCCAAGAGGAGAGAATAACCATTACAATTATTTTTAATATATTTTATTGATTTTTTTACAGAAGGAATGGAGAGGGAAAGAGAGAAACATCGATGAGAAACATTGCTTAGCTGCCTCCTGAACACCCCTTACTGTGGATGTGCCCCCAACCAAGGTACATGATCTTGAACCAGTATTGAACCTGAGACCCTTCAGTCCGTAGGCCAATGCTTTATCCACTGAGCCAAACTGGTTAGGGCTACATTTTTTTTAAATGTAGGGTAAATTAGCATTAAAATTCCTTAATAGGGAGTGGGGGAAATGGGAAGAGTTGTTGGTCAAAGGATATAAAGTTTAATTTTGTACAATGAAAAAATCTAGATATCTAATGTATAGACATGATTACTGTAGTTAATATTGTATTGAATACTGGAAATATGCCAAGGGAATAGATTTCAAATGTTCTCATCACACACACACACACACACACACACACACACACACACGCACACGCACACGCACACGCACACGCACACACATATAAGCACAAAATTGGGACCTGGGTAAATAAATGATATGTTAATTATCTTGACTGTAGTAATCATATCAAATCATCATGTTGTACACATTCAATATATTCAATTTTCTGGTAATATATTTTTATTGATTTTTGAAAGGAAGGGGCGGGAGAGATAGCAGCATCAATGATGAGAGAGAATCACTGATCAAAGGGCTGCCCCCTTCATGCCCCTCACTGGGGCTCAAGCCTGCAACCCACTCATGTACCCTGACCAGGAATCAAACCATGACCTCCTGGTTCATAGATCAAAGCTCAATTACTGAGCCATACCAGCCAGGCTCTATATATACAACTAGAGGCTCAGTGCATGAAAATCCATGCACTGGATGGGGGATCCCTCAGCCCAATCTGCCCCCTCTCACAGTCTGGGAGCCCTCAGGGGCAGGAGGCTACCCTGCAATCAGGGTAAGGTGATGCCCCATCACACCCCTTCTGTTGCCACAGCCAGAAGCACAAGCCTCAGTCACTACTGGTTACCTGAGCCTTGGGCGGCCATTGGCAGCTGGACAGCTGCCATCTGAGGTATGCCTGTGCCTTGGGCCAGCCCTGGGAGGCTGCATGGCTGAGGGGACTGGAGGACTCTGGAGGCAGGTGGGGTTGAGGGACTGGGTGCCACCATCTTGTGGCTGTGAGTGCCACCATCTTTGAGGGTGGGCCATTTAATTAGCACTTTCCCTCTTTATTGGCAGTGGGCACCACCATCTTTGAGGGGGAAGCAGTCAATTAGCATATTCTGTCTTTATTAGATAGGATTTTTACTTAAATGAATAAGAAACACTGAAAAATAAACATATACTTGTCTGGTGTTAGCCTCCTGTTAAAAACAGGAGAAGTTTAATCTCGCCTGATTTCCCAGGTTATTTTCTTCATACACTGTGACAATGCAAAGAAGTCATTTGGTGTGAGATACTCAAGAAGACTTTCCTTAAATGGCAAGTTACTCCTTTTTCTACCTAACAACACCAGCCATTGTAGAAAACGTCTTTTATATACTAATGGAGTTAACTGAATGAATGAGCATATTTCTACCCTAAATGTATTTTTATGTATCCAACTTATTTGTGGGTTAAAGTAATAGGATTGTTTTTTTAAAATAATTTAATTTTATTTAAATTGGCATTCATCTTTTTAAATCTCTTTTAACAGCTCATTCTTCCCTCATGATTCCCAGTTCTGGTTAATATGCCCTCAAACGATTTAACAACCTTAAAATCATACCTAGAATGATCTAATGCACAACAATGTGCATATAATAACAATTCTGAACTGTACACTTAAAAATGGTTATGATGGTATATGTTATGTTATTTTTTTAACCATGATAAAAGGTAAATGACACCAAAGTTTTTAAATTTGGTGATTCCAGCTATGAGCTACTTTGCAGAATGCCTCAGCAGATGCTAATCAACGAGTTTGTCCTCTCTTTCTTTTTTCTGGAACACAAAACACTATGACAAGAATGATACACAAACTTACATATTTGACTTGGTGCCTGAAAGCCACCCTGGATCCATAACCTTGCTTAAAGATTTAAGAAAGACCTTTAGTCTACTTCTGAGGTCTTTAGCCTCAAAAACTTTATCTCTCAACTTGACTTCTGAGCAGCTGTTATATTTTTTTGCTGTCGTTTGTTTGACAGGATCCAGTTATAGGTTCCGATGTCTGTTTAAAGAAACAAGGAGGCTGTTGGCTTTAAAATTCCCTCGTTGCTTGTGTGATCAGCATTTTCCCAGGCTTTTCTACATAGTTTGCCAAGCAAAGGGACTGACCTTTTGTAGCAAACACTTTTTCATTTCAAAATGCTCACTTTGATTTTTGTCCCATTTTATGCTCATTCCAAACTGTTTACAACCCACTAAAAATGACTGTGAATTATATGTTTGTGTAATGGATTCCTTTTGTGGTTGGAGTGGAATGTTTACTTTGAACAATTAGTTATCTTTGGGCAGATTATAGCATCTTGGGAAAAAATGGCTAAAATTATTATTATACCTTAACTGTTTCTTTTTGGTAATTCCCCTGCTGTTACATAAAGTTTGAGAGAATGTCACATTAACCAGCCATGACATGAGAAACAAAATCTACTTCTCTATGTGAATATTAATTTGGAAATACCTGTTAATATTGTAAGAAGGCATGGTTACACACCTATACTGACTTGACTCAAAAAATTCAGTACACAGAATCTATATAATCATATAGACATTTAAGAGAGAGAAAGATGCATTTGTATACTAGGTAAGGCATGCACATGGATGTATTAATACATAAATAATAGGCATGATTGTAGTAGAGCTATTATGCAAGAGATATACCAAGCAGTCTACTTGTCAATATAATTTTCCTCATATGCAATTCAATGCACCCGTCTGCCTCTTGAGATATTACCAAGTGTTCACTTGCAAAAGTAAAACTTCACATAATCTTTTCCCATTGCCTGAGAATCCAGGCCCCTAAAGTGCGGATCGGATTGCCTTCACTAGACAAGCTCTGCTCTCAGTTCTGCTAATTTTGTACTGTTCATTCTTCCCCACTTTGGGATAATCTATTATAGTTGGATCCAGGCACGCACTAAAGACTGATACTTTCATGAAGAATGTGCAATTTGTACTGTTTAGTTTGTGACGAAATTCTTGAAAACTTTTTATGATTCTATCTTGTTCCAGAGAGACTTCTGCTTGCTAGTTTTATAAGCAGTGAGTGGGGAGAAAAAAGTAACAGAAACAAAAACAAACTGATAAAAATTACATGCTCCAAAAAGAGAAAAAAAATCAAGAGTTCGTGATAAGCACTTTTTCTTTTCCCCCAGAGAATATTTGCGGACTGCATAAAAATGTTCCTGAGTGCACTGACCTATGTGTTGCTTTCTTTTTTTTTTAAAGGGTTGCTTTTTATGCCTAAAATTAGTCACCCACATTTATTTACAATAGAGATGATAGGCAAAGGATCCATATGAAAGTTTGCAGCAAATTTTTCTTCATTGTTACTTCTGGGTTAAAATTAAGTCCGGTTTCGTGTTTTGGTGTTTTGTGTTTGGTTTTGTTTGGTTTTGTTTTAATGCAACTCAATGACAACCACCTTCCTGACAGCGATAGTGTTGTGCCGGGTCCAACTTGGAATTGGCTCTTTGGAGTAGTCATGCTGGGGCCGCTGTGTCTGTAAGAAAGCCACATTCAGGCTAGAGGGGAAGACAAAATCATAACAGAGTAAACAGGAAACAGCTAGCAAAAGTATAAAAGAGAAACTGGAAAAAGACAACCAAAAGAAATCAGAGATGACAAGGTGGAGAGAGAAAAAAGCTGGGCTTTGCAATTAAGAAAACAAATGTAGATAAAAAGACACACTTGTGAGGTCTGTAATGAAGGGAAGGCAGACTATTGAACCAGTTACCATCTCTCCATAATTACCTGATCCTGTTTCTATGTTCCAGAGAAATTTACTCTTGTTCAAGAAAATGCTTTCTACTTAAATCTTGCCATGAACAACAAGCTTACATTGAATATTCTGTGTATAGACCTGGTTAGTAATTAATTCACTGTACTTATTAGTGACATTTAGTGGAGTTTATCTACATTGAGCAATACACAACAGTCTTATTATCAAACAGAGAGCTTAAACATTACAGGATTTAATGTAAAAATAAATGTGCAGTTCAACAACCAGAAAGGCTATCTAATGTATCCAGCAATGTGGCTCTGGTCAAATCAGTTGGCGGATATTCCCACACTCTCGAATCCAGAATGCATCAGAATAAATAATGTCTCTTTCTAGATAAAGCCTGAGTCAAATTTCCACCCTCCAACCCCACTCCTATCTCCATCCTAAAATTTAGATTCTTAACATACTTTTTCCTTGGAATCAGTTAAAAGGAAACAGTGCCAAAGTTAATACCCTAGGCCAGTGATTTTTAACCTTTTTCATCTCATGGTACAGATAAACTAGTTACTAAAATTTCATGGTACACCAAAAATATATTACATTTTTTTGCCAATTTGACAACAACAAATCTGTATAATTTTTATTTACTCACAATGAATGGCTATTGTTGTGCGAGCTGTTGTCATTTTTTTTTTGACTATCTAAAGGAAAAGAAGTTGGTGCCTCTGACAAAATAGTTAGATTTTGCATATTTTAAAAATTCTTGATGCACACCAGTGGAAAATTGTTGCCCTAGGCAATTAGTCTATTATTATAAACTAGAGGCCTAATGCATGAAATTTGTGGAAAGAGTAAGCCTTCCTTCCCTCAGCTTCTGTCACCAGCTTCCCTCTGGAACCCGGTCCCAGACTGGCTTCCCTTTGGCTGCCCACAAACATACAGGATCCAGGCTGGCTTTATCTAGAAAAATGTCTGGTCTAATTAACATATTACCCTTTTATTATTATAGAATAGAGGCCCGATGCACAAAATTCATGCAAGAATAGGTCTTTGCAGCCCCAGCTGCCTTGGCCCTCCCAGCCCTAGCTTTGTCTGCAAGGTCGTCTGGAGAGTCATTCCACTGTTGGACTGTTTGGTTGATTTGCATATTACCCTTTTATTATTATAGATTATTATTATAGATGGAGAATTTAAGTGATCTAATACCTCAACAGGCCTAGATGCAGTACTCTAAAAGAATCTATAATGGTATCATCTACATTATAGGAGTTCTGGATTTGAGAGCTTTTTTGTTATAAGCTCCTATATTCAGAATTTAATAGTTGAGCTATGAAAATTATATTGGCTCAACATTAGCAGGATATTTTATCATGGAAGCAAACATTTACCAAATGTGGAAGAAACTTACCTGCATTTGGAAAGCTTTCAAGTTTTTGATAAAAGAGAACAAAGAATAATAATAATAATCACAAATGCAGTTAAAGATTTTTAGTACTTTGAAATTCCAAAATGAACTTACAATTTTTAAGCAGAATTTTAAAAATTCTTATTACATATGTGGACCAATTTATTTAAAAAATTTATCAAGCCTGCCATTGTGACTCAGCAGTTGAACATTGACCCTTGAACCAAGAAGTCACAGGTTCGATTGATTCCCAGGCATAATATAACAGCCCTGGTTGCAGTTTGATCCCCAGTGTCAGGAATGCAGGAAGCAGTTGATCAATGATGATTTCTCATCATTGTTGTTTCTATCTCTCCCTCTCTCTTCCTCTCTGAAATCAATAAAAAATATACAGTATATATATTTTTAAAAAGGAAACATTTATTTTAAAAATATCAAAATTTTTATAGCAATGTAACTCGATTTTTTTAAATAATCTGTTATTTATTGGTTGAAAAAGAATCTATACATTATATTTTCATAGGCATTTCCCTAGAGTTTAAAAACTTATGAAAATTAAGATGTTTTGAACTCATCTAGGAGAACAAAATATTATGCTATTTTGTGGGTTTTCTAATGAATAAGGTTCCTTTTTAAAATATCTAGAAAATAATTGCCTTTTTTATGTAATTTTTACACTTTCAAATGAAGTGTGTCCAACTTAAGCATCGATCATTAATCTACATATGTATAGTAAACAAGATATGAAGATTCCAGGAGAAGTGCTTGCATTGGTCTATATAATTGGACATGGCATATTTCCTCTGTAGGATATTTTAGAGTAATTTACTATCCTTAAAATATTCCAATGTTGGTGATTCTAAAATCTGTGCGAGTTTATCTTACAGTCTAACAGGCTATGGAGTGAGAAATGTTTTTTGTTGGGGTCAAAATAATCTCTCTTGCTAGTTTTATCCCTTTTTGCCAAATTTTATACTTTGTAAGCCACTTCATTTTTTCAGGTCAGAAATGAAAAAAAAATCAAGGGTAAGATAGTTTGAGAAGAAAAATTAACTGTATGAAACAACATAGCTCTGAACTGATGCTGCTAGAAAAGTTTTTGAGGTTATAGTAACCTGTAAACTCAAAAGGTGAAATCTCAATCTTTTCAAGGAAATATGAATATCCTAAAATTTAGGGTAGAATATAAATATTTAAAATATTATATTTAAAATATTACCTTCAGTATATTGTGTATTCTTTCACATTGAGACCATGGATTTATTTTTATATCATAACAGTAACACACCATGGATTCTCAGAAATGGATAAATTATATTCAGTATTGCTTACATCATTGAAGTGTAAGCACATCACCATCGCCACATCTGCATATGGTTGAAACTGAAAAGATCAATGATCAAGGACTGTTGGTTGAAGGCAGCTGCATGATGTGTAGAGAATAATGTGGCTTGCAATTTTGCTTTTTAAACATTTAAACCATTCCTGATGACAGTATATTCTGTTGTTGTAAATATAATTCTTTTCCATCTATACCTAGCTATGCTAAACATTTGAAGTTATGTTTCCTTATGGATCTTATGCTCATCAATTTTTGGATACTACATTTAAGTTCACCATCCTGCAACTAAAAGAGAATCAGTTCTCTATTCATTTTCATCAGAGGAAGTCATATCCTATTAGGCATTGTTCCAACACCAGTAACCTGCTGTTCTTAATAAAGTAATTGAATGGCAACTATGACTTGTAAGTGATATGCCTGAGACTAGTCAGGCATAGGCTTGGGTCCCCTAACCACATGGAAAGTTGAACACCACATCTTTAATTCAGAATTTGAATACCAGGCTGGAGTGGTTCTGTGCTAGTTTTCTTCCCTGTGAATATCTCACCTTCTTGATTCAATGCTTAATTTCTATGTACTAGTATAGCACGGGAAATTTTTATTTTAATTATATCTTTTTAGTGAAAAGAATCTGTCAAGGAATTTAAAACAAGAAATAGAGAGTCATCTACATAGATTTATCAATATGAAGCTAATGAAGACAGGATGCCAATATTCTAACTTCTGGCGTGATTTTGTTATCGGATATTGATTTCATCTTCTACAGATGTACTTCACAGCAAAAAAAAAAAAAACCTGTTAAGCTTTGCTGATGCTATCAAAAGTTTTATTACAACTTTGAATACAACAGTGCCATTAAAATAGGACTATTATCTTTCTTGCTTTAAAAATGATGTTCTTATTATGTTTTGCACTTTTGACAGTCTGGGCTAGCTTAACTCTTTAGTCTCCCTACAGGAAAGAAGATGCCTAACAGACAGTATCGTAATCACTATAGAAAGCTTTCTTTAATTTCATTTTGAAGGCAAGCAGTTAGTTGGCATGAATTAAAAATAGCATAGCATAATATCGAAATCCATGTGTTTGGCCTAGAGTTTGACAGCCTTTCCTCTAGATTTAATTGTTGACTTTGATATTTTATGCTACTCATTCTCTCAGTGTAATATCAATCATGTCTAAAGCCTCAGTGATTCCCGCAGTCACACAATGTCCTTTATGAGAATGACTATAGAGCAATTTCTTACACTCAAACCTGAGGTCTAGAAACAACCCTTCTTGAATTTTCCTCTGGAATTGCAAACTCAAACTTTACAAACTGAGATTATCATATCCCTAAAAACATATTATTACTCTTTTAGTCCTTATTTCAGTCAATAGCATCATGACCTATTTTCCCCACTGCTCTAAAAAATATGTTGTAGAACTTAGAGTTTTCAGTCTCATTAGCACTACACCATACACCAAGTTTAATGATCTCTACTTTCTTACCATTTCTTGACTCGGATTCTTCCTTTCACCTCCTATGGTCTTAATTGGGCCTCCATAATTTATTTTGAGGTAAACCTTTTAATTGATAGCAGTGACTTTGTTCTTTCTCATTTCTGCCCAAATCATCCTCAATGCTGCCAAATCATCTCTCTTAAATATAAATAGGATTGTATTATTTTCTTCATAGAACCTTCCATTGCTTCTCTTTCCCCTCAGGATAAACAAAATCCCACATTAATTGTTTCCATTAAGAAGGATAATCATATGACCTCTGTCTACTACCCAGCTTCACATCCTCATAAGCTGCTTTTTATGCTCCAGGAATACCAACTACATAAAGTTTTATAAAAGCTTATATTCCTTCTATGTGCTGTTCATATACAAAGATTCTCTCCCTTTCCATATACCTACCAAATTTATACTTATCCTATTGTACACACCACAAGAGTCCCCTCCTCCAAGAAATATCCTCTGACTGGTATCATCAATCATCTTTCATGATTTCTTGGGCATTATTAGGGCATCCCTCTGACATTCCAGTGATAGTCCTGCTGTTGCATGGGACTGTGATGGCTGGTTTCCCCACTCAGATTATGACCCCTTGAGTCTAGAGATTGTGTACAGTTTATCTGTCTCCTTGGAGCTTAGCACCTTTGAGCTGGCATATGGTAGAGGCTTAATTCATGATAGATGACTAAATGGATAGATATATGGATATTCTTGTCATCAATTCATCTATGAATTCATCCTTGGAGGATCAAATCCTATATACTGAATATTCATTGATCTGATAGAAAAGATAATATTCTGTGGTTCTTTAAACATAATTTGAAGTCACATTATTCAGAAAGTATAGTAACTTAGCTTAAAGGTGAAAGTAACGTGTCTTGTTTTTTTCCCCTTTGATATGTGGTATAATACAAATGCACATAAATACCATATTAGCAATAACTTCAATAGTATAGGACAGGACAGATATGGAACAATGACTGGTTCATTACAGGTTTTGGACAAAGCATACTCTCTCACCCTTAGTAGGGAGAAAATAGTTCTCTCTACAAATTGTATTAAATTGTTTCATAAACCTGAGGGACTCAACTAACTAAAGCCAAATTTGTTGTTTTAGAGACCTGGTGTCATCAGAGTAGAATCACCATCTTTCTGGTTCAAAAAGTAATGTTCTTTTCTATAGAATTCTCAAGGCATTGTAACTACTTCCCTGTAAGTTTATGTATAATTTTTCCCATTGTCACCCCCAGGTCTCATTCACCAACACCACTTTCCAGGCATCTACTATCCACTGAATAGCCATGTTTCTGATTATCTTCTCCCAAATGTATTGGCTTGCATTATTTAAGGCTGAATCTCATTTTATTATTTCCTGCTTGTATTTCTAAACTCCTTAAATCTATTTGTATGATTCTTTTGTCTTCACAGATGTCCACAGTTCCTCCCAATTTAGTATCATCAGCAAATTTAATTAATGCTCTGTTTACCTCTTCTTTTAATGAAACCAGTCCCTTGTTTCATTTCATCATACAAAGTAAAAAGTATTGGCAATAAAAAGAGTCTGAAGAAATGTTCCCTCACTGTAGGAGGGGAAGTTAAGAATACAGCAAAGCACCATGTGGTGAGGAGTGGACAGGGCAGCGGGGTGGTGAGCTCGTTTGCTATTGCCCTAAAGCAAAACCTTTTTCACAGCAACCACACTTTGGCAGATTGCCTGGGTTGGTGCTGGTTGTGTGTGTGTGTGTGTGTGTGTGTGTGTGTGTGTACACATGTGTGCATGTGTGTGTTAGCAGGTAGCTATATTACCCTAAGGATGTTTTATTAAATATATATTTATTGATATATGAAAAGCATATTTAAATCTAAAATATATGTTCAGATATAAGCTAGTAACATTCAATCCGTAGTATAGCTACAAAGCTAGATATGGATACACACATCTGCACATATATACATGCTCACAATCATTTTCAGTGAGCTTTTTCTAAAATTTACTACTATCTAATATTGTATCTCAGTCCTTAACTTGATAAATGCTTTAAATACAAATTACCCCTAGGCTTTAAATAAAATTCCTTATCAATAGTAAATTTATTAAAATAAGTTCAGAAAAAATTTAAGTGTATCCTCAGGCAAATGTCAGTTAAAAAATATATTTTAACCTCTAGAATTAATAGGCTGAATAACTGAGTTTGATCAGAGAAAGAGTTTCTGCTTGTTAACATTAAGGTAGGCAAGTTTATGTTCATATAATTACATTATTATCCTTTGAAGTTGTAGTCATACAGATATGGGGTGATTTATGTAAGAAAACAAAAATAGCATTTATTTAACACCCTCTGTGTGCCACACAGAATGCTTTCCAGCAAGAGTCAATAATATAGACTTAAAGCCTGAATTAATCACTACCTGATACTCATAGACTGTATTCCTAACTCCAATAAAATCTTGTAAATATTTACCATGTTGTAGATGAAGAATCTATTTTTGGAATGTGAATACATTAAGTATAAAGACATCAACTTCACATAACTTTCAAGTATATGCTTTGATTAGGATAGACAGATGGCAGAGCAATGTCTCTATTGGTAGGTGCTGAAGACAATGCACATTCACAGTGTTGAAATGAAGGCTGACAAATACTTTCCATATAGCACAAGGTCACCAAAAATGTCCTCACCAATGAATGGTATTAGCAAATAGTGACTGGGAATATTGTTAAGTAGTCACAGCCTTGTATTGTTTTTCTAGTGAGAAAAACCTGATGCATAATTAATGCATTCTTATGAGAGAATTTTCTCAGATGCCAAGGCTTTATAGGCATAATTCATATAAGCTTTAATGGAGGTTCTTGCCAGCACCTGTTACAGAATAGAGTTCTTACTTTTCACACATAATCCAAGATTGGCCTGGAACACTGACTTGGAAAAAAAAACTAATATAGTGAAACCTTCCAGTAGTGTGTACTCACATAAAATATGCATCTTTTAAGTATTGGTCTGATATATGTATTCCCATGTTTTCTATTCAAATTCTTTTCCCACCAGGAAGGCTTTTTTTTTTCACAAGCTTTTCATGAAGAGGAACAGATAAAACATTTTTTTTCCTGGACAGACCAATGGGAAAGACACAAATGGGGGTGAGTATTAGGCTAGAAACTGAAGTAAGGCTAGAAATCAACTCTTCTTTACTGAAAATAATTCTAGAGATAGAGCATAGATTCCTGAGGAGCCAACGGAAACAGCTAGAGCACCATGAGCCAAAAATCAAGGACCACAGGTCAAACTAATATCATTTGGACATATTTTCCCATATTTTTACAAACTAAAATACAAGGAACCTTAATATTTTAATGTTTTCTGTAAAGAGGAAATATTTCAAATAATTCTTAAAATTCCATATTTTTAAATTAACTCTCACAAATTCTCATTACCAAAACAAAAGTGAAAATGTTATGGTGCCTTGCTGAACTAAAATTGTTGGAGAGTACACAGGAATACTCTTTCATGAACAGCCTCCTTCCTTTAGAGGTGCTTGACAGGTTCCCTTGCCTAGTATTTCTAACATGGCATATGCGAATGAAAAGCCCTTCCTACTCTCAGTCCTGAGCCACTTATTGTCACTGTCCTGTTTGACAAGATGGTGAGCAGGGGGAATGCTTTCCATTTTTTGAACATTGTCAAATAGTACAGTTTTAGCTGCATATTTATCACAGGATTTTACAACTCATGTTTGTAGGTAAAAGGGTCAACATTGAAAGGAATCTGAAATCATGAGAAGACAGTTATAAGAATATTAGTGAAGTTTCTCACAGGGGCAAATCATGCGTTCTGAACAAGTACGACTAGGAATGGACACTCATTTGCCTTCTTCCTTCCCTTTCTTTGCCAGGTGGCTTTTTACTACACAATGGACCCCTTGAATACCGTGTCTGACCCCCAGTACCTTCCTCCTGGCAAACCTGCCTCAGAATATCATTTTCACCTTCACTTGAAGTATCACAGTATAGATGTTTTAAAAGGTATCAGTAATTTAGCTTTGTCTCTTGTTAGAGTATTGTTAAGCATCAGGGAAGAAAGGAGTTTTGTTTTGTTTGTTCCATAAGTAAAGAGAGGTAAAGGGATTTATACTGCAACCTATAAAAGCACAATGTGTCCCCTCCTCCTCTCTAATGGTTTTACTTGGAGAACACTGCTTTTTTTAAAATGTGAACAAAATAAGGTCATTAAGTTCTTTTAATATTCTGGACAATAAAATAATAGAAATGTGTTTGTTTCTGGAAAATTTTTTGTTAATAGTCTTAATTGAGGTGTTTTTGAAAAGTTGGAAGTAGGCTGTGAATCCGGGATCTCATGAATCAACCATCGTTCAGGGTCACATGTCTCCAGCTGAAGCTGAAAAGCTCTAATCTGATTTTCTGGAGAGATTTAAGGCCACCAGAAGGATGAGAGGTGGCATCAGATGGAGCTGTGGTATGCATACTGGGGCTCCACATGTACAGCAGGTGCAGAAGAATGGACAATGGGAGGACTGCTTTCTGCAGACCCAACTGGGAAGAGACAGGCCTGGTTTGCAGAGATCTCATGTTTCCAAGGAAGAACGGTATGCCTCTTTACAGAGTTTCAGTCTGTATAGCAAAGCTCTATATGGATTCATTTAAGTTCAGCTCCTGAACCTCAGTTTAGAACATTACACGCACCTAAAAGAAAAATCATTGTATAAGCTGTTCCCAAAGAAAGATAGATTATTTATTACACTTTTCATATGATGGAAATTATCTATAACTAGAGGTTCGGTGCACAAATTTGTGCACCAGTGGGGTCCCTCAGCTTGGCCTGTGGGATTCGTTCAAAACTGGTTCTTTGACATCTCCCTAGAGGTCTCAGATTGCAAGAGGGAGCAAGCCAGGCCAAGAGACCCAACTGGTTCACAATCGGGACTATGGAGGGATCTCGGGAGGGCTCCAGGGTATGCCCAGCCCACCTTGCTTAGTCTGATCAGCCAGACCCCAGGAATAAGCTAACCTACTATTTGGTGCATCTGCCCCTTGGTGGTCAGTGCACATAAAAGCAACTGGTCAACTGTTTGCCCTCTGGTGGTCAGTGCATATCATAGCGACCTTAGTATATCATTAGCATATTATATTTTGGTTGGTTGAATGGATGACCAGACTCTTAGCATATTAGGCTTTTATTATATAGGATAATAAAAGCATAATAGCAACTGGACCAAATGACGGAACAGCAGAACAACTGTCCAGATGACCCCACTATGACACATACTGTTGCCAAGTCAGCCAAGGTGCGTGTGATGCAATTGGATTGGGGACCCACCATTGCCCCACAATTCCCAGCAGAGGAAGGCCTAGGCCACCGGGCAGCAGGGTTATCAATTGAGTGGCTCCAAGATCACCCCACAGAGGGAGGCCCAGACCATCCTGCCTGGGGAGTGGATCGATGGGGGGAAGGGGATTCTGCAATGGCCCTAAAGAGGGAGGCCCAGACCACCCTCTGTGAGGAAATCAAGAGGCTCTACAGAACCAGGGAACCAGAGATATGTGATGGTGGACACGGGAAGCCGGTTGCCAGGAGGCAGCCAGGGCTGGGAAGGCCTACCCTGGCATAAATTTTGTGTATTGGGCCTCTGGTTATAATGATAAAAATAAATCATGTTTAAGGATAAATTGTGTTTAGTCAAGTTGAAAACATGTGTCTTTTCTCCAAATCTTTAAGTCCAGTTAAAGTACTCCATTTTCCTGTATTTTGGTATATCTGAAAGTGTCAGGGAATCCAGGCAAGGTTAGCATTTGGATAATAGCAACTACATTTTGGAGTATCTTGAAACCAACATGGTACACACCCAGTTTCTCTCTCTTATTTCCCCTCTTCCATGATGTATTATACTTTGACCTCTTATTCTCCATCTCTTCTTGTTCCACATCCTACACAAGGGAAGTCTTGTTGCATTTGCCTTGCTTTTGGCTAAATTCTGCCCTCAGAATAGGATTTAAAGGGTTAACCTGAATTAACATGCACATGACTTGGGAGGTTTAATTGAAATCCCCCCTATGGGATTTAAAAAGAAAGGAATAAAATTCTAATTGCAGAATTTTAGACATAAGCAAAACTGTGCAAAAGGAATATTTTAAGACTGAATAACCTTTCCAAAAGTTATGAAAAAAATTATCACAAATATAGTCCTTATAATAAATGTCAAGACTAACCATAGAGGCTGATGGCATAAAGCCCAAGTCTTCAGATTTTTATTTCTATCTTCTTTCATTTCTATCCACTGTAGCACTTCAAGAATCAACTATCGTGACTAATTATGGATTTTTCTTGCATTATTCCCAAAATTCAAAATCTTCCAGTCCTTAGGGAAAATAAGGAAATTAAGACATTATTTATTTACATTTCATATATTAGAAACCATTAAATGTATTTGTAACTTAGTTTCTTACACTTAGACAATCAGGTATAATATTGTGTTAATGAACATCAACTTATGTAATACACCTTAATTTAATTTACCTTCTTTCCATGACAACAGATTTTAAAAAATGACAGATGCTAAATATCTAACAATAGATGCTAATTATGTATATGTATGTGTATACATATATATCACACACAAATATCTCAATAAGTTGTTTGATGTGGACCTATGTGACAAAATCATCCAGCAGCAGGAAATCTGTTTTGTATTAACCTAGTGCTAGATGAGTTTAAATAAGGGAACAATTGGTATTGGAATTCCTTTTTTAAGTCAACAAGAAATGTTTTAAGTAATTAGAGTATGTGCAATTCTTTTCTAGATGGTTTAACAGCCCTCAAGTAGTCAAGAATGAGGCTCAGAAGATAGGTCTTTCTACATTAAAAATAATGTGTGCCTAATCTTTCCACTTATTGTGTGATAATAGAAATGAAGAAAGCCAAGAAATCTAGCTGTGGGTTTTTATCTACACATTTCTCTTTGTACCAGCCCTAATATCATGAGTGACAAAAATACAAATTGCCCAGGAATAGTTAGAGCTTCTAATTAGGAAAAATGATTATGTCTTTTTAGCTTGATTATAGAGACCTTATATTTGTTTCTCCAAACCTGGGTGTGATTGGTCTAATAATGGAATAATTGAATCATATATAAATTTTGAGATTTCTCCTGTGTCTCATGAAGATTTGGAAACTGATATAATGGGTTTTAAAGCATCTTTTGGTAAATTAGAGAAATAGAATAGAGCAATCAAGGACACAGTAGATTTATGATAATCCTCCAATCTTTTTCAAGTGAGCCTATGAAAACAAAACCATGTCAAAATTTTAAAAAATACAATCTTTGGCATAATATTGCAGTAATAAAATAAATATTATTATTGTCATTTATTCTCAAGAGTGCTACATGTATATATATATATACACATATAAGCATACACATACATATTATAAAATGATTGGGAAATTAATGAAATAACAAATAAATCTAGAATATTTTTTATGATCCCACTATATGTAATCACTGTTAACAATGCAATGCATTATTTTATATATTTTACATATATATATATCAGTAGCACATATTGCTTAACTGTTTAGAGCAGTGGTTGGCAAACTCATTAGTCAACAGAGCGGCTCATGAGTGGTTTGCCAATCACTGGTTTAGGATATAATCTGAAACTGAATATATATCATAATGGTGTTTACTTCTAAATTTGGCTTCAGAGCATATATACAAATCTGAGTGCATTGTTCAAATGTGTTGTATATGATAAAATATTTTTAAAAGCGGGTGCTATTGCCACTAGTACATGAATTTGCATGTGGGATTCACTTACAGTGCCTGGAACCAATGCTGGTACTATACTAGCAGCTCTATAATAACTGAACTGTGCATTCTCTGTTCTTTGCTTTATGTATCCTCAATGCCTAGCACACTTTTGCTAAATAGTAACTATTTAATCAACATGTGTTCACTTGCACAGAAGGCTGGAGTTCAACAACTCAAACTCTTTCCATCCAGAATTTTTTCTGTCCTTCCACTTAACCACAATTTAGCACAGGTCCATGTGCCAAACAAGGAGGATTATGCAATCATCTAATCTTTCTGTTTAGCAGAAGCATTAACAATTTCTATGCGATAGTCTCTCCTGTGTTCTCTGAAGGAAAACAATCTTCTTTATGTTTCTTTCCTAAGGAAAGGAAACTCAGTCTTGTCAGTCTCATCCACAGTCATGGGCAGGAGCATCTTCTTGGACTAGGAAGAGTTTAATGCCACCAGAATCTCTCAGTAGGTTGGGAGGGATGAAGAATACTTGCTTATGGTTAATATGCTCAAACAGGTTTGTAGGCTATTTTGCTTTTGTGACTGGAATGCAGCTTACCTGACCCACTTTGGAAGCAGCAGTAGGAAAGGGCTCTTTCTCACATGAATGCCTAGCAAAGCAAGCCATCAACCCTCCAGGAAGCGTCTAGTCCAAGGGTCTGTCTGAATTAGAGGCACCTCCACAGAGAAGATCAAAAGTTATGCTCCACCAACGCAGAGACACTGAGAAATGGTTGAATGTGTTCTAAATTAAACTGCCCTGGTGGTGAGCAGAGATCTGCCAAAATCTTTCAATTAATCACTTTTACCTTCAGGGCAAAGTTAGGCCTGAGAGTATTTCAATAGGTTTTTATTGGAACAGGGTTATTTCAGATATTAAACTATGTTGCACAAAGTAAAAATAATGTTATTTTTAAGTTGCTACTCTTGTTAAATAAAAGTTGGCAAGCATTCTTGGGGTCTGTATTGTGTCTGTGTATTGTGTGTGTGTGTGTGTGTGTGTGTGTGTGTGTGTGTGTGTGTGGTTTTCTCCAGGGCCATAAGCCTCACTGATTCGAAAAGTGAACAACCATGAATTATTTAGTAAATATATTCATATAATTATTTTTATTAATATATGTCATAAATAGTAGAAGAAAGGTTTTGTGTAATTCTCTGCAATACAATTGAGATTATTTTTTTTCCTACATCTTCAGCAGTAAGTTAATTAGAATCACCTGTATTTCCTTGGGTGGACACCAAATGGATTGCAAACAAAAACAGATTAAAATAGCTGCTGGAGCTCATGGCATACAGATGACAATATGCACAAAAAGGACAGCAAAGCACTGAAAATGTTCACTTTTCAAATAATTCAGAGGAAATTTAGCTTTTGCAACTTCTCTGTTAAAGCTGCTTGTAAGTGTTTTGCTGAAATGCTAGAATAGCTTTGTTTCTGATCCCTTGATGAGTGAGAGAAATGTTTAAGAAAGATCACTTTACAGAGAGATTCGGCTGAAATGCAATGACTGTGATTCAAGCCAAGCCAAAAATTACAGTTCAGAATGAAAGGGGAGGTACGTGGTTTGGGAATCCATTTTCCCACATTCCTGAATCTCAATCATCCCAGCCAATGTTTTAAAAAAAGTCCAATGGAAAACAATGAGGTCACTTTGTTTAGATATTTTTTAAAATAGGTGTGAAGGGATTGGGAAGAATGAGAACAAATATATGAATTTTAAATCAATGTCTATAGTCATGTATGATGGGATCAAAGGCTCACATTTGTGTAACTATTAGGACTTCATCACAAAAAGGAGCTATTTTCTCAATGTTTTCTTGTTTGTGTATGCAAGCCTTTTCTTTCATGTCTTTAACTTATGTAAGAGTTTGTTGCTAAAATTTTAAAAAGAAAAATGTGTACCTGGCATAGTCCATAAATTACTCTTTCCCAGGTTCCAAGTCTTCCTTAGAAATAGAATTTTCAAATTATGCTGACATGTTTGCTTAAAAACTACCAGATGATAATGGCTGAGAAATTCCACTATTTATTCTTCCTCCTCATATTTATTTTAAAGAAACACTCTGAGCAAGTCACACGACCAAAAGAGTGATTTATTTACATCAACATAATCACAGCATAACAACAATGAAACTCACACATCAAAGACTGTCAGAGAATGATATGAGATGAACCAAACACAACCTCCAACTTCAATATCTTCCAGATACATGAAGTTTTCCTTGAAGACAAGAACTCTCACTTAGTAATCACAATCATTGGCCAATATTGGTTTTCAAAACTAAGATTGTTTAAAAGAAGAAACATGTAGGAGAATTTGTCAAAGACTATTTTCAGATACGTTAGTTCCCATGTTCCAGAAATCATTTCAGTTGATTATCATTAGTCTTACCAAATCAAGGGTATTAGGTGTCCTCGTGAAATTTCAGAGGCAAACTGAAAGTCTTTCTGAGATGCTTTTTTACTTTGACACATTTCTTAAATCTGCTATAATTCTATGAATATTTGTCTACCATCCTACAGGCTTTCTCCTGTTAGGCTGCAAATTCCTAGTTGAATTTAGACAGATATGTAAAAATTAATGAATAAGAAATGAGGAACCAAAACATGGGACAACATCCTTAGAGTCTTATTTCATTTTACCCAGGCATTAAGCAGCATATACAAATGGCTCTCTCCTATATCACTAACCATGTTTAGCTTGTTTTTCTTTTGTCTTTTTCCTTAGTTGCCTATCATTTAGTAATCCCTAAGTTAGAAGGCATGATTTTAAAGCAATTGGTCCACTAATAAGTCTGAGTGGCATACAAGTAGAATTAAATGTATGGGAAGTTATATATGAAAATAAGCCTGGCACATAAAAGGATCATAGCAAATGGAAACTAGAATCTAGTCCGTAGTAGTGATTTGAATTTTCACAGGACTTTTTATACACTACTCTCCTCTCCATGTTTCTGGACTCTAATGGTATGGATAACTATCTCTATACTTGAAATTTGTGAAATATTAAGGCAAGAAATAAGTATAACTATAAGGAAGAATTTTTTTTTTAAATGAGGAATGACTGTGCATATTCAGGACAGATGGTTTTTATGTTCCTGCTAACATTTAAAGATTCCAGTGTGATTTGCCTCTATTTATTAAAGTGGCCAATATCCCACTTAGAAAGAATTGGAGATATGGGAAATTAATGCAATAAATGATTTTCCAAATGTTTCCAACAATATAACTCTACATTAGAATATTTAATAATAGTTAAAAAATATATAGCCAGCCTTTCCCCCTATACACAATGCCCTACTACCGTTGTCATAGATCTTTCCAAGGCAGAACTGGTACAAGACAGAATTACTAAGAATATAACCAATAATGTACTTAACACTCAGGATATTTTGTCCTTTCTGCTTCCAACTTTAAGTTTGTCTCCTCAGGTTCCCAAAAAGGACAAGACTGGTTGAAAGGTCAGAATCTGGCAGAATAGAAAATATGAGATAGACAAATGATAGATAGATACATAGATAGGAAGGAGGGAAGGAGAGAGAGAGGAGAAAGAGAGAGAGAGAGAGAGAACGAGGAACATCAACATCGATGTGAGAAAGACACATTAATTGGCTGCCTCCTGCAGGTACTCCGACCAGGTACATGCCTTTGATCAGGAATTGAACCCGAGAACCTTCTGGCTGTGGGTCAAGACTCTAATCACTGAGAAAAACTGGCCAGGACTAGACAAAAATTTTAAATGGAAGTTTTATCAATTGTATTTTCTAGTATAACAGCTTAAACCATTCGGGGGAGGGGGTTTGATAATGTTCTTAACTACCCAAATTTTCAATGAAAAGTCCTTGAAAAAAACCAACATCCCTCCTTCTGATTCAAGATTCTCTGTTTAATACTGTATATATGTATATTTTAATTCTCATCTGAGGACCTATTTTTTATTGATCTTAGAGAGAAAGGAAGGGGGAAAGAGAGAAATATTGATAAGAGACAAACATCCATCTGTTATCTTCCATACTCACCCCAACTGGGCATTGAACCTGCAACCTAGGCATCTGCCCTGACCTGAAATCAAACCCTCATCTTTTTGTGTATAGGACAATGCCCCAACAAACAGAGCCACCCAACAAGGGCGAATGTTTGATGCCATTTTGTCCTTAGTCACTTTGTGTTCTTTCTATTTTAGGATACTTATTTAAGTCTGGACTTTACCTCTCTCTAGAACATTGGCTATACAAAAAATCCTATCTAATGAAAGAATAATATGCAAATTAACCATCCCTCTGCTATAGCCACAGGCCACACTCACCAGCCAATCAGGAGCAAGTATGCTAATTAACCCAACCAAAATGACTGTGGCACAGAGCAAGCAGAAGGCTTGGGTTTCCCTGGCAATGGAGGAAGCCAAGCTTTTGGCACACCCTAGCTGTCTCAGCCTCCACTTAAGGCTACAAAATTTCAATTATAGAAGATAAATAAATCCCAGATACCAGGGCCTCTACTTGGGTTACTAGGAGGCGTGGCCAGCCTGCAAAACCACAGGCCCCTCACTCAAGCCACCCATGCCCCAAAGGAACCTCCACCCTGATGCATGACACCCTTCAGGGCAAACCAGCAGGCCCCTGCCTGTGCACCAGGCCTCTATCCTATCTAATAAAAGAGTAATATGCAAACTGACCATACACCAAGAAACAAGATGGCTGCCCCCATGTAGTCAAAGATGGTAGCCCCCATGTGAACACAAAATGGCCATCACAAGATTGCCAGCAGTTGGGAGGGACCAGGCCTGCAGGGGAGGGCAGTTGGGAATGATCAAGCCTGCAGGGTAGGGCAGTTAGGCATGACCAGGCCAGCAGAGGGGGGAAGTTGGGGGTGACTGGAGTTGCAGGGAAGGGCAGTTAGGGGTGACCAGGCCTGCAGAGGAGGGCAATTAGGGGCAAACAGGCTGGCAGGGGAGTAATTAGGCATCTATCAGGCTGGCAGGAAAGTGGTTAGGAGGCTGGCAGGCAGAAGTGTTTAGGGGCAATCAGGAAGTCAGGCAGGTGAGCAGTTGGGAGCCAGCAGTCCTGGATTGTGAGAGGGATGTCAGACTGCTGTTTAGACCTGATTCAGGTAAGATTGGGCCTAAACAGGCAGTTGGACATCCCTTTTGGGGTCCCAGATTGGAGAGGGTGCAGTCTAGGCTGAGGAACTACCCTCCCTGGTGTGCATGAATTTCATGCACTGGGCCTCTAGTATAAAATAATAGTTTATTTATTGGCATCACAGATTCTAAGCAGTTTCCTCAGAAATAAAATAAAAACATCCTTCTCTTAGTGAGAAATTTTCACTCTAACATTTTAAAGAAAACTTTTAGCAACAAACACTTATCATTTCCTTACCTTATGAGAATAAAATTTTTCTTTTCTATATGAATCTATGATAAAATATCTAGAAAACTCTCTAGTTGATGAAAAATATTTAGTTCAAGAATGAATAATCAAAAGTGGACTGTTACCCAAATCAAACTAATGAAAAGAGTAAGGAAAATTGAAGATAAGTATCATTTTGATATCATTTTTAAAAGAAAAATGTGTTGCCAAAATTATCTCTAGGAAACAAGAATTCATAGCAGAGACACAAGGACGACAGGACAAACTATCAAGTTGAGATGAAAACTATAAAGAAAGAACAATTGAAACAAATGAAAGAAAAAATGTATCAATCTCAGTTATAAAAGGAACATTGGAAAAAACATAAATTACAATAGAGACTTCTGTAAATACAGAAAGGAATAGGAATGAGAAAATGAGGTGTACACTGATCCTTATACCTGAATTAGCATTCTCCAACATTAGAATTGGAGACATATAATTAGTATTTTAATATTCATAATTTAATCACAGGTCATTTATGTTCCAGGGGCCAACAAATAAAATTATTACAAAGCGGTATCTTTAAAATCCAATAAAATGTTTGCATTTAGCATTAAAAAGTATATCTTAATGACAAACATTATAGGCCTTACCTTAGTCAGACTGGGAAAAAATGTCTGATTCTCCTTACTAAAAAAAAAAAAAAAAAATTCCAGTGAAATAATAGAAAAAAACCATGCAATAATGGTGCTGAAAACAGAAAAGGTGCCATCAGCAGACCAGAAATAGAAATTCCAGGAAGACAGAAAGCAGATGGGATCAACCAAGTGAAGAAATTAAAGCAGAAGAAACACCATTCCCAGACACTGTAATTAGGCACAGTTCTTTCCAGGGATGTCCTAAAGAATATCAAAATTTGGAATTAACGAATAAAAAGGCAGAAATTGGCAAGTAGATGATAAAAGAAAGTAATTTACTAAATATTGGCTCTAACATCTGAAAGAGCTGGGTGCTTCTCCATTTATCCTACACCAAGGAAGCACCTGCAGCAGCGGCTGGAGCCTGAGAGCAAATTTCACAAAACTGGATGAGAGGATTGGATGCTGGCATTTGAGGAGGAAGGTGATAGAGAACGAGGCATCTCAGGTCCTCTACAACAGATCGTGTGTAAGAGAGCTTTGTCTTGGAGCAAAATAGTTAAAGTATTCCATATCCCAACTAATGTCCTCCTTACTTTGGTAACTGAAGAACCTCTAGCCTACTGACTACTCACCACCATTCATTCTATAGGAGCCTTTCATTCAGCCTATCCATTTAATATTGAAGCCAGTTAAAGGGTGCGAGAGAAGAGAGATGTGTTCAAATGCAGAAATACTCATGACAATTATTTATCCTAATTAATATTCAGTCATATGTGTAATTTGATATTTGAACAATAGTCATTCTAAAGAAGTTCTAGATGTAGAGAAAAGAGAGAAAATAGAGGGAAGGATAAGAAAATATTTTCTGCCCTAGCCAATTTGTTTGAGTGAATACAGCGTAGGCATGTGGGCTGAAGGGTCCTGAGTTCAATTCCAGTCAAGGGCACATGCCTGAGTTGTAGACTCTGTCCCCAATGTGGGGCATGCAAGAGGAAACCCATCAATGATTCTCTCTCATCATTGATATTTTTATCTCTCTCTCCCTCTCCCTTCCTCTCTGAAATCAATAAACGTGTGTGTGTGAGTGTGTGTGTGTGTATGTGTGTGTGTGTGTGTGTGTGTAGCCATATGTGGCTAATGACTACTGGCTTGGACAGTTAATATATAGAAAATATTTATCATCACAGAAAGTTGTATTGGATAGCACTTAAATTGAAAATATAAGAAACCTAGAGGGTTGAAGAAGAGGTCATAATAGACCTTGACTTTTTCCCAGTCTGACTAAGGTAAGGCCTATAATGTTTGTCATTAAGATACACACACACACACACACACACACACACACACACACACACACACACTAGAGGCCCGGTGAATGAAATTTGTGTATGGGATGGTGGGTCCTCTCAGCCTAGTCTGTACCCTCTCCAATCCAGGATGTCCAACTGCCATTTTAAGCCTGATGCTGGGGATCTGGCCTAAACTGGCAGTCACACATACCTCTCACAATCCTGGACCACTGGCCCCTAATAGCTCACCTGCCTGATGGCCTAATAGAACTAACTTCTCCCCTTTCCAGACTGGTCATCTCTTACTGCCTCCCCTGCTGACCTGGTTGCCCCTAAATGCCCCCCCCCTGGTGGGCGGGGCACCACTAACTGCCCCCTTCTGCCAGCCTGGTTGCCCCTAACTGCCCCCCCTGCTGACATGGTCACCCTCAACTGTCCCCTGGCCTGGTCACCCCCAATCACCCTACCTGCTGGCCTGGTTGCTCCTAACACACACACACACACACACACACACACACACACACACACACACACATGCTGGCCTGGTTGCCCCATGCAGCCTGCTGCTTAGTCATTTGGTTATCCCTCAATACACCCCCTACCAGCCTGGTCACTCCACTCAGCCTACTCTTCAGTTGTTTGGTTGTCCCTCACTACCCCTCCTGCTACCATGGTCGTCCCATGCAACCTGTTTGTTTAGTCATTTGGTTGTCCCTCACTATCCCCCCTGCCAGCCTGGTTGCCTCACATAGCTTGCCATTCAGTCATTTATTTGTCCCTCACTACTCCCCCCTGCTTGCCTGGTCGCCCCACACAGCCTGCTTGTTTAATTATTTGGTTGTCCCTCACTAACCATCCTGCCAGCCTGATCATAGGCACCCATCTTGTGAGAGCATGATGGCCAATTTGCATATTACCTCTTTATTATATAAGATATGTTTTCTGGTTGAAAGAGGCAAAACGTGGTATATCTGTGTGAAATTTTATTTCCACAAGTTTAAAGAGAAAATATTTTTATTCTTTTAATCCTGTGAAGCAAACCAATTTACCTACTAACCATCAAGAATCAATTTGATATCAGAACTAATAGCAACAGTGCTAAAAGATAATGGAACATTATTTTTCAAAATTAGCAAAGTAAAAGATTATGACACTCAAATGTTCAGATCAGCAATTAATTATGAAGCAATAAAAACAGTCATTCAGATGGAAGAGTAAGAAAAACTAATTATCTAATTTTATGAAAAAAACACACAAAAGTAAATGCAAGAAAGAGTAACAGTGGAATATAAGGATCAGTAGTTGACTCTGAACTAGAGCCTCACGTTCCAATATGGTAGTCATAAGCCACATGTGGTTGTTATTTAAAATTAAATAAAAGAAAAATTTAGTTACTCAGTTCTATTAACCACATTTCAAGTGCTTAGCAGCCAGCCATATGTGGCCAATGACTACTGCCTTGAACAGTTAATATATAGAAAATATTTATCATCACAGAAAGTCATATTGGATAGCACTTAAATTGAAAATATAAGAAACCTAGAGAGGGTGAAAAAGAGGACATAATAGACTTTGACTTTTGGAAGATTTCTGTGAAACAAAAATTTAATGTTGAATTCAATCTCACTTCTTTAAAAAATAGTGATTAATATTATTCCACGGATAAGTCATAAAATATTTTTAAAGGATAAAGTAAAATATTGTAAATTTGAGATTACAAGTAACAATAACAAAGAATAAAGTTGGAAGTGATGAGGAAAAGGACAAGGGGAAGGAAGACTAAATGTACCAAGATCCTTATTTTTTAATAGCAACAGGTAATTTGATATATTAAAAAATAGAAATAGACAAATGTAACTAATAATACAAAGAGAAAGAGGGTATATGGATAAGAGGTAGTAACTATCATTAAACTCTTTTCTGACAATGAGTCAATAAATACCATTCAAAGTTAATAAATTAATAAGGAGAAAATTGACATTAACATAAAATCAGGAACAATAAAAGGAACTAAAACAGAACTGTTAACAAAGACTATCCTTAAACAACAGGCTAGAGTAAGTACTTAATTTTCATTGTATAATCTTTTGTGTTGTTTAATTTTCATTTACCAAAGAAGTACATTGCCTTCATGGTAAAAAAAAAAAAAGTCTGCTTAAAATATTTTTATTATAAAGACATAAGGTTTTATACAGAATAAAATTAATCTTGTTTGAAAATCAGAATTGTGAAGTAATTCTGAAGTTAATCATTCTTGAAGGCTAGGCATCTCACAAGAAATTAGTAATAGTTAAATAAAGTCAGGAATAGATGCAGCATAGATACCAGCCATTGACACGGAGTAGAAATGAAATTTAGGAAAAAATTCAAATGGTATCCTGCACTCTCAGTCACTGAGCTTAAAGTGTGTGAACAGTTAAGTTAGCCATTAAGGATTGGAAGCACTCATTTAGAGAAGGAAATCTGTGCCATTCAGCATGGTACAAAATCTCTCCTCATATTTAGCTCTAAAGCCAAGCAGGACTTTCAGAAAGACTGGAAAGAAATGTGCAGCAGTCTTTGGGGGCAATCTGGAGTGTTCTTGCACTCACTAGTTCTCGCCAGAGGGAAAAGAGAAGACCAAAGTATTGCAAGAATGACTGTTCTTGCGGTAGCCCTGGCCTCCTGGGAATTGGGAAGTGCCATAAATCTCAAGAGTGGGACTGTTTGTGCAAATTTCCCAACCCACATTTCAGACTCCAGAGGTTCAGATGCATTTTTTTAAATGTTCCAGAAAAACAAACAGGCTTTGGGGACATACCTCTCAACCAGATTCAAACTCCACATCTTGGTTATTTATTCATCTTTCAAGCAACCAAAATGGTACCTATTTTTAACAGGCTCATCTGCATTGTTAAAAACTGCCCTTATTTTGGCAAATAAACCAGTCAACTCTGGAAACAGTGATGGTCTCTTATATTTCTTTTTGGAAAGTGTCTTAAATTTATGGTGGGAATTACTCATGACAGCTACATTCTTTCTATTGGTTTTAGACCACCATTTGGTCTAATCACTCCTAATTGTGTATCTATTATAGTCCACACTTCTTCAAGAGTAAAAGAGCAAAAAAGACTTTTGAAAATCCACTAAAGCGATACTTGGTGATTTCTGTCAATGGTAAACGATATTTTGAAACTTAAGAAGGTCAGCTGATGATGAACAAAATCCACATTTGGGTGAATGTGGATTTTTTCAGAGATTTTTTCACTGCTGCCATTAATGCTAGTCTGATTTTTTTTATGTAAAATGACTTAGTTTCATTGTGTTCCCAAAATATTTTTAGCATAACAGGCAAAATTCCTGTCAGCATTCACAGTCATGGTATTTTCTTGAAAGAAGTACCTCTCAAAGTAATTTTCCTCCATACACCACCAAAGTACAACATGGATACCTTAAAGACGTTGCTCATTTAAAAATCATGAGGTCTAATTATATTTCCAAAATAAGTAGTTTCCAATCCAGCAAGGATAATGTGGTCATGAAAAGGATGTCCAAATCCACCAATTTACATTGGTTTGGTTTGGCATAACTTTTAAAGTTCTTGGAGCAAAAAAAGAGGATGACACGTGAATCATTGCAATTTGGGGAATATTCCCAGGACTTTGGGTTTGTCATTCTGTGAACTGTTCAGGGGAAAGCTAATCAACTTTAAGACTGCCCCTATATAATTTATAACTGCTAAAATTCACTGATCTGTTCCAGATTATTTTGCAAAATGTAATACACTCCTTTTTAATATGTACTTTGTCATTTTCACTCTATTTATGTAATTTAAAAAGTATGATAGTAGGGGAACATGAACCATTTAAAGTAGGAACTACTAATGTCAGAGATTGTTATCCTTCACAAGATAAATAGAATGGATATCTCTGAGTCTGTAAGGCTTGGAAGTTGTGTCAAGTTAGACTTACATTGCATCCAATATGGTTTGCTTTAGTCCCTTTTACTTTCTGGTTTTAATGTTAAGCCACAAAGCACTTTCTCTGCTATAACTTAGTTCTATGATCACAGTGGTGGCACTGGTCTGAGTTTCCCTCCCTGTCGTCATTCCCAGCCCGCCCTCCTTTTATCCCAAAAGAAAATTGGGTTATTAATTTAGGATGAGACTGTTTTGTTTAAACAGTATAGTGCTTTTCAATTGCTCATACATAATATATCTAACATATTGCTTTTTCAAATATTTTTGATTATTGAACTTAAAAACAAAAACTAAAGAAAAAACTTCCACTGAAATTTATGGAAAACCAAGGGGGTACTTCTTATGTTATAAATTTAAATTTATATGGAAGAATTTCAGTAATTGAAATTTAGTTTATATCTTTAGATAACATATGCATATGCATTTCAATAAAATAAAATAATATTAGAAAAAGAAGAGTCCTAGCTTCAAAATATAAATGAATTTGATTTTGTATCTCCTATGAAGGAAGATGAATATTAAAGTGAGGTTTAAGAAGGGTTCTATTTACAATATGAATATGTTGAAATTCAAATAATTGTATTTACTATTAACCTTTGCTAAGGGTCCAACTAATTAAGAAAACAAACATTATTTATAAAAATATGTATAGTAATTTTTCTCATTTTTATTATAGATGTTGACATCTCATCTTTAACCATTATTTTAAATAGGGCTAATTTGACTAATTATTTGAAAAACAGGATTCTTATTTGGAGGATGTAGATTTATATATTCCATTGATGTTTTTGTTTTCTAAAATATTCTGTTACTCAAATTCCTTCAGAGTGACTGATAATTCATGGGAAAAAATATATATATAACAGGACCATTTTCTTTTGTCCAAACTTTGTATTGTCAAGCTAGATGACAATATTCATTATTTATGGTTCTGAATGGCTCTTGACTACTTCCAAATTTAAAACTATTACCAAAATTGCTGAACTTGCCATCGTGACCATTTTTCTATAAGACAATATGGAGCCTCTAAAGGTGATTTTAGGGAATTCCAAAATACTTTCCTTAATGACTACATGTTCAGAAAAATCAAGCATACTCCCAAAAGGGAAACCTTTGAAAGGGACACACTTACTTGAAGCTAAGTTTTAATATTTTAAACATATATTGCATTATTTAAAATTTATATTTAAAACTAATTACCAAATATTACCTAATGACAAAGCCAGAAAGAAATTTTTAATAAATTATAAAGTTCTGAGTCATTGTGCATAAATTGAAGACCAGCATGGTTCTATACCAAGACTAGAATCAAATATTAAAAAAAAATTAATTAAGATAATTGTTACATTTAAGTTGTCAAATGTACAGTATACTTAAAAGCAAACATACTGGAGTACTTTTGATTAATGGAACTATTTTGTGGTCCTGGGGCACAGGGGAGCCGGAAAGGCAGCGGTCTAGAGGCACTGTGCTCGAGCACAGGGACTGCTCCAGTGATTACCCAGTCAGGTGAGACTCAGGGGCCATGGAGGGCAGGGTCAACTGGAAGGCAAGGCGATCCCTTAAGCCCTGAGACTCCACCCATCCCAAGTTCAACAGAGGGGCTTCTGCAGTTTTGCAAGTCTGGTATGATAAGGCTGAATCCAACACAGAAGTTCTCCCTCCATAGTGAAAATGCCGAGACAAAGGAAGGGATCACAAACAAAAGAAATGGAGGAAAACAAACGACTGGATATAGAGTTCAAAACCATGCTTATAAGGTTTTTCAAGAATATCCTAGAAAAGTTGGATAAAATTAGCAAGTCCCAAGAGGAGATGCAAAAGGACCAACTAGAGATGCAAAAGATCCAACTAGAGATGATAAAGGACCAACTAGAAATTAAACATACACTGACTGAAATAAAAAATATTATACAGAGTCCTAACAGCAAACTAGAGAAAGGCAAGAATCAAGTCAAAAACTTGAAATATAAAGAAGCAGAAAACACTCAACTGGAAAAGCAAGAAGAGAAAAGAATCCAAAAATGTGAAGATAATGTAAGGAGCCTCTGGGACAGCTTCAAGCGTATCAACATCAGAATTGTGGGGGTGCCAGAAGAAAAGAGATAGCAAGATACTGAAAACCTATTTAAAGAAATAATGACTGAAAACTTCCCACATCTGATAAAAGAAATAGACTTACAAGTCCAGGAAGCACACAGAACCCCGTATAAAAGGAATCCAAAGAAGACTACATCAAGACACATCATAATTAAAATACCAAGAGCAAAAGACAAAGAGAGAATATTAAAAGCAGCAAGAGAAAAACAGTTCATTACCTACAAGGGAGCACCCATACGACTGTCAGCTGATTTCTCAACAGTTCATTACCTACAAGGGAGCACCCATACGACTGTCAGAAATGATGCAGGCCAGACGGGAGTGGCAAGAAATATTCAACGTGATGAATAGCAAGAACCTACAACCAAGAATAATCTATCCAGCAAAGCTATCATTCAGAATTGAAGGGCAGATAAAGAGTTTCACAGATCAGAAAAAGCTAAAAGAGTTCATCAACTCCAAACCAGTATTATATGAAATGCTGAAAGGTACTCTTTTAGAAGAGAAAGAAGAAAAAGGTAAAAGATAAAAAATTATTAACAACAAATACATATCCATCAACAAGTAAATCTAAAAATTAAGTGAATTAAAAATTTGATCCACAGAAAAAACTGGTGAATATAATAGAATCAGGAGCACAAAAAGGGCGTGGACTGATAAATCTCAGGGGGAAAGGGTTGAGGGGTGTACAGGGAGAGTGACTGGATAAAAAATTATACACCTATGGACTCATCAATTGGGATGGAAGGTAAGGGCAGAGGGAGGGGTGGGAGCGGGATGGAGGGGAGCTATGGAGGGGGAAAAAAGAGACAAATGTAATAATCTGAATAATAAATATTTAATTAAAAATAACAAAATAAAAGTTAATTATAATACCTACAAAAAAAATACTATCGTGGTGGATACATGTCTTTATGCATCTGTTCGAAACCGTAGAATGTATACCAAGATGGAATCCTAATGTAAACAGAGGACTTTGAATGATTATGATGTATTAACATAGGATCACCAGTTGTAATAAGTGTGCTAGTCTGGTGGAAGAATGTTGATATGGGAGAGGCTATGCTTGTGTGGGGGCAGAGGAAATCTCTGTATCCCCCTGGTGATTTTGCTATAAACCTAAAGGTAAAGCCTTATAAAAATAATGAGTGATTCAAAAGTAATAATACTAGCTAAAATAAAAATAATGAATATTTTTGTTTGGAATTATCCTATTTATACCAGTATTACATGTCATGTGATTCTACCCTAACTCACTGATGAAATACTTTGTACAATGACAGACATTTCCTACAATAAATGTTGTAAAAAAAAGCCCTGTTGCATTAATAAAGAAGCTCATTTTATGTCAGCTGAGCTTTGCAGACCCTTTATTCTGCTAACACTATCACAATAATTTCTACTAATGCATTTAATACTTGTGATAGCAGATTACAATGTTCAACCATGGTGCTGTGCCACCCTAGAGAAATGCTGAGTCTGTGACCTTTGCATTGCTGGCACTCTCATGCAGGCCTCTCCAAGAGCACAGACACATCAGAGAATATATACTCTTGGCATTAAAATTATATTATCAACATTTTAAGGATAATGATAGTGTTTGAATGTGTGTCTCTTTTAATTTTTCTTTTTTTTCATCATTTTGATGACCTGGTGTTAGAAATCACTAGCTGTTGTAATAGATGTTTGGAAAACAAGTAGTTGGTCAGCTAAGGCCAGTGCCAGCATATGTTATTTTGAATGATAGATAACCCATTTTTAAATAATCTGGAATGAATTTTGCCATTTGTCAAGGATTCATTTTAATCTTTTTTCTCCCATAACAGAGTACCCCTTACCTGCAATGCACTATAAATGTCAAAGTAATTATACATCTGAAATAAAAATTTTATACTGCAGTTTGAAATAACCAGGTCAATACATGCCATGCTGTTGTGGCACTGAAAAATGAGAATGGACTAGAACAGGATAGGACAGGACAGGGTAGGGTAGGATAGGACAGAATAGGATAGAAACTGGAGGGAGGAGAAAGATTGATAAGAGAAAAAGGGAAATAAAAGAGGAAAGGAGAGAGTAAAAGTGGGAAGGAAAGAAGGAAGGAAGGAGGGAGGGAGGGAAGGAGGGAGGGGGAAAAACTAAGACTTCACAAATACCTTGGGGTATTCTATCTTTCCAACAAGGGGCAATAATACATGAAGGTTCTTATTCTCTGCCTCCCCTCCCCCTCAATTTTATGCCTATGCCTATATTTTCCTTGGAAATGAATCGGAACTATACTGTAAAATCCTATGCTACCTACTGCTCTTTTATGCTTCAACTAGATTCAAGTCTGTTGATCATTAACTGTCACTGATTTTCATGATTAGTCTTTTGAGATTAAAATACTGAAGATTGCTTGGTTTAGGTCATACAAATATGTTTGTGAGAAAGGTATTTGATTTACTACTGTCTTCACATATTTATTATTTTTCTTTTGCCATCTCAGTTTTCATATCAGCAAATATAAAGTATGTTGTTTTTTTTATTTTCAGGTTTAGATGTTGATGGAATATATCGAGTTAGTGGCAATCTGGCAACAATACAGAAACTAAGATTTATCGTCAACCAAGGTAAGTGATTTTTTTACTTCAGAGATTTTTTTAGTAGTTTCATCTCTACCAATATTTCTGATTCTGTACTGTAAGCATTGTGAATGTGTAATGATATGTTTTGAAGAGAGGAAAAGAAAGTTAAAAAAGTAAATAATTATAACTAGAGAAGCAAAAGATACTTTACATGACATTAAATAGAACAGAGGGACCAACTAATAGTTTATGTGAAATAAATAATAAATATGCCTAGGGGCAAACTAAAAATGGAGAGGAGGCCCGGCTGGTATTACTCAGTGGTTGAACCTATGACCCAGGTTATGATTTGATTCCCAGTCAGGACACGTGCCCTGGTTACGGGCTTGATCCCCAGTAGGGGGCATGTAGGAAGCAACCAATCAATGATTCTCTGTCATCATCAATGTTTCTATCTCTCTCTTCCTCTCTGAAATTAATAAAAATATATATTTTAAAAATAATGGAGAAGAGAATAATAAAAGAATAAAAGCAAGCCGAAACCGGTTTGGCTCAGTAGATAGAGCGTCAGCCTGGAGACTGAAAGGTCTCAGGTTCAATTCCGGTCAAGGGGAAGTATCTTGGTTGCGGGCACACCCCCAGTAGGGGGCGTGCCAGAGGCGGCTGATCGATGTCTCTTTCTCATCTATGTTTCTGGCTTTCTATCCCTTTCCCTTCCTCTCTGTGAAAAATCAATAAAAATATATTTTAAAAAAAAGAATAAAAGCAAGGAAAATAACCTAACTTCTAAAAGTGTTACCATCATATAACAGACACTTAATATATGTTGATAAATAAATGAGTAACTGAATGATAGAAAACATAAGAGTCAAAATCCTAGATGTTAGAAAAATTATAGGAGGAATCCAAGATGGCAGCATAGGTAAACACCTACACTGCTGCCTTGCACAACAATTTCAAAACTACAACTAAAAGACAGAACGGACATCATCCAGAACCACAGGAAAGCTGGCTGAGTGGAAGTTCTACAGCTAGAGGGAAAGAGAGGGGCTCACAGAGGCCCAGAGGAGCTGTAAAAAGCTGAGGTACGGAGACGCGCGCTGAGAGAGCAGCTGCCGGAGTACTGGCTGGCCTTCTCTGGCGGGAGGGAAACGGAGACTCCCAACAGTTTTGAACCCATTATCTTATGACATTAAACCCCAGATCCAGCCGAAACTCATACGGGGGGAGTTTGGACTGTGAAAAGGGAGAAGTGCACGGAAATTTAGGGGAGTTGCAAAGGATCGGAGGTCTGGTCGCGCACGGCACCACGCGGAGGACGGATTGCTGATTGTGCCGCTGGCTTTCGCGAGTGGGCGGGAGACAGACCCTCCCAACTGCGCCACTTCTGAGTCCACTGGGCCCCTGTTTTGGGCGAAACCCTGGGGACCTAGACTCATCTGGTCCTGGTTCGCAGGGTAGCCGGAAAGGCAGCGGTTAGAGGCGCTGCGGGTGCGCAAGCGCACAAGGACCGCTCCAGCCATTACCCAGTCACGTGAGACTCAGGGGCCCTGGAGGGCGGGGCCGACTGGAAGGTAAGGCGGTCCCTTAAGCCCTGAGACTCCACCCCTCCCAAGCTCAGCAGAGGCTTCTTTGGCTGAATCCAGCACAGAAGTTTCCCCGGCACAGTGAAAATGCTGAGACAAGGGAAGGGATTACAAGCAAAAGAAATGGAGGAAAAAAAAATGACTGGATATAGAGTTCAAAACCACGCTTATAAGGTTTTTCAAGAATATGCTAGAAAAGATGGATAAATTTAGTGAGACCCAAGAGAAGATGATAAATACACTGACTGAAATAAAAACTATTATGCAGAGTACTAACAGCAGACTAGAGAAAGGCAAGGATCAAGTCAAGAATTTGAAATATAAAGAAGCAGAAAACATTCAACTGGAAAAGCAAGAAGAGAAAAGAATCCAAAAATGTGAAGATAATGTAAGGAGCCTCTGGGACAGCTTCAAGCGTACCAACATCAGAATTGTGGGGATGCCAGAAGAAGAGAGAGAGCAAGATACTGAAAACCTGTTTAAAGAAATAATGACTGAAAACTTCCCACATCTGGTAAAAGAAATAGACTTACAAGTCGAGGAAGCACACAGAACCCCAAAGAAAAGGAACCCAAAGAGGACTACACCAAGACACATCATAATTAAAATGCCAAGAGCAAAAGAGAAAGAGAGAATATTAAAAGCAGCAAGAGAAAAACAGTTTATTACCTACAAGGGAGCACCCATACGACTGTCAGCTGATTTCTCAACAGAAACGATGCAGGCCAGACGGGAGTGGCAAGAAATATTCAATGTGATGAACAACAAGAACCTACAACCAAGAATAATCTATCCAGCAAAGCTATCATTCAGAATTGAAGGGCAGATAAAGACCTTCACAGAGAAGAAAAAGCTAAAGGAGTTCATCAACTCCAAACCAGTATTATATGAAATGTTGAAAGGTACCCTTTTAGAAGAGGAAGAAGAAAAAGGTAAAAGACAAAAAATTATGAACAACAAATACACATCTGTCAACAAGTGAATCTAAAAATTAAGTGAATTAAAAATCTGATCAACAGAATAAACTGGTGAATATAATAGAATCAGGAGCACAGAAAGGGAGTAGACTGATAATTCTCAGGAGGACAAAAATCATAAAGCATCAAACAGACTGTGAAATTATAGCAGAAAGATTAAAGTTAGGTGAGGTAAATAAGTGATCAATCAAAGGACTTGTATGCATGCTTATAAACATAACCAATGATCACAGAAACTGGAGGGTCGGGGTACGCCTGGGAGGGAGGGGGGCAATGGGGAGATATGTATAAAAAATTAATAAAAATTAATTTAAAAAAAGAAGTAATCCAAAAAAAAAAGAAAAAGAAAAATTATATATCAGTGAGTAAATGGATTAAAAATTAGGAAATGCATATACCCTTAAAAAAGGAAATGCATATACCCTTAAAGAATTGCAAATGAAAGCAATAATGAGGTATCATTACACAAGCTTCCTACCTGGTCAATTATTACTTATTTTTCAATACCAAATTAGAAATAATTTCCTCCTTGGTTCCTATTTCACTGGGCAGTTGAATTTACTGTAGTACCTATTCATGTAACTTCTAAAATGTTATTTCCTACAAGACCCAGAGATAAAATGCCATCTTTTGGAGAGAATGTTATAAAATGTACACAGTGATTATGTTTTACAAGCACTAAAATCTGAAAGTTTGGATTGAAAAAAATAGGATATTGGTTGAAATATCTGCTTCTTACACAAATCTCAATAACCTAATAAGTTAAGACCTGACTCGCCCTTGAATCTTCCTCCATTAACCCGTAGTAGCTAAGGGTCTCCATAGAGGAAATTCTTAATTAGCATTTATTGAATTACATGTGTGTGATGCACATAGAAATTGTATTACTGAGAATCATTAAACTCTCTAGCAGTTCAACTCAGGTTGAATCACCCTTGTAAGTATTAATAACAGTACTTTTGACCAATGGCCACATTACTCATTTCTGAGAATCTTCACAGCTCTTACTTGTTTATGAATGTGCATCTTTGCCTTTCACAATTACTCTCCTTCTTAGGGGGGAAATAGAACTAGATTTTACCTCGGTTGCTCATATTGTCCCCATTAGACTGACCCAAAGCACCCTATCTATAAATAAAAATTATATAAAATAGCCCTGGCCTTATTTTCATTCCTGTTTATAACCAGCTAAAATTGCTTTTGCAATATATTTCATACGGTAACCATATCCTGATTTGAATTCTAGACAGCTGGGCAACACATTTCTTCTACAAAGAAGAAATCTCAAAACAGAAGCCATGGTAGAAACAAACACTAGTTGCATTTCCTGCCTTAAAAAAATTATACTCAGCAGTTTGAAAAGGCAAGAAAAAAATTTGCAGTGAACATATAAAATCTGTCCATCTTGTCTTTTGCAATCCAAACTTCAGCGTCCTTTGAGGCTGTGTAACTGCTCATGTTTCCATAAGAGTTGACAACGTAAAGCTGGACAGAGGCCTGGATTGGTATCTGGTAGCACAGAATTGTCAGTAAACTGTCTTCCTGGTTTATAGCACTGTCAGAATGCAACATACTCAACACAAATTATTTTACATTAAGACCTTTGATACTGGTGGTTGTGTCCAAGTTGTGTTGTGGAGTTTTTTTTGAATTAGATGATAAAAGAAATGAATATACCAGCCTCTCTCAAGTTTTGCCAATCAGATTATCCTTTGAATGAAATTTTTGGAGTGGACCCATAACTTTGGTACAAACAGCATACCTTCCCCTCCATCTGCATGCAACCTGGCCTCTTATAGCAGAACTGATTTAGAAGAGAATCAGTGCTGGGGTGCAAAATGTGGATGTGTACATCATGGCCTCCCGTGTGTGTGTGTGTGTGTGTGTGTGTGTGTGTACGTGAGCGTGCGCACGTACACACACACACAATGAAATGAATTGGCAATGTGGTGATCATTCCATAAAAATCATAAAGTGATATGTGAATGCAATGCATTCTTTTCTGTATTCAGAGATGGGACATGAATAATTTTGGCATAATCTCTTTGTTTTAACACCTTTCATTTCCTCCCTGTCCATATTCCACAATGTTTCCTTCTTAGAAGGACTAAAGATATATGTTTAAAATTAACAGGCCTTATCCACCATTAGGCCAGACAAATGAAAACTGGTTTGGGGGATTTTCAAGGACAGTTCAGTTTCAATTTATGTATTTCACTAACTTTCTTGAATACTATAATCATTAGCAATTCTAAATTCACCAGTTGAATGATTCAATTTGTTTTGGTTTTCTGTTTGACTCACTACATCGGTGAGAATTGTAAAACCTTATTATACTTCCAGATCAGCTGGCATACAAGTTAAATTCAAAGTGATCACTTTTGAAAAGCATTTCCTAATTATACCTGGTAATGGTGATAAGAATAATAGTTATTATTATTAAAGTAGCTAACTTTTTCATAATGTATTATGTGGCAGGCACTGTACCAAGTGCTTTATGTATACAATTTAATTGAATCATTTCTACCATTCCATAGAATAGGTACTATGATTGTTTCCTTTTTAAAGATGCATAAACTGAGATTCAGTGATGTTAATACAGCAAGTGAGGGAGCCAGATCCCAGGTCTCTGGCTCAGAGCCTATATGAAGATCAGCATTTTTCTTCCTTAGCTATTGGTTAGAGATCAGCCTTTCTGTACTACACACATCTATAAGTGACTTTCTGTTTACACCTACATTCTGGCTTGTAAATGACAAGTGCTGTCGCAGGAGTTTGGTTAAAACTGTTCACGAAAGAGAGATGCCTAGGAAATGATCAAGCATTGTTGTTAGGAAAAAGCCTGGCACTGCTGTTCTCTGAGGGGCTTTATAAAGCCACCTACCTTTGGACCAAGAAACTACTTTAACACAATATTCTGTTTCAGCCTTCAGGAAAGGTATCAGGATTCTCAATGTATGGGGCTGTCAGTGCATCAGCAAGCAGTGCTCTGCCCTGTTTGGTGTATTTGGTGACAGCAGTAAGTGACATTCTGTTGATGCAACTCTCTTGCTCTACGAGGGCATCCCCATAGAAGGCTTGTCCAGGACCTTAGATGTCAGCTTGACATCAGCCTGTGACACTGAGTTGATTCTTCAGAATGAACTCAGTGTACCCTCACCCATTGCTTTTCTTGGGTGAGGGTACAAGGACAGGCTTCAACATGAAGGATGCTGTGTAACCGCCCTGAGAACTTTCGTCAGTGGGTCTTGGAAATCCCACCCATCTGAATTCCCCTCCTCTTCACATCAACATTCTGGTTCGGCTGCACATCTAGGCTTTTTGCTCCAACTCTAAATTCAGTTCAGACTCTCTGTAGTATTATTTATACATAATCTTTCACCTTGTAAAACAGGGAGAAGATAAACCAGGACTCTTTTCAGAAAACATCGGCTATGAAGTTCCTCAGGCCCATGAGCCAATGGGACAACCATGAGGCAGGCATGAAGGGCAAACCAGGAATTTTCTAGATGGAAGGTGCTTAGTAAATAGTAACAAATAATCCCTCTAATCATTTCTCAGATGGGGAGAAATTGCTTCTTATCAAGATTGTAGACATGTTTTCCATATATTAACAAAGAAAAAAAAAAAGGAAGACTCTAGGAACACTCTAGGAATACTCTCCTCTACTCTTCATACCACTAGGAACAAAACATCTAAATGACATAGATCTATCTACATGGCCAAGAATCTCAATTGGGAGTGTGGGGGATTTTATGTATGTACATATAATTATTTGTGTTTTCAATGGAAGAGGTTTTTTTCTTGCCCATTAATTTTCAGTCTTGTACCTTGCATATTTTTTAAAGTTTTTACTTATTTTATTTTATTTTTTAATTTAATAAATCTTTATTGTTCATATTATGACAATTGTTCCTCTTTTTCCTCCCATACCACCCCTCCAAGCCGCTCCCACTCTATTCTCTGCCCTTACCTCCCCCCCATTTCCTCATTCATGTGTACGATTTTTATCCAGTCTCTTTCCCCACCCCTGACACCCTTTTCTCCATGAGAATTGTCATTCCACTCCCTTTCTATGTCTTTAATTGTATTATATTCAACAGTTTATTCTGTTCATCAGATTTTTTATTCACTTGATTTTGAGATTCACTTGTTGATAGATATGTATTTGTTGTTCATAATTTTTTTGATATTTCCTCAATTTTTTTATTGTGTTACATGTATACATATCTACTCATTGCCCCTGCTCCCTCCCAGGCATACCCCAAACCCCAGTGTCTATGTTCATTGGTTAGGCTTATATACATGGATACAAGTCCTTTGATTGATCTCTGATCTACCCCACCTCTCTTTAATCTTTCTGCTATAATTTCATAGTCTGTTTAATGCTTTACTGCCTCTGTATCTAACCTTTATTCATCAGTTTACAATGTTCTTTATTATCCACAAATGAGTGAGATCATGTGGTGCTTCTCCTTCACTGACTGGCTTATTTCACTAAGCATAAGGCTCTCCAGTTCCATCCAGGTTGCTGCAAATGGTAAGAGTTCCTTCTTTTTAATGGCAGCATAGAATTCAATTGTGTAGATGTACCACAGTTTCCTGATCCACTCATCTGCTCACGGGCACCTAGGCTGTTTCCAAATTATAGCTATTGTGAATTGTGCTGCTATGAACATAGGGGTGCATAAATACTTTCTGATTGGTGTTTGTAATTTCTTAAGATAAATTCCTAATAGTGAGTCTACTAGGTCAAATGGGAGATCCATTTTTAGTTTTTTAAGAAAACTCCATACTGTTCTCCACGGTGGCTGCACCAGTCTGCATTCCCACCAACAGTGAACAAGGGTTCCTTTTTCTCCGCATATTCGCCAACACTTGTCCTTTGTTGATTTGTTGATGATTGCCATTGACATGTGTATGATAGTATAGCATTGCCATTTTGATTTGCATCTCTGGGATAATTAGCAACTTTGCACATGTTTCCTTATGTCTCTTGGTCTTCCTTCTATCATCTTTCAAAAAGGTTCTATTTAGGTCCATTGCCCATTTTTTTTATTGGATCGTTTATCTTCCTTTTATTAAGTTGTATAAGTTGGCTGTAGATGTTGGAGATTAAACCTTTATCAGTGATAGCATTTGCAAATATGTTCTCCCATACTGTGGTCTTTCTTGTTGTTTTGTTGATGGTTTCTTTTGCTGTACAAAAGCTTTTTATTTTAATGTAGTCCCATTTGTTTATTTCTTCTTTAGCTTCCATTGCCTTTGGAGCAGTATCAGTGAAGAAGTTCTTTTGGCACATGTCTGAGATTGTGCTGCCTGTGGATTCCTCTAATATTTTTTTGGTTTCCCTTCTAATGTTTAAGTGCTGTATTCATTTTGAGTTTATTTTTGTATTTGGTGTAAGTTGGTGGTCCAGTTTCATTTTTTTGCATGTATCTGTCCAATTTTCCCAACACCATTTGTGAAGAGGCTATCTTGGCTCCATTGAATATTCATGCCTCCTTTGTCAAATATTACTTGAGCATAGTGGTTTGGATGGATATCTGGGTTCTCTATTCTATTCCATTGGTCTATATGTCTGTTCTTATGCCAGTACCAGGCTGCTTTGAGAACAATTGCTTTGTAATATAACTTGATATCTGGTATTGAGATCCCACCTACTTTACTCTTCTTTCTCAGAAATGCTGTGGCTATTTGTGGTCTTTTTTTGTTCCAGATGAATCTATGAAGAATTCTTTCTAGATCTGTGAAATATGTCATTGGTATTTTAATGGGTAGTGCATTGAATCTGTAGAATGCTTTGGGTAGTATGGACATTTTAATGATGTTGATTATCCCAATCCATGAGCATGGTATGCTCTTCCATCTGTTAACATCTTCCTCTATCTTTTTTTTCAGTATCCTGTTGTTTTCTACATATAGATCTTTTACCTCTTTAGTTAGGTTTATTCTTAGGTATCTTAATTTTTTTGGTGCCATGGTAAATGGGATTGCTTTTTGAGTCTCTCTTTCTGTAATTTCACTATTAGTGTATAGAAATGCCACAGATTTCTTGGCATTAATTTTGTATCCTGCTACATTGCCGAATTCATTTATTAAGTCAATTAGTTTTGGGATGGAGTCCTTCGGGTTTTTTATGTAGAGTATCATGCCATCTGCAAATAACGACAGCTTTCCTTCTTCTTCCTTTCCAATTTGGATGCCTTTTTTTTCTTCTTCTTGTCTAATTGCAATGGCTAATACTTCCAGTACTATGTCAAACAGGAGAGGTGAGAATGGGCATCCCTGTCTTGTTCCTGTTCTTAGGGGAAATGGTTTTAGTTTTTGCCCATTGAGTATGATGTTAGCTGTGGGTTTATCATATATGGCTTTTATGATGTTGAGGTATGATCCTCCTATTTCCACTTTGCTGAGAGTTTTTATCAAGAAAGAGTGTTGGATTTTCTCAAAAGCTTTCTCTGCATCAATTGATATGACTATATGATTTTTATCTCTCAATTTGTTTATGTGATGTATCACATTTATTGATTTGTGGATATTGTACCATCCCTGCATTCCTAGGATGAATCCTACTTGGTCATGGTGTATTATCTTTCTGATGTACTGCTGGAACCAATTTCCTAGAATTTTGTTGAGGATTTTGGCATCTATGTTCATGAGAGATATTGGCCTATAATTTCTTTCATTGTGTTGTCTTTATCTGGTTTTGCTATTATGGTGATTCTGGATTCATAGAAGGTGTTTGTCTCTTGTTATTTCTCCTCTTTCATTTCTGATTTTGTTTATTTGGGTCTTCTCTGTTTGCTTTTTGGTGAGCTTGGTTAGAGGTCCATCAATCTTGTTTATCCTTTGAAAGAACCACCTCTTGGTTTTGTTGATCTTTTGAATTGTTTCTTTGGTCTCCATGTTGTTTATCTCTGCTCTGATCTTTACTATTTCCTTCCTTTTGCTTACACTGGGCTTTTCTTGTTGCTCTCTTTCTAGCTCTTTGAGTTTTAGCGTTAAGTAATTTACTACCATTGTTTCCTGTTTTTTTGCAGTGGGCTTGTGGGCTATGAACTTCCCTCTCAAGACTGCTTTCACTGTGTCCCACAAATTTTGTATTGTTGTGTTGTCATTGTCATTTGTTGTCATGATGTTTTTTATTTCTTCCTTGATCTCTTTGGTTACCCAGTCGTTGTTTAATAGGATGCTGTTTAGTCTCCATGTGTTTGATTTCTTTCTATTGTTTGTATTATAGTTGATTTCCAGTTTTATGCCACTGTGATCTGAGAAAATGCTTGATATGATTTCTATCTTCTTCAATTTGAAGAGACTATTCTTATGACCCAACATATGATCTTTCTTTGAAAATGAGCCATGTGTACTAGAGAAGAATGTATATTCTGCGGATTTGGGGTGAAATGTTCTGAAGATGTCACTTAATTCCATCTGGTCTAGTGAGTCACTTAGGATTGATGTTTCTTTATGATTTTTTGTTTAGAGGATTTGTCCAGTGGTTACAGTGTAGTATTAAAGTCTCCTACTATGATGGTATTGCTGTCAATCTCTCCCTTAATATCCTCCAGGAGTTTTTTTTTTTTTATGTATTTAGGTTCATATATATTTTTTATGTATTTAGGGTTCATATATATTTACCAGAGTTATTTCTTCTTGTTGGATTGTTCCCTTTAGTATTATGAAGTGGCCTTCTTTATCTCTTGTTATGTCCTTCACTTTGAGATCTAATTTGTCAGATATAAGTATTGCAACCCCAGCTTTTTTTTCATTTCCATTTGCCTGAAATACCATCTCCCATCCCTTCACCTTCAGTCTGTATGCATCTCTTTTCCTGATGTGGGTTTTTTGCAGACAGCAGATATATGGATCATGTTTTCTTATCCAATCGGTTATCCTATGTCTTTTAATTGTAGCATTTAATCCGTTTACATTTAAAGTTACTATTGATAAGTACGTATCTGTAGCCATTTTTAGTCTTTAGCCCTGAGTTCCTTCTTCGCTTCCTACAGTGGTACCTCGAGATATGAGTTTAATTTGTTCCATAACCTTGAGGCGTGGGAAACTATGAGACGCTCGAGTCCTGGTAAACTCATGGGCCATGTGCAGCTGGCTGATCTATGCGATTACTCATATCTCAACTGTTGCTCGTATTTCAAAGCAAAAATCATTCGCTCGACTGCTCATTTCTCAAAACTCTTGTATGTTAGGGCACTCGTATCTCAAGGTACCACTGTATTTATTTTTATTACAGCAGACCCTTTAACATTTCTTGCATTGCTGGTTTGGTGGTAATATATTCCCTTAGTCTTTTGTCTGTGAAGCTAGTGATTTCACCTTCAATTTTGATTGAAAGTCTTGCAGGGTATAGTATTCTTGGATTCAGACCCTTCCTTTGCTTGACTTTGTATATTTCATTCCATTCCCTTCTGACCTGATGAGTTTCTGTTGAGAAATCAGTAGCTAGTCTTATGGGGCTTCCTTTGTAAGTAACTTTCTGTTTCTCTCTGGCTTCTTTTAAGATTCCTACTTTATCGTTGGAGTTTGCCAATTTGATTATAATGTGCCTTGGTATCGGTTTGTTGGGGTTCATTTTGCTTTGGACTCTGTGAGCTTCTTGGATTTGTGTGAAGTTTTTTTTCCCTACATTGGGGAAATTTTCTGTCATTATTTATTCAAACAGGTTCTCTAATCCTTGCTTAGTTTCCACTCTTTCTGGAATACGAATTATGTGGATGTTGTTTTGTTTCATGTTATCCCAAAGTTCCCATAGGCTCTCCTCTTGCTTTTTAACTTTTTTTTCTAGAAGCTGCTGTACTTGGGTATTTTTTCCTACTATGTCTTCTAGCTCACCGATGTGCTCCTCTGCTTCTTCTAGTCTACTTTTGATGATTTCTATTGAGTTCTTTATAGCAGTGATGTCATTTTTCATTTCTTCTTGATTATTCTGCATTTCTTTGAGATTCTTCTGCATTTCTTCTTGCTTCTTTTGCATTTTCTCCTGGGTCTTCTTCATTTCCTCTTGGATCTTCTTCATTTCCTCCTGGCTCTTACATTGTCGATTTTGTCTTCCACTCTTTTCATATACCTTATGATCATTTCCCTGAACTCTTTCTCTGGCAGGCTTATTTCTGCTTCTATTTTGTTTAATTCCTTTTCTGGTGATACCCGCCTTTCTGTTTTATGTGGGCTGTTTCTGTTTCTAACCATGGTCTTTCTTCTCTGGGTGTCTGGTTATGTAGTTCACTCTCCTACGTTGATTGAAAGGCACAAACTACAACACGACCAGGTACAATACACAAGGCACTGAATAGAAATGTATTCAGGATGTTAATAATCATAAATAAGGTGACCACTAATGAAAGACAAATTAGGGGTAAGTAGAGAAAGAAGAAGAGGAAAATGAGGAAAAAAGAAAAGAAAGAAATGCCAAAATAAAATTGGGAGAGAAAGAAAAAATAAAAAAATAAATAAATAAAATAAAATGAAAAATAAAAAGGAGGAAGAAGAAGAAGAAAAGAGAAAGAGAAAATAGTCAGAGAGAAAAGAAAGAGGATAAGAGAGAAAAGGGGAACAAAATATAGACGTAAGGAGAAACCAATAGAACAGTCAGTAATCCCAACAAATGCTGGCAACTAGTACCTGGAGATTAATACAAACTCTGAATAACAACTGGTATTAAGGAAGGTGAGGGAAAAAAGAGGTAAAAAACAAACCAAAACAAAGCAAACAAAAATCAAAATAAAACAAGTAGAATAAGTTAAAACAATCTCACCAAAACAGTACAAAAAATCGATATAATCATTCTTCAGGCAAACAGCAACAAAAGGACATAGAGAAAAACAACTTTTTGGATAGTGAAGACAAGAAGAGAGAAGTTTTTATGGATTTGGAGTAGGGGATTTGAAATTAGATATATAGGTGGGGTGACATTTTAACCATATAAAGAGAAAGAATAAGGAGAATCTAAAGTTGGAAAAGGGAAAGAGAAAACAAGACAACAAAATGGGGAAAGTTAGGTAGAAAGTGTTGGCATAAAGGTAGAATTGAGATAGAGTAAAATTATGCTAAAGGAAAGATGAAAATAGAATATAGAACTCTAATCCCGAAGTAAAATAAAGGGAAAACAAAATGACACTTGTTTTTTTCCCCAAAAGGTAAAATAATAGTAGTAATAATACTAGTTGAAAACAAAAATGTAATAATTAAAAAGGTAAAACCAATTGAGGACGAAAGAAAAAACATAGTTTTTTAATTAAAATATGCAAAAATGAAAAAATATAAAATAAAATAAAAAATTTTAAAAAAAGAAAAAGAAAAAAAAATAGAATGGTCATTCACTTCCACTATTGTTCTGCTTGGCACTTCTGTTTCCCAGTCAGGAGGGTATTGCAGTTCCCTGTGTTCCACAGCTAAGTTGTGTTTCAATCTCTTTATTCTTCTGTGGTTATGCGAGAATCAATTTGTGTGTCATCCACTGGGTGGCAGTGTTTCGGAACTGACCTCTGAGACTAAGCACAGGACCTCTCTAGGCTGTGTTCAGATCCTACTTCTCTGTGGTTCTCAAAACCGGTTTGTGGGGATTTTGCAGCCGGGACACTGTAATAACTCCCAGGCTGTCCCTCTGCCTCAGATCAAAACAAGTTGTTTTCTAGAGTTCCCCTCTGTCAAAAGCTCCGAGAGTCCATTTCCATACTTAGGGATCATGCCCTGCCCCACATCCGCGGACCTCTCCAGAAGCAGTTTTCCTGCAGCCCAGTTCCCACATTGTGCGCTTCTCTGTTCTGCGGGACAGGAGACCTCACCTTATCCCCGGTGAAATCTGACCTTTCTGTGTGCCCTGTGGATCTCCTCTGTGTCTGCGCTGATTGGAGAGCAGTGTTCTGGGTCCCCAGCTGTTAGGTGCGTGCTTCAGCTGCAGCTTTCAGACCGCCTCAGACATCCACCTCCCTCTGCAAGATGGCGCGGTCTCCGTGTTCAAGCTGGTGGTTCTGGCAGACAAAAACCCCATGCCAGTGGGGCTGCCAGGAGAGCCCCGTCCAGCAGACCCCCACCTTCCCCTGGAGGATCACTGACTCTTAACTTGCCAACAAACACTCCCAGTGCGACTCTCAGCTGCTCTCTCTGCCTCTGCCCAGCGACAAAGATCCAGACATGTCTGTCTACTCCACCACCATTTTTCCTCCTTGTTGTTCATTATTTTTATCTTTACCTTTTTCTTCTTCCTCTTCTTAAAGAGTACCTTTCAGCATTTCATATAATACTGGTTTGGTGTTGATGAACTCCTTTAGTTTTTTATTATCTGTGAAGCTCTTTATCTGTCCTTCAATTCTGAATGATAGCTTTGTTGAGTAGAGTAATCTTGGTTGTAGGTTCTTGCTGTTCATCACTTTTTTTTAATTAGTTAATTAATTTATTTATTATTTTCCCCCTATTACCCTCCCCATCCCCCAGTACATGCCCGTACCCAGTCCCCCCACCCCCTGCCTTCCCCCATTGTCTTGTCTCCACTGGCTATGCCTACACACACAGCTGTTCATCATTTTGAATGTTTCTTGCCACTCCCATCTGGCCTGCATAGTTTCTGTTGAGAAATAAGCTGACAATTGTATGGGTGCTCCCTTGTAGGTAATTAACTATTTTTCTCTTGCTGTTTTTAATATTCTCTCTTTTTCTTTTACTCTTGGTATTTTAATTATGATATGTCTTGGTGTGGTCCTCTTTGGATTCCTTTTGTTTGGGGTTTCTGTGTGCTTCCTGGACTTGTAAGTCTATTTTGTTCAGCAGGTGGGGTAAGTGTCTGGTCATTATTTCTTCCAATAGGTTTCAGTATCTCACTCTCTCTCTTCTTTTGGCACCCCCATAATTTAGATTTTGGTACATTTGAGGTTGTCCCAGAGGCTCCTTACACTATCTTTACATTTTTGGATTCTTTTTTCTTTTGGCTTTTCCAGTTGAGCATTTTTTGCTTCTTTGTATTTCAAATCTTTGACTTGATTCTTGCATCCCTCTAGTCTGCTGTTAGGTCTCTGTATAATATTTTTTTTTATTTCAGTCAGTGTATGTTTAATTTCTAGTTGGTCTTTTTTCATATCCTCTTGGGTCTTGTTAAATTTATCAGCTTTTTCTAGGAAATTCTTGAAAAACCTTATAAATGTGGTTTGAACCTCCATATCCAGTTGTTTGCTTTCCTCTATTTCTTTCATTTGTAATCTGTTTCTTTGTCTCTGCATTTTCACTGCTTTCCTGAATTGGTAGAGTAGCTTTGTGTGGGAGGTATCTTATAGGGCCAAGTGTCTCAACCTCCCCCGGTTACCTGAGGTGGACACACTTGGTGCACCTCTTTTTGGACTGTGTTTATAGCTTTGTTGTTAAATCTTGATTGTTGTTGGTATCACAGGGAGGAATGTACCTCCAGGCCAATTGGCTGTGAGGATCAGCTATGTCTATGCTGGGAGAACTTCTGTGCTGGAGACAGCCTTATGAGACAAGACTTGCACAATTGCAAAAGCCCCTGTATTCATCTTGGATGGGGCAGAGTCTCAGGTCAGAGCAGACAGCCTTGGCTTCCTGTCAACTCTTCCCTATGAGGCCCCTGGGTCTCAGTGACCTTCGGTAATCACTGTAAGAACCTCTGAGAGAGAGCTGCCTTTGAGTTTTGCCTGCTAATAGACAGTCCAGTTTCTCCCTAAATGATTCTGAGTTCCCAGAAACTTGCCCAGAACTGGAGTTCAGTACATCAGGAGCTTCCATCTCCCTCCCACTTTAGAAAACCAACTGCACACTCAGCCACCCATGCACTCAGCAGTCAGTCCTCTCTGTGCGCACGGGCCTCTGGACCTCTACCTTCTGCAGCTCCCCTGAGTCTCAGTGTTCTTTCTCTTTTCCTGATAGTCCAGATTCCCCCTGAATGGTTCTGGGTTTCCAGAATCTCGCCCAGGACTGGATTTCAGTGCAGTCGGAGCTTCCATCTCCCTCCCACTTGAGGAAACAAGCCACACATTCAGCTGTCTGTGCACTGAGCCACCAGTCCTCTCTGCACATGCACATCTCTGTACCTAGCCTTTTGCAGCTCCTCTGAGTCTCAATGTGCTTTCATCTTTCCTTCTAGTTGTAGAATTGCCACTCAGTCTGTGGTTCTGGATGGTGTCCATTTTATCTTTTAGCTGTAGTTTTGATATTGTTTTGTGAGACAGCAGTTTAGGTGTTTATCTATGCCACCATTTTGGTTTTTCCCACTTTGCATATTTTTAATTCACCCAGATCTTATTGGCATACTAATCCACATTAAATATTGGCTTAAAGAGATGAATTTTCTTATTTTGGACATGCTAAGAATAAGTTGCAGTGAAAATAAACTATTGTAGAGAAAACTTGGTATTATCAACTATATCTAAACTACTTTTATTTAGGTTTATGGCACAAAGCAAAGCATTAACTTTTGTAGCTATCCCTATGCTTTTCATATTATTGAAAATTTAATAAAGAAAAAAGAATTTGAACAACTGGCAGTTTCATCATGAAATAAGTGAGAGGATGAAACAGAAAAAGATTTGGAAAAGGATTTCAAAACTTCTAGTTCTTTTCTCATAAAATAGCTCTCAGATCAAGTCATCATTTTTCCATTAAATGTGTTCACGTATCCCTCTTATTATTTTTAAAACAAGGTGTTTCCTTATGCCTTCTTTACTCTCACCATCAACCATAGCAGCAACAAAACAAACTGTATTTGCTCTTTATCCCATTCTGCAAGGCGGTTTTTTGGTAAGTCAAATAATGGATATTGCACCTTTCTGGCTGCCATATGACAAGATTATCTTTTAACAATGATGTATTTTCCCATTAAAGCTAAAAAAGATTAATTGATCTTAAAAGAGCGTAATTTTAACATCGTTCTGGGCTTTGGAAACTTTCTTAGACCTCATTTTTCAGCTACATCAAGGAGCTCAAAGACTACTGATGGCAAATCTTGTATTGCTTTCTAGCTTCTTAAAGGAAATGTATTGTCATTGGTAAATAATACTGACCATAGAGCTCAAACAAATAAGCTTTTCACATTCATACATATTTATAGTTTTTAGTTTTTACTTAATATTCTAATAACTTCATGAATATTTCTAGTCTCCAGTGTACACAAATTCTGACTTCCTGTTTAAACTAAAATTATAACATATGTTTATTATAAATTGTATTTTATAATTTATTACATACCAAGCAATAGGCCTGACCTAATGCTGTGGTGAACAATTAAAGGCAGAGACCATCTAGTGGGAAGAAAACACAGGATAAGAATCAATGGAACTGCCTTTTTGTCTCGATTTTGACCTATTTGTGATTCTAATAGAAACTATTTTAACAACCCCTTTAAATCGCAGATTCTTATTTTCCAAAATGGGAATGATAATGAAAATGTAAGGACTTTAGAAATTCGGAATCAACCCAGTGCCTTTAATATTTAGTTAAAATCAGATCAGTATTACTTAGTTTTCTCAATCTAAACATGACGCTTAATATTAATAATCAAGTGTGGTTTCTGACTTTCACATGACTGAATTTTCTTTGATGATATTAAGATTCTTTTTTAGGATGAGAAAGCAACCACAGGAAAGATTTGGAGACTCTGTTATCCAGTGATTTATCTCATTACTAGCACAACTCATAGGACTTCTGGGTTCCTGGACACAAAAAGAAATTTAGTTTTATGCTATCAATAGGCTTTTGGGGACTCCATGTTCCAAAAAAAAACCCTATGACATTGAATGAAATCCACTAAAATTTTAACCCCTAATCAGTTATGGTTTTTCTGTTTAGATTTGGCCAGAAGTTAAGTAAGCCAGAGTTATGCAATTGATTGATTTTTATAATTTTCCTTGGGGGTTTACAGTTGAAGGATAGTAATAAAAATCCATCATCATCATCAATCAGAATTAATGAGTAGTTACTAAAAATTGTGGGATAACACACCAAACTTACTTCTGCTCTATATTCTATATAGCACTGGCTCCCAACCCAATGTAATCACTGACTTAACTGCTTATAGAGACACACTTGTTATCTCCCAGTTTTTCTGGGTCAGAAGTCTGGGAATGGATTGGCTGAACCTTCTATAAGGCTACAATCAAGGTGTTGGTCAAGGGTGTGTCCTCATCTGGTGGCTTAACAGGGGACACACTCACATGATTGTTGGCAGGATTTAGTTCCTTGTGGGTTGATGAACTTAAGGTCTTCACATTACTAGCTATTTTCTAAAGGCCTTGTGGACTCTCTTTAGACTCTCATAGCATACTAGCTGGTTTCATCAAGGCCTCAAGGATAAGAAACGAGTAGCTAAAGCTGAAGTTATCATCTTGTATAAGATAATTATGAAAGCTGTAACACATCATCTTTGGTGCATTCTGATGGTTAGAAGCAAGTCTCAGTTCCGTTCCATTCCCAAGGGAAGGAGATTACACAAAGCATAAACCCAAGGAATAGGGAATAATCAAGGTCATCTTTTAATAATGGGGGTCATCTGTCACAAGAATTAAGTGGTGGAGCTTTAAAAAAATAAAGGTTTTTTTGGGGAAAAGAGGATTTTGGAGCCCAGTCATAGAAACTCTGATGCAAGAAGTCTGGGTTGGGGAAACCAAGATGATGGCACAGGTGAATACCTAAACTGCTGGCCTCACACAACAATTTCAAACCTACAGCTAAAAGACAAAATATACATAATCTAGAACCACAGGAAAGCTGGCTGAGTGGAAATTCTACAACTAGAAGGCAAGAGAGGGGTTCATGGAGACTCAGAGGAGCTGCAAAAAGCTGTGCAGGAGGAAGACTGAAACTCCCAACTGTGCTGAACTCCACTTCCAAATGCACTGAACCCCAGTTTCAGGTGAGACCCTGGGGACCCAGACTCACACAGAGTCCCAGAATGCACAGACATTCAGGGGAGACATAAAAGGCAGAGGTCTGGAGTCACATGAGTGCGCACAGAGAGGGACACTGAGATGGAGGGGCCATGTAGGGCAGGGCTAATTGGAAGCCAAGGTTGTCTGCTCAGCCCTGAGACTCTGCCCCATCCAAGCCAAGCACAAAGGCTTTTGCAATTTTGCAAGTCTTGTATCACAAGGCTGACATGAGTACAGAAGTTCTCCTGGCATAGACACAGCTGATTCTCACAACCAATTGGCTTGGAGGTCAATTCCCTCCAGTGATACTAACAACAATCAAGACTTAATTACAACAAGGCTGTACACACAGTCCAAAAAGGAGTGGACTAAGAGAGTCCACCTCAGGTAACTGGGGAGGTAGAGCTACTGGGCCATATAGGACACCTATTACACAAAGCTACTCTACCAACTCAGGAAAGCAGTGAAAATGCAGAGACAAAGAAATAAGATCACAAATGAAAGAAATGGAGGAAAGCAAATGACTAGATATAGAGTTCAAAACTATGGTTATAAAGTTTTTCAAGAATTTCCTAGAAAAGATAGATAAAATTAGCGAGATCCAAGAGATGAAAAAAGACCAACTAAAAATTAAGCACAAAGTGACTTAAATTAAAAATATTATACAGAAACCTAATAGCAGACTAGAGGGATGCAAGAATCAAGTCAAAGATTTGAAATATAAAGAAGCAGAAAACATTCACCTCGAAAAGCAAAAAGCAAAAAGAATCCAAAAATTGGGAGGTAGTGTAAGGAGCCTCTGGGACAACTTCAAGAATACCAACATCAGAATTATGGGGGTGCCCAAAAGAAGAGAGAGAGCAAGATACTGAAAATCTATTGGAAGAAATGATGAACGAAAACTTCCCCCACCTGGTGAAAGAAATAGACAAAGTCCAGGAAGCGCATAGAACCCCAAACAAAAGGAATCCAAAGAGGACCACACCAAGACACATCATAATTAAAATGCCAAGAGCAAAAGAAAAAGAGAGAATTTTAAAAACAGCAAGAGAAAAACAGCTAATTACCTAAAAGGGAGCATCCATTCGACTATTAGCTGATTTCTCAACAGAAAGTATGCAGGACAGATGGGAGTGGCAATAAATATTCAAAGTGATGAGAAGCAAGAATCTATAACCAAGATTACTCTACCCAGCAAAGCTATCATTCAGAATTGAAGGGCAGATAAAGAGCTTCACAGATAAGAAAAAGCTAAAGGAGTTAATCAACACCAAACCAGTGTTATATGAAATGCTGAAAGGTACTCTTTAAGAAGAGGAAGAAGAAGAAAAAGGTAAAGATAAAAATTATGAACAACAAATACATATCTATCAACAAGTGAATCTAAAAATCAAGTGAATAACAAATCTGATGAGCAGAATAAACTGGTGAATATAATAGAATCAGGGACATAAGAAGGGAGTGGACTGACAATTCTCAGGGAGAAAGGGGTGAGAGGGTTGTGAGGAGAGACTGGACAAAAATTGTACACATATGGATGAGGACCAATCAGGGAGATGTAAGGGCAGAGAGTGCGGTGGGAGCTGGGTGGAGGGGAGGTATGGGGGGGGGGAGGAAGAGGAACAATTGTAATAATCCGAATAATAAAGATTTATTAAAATAAAATAAAAATAACTTAAAGAAGTCTGGGTTGGAACTATAAGCATGTTTTTTAAAAGAAAAACTCCCTAGTTGAGTCATATGCACAGCCAGGTTTCGGTATCCGTGAATAAAATCTGGCTAGTTTTTTTCTGGCTATCTAGTGGACACATGACTGTCAAGCCATGAGACGTATGAAATCTTTGTTTGATGAATGCAGAAATAGGTTATGAACCTTTTTTATTAACCAGTTTTCTAGTGATGTAAGATTTGTTGTTTTGTTTTGTTTTTACTGTTGATTAATGTAGTAATATTCTCTATATTTTATAAAGTGCAAGTCATGATTTGGTATATAAGTAAAAATGCCATGAATGTAACATGTATCTTATTAGTATGATTAAAATTACTGACATATTTTTCAAAGCTGCAATCTTTTTCAATGTAGTAGATTCTTGAATAAATGGAAAAGTGTTTTGCCCAAGGATTTCCTAGAAAAATTAAGAAATAAACAATGTTTTAAAATGTAACAGAGTAATGTTTATGCTAATGATAGCTAGCATTTAATTGAGAATCTACTACAAGGCAGGTATGCAACTTTAGGATTATATCTAACCCTCATGAAAGTTTGCAAGTTAGATATACTTTATTATTCACATTATTCACACAAGAAAACCATGGCTCAGAAAGATTAAGTAACTTTTCTGAGACCACAAAATTAATATGTTCTGAAGCCAGACAGTGAACTCATTTTAAATTTACTCTAAAGAATATATTGCTGGTTGCTGGATTCAATTTACTATGAGTGAGGGGGTAGAGAGACATTTTCTTCTTTAACATCAAAGAATCAAAGCCACTTAATGTCCTTATAATACTATACTATAATACCAGTCTGTGTGACTCCTTTATAAGAGAAACCCTCATTTAAAAATGTCCTTACAGTATACAACCCCTAACTGACTGTGACTCCATAAAAATATAGGAAGTTTTGGTTCCCCTTTGTATCCCCAACATAGGAAAGTGCCCAGGACTCTATGTGAAGTAAATAAAGATTTTTTTTCTTACATAATAAAAGAATGATAAACTTCTAATAGCAAATAGTCTTCTTGGTAGATTGTGTTAGGTGCCATTTTTTGGTGTCTCACTAAAAAATGTCAGGCTATATTTTACATTGTAATTTTGTTTCAGACTCAGAATTTACCACTTGATTTTAGATGGAAGAATCATGGGACAGAAATGAAGAGTAGGGAATCCTGGATACCCATTCTTTCCTTCTATAAGACAAAGCTTAAGGAAAGATGACTTATTGCTCCTCAGCAAAGTCTGGTATTAGCAATGGACATGTCAGCCATAATATTGGAAGGAGTGTCATAACCTAGCTTACCATCTTGTCTCTCTAAAAGTTGGGGATAACTAGGTAGAGAGAAAAGCAAAATGCGATAAATAGTAATAAAACTATATTGCTCTTATTAGCCCATGCCTTGAATTTTGATGGTATGCTTTTGTTTGTTTATGCATAGTAAGTTCCTGTTGCTGGTAATTACAGCTCTAGTGACTCACATATATTTATATAGCACCTCGTTTTCAAAATGTTCCATGTATTTTCAAAGCATTTCCTAACAAAAGTGTGCTATGGAAAAAAAAAAGTATTCTCATCACCTCAAAGCTGCTTCTCAAAAGAAAAACAGTAATAGTGCCAGGTCAGGAAGGAATTTTTCAAGTTCTCATGCACACCCTAAAAGTAATTGTCTAAGGTTTCCAAATGTAGGGGCTGAAGCAATTCTCAAATGAAAATCTGAATGGCTTGACCTCACACAAACTTTAGAATCCATTTTTTATGCCCTCACATTCATGGGCCCACCGGAGAAGGAATGACAGGTATCCGGTATCTCTATCAGCTCTTCTTCCCTCTAAGAGTCCCGGCACCACAGGAACTATATGGAATTGAGGAGAGAGCTCCATAAAATAAGCTTTTGGTTTTATATCATTCATTCATTGACAGATACCTGAAAAGCTCATACTATGTGCCAGGCAACATGCAGTATATTGGAAATACAGCAGCAAATACAACAAATGACATTCTCATTAATGTAGAGCTTTTATGTCTATTCCAATTCAACGACCCATAAAACTAGTGACTTATTAAATGTAAATTAGTGAGAAATATCAGGACCGGCAGTCCCACAGGTTCTTCTTTCTAAATCTCTGATCTCAGCACATACCTCTCTCTCGCATCTCATTATTTTTCAACTACCCTGACTAACTTTCTTTATCAGGCACATCAAGCTCCTGTCTTTGGCTTTATCTCATGTCTACCTGAAATGTGCTTCTTTCAGACTTTCACAAGACTCACTCATCTCAACATGCAAATCTTTCCTTGAATAACACCTGAAACATACCTAGCCAGCCACTCTCCATCCCAGTATCTTCTTATCTTCAGAATACATGCTACCTGAAACTGCCTTGCTTCTTTATTTGTTGCTCCAGTGGTTGCCTTCATCTCTACATTGGAGCCTCCGTATGAGCAAGACTTTGCTTGTTTTATTCACCTAAATATCTTCTGTTCCTCTTGCACATAATAGCCTTCAAACAAATATTTATTGAAATATGAATGAATTTAATAAGTGAATTACTAAATAATGTTGGACCACCAGTGAGTATTAGGCCCTGATCAAATGTAACCTTTAGCTTTTAGGACCAGAAGGAAAGATAGCCCAAGAAAGAAAATATTTAGACTCTGAGAATCTTTGTCCAGCCAGTCCAGTTAGCCATATACTTCTCCCACCTCCACCTCCACTTGAGGTGTCGATCTGACTGTTTAACATGGACCACATAGGAAAGACTTGGCAAAAAGAGAAGGCAGGTGTCAAGCTGGAAGACCAGAGCCAGCCCTAACATTCTGGTTCATTAGTTAAGAAAGATGGTCCAAGCAATGGATGACTCCCAACCCAGGTAGGTAGTAAGACCACAGTCAGGACTGTCACCTGCTTATGTGAATTTCCAGAATGTGATCTCTCTCAGCGACATTGCTTATTGCCAAGGTCTTGCCAGCTCCATTTCAATCTGCCAAAGTATACACCTGGCTCAAATTGCAAGTGACTTACCTGGTCTTTCCATGGCTCAAATGTAATACAAACTGCAGAGTATATGAGAAGAATCAGGAGAAAATGAAAATTAGTTTAAAGAATAAAATAAGGCTTTAACTTTTCTAAGGAAAACTTCAAATAGGTAGTTAGTCAACCAAAAATGTTTGTTGAAAAGCTTTTATGAGCCAGGCTCTCTCTACATAGAGGGGGATCAAGATGAGTTAAAGTGTTCATTCTAGTGTCAAGAGATAGATAATAAGCAAGTAAATAACATGCTTACAGGTCATGTAAAAATCGAGATATCATAGCACGATAGAGATGGGGATGAGAAGGGTGGTCCTTAGATTCAATGATATGAGAAGTCTCTGAATAGGATCAATTTGAGTAGAGAGCTGCCTGATAGGAAGTAAATGTGAGGTGAGAGCAGAGCAAGCAGAAGATAACTGGTCCCAGGAAAAGAAGGCCTGTGTGAGATTAGGAGGTCAGACTTGAGCATAACCAGCCCAGCAAGACTCTTGTGAATCAAGATAAGAAATTTTGTCTTTTGTTCTAAGTCACTGTGGTAAAAGAGAGGGTAATCAGAAAATCATCTGATATTATTTTTTTTATCATTTTGGTTTTTAGGAGAATAATAAATTGTAGATACCAAGAATAGAAATAGGGGAACAGTTAGGAGGTTGTTACAGTTGTTACAGTAATTCAGTCAAAATAAAATAATGGTGACTGATTTATATGAGGTAAATTCCATATTCCAATTTGTTTAATTTTCCATAAGGTTTTTAATCATTTTTAGGCAATAAGGTGTGATGATAACACTGACCCCAAAGTTAGAAAATCTAGGTCAATTTCCATGTCATTTCTTACTAACTGTGTTGTCTTGCCTGAGTCACATAACCTTCTCAGGGAAATTTTCTTTAAAGTAAGACAGTCTGTTCTCTTGGGATGAGTCAATCCCATGAAATAATGAACTTATTACATTAGACAATGCTACACCATTTAAAAATGGAAGTTATATTTAAATGAGTCCCTTATAATCCCAATAGTGACATTTATTATAATATAATGAGGTATATGACCTTCTACTGTAAAAAATACTTTATAAAGAGCTAATCTCATGTCCTAATTGAATTATTTAAACATAACTCATATTTTTAAATCCTATACTGTCCATTTCAGCTACTCAATACACAATAATCTTATATTGTATATGTTGTCATATATCATCAGCAAAAATTATGTGGATATCTTATCTTCTCAACACACTGAATACTTAAGAACAAAGATCAAATATTTTAAGTCTGTTTGTTCCACTGCAGCTGGAATAATATCTTGTACTTGATAGAATCTCTATACATTTAAATCAATTTCTAGATTAGGCCCAAGTGTGGGCCATTTCTTTCAAAAGAAGGTGAGGCATTTTGCACATGCTAGGTAGAGATCATCCTCAAAATGGTCTGTTTCACTGTTATTGCTGAACTCCATTTCAGACACAAAGGCAAGAGATGCATAAAATGTTAAGATTGGGTACTGCTGATTTTTATTATCTCATTTTTTCCCAAATAGCTTCCTAATTTCCTAAAATGAACACATATTTCTTTTGAAATAAGAAAATAGATATATTTTGCTTTATAGACTTAGATAAATCTTTTTTAAGAGAATAGCATTTACTCCTTAGAATATGTCAAAAGCATGTCAGCATTTGAATTCTCTAAAGCACTTTAAATGCTGTTTCACCAGATCTTTTTAAGCAATCTGTCCACTTCACAGATGAACGGAAGTCCCTATGAAGTTAAGTGAATTGCTGGAAGTGACATTTGTCCATTTAGCTGGTAATTTGAGAAGACTGTGTGTGTCAATAATCTAGAGACAAATATGGGACTTGAAGCCTAATTCTGGTCATCTAATGCCTGGTTTCCATTATGAAGGCTCTCTGGGCCAGCAGGGTGTCCAATAGTCTACTGAACATAATGTCTGTGAGATTCTAAAAGGCCCATTGCAATAATTTTGCTTAAATAACAGCCTTTCTTATTCATTCTCCATCTCCTCACCTTTACATTTCTTCAGATTGTCTTTTTATGGCCTCCTCACTCCCTTTTATATTTCTCCTTAGTATGTGCCCTGCTCTCCCTTCCTATTAATCTATTCCTCTTTTTTTTCCTTTTTTTAAGTATATTTTATTGATTTTTTTACAAAGAGGAAGGGAGAGGGAGAGAGAGAAACATACTGGGGATATGCTCGCAATCAAGTTACATGCCCTTGACCAAAATCTAACCTGGGGCCCTTGAGTCCACAGGCTGATGCTCTATTCACTGAACCAAACCATTTATGGCTGCTCCTCTCATATTCTGGCAACCATAGTGGATGTGCTCTCCCTTCTATGCTCAAGATGTGGGGATTCAATGTCCCATTAGCCTAGGGGCTGGAATATGTCTGTATATTATTATTTGATTGGTTCCAATAGAGGGAACAATGTATCTCTTTTTCTGAGCAAGAAACACACCATTGCTGGTTTTGCTAACTGATGGACTCACCTTCTTAAAAACAAATCTCATGATTCCAGAAATAAATCTCAATAGAAACTAACTTCTTTTCCAATGTGTTCCCATAATATTTTGTACCTGCATTTCAGCACTCATTTTGCTCTGTTTCATAATGCATCTCTTTCCTTGACTGTTAGATGTTGAAGGACAAAATGTATTTCATAGTTACCTCTAGAGTCCCCATTATGCCCATCATGTGCCAAGGTCCTCAATAAAGTTGTTCCTGCAAGAATTTATTATTTATGTTTGTCAGAAGAGTATATCTTGGCATCAGCGTCACAATTTTATCCCCAGAGAACTAACTGACTTGAAACTAGAAGTCATTCATCAACCAAAAGTTAGAGGGACCAAGAGTGACTTTGGGGCCTTTAGGTCAACCTGTCCTCATTCCTGATACCTACAAGATACCTGAGTCTTAATGAATCCCAATTTTCTCTATTTATACTTAAAGCTCCCATCATCTTGATTCATTCTCTACCTCTCCCTTTTCCCTTATTCTCTACTAAATTTTATCATCCTCATTTCCCAAGAGTCTGCTTAGATTTTCCAAGGTGAGAATGTGTTAATTTAAATAAACTAGTTCAGGCTCTCTGCTACTTCTTGGAAGCATAAATGAGGGGCCTCTGATAATCAGGCCAATGTTGAGGCTATCAACTTACCACATATGGTATTTTCAACAAGTAATGTTGACTAATCTCATATCACACATTACTTAGACAACTATAAAGCTAGTCTTGCAGAAATTTACTTTTTATAACTCAACATGTTTGCTCTTACTTTTAAATTAATACGTATAAGCCCTCTTGAATCCTAAAGTCAGGAGTAATGTCTGAGATCAGTGCCCTCATTAATAGTCTAGTTTCCTAAGAATTCCTCCTAATAAAATTTAAAAACATGCAAAGTACAGCTAAAACACAAAAGGCGTATAAAGAGACATTTAAAGAACTTTAATAGTGAAGTATATTAGCTAAATAAATAAATTCAAATCTCCAAATTGCAAAAAATGGAAATTCAAAAATGGAAAAAAAATACTTCTAGATATTTTTATATCAGTTTCCTAAATTATACCACCTTGTATGTGTATAAAAGAAATAATACTCTGGTACAATTCATCTCACTAGGATAATAAAAGAAAATGTTAACTATAATGTAGCTTCCTTACCTAAAAGTCTGTAAATGGAATTAATGAACTTTTAAAATGCTAATTTTAATGCTTACCCTAACAGAAAGATGCGTTAAAGCAAAATCTCTCATTTCTTATCTGCTAAGAGCAATGTGTTTGCCTCCCCTACAAAATAAAATGGTTGAATTAGAGTTTTGAAGGTTTAAAGTTTCAAGGACTTCTCTTGTTCATTATTATTCTTCTAGAGAAAAGGAATTTCTAAAAATCACATCTTTTAATGGCCCCTCTGTTTGAGAATGGAAATGCTCCCAAATATGTTCCACTATAGGAAAATAAAAAATAACATGTAAACTACAAATATGTTAGCCAATTGAGAATATTTATTAACTAAATAATTTAATAATAAAGAAAATGCCTACTTGATTAATTGTTACAGAGTAAAAATTACAATAAAACTGTCTTGATCAGTGCTTTGCAGAAGCACCATTACTGTCTGTGCAGTTGTTTAACAAGGATTTAATTGGAAAGATAAGTGAATGCACATTTAAAAGTATTGTTAATTTGCTTTATAATCACCCCATTCTTCACAGTATTGACAGCACAAGGCACAAACCCCTTTCTGTTTTACAAGTATTATTTTCCATATGTGCACAATAAATTCTGAAGCAGTAATTGGAAATTTTATGGGTTTCAACATACCTAGTGTAGTGGGTTTAGAGTTAAATTCTTCCTTTGTAAGAGGTAACCCAGTACTAGGTGTAAAGGAGTAGCAACTCAGATTTATATATTCCCCCATTTATTGCAGATAATAATCATATTTTGTTCACTTCCAGAAAAAGTTGCATCTTTTATATTTTATTTCTAATAAAATCAAGAATGAGAGGAGGAAAATGTGCCTGGATTATTTTCAATCTGTAACTATGTTATTTTGTTAAAAATCAGCATAAACGATGGGAGTTCTAACCAAGGATGATTTTTTAGATGATATGGCCATACCAAAACACCTTTTTCTAAAATAGTTGCACCTGAATCTATTAAAGCATTCAAGTAAAGGAGCAAACAGAATCTTTCATTCCAGATATCTACAGGTATAGCCAGGAACAGACATTCCCTTCACACTCACACACTTCCTAGAGTTTGAAATCACCTGATCAAAATCCAATCAGTGTGTTTTTCAAAGTATTATGCGTGTAATGCCTCAGATTTCTAAGAAGTGGGAATCTTGCTGACTAAATCTCCATTGCCTGAGTTCCAGAGACTTGCTTTATTATTGCTGATAGACTAACGCTATTTTAGAAGCAGATCATTTGCTTAGTCCAATGAGGAGAGAGAACCCACTAGAGTATATTATTTATTTGCTGATTCTGAATGAGCCACAATACCCAGATTTTATATCAAAAAAAGAAAAAGAATGAAAATATGGGCTGTGTATTTAAAATGGTGAACTATAATTGAACCTATTTCGATTGTAATTGTTCCAATTATTCATTATCTCCCTGTAAGTACAGGATGTCCACCTGATCTTGCAGAGAGGGGAGTCTCCCCAAAGGATCTCATGTCAGTAACACTTAAACCCAAGAAAGGAACATGCTTAATATCCCTCTCAGCCATGCCTCCATCCTACTGGAATTGGTAGAAATACTTTTTTAATTTTTTTTTATTGATTTCAGAGAGGAAGAGAGAGGGAGAGAGGGATAGAAACATCAGTGATGAGAGGGACTCATTGATTGGCTGCCTCCTGCAACCTCCCTTCTGGGTATCGAGTCCACAACCCAGACATGTGCCCTTGATTGGAATCGAACCCAGGACCCTTCAGTCTGCTGGCCGATGCTTCTGCACTGAGCCCAACTGCCTAAGGTGAAATATCTTTAAGTTTGGTTAACTATAGTATGTTTCTGTAGACAGGAAGAGTTTTAATTATAAAACCATATAAAATTTTTGAGAAAAATTTTCATTAGAATTATTTTCAGTATAAACCATTTGTCCACTTGCTAAAACATATCACCTCATATGTTGCCATGAAAAACATTGTTTTTATCTTCAGTTTGGCTATGCCTCTAAACCTCTCAAATTTACGTTAGTTTTTTATGTTTATAGATAGATGTTGAATTTCATATTTCTAGAGATTTGCCAATGAATGCTAATATCCACCAATCAATAACAACTCACCAATTACATGACTACTTTTCTCATTCCTTCATACACATACACACACACACAAATAAAAATAATTTTTAAACTATGTACATATGTTTGCCTACATGTTCTCTCTCATGTGTATTGTGAAAATCATATACAAACACATATATGTACAACTTTAAAGATCATTTTTATTTCTTTTTCAAGTTTCTTCATCAGAAGCATGGATTTTAAAATGGTTTGTCTCTGGTAAAAATGGCTTTGGGATCAGGACCCTTTACATGCGCCATTCAGCTAGACAGAACTGAGACTGGTGCAATAACAAAATGTCCAGCTGTCCTTTAATTAACTGAAATGAGGAAAATGCAATGTTTTGATGAGAGAACCAAGATTGTGTGCAGGATAATGGGATGACTATATGTTTCTGTGCCTTCCTGCATATGATAGAGCCATGGGGTGCAGAAGAGCAATGAGGCTTTGTTATGCTCCAGTAGGGGGAGCTTTCTTTTCCCTACTGTACAAACAGCATGGTGCATGTGTTTAAACAGCCATCCTAAAATGCAGACTTTTCATTTTCATTTTGCAAGTGGGAAATTTCACTATATGATGGGCACATCAGTCTTCTTAGCGACACATTTTGTGCAAATTCATTTGGGAAAGAATAGGAAATTTAGAATACTGCCTTCATATTTCTTCTGGAAATGTTAGCCTGAATCCATTATTTCCAAACCTAATGAGGATTACAGTTCATTTGTATTTCTCAGCAACCCATATTGTACTCTGCTTTGTGAAGTAAATAAGAGATGATACCTTTCTAATAGTGCCTGTATTTTGTTTTCCATATGAATAGTCTTATTTTGAGGGCAAAGGAGAAGAAAAAAGGAAGCAGAGACTGACGTACTTGATTTAGCTTTCTCTAGATAGAATGTGTTATTTTGATAAAAATATATAAATAATCTAAACTGGAGAAGGTGGAATAAAAATTCACTTGGGTCACTGAATACATCCATATTCAAATGAAAATATAAAAAGCACAGTTCAGTAACACCCAAATCTATATCTCTTTTAAAACTATGTTTAAAATACTCATGGACTAACCTGATTTTATGGTAGTGTAGGTGGATGCTTATGTTCCAATAAAGGAAGTTCTTCATTTACAAAATCATTTCCACCCATCCTTTTACTATGCTTAAAATGCCACAATTAGGAAATCAATTAATAAGTCAGGCAGGTAAATAATTTTACCCTTATTCTAAGTACAGTTGATTGTTAGTGGCTGATTAGATGTTTGTGTTAAGAAGGATCCTAAATCAGAGAGCATGTTCTGCAATCCATTATGGATGCATAGCAAATTAAAAAAAAAATCCTCAATATGCATGCCACATATTTTTTTTCTGGATTATAGTAAAAACTAGAGGCAAGATGCACAAAATTTGTGCAAGTATAGGCCTTCCTTTCCCCAGCTACCGGCACTGGCTTCCCTCTAGCACCCGGGACCCGGGCTTCCCTCACAACCCCAGCTTCATCCAGAAGGTCCAGACGTCAGGTCCAATTAGCATATTATGCTTTTATCATTATAGATAATTTGACCATTGGGATACAAAAATCCGGTGAGAGTTGCACATTAAGGAAATATCACGAACAAAAACTGAATCAGGCAGGATAGCATATAACCTAGCATACCTGCAAGGGAATACAGCAAAGAACAGGAAATTTTGGAAGAGCCCAGAGGTGGGAGGAGTATATGATAAAGAATGAAGAAGTCCTAGAAAGCTTAAGAGCAAAAAAGCTTTAGCAATGAGTTAGATGAAAAGCCACTTTTACTTAATAGTTTTTCCAAGACTAGCTCAGTTTTTCTCCCAACTAAATTCCCCCATGGGTGTAAGGTAAGACAGACCCTGAAAAAATAAAGGAAACCCACTGTCTATGTACACCAGATCTCAATATTCTCCTTTCTTTTAATATAAGCCATTCCTTATATCAGCCAATATATAGTCCCCTCATTGGGGGGCGGGGAACGAAATGATCACTTTTCCATTTATTGACATATTTAGTCTTTCAACATATGGGAATACATCAGCTGATAAATCAGGACTGTTATGGAAACAGAATAGTGATTGAAAAGTACAAGTGAATCTGGACTTTTTTTTTCTTACATCAAGAGGCCTAAGACAAATCCAAATTTTCTTAAAAAAACAAAAACCATTTTCCATATAACTGCAAAACTCAGAAAACAATCAAGATTCCAACATGATGAAATTCTTGAGGCTTAAACAGCCTCCTCAGGACCCAGTTTCTCTGGATCTCAACTCTGATCTCCTCCATGTTAGCTTCTTTTTCAGGTTTCACATGGTGGTAAAATAGCCAGAGTATCTCTGGGTCCCTGCTACCAGTTCATTGGGAACCTCTTTCCCCTGTGTCCCTGAATCAACCCCCCTGACTAAGGGACTGGGATGGGCTCATTGGTTTCTAAGAAGGTGACATGCTCCAGTCTTGAAGGTAGAGGTAGAGTCCCACTCAGGGCACATGAATGGGGATCAAGGAGGAAAATGTTCCCTAAGTTGATACAATGTGTATCCAGAGGTAACATGCTCCCCACAGTAAGTAAATGAGCTTTTACTAGTATAGTTAAGATAACGAATAGCATGCTATGGAGACTGGAGTGTGCTGGACTCATTTAAGCAATGTTCTTATTTTCCAGGAATCTCAAATAAGCTTAAATCTGTGTAGGTAAATTAATTGCAAAGGGTTGGGGACACCTCTTAAACATGCAATAATTTCTTTGGGAGATGATACACACAAACTTGGTGGTGATTGACAAGTTCAGGACAGGGGTATTAAGTCCCAGTTAAGATGGTGAACTTGCTCGGGCACAGCATGGGCCCTCACATCTCCTTAGCATCCATTAACATATAATCTTTGATATGCTGATATGCTTTAGGAGCAAAACCCACATGCTTTCAAGGTATTTTAGGCTATCAACATTGAAAAGAATAGAAAAGTTATCCTTAAAGCCAAGGACTCAATGGTATACATGCATCTATTTCCCCATGATATAAAATTACAACATAGAGAGTGAATGAAGAGAGACAACTTTGGACAGGTGAAAGTCAATGTTGGGACGGTCAGAAGAATGATGTAAATTACTTGAGAGCTGGTTAGGGCGTGATAATGAATGCAACGCAGCAAAGAGTCTGACAGAGTGGTATTGAGAGTTTTGGTGATTCCAGGGTGTCCAGAAATTCCCAGTGACTCTCTACGCATAGGGGAAGGTAGTTTTTTGGTTGATGTTTTGTGGCCATTGTTAGTGGCAAGAGATGCCTTTGTACAAGAAGAGATAACTGTTTTTGTTCTTTCAAACACACCTGACAAAACATTCAAATAGAATGCAAATAATCGCAAACTGCTGTATCCAGCAGTTAAAAAATTGAATAACTTACTCTTAGACATGGGTGATCCTTGCTAAAGAAAAAAAACTACAAATCAGAACCTTCTGTTTGAATCTATTTTTTTTCTTGTTAATAGATGAGCTAATATGATAGGCATTTAGTTGTATAATGTTATACTTAGCCACATTCTTAGGCATACCATTCATTAACTTTAAGTAGTTTTAATATTTACCATTTCATATTACATGCCACAAAGGTACATGCACAAACAGAAAATGTGCATTAATAGTAAATCTCTTTATATTGTGCTTAAAGAAATTTAGAACGCACATCCTATTCCATACAGTTTGATTAAAAATATTCAAAAGGTTACAGCGTAATAAGGCAAATGCTATAAGATGACAATGGTGCCAAACCTGTATTATGATTTTGTATTCAAGTGCAATGTCTGGCTCATTAGATATAATTAGATAATTTGAATATTTAAGATGTGATAAGAAGCATCTAATTACATCAGCTTCTCAGGGATAGCTACCTCAGACAATGTAAAGTTGCAATTCATATTTATTACTAAATGGAAACAAGCACACGTTTGATAGAAGAGGACTTATAGCTGACTCAGATCATGGGCACTAACTCTTGGCATATCTGAATCTGTTTGAATTGGAGCTACCACAGTTTTCTCTCTTTGAGAAAACACTGCCAGTATTTAATTAGGTCACAGTGCATCTAGTCGCTGTGTGGGTCCTTTTAATGCCTTGTATTCCATAGATATAGATTGTGCCCCTCATTCAAATTAGAAAATTCTCAGAAATGTGTGCTCATGATCAGGTGGAAACTGGACCAGAAAGGACACATGAAAACATGTTCAAAGTCACTAATTATCCGAGAGATACAAATCAAAACGACAATGCAATACCATCTAATACTTGTCAGAATGGCAATCATCAACAAATCAACAAAAGACAAGTGTTGGTGAGGATGCGGAGAAAAAGGAACCCTTGTGCACTGTTGGTGGGAATGCAGACTGGTGCAGCCACTGAGGAAAACAGTATGGAATTTCCTCAAAAAAACTAATAATGGATCTCCCATTTGACCCAGGAATCCCGCTCTTAGGAATTTATCCTAAGAAATTACAAACACCAATCAAAAAGGATTTATGCACCCCTATGTTCATAGCAGCACAATTTACAATAGCTACAATTTGGAAACAGCCTAGGTGCCCGTCAGCAGATGAGTGGATCAGAAAACTGTGGTACATCTACACAATGGAATTCTATGCTGCCATTAAAAAGAAGGAATTATTACCATTTGCATAATCCTGGATGGAACTGGAGAGCCTCATGCTTAGTGAAATAAGCCAGTCAGTGAAGTAGAAACACCACATGATCTCACTCATTTGTGGATAATAAAGAACATTATAAACTGATGAACAAAAAGATAGACACAGAAGCAGTAAAGCATCAAACAGACTGTCAAATTATAGCAGGAAGTTTAAGGAGAGGTGGGGTAGATAAGAGATCAACCAAAGGACTTATATGCATGCATATAAGCATAACCAATGAACACAGACACTGGGGGGTTGGGGTATGCTTGGGAGGTGGGGGGGGCGGGTATTGGGAGATATGTATACATGTGACACAATTTTTAAAAAAAAAGAATAAATGGAGTAACACTGATCCATCCCCATTTCCAGAAAGTCTGCTCCCAGGGCATGTCCCATGAGGAGGAAATCAGTTCAATACTTTGTCAAGAGAGGTCAGTGTTGCTGAGACTGGTTTGGCTCAGTGGATAGAGCATAGGCTTGCGGACTGAAAGGTCCCAGGTTCGATTCCAGTTGGGGGCATGTACCTTGCTTGCGGGCATATCTCCACTGTGGGGCGTGCAGGAGGTGGCTGGTCGATGTCTCTCTCTCATCGATATTTCTGACTTCTATCTCTTTCCCTTCCTCTCTGTAAAAAATCAATAAAATATGTATTTACAAGAGAGAGAGAGAGAGAGGCTAGTGTTAGAAAGCAACTTTCTAAGGAAAATGTGAATCATTATTTCTTGTTAATTAATATTTTGTGATAAAAAAAAATTAAGGTTCTGAGCTTTTACCAGCCCTCCCCAACAGAGCTTCTCCTTTTGTTACCATTGTTTGGGCTTGTTTTATTAAGAAGAAACACTTCGAGTTGAAGACAGGCTTTTTAGACCCATCTTCTCTAAATTTTCACTGAGCTGACAGGGCCAGCAGACTCGGTTTATGGTATATTCTAAAGTTAGAGGAGAAACTCACGTAACGGTTTTCTGTTTTGTATTTATTTACAAGTGACTTAAAGGGCCAAAGATAGATAGGTAAAGGCCATTGACCCCATTCAGAGTATCTATATGTCAGTTTGTTCGGAGATTTGTATTATCACAATTAAATAGAAAATGAAAAGATAAAATTTTACTGACAATCCTCTGTATTGGTTAGTACTAAAGCCAGATGAATTTCTCCAGAGTTCTCCACGCTCTCCAGAAGCTGACCACCTTCAATTATTTTTATCCACACCCAACAGGAATCGCCTCCTCCTGCGAGCAAATGTAATTATTACAGGCAGAAAATGGTATGCTTATTTCCACCTCGGTGACTTGCTGGTAACAACCAGAAGATTCCATGTTCTAGATCTGTTGTTTTCCTGAGACTCCTTTACTTAGCCCATTTTATCAAAATAATTCAAGTTCCAAATCCCTTTGATGTATTTAGCTTATTTCCTTATGCTTTTAGGTGTTGTTGTTTTTTACTTTATTATATATTTTATAATAATTAATGCCTTAAAATTCTGTCCTATTTCTTTAGCTTTCTGTATCACTACATATATAAGCAAATGATCATAATTAATATATGTAGTTTTCTCTTACATTAATCCATGTACTTGTGCCTTTTCTCCTCAACATGTAGATCATCATGAATAAGATCATCTTTTTAAAGCAATTTAATTTATTTAAGGAAAAGGAGATGGGAGATGGAATATTCAAAGGGAAAGGCTACACAGAACGGAACCAAAGGATATTGGATCCATGATGGCAGCAAAAAATGTGCTTAAGACTGTGAAACAAGGAAAGGCATAGAAGAAGCAACAAGAGAGCTTAGGCTGGGCTGCTTTGGCTCACTGGGAAGTCAAAGAAAAGGGGGTCTTGGAGATAGCATCAGGGGTTAGCCCAGGACGAGCTTCCACTGCCCATTGCTCCCCTGTTTGCAAGTGCCATAGGGTTCCTTAGAGAAAAGAAGGGAGAAGGGAATGGTACTGGCTACTCCCCTGGGGGAAGCATGCACTGGGTTCTCTGTCCTGCATGTATTTATCTTTTTCTTGCAGGCAGAAATCTTAGGGAAGGAATCAGCACAATGTCTCAATAGAATATTCATCAGCTTTCCTGGTGTGCTCTTTCAGAGTTGTGGTCTCAACTAATTGGCTGGAGCCAGGGCAGAGGGTCATTAGTCAATGTAGCTGGTCCTGAGCCAGCCATGGCCTCTCTTGCCTAGTTTTGCTGTTTTGTGTGACCTGGAGCTGAAATACAACTGAGGCCAAAGATGTTCTCTTTAGGGAGAAAAAGGTCAGGGGCTCTAAACCCCCTCTTAGGCATCCAAACCACATGACCACTGATATGCTAGAGGAGGATAGATTACCCTGGGGACAAGGTTCTTGCTTTCCCGATTTTGTCCCTTATTAGTCATTGGGAAATTTCTGCCTTGGTGAGTTTCTGTATCTGGCCCATCATCCATGCTTTGCTCATGTCTGTCTAACTTTCCCCCCTCAAGAATTTTTGGCACTAAATTATACTACATTTTTTACTTTCAAAATACCCAGAAAGAATAGTTGACATAATGAATGCTTAATAATGATGGTGCTGTCAATTACTAATGTTTATTACCATGTGCTAGATATTATGTGTGCCCAGTGTTTGACCAGCATAACCTTACGTATCACCACAGTAATCCTCTCTAGCAAGTGCTAGTATCTTTCCCTCTTCATATGGAGACTGAAAATAGTGAAATGAAGAATTTGACCAAGGGCATAGAGCTGGTAACCAGATTCAAACACAAATGATCTTAAACAGAGTTCATGTTTCCAAGTATAGTTGATCAACTAGTCAGCTTAGCTATACAAAAAGTCTACTCTGGCCAGCACCTCAACTCACAGACTCTATTCAACAAATCAAGAGCCCTTCTATTATCAGGACACAACCTCCTTAGAACAGTTAAACAATATTTTGGGTCTTAAATGAATTATTGCAAAAAGAAGAAATGCATCTTACAAATGAATTTATTGCACCAATTCTAGAAATGGCACATTCTGGGTCCCATGTCATCTAGTCCAGCTTCACATTTGCAGAATCTGTGAAGGACCACAGATCTCTTTTTGAAAGACAATCCCTTAAAACTTTCCAAGGATTGGCCTGATTGAGCGACTTGGTTGGAACTTAGTCCAGTACACCAAAAAGGTGGTGTCTTCGATTCCCACTGAGTTGATATCTCTCTCTCTCTCTCTCTCTCTCTCTCTCTCTCTCTCTCTCTCTCTCTCAAATCAATAAACATATCCTCAGGTGAGGATTTTTAAAATATGTTTTTATTAATTATTTTTTACAGAGGGGAAGGGAGAGAGGTAGGGAGCTAGAAACATCAATGAGAGAGAAACATCAATCAGCTGCCTCCTGCACACTCCCTACTGGGGATGTGCCTGCAACCAAGGTACATGCCCTTGACCGGAATCAAACCTGTGACCCTTGAGTCTGCAGCTGACAATCTCTCCACTGAGCCAAATCAGCCAAGGCAGGTGAAGATTTTAAAAAAATATATTTTCAAGGATTGGAGCTTCTCTCACAATCAGCTTATTGGTGGAGAGATTTGAAAGGATGGTAACGGCATTTCTTTGAAAGACATTAGATTAGAATAGATTACATGTATAAAGACTCTGGGAGCCCTAGCTGTTTTGGCTCAGTGTTGGCCTGCAAACTGAAAAGTCCCAGGTTCGATTCTGTTCAAGAGCACATGCCCAGGTTGTGGGCTTGATCCCCAGTGGGGGACTTGCAGGAGGCAGCTGATCCATGATTCTCATTGTGGATGTTTCTATCTCTCCCCCTTCCTTCCTCTCTGAAATCAATAAAAATATATTTAAAAAAATAAAGACTCTGGGAAGTGATAACTGCCATTTAGCATTCATTCATTTTAAGTGTTTATGATGCCATGGAGTTCTTGCTTCAGCTCTCTGAGCACTCCTATTTGAGGCTAATATTAGACGTGGTGTAAGACGTGCTTGTCTTTTACATTATGGGGCTGAATCTTACAGCTATGTCTTTGACAGCTGGTGTCCGCAAGGCAGTGACCAGTAAGAGGCATGATTGCATTAAATTGGAAGCATGAGGCAAAGGGGTGTGCTTTTATTAGGGGTCGGGAAGGAAATTTGAGGGTAGTGGGTTAGGAGAAATCATCCACAGATGCCGATCTCTGTCTGTTAGTGGATGGGATTTTTGAATTGTAGTAATGCCTGTTTCTGTGACAGTTCATCAAGAATTGAGGGTACTGCATTTGAAAATTACCCATGGTTTCATATCCAAACTAGATGCAGACCTTGTGCCTTTTATTATTAGAATTATTCAACTCAGTGGGGCAATGAGGAGGGGCATTGGGAAATATCACCCCAGCTTATATTCTCTAAGAGTGAGCGAGAATGATAATTTGGAAAATCATTTTTCTCCTTCAGAAATGTCTATGTGGGTGAGAAGGCAGTCAAAATGAAAGATGTAGGACAAACTTTTCTCTGCTTTTATTAGCGTTTTTAGACAATTTTTGGAAGGCATCTCAGCAAATGTCTCCAGGCTTCTCTCTTCCCTCAAAACTCTTTTTTTCAAAGTAACATAAACTACATCTTATATTAGCTTGCCAATGGGTGAGGAGGCAACAATACAATACTCAAAAACTTTTGATAGGCAACACCAATTTGCTATAGCTCATTTAGCAAAAGCTTAAGCTCAAAATATGCCCTTTTTGTAGTAGTCATTCTTTTTTTTATCTTTGTCTTTATTTAATTTTTTTATTTTTATTAATTTTTTATACATATCTCCCCATTGCCTCCCCTCCCTCCCCGGCATACCCCAACCCCCAGTGTCTATGTTCGTTGGTTATGCTTATATGCATGCATACAAGTCCTTTGATTGATCTCTTATCTACCTCACCTAACTTTAATCTTCCTGCTGTAATTTCAGTCTGTTTGAAGCTTTAATGTCACTGTATCTATCCTTTTTTTCATCGGTTTATAATGTTCTTTATTATCCACAAATGAGTGAGATCATGTGATGCTTCTCCTTCATTGACTGGCTTGTTTCACTAAGCATAAGGCTCTCCAGTTCCATCCAGGTTGCTGCAAATGGTAAGAATTCCTTCTTTTTAATGGCAGCATAGAATTCCATTATGTAGATGTACCATTGGGTGATGGTGGTTCACAAAACCATACAGGTTTCAAGTGTACAAGTCAACAAAATATCATCTGCTCATTGTATCGTGTACCCATCACCCAAAATCTCTTTCTATCCCTGTATATACCTCCTTTTGCCCACCCCCACTTCCACCCATTCCTTTCCCTCAGTCTATCACTGTGTCATATGTATGTGTGTACACAAACCCACACACACACACACACACACATACACACACATATGCATGTATACAGGCAGTCCTCAGGTTACATCGGACTCGATGTATGTTATTTTATGGTTACTTTACCATCCCCCATGTATTTATATATATATATATATATATGTATGTATAAAAAGTTCCATTGTTTTGATGTATGTACATATGTGCTTTATTTTTTTATTATTTATTTACCACAAGTAAAGGTCAGGAATTTTTATCTTTTAATTTGTTTTTGTTTGTTTTACTTTTTCACTTTATTACTGCTGTGTATATGCTCCATTTGAGTGATATAGGTGTTTATGTAGGTGGGTTCTGACTTACAGTGAAAATTGTGTTATATCGCACTGTAGGAATGGATCTCCAATGTAACCCGAGGACCTACAGTATATACTAGAGGCCCAGTGCATGAAATTTGTCCAGCCTGCACCCTCCCCAATCCAGGACGCCTCAGAGGATGTCCAACTGTTGGTTTAGGCCTGATCCCTCTCACAATCTGGACATGCCTCTTACAATCCAGAACTGCTGGCTCCTAGCCACTTCTCTGCCTTTCTGCCTGACTGCCCTAACCACTTCTGCCTGCCAGCCTGATCGCTCCCCTAACTGCTCCCCGGCTGTCCTGATTGACCCATAACTTCTCCGCTGCCAGCCTGATCCCCCTCAACTTTTCAGCGATAGGAGAAAACTCAGATGGAAGATATGTGGAAAGGAAGAGGAGATGAGTGTGCATTGGCCATTTCTACTACAATAAAACTGTTTTTTGTTTTGTTTTTCCTGGTCTCCAGTAGAACTCTGCTGCACTGTGATGTTGCCAAAGGGCACATGCACACCATTGTAAAGAGACAGGACTTAAATTGCAAGAGGGATTTGAAGAGAAGCGGCCTGGTAATTCACATAGGAGCATGTCAAAGATTATTTAAGTGGCCAGTAATATAAACATCATGCTACTAACACTGAACAGTTTATCACATAAATATAATTGTCTTCTTTTAGAAGAATAATAAAAGCTGATTCCATATGTTACATATTATTTAAATTTGTTTCCACAAGATGTATTAGTCCCACAGAAGAAGCAATTCTTCCACCAGAGGAGGACAGCAGCAGTTTTATTATATTACACTGTCATTTGTTTAATTTGTTTGTTCCCAGTAGTAGATTCACAGATTTTTATGAACTGTTACTTATATAGAAAGTCAAGTTACTCCTGATGGATGTTGCTTGCATTCATTTAAAAGAAATGGGTCAGAAGGTAGATGACATGGATTTACTTAACAGAATCGGTTTAAACCAATGTGTCTGAATCCTCAGACACATAGAAAATTAATGTAGAAGTTAGGTTCTGTTGAAGGTAATACTAAAATTTTGTCAGAGTTTATTTAAACATGGAGATCAAGTTAAAGCTCAGACTGTAGGACTTCTTGTGAGCAAAGATAAAGTAGCAATTTTATAATTTCTTTAGAAATAATTATGATTAAAAAGTATTCTCTAGAATTTTTTGGTTTATTTCATTGGTTACTATAAAATATTAATTTTATTTACTTATAGTTAAATGATTATTACTAGCTTTTAAACATGTAAGAAGTTTGTGGTTAAGAAAATGAGTTTTTTTTTCTGTCATTTATCACAACTTCAAACTTATTTTTATATGTATTGAGACTTTTCTAAGTAAATTTTAAATTTTAAAATTGAAAAATTTTAATTTGTATTTTCTATTAACTGATAGATTAAATGAGAAAATGTCATGCAAAAGCCATTGCTCCCATTTTCTTAACCAGTAAAGGTGTGTTCTATTGAAGCCCAATATTTGTAAAGGAGTGTAATGAGAGTAAAGATCCCAAAGAACTGGAATAAAGCTGCCCTGACAGGATAGATGCAAGGCAGGCAGATGAGTAAGCCATACATTTCAAGTCTTCTAGATATCAAACTATGTGAACATTTGCAATCTATTCATTTGCAGCATCCTGATAAACTTAAAATCTATAAGAAAATAGCAACATAATTGAATAATTAGAGCATTAGAAATCTGGCAATATAGACATAGCAGGTATCCATCAAAGCCAGTTGAAGATAAGCTACAATTCAACAAAGTAATCTTTATAAATGTAAGTAATTTGTTATACATCTTTTATTGTCATTGCAAAATTTTAAATCTAAATACTTCAATTATTTTGAAAATGAAATATGATCGGATCAGAACAACAGGCAGGTAAAATCTGTAATTCTAAATAGTCCCAAATAATTTATATTTGGCTTTGGAGTATCCTGCAAATATTTTTGTATTTGTGTCTTACTTTCTTCTATGAAAACCATTTTACATTTCCTAAGAATATTGACCAAGACACAGAGAGATGAATCAGAAACATGCCTTGTAAAGAAATAATCCTGAAATTTAATATGTCCTTTCTAATTTTAGAAAACAAGAGGTTCATAGTACCATAGAGGACTGAAATTAAAATGTAGAGATTTGCTTAGGCCCAGGCCTTTTTTTATATATATATACAGTAATTGTATGTTGACTGAATGTTAAAAAAAAACATTTTAAAACTTTCTTTCTATTAAAATATTAAATAACTGTTACAAAAATTTAAACAGCAAAATATAGACAAAAAGCCCAGCTGATTGAGTGTGGACCTATGAACCAAGAGGTCATGATTAGATTCCTATTCAGGGCACATGTGTAGGTTGCAGGCTTGATCCCCAGGATGGGGGTATGTAGAAGGCAGCCTATGAATGGTTCTTCCTTATCATTGTTTCTCTCCCTCTCGCCCTGCCTTTCTATGAAATCAATAGAAAATATATATTTTTAAAAATAGACAAAAAATTTGACAGCTAATCACTCCATAAACACGTACATGAATAAATGTGTTAATAGTTGGTGAACAATATTCTGAATGGCTCTTTATACAGTATCTTGACATAGACAAAGATGGATAAACAGAAAAAAATATATATGATTCTACCATAGTGGTTATTTTGTAGTGAAATGTTTCATATATAGTTTTACTTGGATTTTAAGAAAAAACAATTAAATGAGCTTGAAAAATTGGTAAGCATCAAATAAATGTTTCTTTAACACATAAAAGTATTAGCTCCTAAATGATAACCTTAGAAAAATGTTAAGAATTTGAAATACAAAATAATTATTTCCATTTCAGACTAAATCTTTTGTTATTCATTCCTAAGGAAATTAGTTCAGGTATCCTTTCTCCCAGATGGTCTTCCTATTCTGGATTTTGTTATTGACAAGACTAATCTTCATGTTTGCAATAATTACGCCTAGTGTTATTTAGATTTAGTTGTATGCTACAACAGGAAAAAAATCCTCATATCTAGTCATTTTGCCAAGCTGTCTTCATTCTCAATATCTTCATTTTAATTTCCTATTTATTATATTTCATCATCCAGTTCCATTATCAAGAAAGGACTATGAATAGGTTAATTTTAAATTTATCTGACTTTTACACACCATTTTTATCTGTCACTGGGTGTTGCTGTGAATATTATTTTTTGTTGTTGTTTTCTTTTTTTTAAGTTTTTTTATTAATATATTACATGTAAACATATCTTTCCTTCCCCCTCCCAGGCATACCCTAACCCCCCACTGTCTTGTGTTCATTGGTTATGCTTCTATGCATGCATACAAGTCCTTGGGTTGATCTCTTATCTACCCGACCTCTCGCTAACCTTACCACTGTAGTTTGACAATCTGTTTGATGCTTTACTGCCTTTGTATCTATCTTTTTGTTCATCGGTTTATAATGTTATTTATTATCCATAAATGAGTGAGATCATGTGGTGTTTTTCTTTCATTGACTGGCTTATTTCACTTAGCATGATGCTCTCCAGTTCCATCCAGGTTGCTGCAAATGGTAAGAATTCCTTCTTTTTGATGACAGCATAGTATTCCATTGTGTAGATGTACCATAGTTTCCTGATCCACTCATCTCCAGATGAGCATCTAGGCTGTGAATATTCTGAGGCTAAACTTTTTTTTTCCCTTTTTTAATATGATTTATTTGTTTTGCCTAGAAAACCATATATATTTTTCTTTATCCTCAAATTTTGGTAGCTCCAGGAGGATGTGTTAGGTTAATCATCTTATATCAATTTCTCCTAGGACTAAGTGTATCCTTTCAGTAAACAAATTTAAGTCCTTCTCTGTTTTTTAAATTATTTTCTTTTATTATATCTCTGTGTGCTTTTTATCTGCTCCATTTTATCTTTAAGCTTTTTCAAGAGCTCTAGTTTTATTTGTCTTCTATATTATAACCACCTTTATCCATACATAAATTATTCATATGCATATTAATAATTGTTTCCTTTTCATTTTGCATAGTTTCCTACAGTTTATATATGGCTTCAACTTTGTTTTTTACTTTGACATTTATACTTCTAATTTCACTTATTTCCTGAGTTCTATTAACTTGCATTCCTTGCTTTGAATATGTATAACTCTTTTTAAAAACTCTTTCCTGATACATTACATGTAAATAATTTCTTTGGAACCATAGATAGCTATTTCAACTCCTGGTTTCTTGAATAAGATTTATAACCCTCTTTACTCTTGTCTAAGCAATGATGACAAGGTACTTTTGTAATCCTTATTTTTTTTTCTGATTACTACTAATCCTTAAATAGGGCCATTCGATCAATCAATCTCAATCTAGTGTCTCTCTCTCTCCCTCTCTCTCTCTCTCTCTCTCTCTCTCTCTGACATAGCTCTGTGTGTTGGAATCTAGCAATTTCTGTTTCCTTTCCCTTCTTCAGGCAGCTTTATCCTTTGGAACTCTTCACAAGTTAGAAGACTAGTGAATAAACAGTAAAATGGTTTTACCTTCTGTGCCACCTTCCTTGACTTTCTTTACCATAAAATTTCTATAGTATTTCCCAACTCATAGGATACACCCATTCCCATGGCCTGACACTCTAATCCAATAATCAGTTTTCACTCTCAAGACTATGACCCTTTTAAGAAACCTCTTTCCTTGTACTCTCCTCAATTTGGTGTTAACTTCACAGTATTTTACAGGACATATGACTGTTTATTGTTTGAGGCTGCAGCTATTTTAGTTTCATTGAAGATTGAGGGGTTTTGTAGTTAGTGTTGTGGTTTTCTATTTTTCAGTCTTTATTGCTTTTGGTGTGTTTTCAACACACTCAATGAAAATACTTCTTAAAAGAAATCATCCAGGATCCAAGTTTCTCTGGATTTCTGAAGTTTACGCCCTGGGTTTTTATCTTACTTCAAATATTCTTGAAAACTCTCTTTCTAATGAATTAATTTTAAAAATCAAATATAGTAATATTTCTGAAATCATTCTTCCTTTAGTTGACTTTATCCTTCTCCCAATACAGGACAAAGACCTTCCCTTCCTTCATCTTCTCTTTTTCATAACAGATTTAGGAATGCCAATCCCTCCATTGGAATTGACTGGATACCTCTGGATACCTCTGGTGGGCTAATAATTTTGTGTAAGGTCACACTTACCATGTGATTTCCAATGCAAACAAATATATTATTACTCCATTAAACTGACATGGATATTTATTAAACATTTTTTAGAGACAAACTCAAGTAGTGCGTGACAGAAGAGCAGAAATGATATCTACTGTTGCCAACACCTCAACTTGCAGACCTCATTCAACAAATCAATGATCTTTCTCTTAACTGGACTCAACCTTCTTAGAAAATGATTTAACAGTATTTGATTTTACTCAAGTATAACCACTTAGGATTTTAACCCTTCTCTTTCTTCTCAAAGAGTTTATTAAAGAACCACATGTAATTTTTTTCATAAGAAAAGTACTAGTAATATGCATTTTTCCTGATCATTATATTTTAAGTGATGTTTTAGAGTCTCTTTGGATAGGTGATCAAGCGTACCAATGCTACTTGCTGGAAAGTTCCACTTCTGGCTCTCTACCAATTATCACATTACAGAATAGCTATATGAATTACTTTAAATACTTATGCTTACAAATTATTTACTTCTAAATAAATTGGAGGAAAAAAACAAGATTTCCAAAGTGCCACACACCACTGTATCCTAGTTTGTTTTTATGAGCCAGAAAAAAGGTGTGGATGTCTAATTAGTTAGGTTAGATTGTATACATCCTGGACATGCCCATCAGAAATTCTCTCTCTCTCTCTCTCTCTCTCTCTCTCTCTCTCTCACACACACACAACACACACACACACACACAAAAAAAAAAGCAAGCCAACCAACCATACAATGATGAGCAATAAATGATTTTGGAACCTGTTCTTTTCTGACCAGTTTTATTTGTTTGCTTTCTGGCTTGGGCAAGTTACCAATACTCTTTAATAAATATACATTCATGTTTGTCCTCCCCAGCCATCTGTCATCTTCTATGGATATTGTTACCTACTTCCTGATTTAGGATTTTTAAAAAGACTTAAATATACTGTTACTGGTTCCTCATCTTTATTTCACTTATTGAACTAGTTCAAGAAAGTTCAACTTTGGGCTCTCTTCTCTACCCACTCCCTCAGAGGACTTATAGAATTCAACTGCCACTTGTAATCACATTATTCTATAATTTTTTCTCTCCCTTAAGTCCCACCTTTCAACATATTGTTAGTAATGTGATTTCACTGCTTTAAAATATAATTCCACTTAAGTGATTACTAGTCACTAGAATGATAGAGAAACTTAATCTAAATTCTAAGAAATACACTTCCTCTACTGCCTACAAAAATTAACTGGTTTTACCATTTTAAGATGACAAATTAGAGTCATTTTCAATATCTGCTTTTTGACTATTTCAACCACTATATTTTAATAGCATTTCTTAAACACTATATTTGTGTGCTTTACAAATATTATCTCACTTAGTGATCACAGAACACAAAGAGGTAGACATTATTATTTCAGTTGAACTAATAAGGAAACTGAGGCTTAGTGATGTTAATTTACCCAAGGGTACACAGCTAGTATGTGACAGCAAAGAGTCACATCTAGACTCAATGTGCTCTTAGTCACTATGTATATTATTATCTTAAATTATATTTCTCTGTAGATGTAGGGTAGACTTTGTTTTAAATATATTTTTTATTGATTTCAGATAGGAAGAGATAGAAACATCAATGAGAGGAAATCATTGATTGGCTACCTCCTGCACGCCCTCTACTGGGGATCAAGTCCAAAACTCGAGCATGTGCCCTTGACTGCAACCCAAGCTGGGACCCTTCAGTCTGCAGGCTGATGCTCTATCCACTGAGATAAATCATCTAGGGCAGGGTAGACTTTTTGAGTCTGCAGTCACTCTCCTTTCAGCAAACATGAATTGAATGGCTGTTATATCTCAAGCACAAGGCGACAGAATATAAAGGTAAATCAGATGTGGTCCCTGATTAGAGGACTTTGAGGGCTAGTGAAACATAGAGGTACTAAAACTCAGTGGAAGGGATGGGCATTTTTTATGAATTGATGAGTACTATTGTTGCTCTGTCAAATTTAACTCTCAGTAGTTAATACTTATGTCTTTTTTCTCACTTGATTCAGTATTATTAAAGGTCATAATCTCAACTGGGGAAATAGTTCTCATTTTGTAATTTATATATTACTCAGGAGCTAGTTGCAAAAATTAGGCATTCATTCTAGGGCTTTGTGCTCCTAGTGATGACCTATGTGAGTTTGGGATTGGGAATTTCCAAAAATATCAATTTGGTGCTCCACATCTAACTTACTGTTTACAATTACTTTATTAATTATTTTTGCTATTTCTCCTTTTCTAACAACTACTGTTCTATTCAGAGGATCTCCTTCCCCAATCCACTTGGCTTTGCTTTTCATTTTTCAATAGTTTCCAAATAACATTCATTAACTCTGAAAATTAGATTTGATAATTACTACATTTCATTTCTAAGCACAAAATAATATGGGCTTTAAACTGTGATTCTGGAATCATAATGCCTTGGTATAAATTTGAGCCTTGCTATGTAAAAGTGACACAGTCTTGAATAAGTTAAAACATCTTAGAACTCTGCTTTCTCAATTATAACATAAAATTAACAGCACTTCCATCTTTGTGAAGTTTTGATACAAAAGGCAAGTGAGATAAATGATTATTATTTTTTATTATTCTGAAAAGTGTTTCTGGGATAAAAATGTTTAACTCTATTTTGAGAAGGGTTTCTATTTAAAGAGACATTCTTTTCACTTTATTTTGCCCAAATAAAGCAGCATTATTCATTTTTCTATATGAATACTATTATATTCAGTCTTTCCTAGATAATATACTCTTTCTGAATGATAGTCAAATACCACTTAATAATTCTTTTTTTTAATTTTAATGTCAATCCTAGTATATCATACTATAAATTTTTTAATTATACTTTGAAATAATTAGGTGAACTATATTTTTTCAGATATTTATTACATGTGTGTGTTTAACTTTATAACTCAGTAAGAAATTACAGTTTCATTTTGGAAAATCTCCAGTAAAACTCTGATCTTTGTCTATGATGTATCTGGTTTTATTTAACTGGAATGGGGGAATTGAATACTGTTAGAATTTTCTGCTATTCTTAGTTGACTATTTGACTTTGTTGTGTCATTTTGTAAGAAACCTTGACAAGTTAAATTTATCCACACAGAAACCTGTAGTTAAGAGACCTGTGAGACGACTATAATTTCCTTCCCATTAGTTTCAATGAATTCCATGCATGTGAAAGAGAACGCGGAGAGTAGAGTCTGGAGCCCTGTGTTTCCCGTTGTGCAGGTATATTGAGGAAAGAGATATAGTCCAGGTCTCCCTACACAGTTCCTCTGTAGCACATTACCCTTAATCCTCCTTTGAGCAAATACAGACTGGAGCAGCTATGCCAAGAATTGGAGACTTAACTCTTTGAACACAATAGGCCTATGGACACATAGCTTACTTTTTGCACAAAATCTGTGAAACAGTTAACATATAAATGTGAGTGTCTTTTGAAGCCAATGTGAGTAAGAAGAATTGAGCTGTAGCCAGCATTTATTTAAGCATCATTTTTGCCATCTGGATTCTTTTGTAGGGAAGGAAACATTTGAAGGGAATTGCCTTTGGTCACAAAGGTGATTTGACTTTCTTCCCTATTTATATGTTAATCATCCCTAAGGCTCCATTGTTCAAAGTTCCATAAAGAGGCTTTTTTTTTTTCCTATTGCTTCTTGAAACTTTAGGTAGCTTGGACATCTTGAAGAGGAGATAGGAAAGTATCAAACATTTCTGTTAAGAAAGTACATTGGCCTATATATGTAAAAATCAACTGAACAATTTAACCCAGGTGAAAAATCATGCAGAGAGGGCCAATTAGCCTTTACTCATTGGCTCTTTCCTAAATCACACACCATGTATATGGAAAATAAGTTGGAGATGGATGATCAAATTCAAAAATCATATTGGCCACACATATCAAATGTTTTAGGTATGGATTCAATCCATTCCTCCGCATTGAAGCAGGAAACAAAAATACAATTAGAGCCTAGAAATCATAATTCCAACCCCTTTTGAACTGTGGCAAAGTTGAATAATTTAGACAATAGTGAGCCTCTATACACAGATGTTTTAAAGAGTAAAACTTGAGAAGACTGGCATTCACATTAGCATTCACAATTATAGATTTCATTCTCATGTTCGAAGAAAAAGCTTTTATATTAGTATGGTTTAATTTATTTTATAACCATGTTTATAGGATTTAGAACCAATGGTTATTTTGTGATTATAAGATCAGGTAATTTTTATCTTATGTCAGAGCTCTTTAATAATACCATATTAATTAAATCTCTCATCTGAATAAAGGGATTATATGGTACAATGGGCATTGAGGCAAAGTTCATGGGATCCCCACTCATACAATATATTATTTTAAAGTATATTGAGATAAAACTATTTATTGGGTACTAACTTCTGGAAGATACATAAAAGAAATACCCACAAGCAAAGCTCTCTTAAACCAACAACAAAATAATAGATCTGCAAATGCAAAATAATACAATTCCTACAAAATATTTTTACATTAATCATGTACACCTTAAAAGAATGATTGGTATAGATGTGAAAATTACCAATATATAGTTATAAATATTTACCCCTAATAGTCTGAATTGGAGATTGATACTTTATTTAGCTTGAGCAGGAATGTATGATGTTTAAAAAATTAAGAGAGAATTTTTAACGTCAGAAGGTAAATGTTAAAATACATATATATGTGTATGCATGTATGTGCGTGTGTGGATGTATTAATCTCATCATTAAAAGGAAGAAAAAAAGAGCCTTTAAAGTTTCCATTATCCATTATGTCAGGTAGCAAATATCTTTTCAATGTAACTCCAGACATTAAATCTGTCGAGAGGAATGCTGTAAAATAAATGTATGGGATACCTTCATAAACAAAAATCTTATTTCCATAATTCATATAGCTGGCTGGCATTTATTGGCACGTCAGGTGCAATGGGGACATTTCAGGAACATTAACATGTACAGCATCATTTGTCAACAAAGCAACAATGTAAGCAAATCGTTCAGAACTCGTACAGATTTACAGCTTTCTCTGCCAGCTGCTAATTACGGTGTGCTCGGCCTATTTGGTATGGTTTTTTTATTGGAAAATGACAAAGGGGTTATAGTATCCCAGTTTGGAATATAGATGTGGCTTTTAGTAATAATATGAGTGTAATATGACCACGTAGCTTGGAGTTGTGATCCAGGTTTGCAGGCCTTATAATTGATCAGCTTTGATTGATGAAGGACAAAGAAGAAATTCACAGCCTATTTCATTTCTGATATAAGTAACCTCTAAAGCAAAGAGAAAATAGAACAAAAATTATCAAAGACCATGGCATGGCAGTTCTTAATGTTTTCCCCTATGGAACATGACACATAATATTTACCTCTCAAGGAAAGCTGATGTGTTGATTGCTGATGGAGCAAATGTTACAGGAGCCCTTACGTTTCAGATTCTAGGTTGTGCTTTGAACAATCAGGAAGGCCTTCCACAAATATACTTAAATAATGTTAAGGTTTTGACATAAGGTGACAAATGTCAGCACCATCAAAGTTAACATCAATAATCACCTCCTGCTTTAGTTGTTCAGTTATAGGAAAAGACACAACTGTGCAAGCAAATGATGAAGTGTCAAGTTTACCTTCAAATTCCCTGGTTTGTGTCAAGATATATTATAATTCCTAAAATGAAGAGTGCTACTGCCTTTATGCCTATGATGTTAATCTGTATTTAGAGATGTAGATGCCCCTCTTTAACCAAAATATAATAAGTTAAATTGGTAAATACTTATTCAAACATTATTTAGATTTATACCATCCCCAGCTTTATTAAAACCATTACATTCTGGAGTGAACAAATTTGACATTCAGCAAGTCAGCTGCTATCAGAGCAGCTGACTTGACCAGATATTAAAATATTTTAAGCTTTGCCCTGACCAGTTTGGCTCAGTGGGTAGAGTGTTGGCCTGTGGACTGAAAGGTCTCAGGTTCGATTCTTCTCAGGAGCATGTATCTTGTTTGTAGACACATCTCGAGTAAGGAGTGTGCAGGAGTCAGCTGATTGATGCTGATCGATGTTGCTCTCTCATCGATGTTTCTAACTCTTCCTTTTCCTTCCTCTCTGGAAAAAAAAGTCTATAAAAAACATGTAAAAAATATTTTAAGTTTTGTTGACATCAGATCTTCAGAGAAGAAATATAGTGAGGCATCTCTAAATCTGGTAATGTCAAGCCAACATTGGTTGACAGGACTAAGTGTGCATTATACTAAATAAGCATCTTCTCATATTCTTATTAAATAAAGATTCTAAGTCCAAAAAGTAGTTTATAGATAAATGGAGTCCCACCATTTTACATAATTCTCCAATAGAATCCCTTAAAGTCTTAAATATTTGTCATTGTATATTTTTTAAATATATTTTTTATTGATTTCAGAGAGGAAGGGGAAGATAGAAACATCAATGGTGAATAAGTATCATTGATCTGCTGCCTTCTGCATGCCCCCTACTGGGGACTGAGCCTGCATGTGCTCTGACCAGGAATTGAACCATGACCTGGTTTATATGTCAATGCTCAACCACTGACCCATGCTGGCTGGGCTGCCACTATATATTTTGATTGTTGTTTTCTACCACTTCCACTGGAATAGAGGTCTTAAAAAGAGAAAATATGTTGTGTTCATTTTTGCTCCCCCAATGCCTAGTACTATCTGGACCACAGTAGGTGTCAAATTAAAGCTAGTCAAATCAATGCGTGCACTGAGCATGCATGAATATTGGGGCAGCCCTTGATAAGATTGGGATGAAGGAGAAATTTGTCTCAGTGTTTTGCTCACTAGTTCTTTCTTCAGGATATCTTCCACTCCCTACCCCACTAAGAAGCATATTTCAAATACTGGGAGCCCTTAGGGGATGTCCTACTGATGGCTTTGGTCCACTCCCTGTTGGAGCAGTGTGTCCTCCCTTTGTGGGAGGTGACCAGGCTAATGAGGGAAGGCGCCATCCCCATTACCCCACCACTGTCAGTCACAGCAGCCACCAAGGTATTTTCATCAACATGGACTCCAGTCCCTTCACCATGAAAAAAATGACAACTTTCTTTAGGCATTTTCAGGATGTGCCTTTCATAAGATATGACATTTCTTTCTTTATTTTTCTTTTTATCCTCACCTGAGGATATGTTTGCATTGATTTTTTTTCCCCTTCCCTCTGATTCCAGGCTCAGCCACTTCCCAAGTCTCCACCTCAAGCTTTAGGCTTGGAAAGCGGGCACTCCCATCCCCCAAGCCTAAAGCCACTGTGGGATGGCCAGCTGGGAGTGACCTGTGTGCTGAGGAGGTTCCCAGGACACAGGTGTGTATGCAAATTAACTGTCATATTTAATAGGTTAATTTGCATACTCATTCTAATTGGCTGTGGGCATAGTGGAGGTACGGTCAATTTGCATGTTTCTCTATTATTAAGAAAAATGATTAAAAGGGAGAGCAACATTTTGGTATCCTTCAATATAGAATCATTGTTTTCCCAAATCACCCTACTTTGTACCAAAGGAGGAGATGGTATTGATTCTACACTCTAGGGTTATGTAGCATCTAGATTATCCCAAGAATTAAAACATAGTCAATAGAATGGAAATGTGGTTTTGGTAAGGGAAAATGCTATCGTCTGGTTCATATTGAAATGAAATTTTTAGGTTGAGTCAATATGAAAAGAATCATCTAGATTATTACATCTGAGCAGAACTTTTTAATCCATATTGTTACCTCCTGTGTGAAATCAAACTTTCTACTGAAATTAGAAACAAGAGCTTTTATATTTTAACTAGAAGCCCGATGCATAAAATTTTGCGTAAGATTAGCCTTCCTTCCCCCCAGCTGCCGGCACTGGCTTCCCTCTGCACTCAGGACCCAGGCTTCCTCCTCCGGCCACTCACAAGCACTCAAGACCTGGACTGGCTTCCCTTGGGCTGCCTGCCGGCACCTGGGACCCCAGCTGGCTTTTTTTAAACCTTACTGAAAATTATTCTTATCTGCATTTAGAACCATTAAACCAGTTATTTAGAATATTCTGTTTCATACTTTAAAATAATTTAGGGTGCACTGATTAATTATTCACATATATCTGAGATAGAATGAATTGATGTTACCTATTTATGTCTTTAAAAAAATACTTCCAAAATTTCAAGAGCTATTTTAAGCATTCTTCATTATTTTTAGAAGCATCTGTTTGTCTTCACAAATGTGGTTTCTAACTGCAAAACCTTCATTGCTAATCATTAACTCAGATCCTCTAAGGAATTCCACAAAGAACCATTTATCACTCTCAACAATACATTAAGAATGCTATTCTAAATTATCTCAAAGTTGACTATAATTTTTTTTCTGACTAATTTAAACAAGTCTCTCCTTTTCTTGTCCTCTTTCTACTCCTCCCTCTAATCACCACCTTTTTCTCACTGTAATACACAGCTACTAAGTATATCAAAAATATAAATGATATGAAGGATGTTTGAGGATTAATTTGCAATTCAGAAAACATGTCAGAACCCAGAATTTATCACTATTAGTTGATTTGCTTAAATACAAAATATGATAATCCTATCTAATAAAGAGTAATAGACAAATTAACCATCACTCCTTAACAAAGATGGTGCTGCTCATAGCTGCAAGATGGTGGCACCTAGTCCTCTCAGCCCCACTGGAGCCTTCTGGGGGGTCAGCCACTGAGAGCAGGCAGCGTGAGCAGCCTAGTAGAATGCTTGCTTCATTGCCACACTGATGAGGCAAGTGTTCTGCACCTGCCTGAGATGGGCCTCTGGGCCTCAGAGAGCCTCTGGACAGTGGGCATGGAGAGGCCAGTCCCACAAAGAGCTATTGGTGCATAGATTCATGCGCAGAGCTACTAGTAAAGAGATAAACATATAAAATTGATACTTTGTAAGACCTATGGATAGAAAGTAGATACTGGTAGAAAGTCTATCTTTAATCCAGCTTATGAAGAAATGCTCTCATTTGACCTTTCTAGAAGGAAGTAAGAAGCCAATCATAAGAACTGTCCAGTCTAGCTATCCCTTAAAATGTTTGTCACCAGCTTAATAGGAAGGAGCATTTAAACATTCTAATTATTCCCTCCTATTGTTTTTCCCCCATATCTAATTTAAGAGAGAGAGAAACTTTAATCTCAAGAGTTTTTAACTTGAAAAATGGTGCAGAAAGGTGGAAAAGATAGATTTAATAAGTAAATAGCATTTAGTTAGCTGAGAAAATAATATTCAAACTAATAATGTGTCTATTTTTTTTAGATCAATAGTAAAAGAAACACATTCTCAAGCAAACAAATCTGAGAGCTTAATATCAACAGACTCTCTTAAAAATATATTATAAGGCTGCATTTCAAATAGAAGTTAAATTATTCCGGATGGAACATCTGAAATGCAATAAGAAAAGGTTAGCAAAGAACATCTAAACTTGTGGGTAAATAAAGAAAAACTCTATTGAAAAATAAGGAGTTTGGCCCTGTCAGTGGTTGAGTATCCATATGTATGAACCAGAAGGTCACCTTTCAATTCCCAGTCAGGGCACATGCCTGGGTTTTGGACTCAATTTCCAGTAGGGTGCATTCATGAGGCATCTGATCAATGATTCTCTCTCATCATAGATGTTTCTATCTCTCTCTCCCTCTCCCTTTCTCTCTAAAAGCAATAAAAAATATTTATAAAAGTGAGAAGTTTGTGGAATATATAATAAAAGTCTAGACACAGATAAAATTTGTTCAAAAATAGAATATAAAGTTGGTAAGGGAGTGAACAAAGTAAAAACTTGCAAGGTCTTCAATAATTCTGGATATATGTAAAGATTGTATTAAGTGAAACACACATGTTAAAATTTCTAGGCCACTGTGTTATGTTATATGCTCATGGATAGCTAGAATGTGTCTATGGAAAGAGATTATTTTATTTTACTTTTTTGAGAATAGAAAGTATGCTGCCAGCCTTTAGAAGATAGAAATCCTAAGAAATATATTGGGTACAAGAAAAAAGAGTAGAGGAACTATATTTTGGGGGAGAAGAGGAGGCTGGGGGCTGGGTGAAATAGGTGAATGGATTGAGCAAAACAAACAAAAAAACTTGTAGAGACAGACAACCTTATGGTGATTACTAAAGGGGAAGGGAGTGGGGCAGGTAGAAGAGGGAGAAAGGGGATAAATGATGGTGGAAGGGATCTTGTCTGTTGGTAGTGAACACAAAACAATATACAGATAATGCATTATAGAATTACATTTGAAATCTATGTATTTAACCAATGTAACCAATTCACTACAAATTTTCATTATTAGTAATAAAATGATTGCTTTTAAAAAGGTGAACTTGAGTCTTAAAGAAAAAGCGGTCCATGTACTTTCTTGAAAGCAAAATATTATTAGCTAACAGAACACAAGCAATGTATTCTGAGCTGGGGAGGGAAGGATTAAGAAAATTATTGGTTTATTCACAGAATGCTACCCCTTGGAAGAACAGCAACAAATCATTTTAATAAACACAGACATTCAGTGGTGTTCTTGCTATCCATAGATATCAGCCTCAATAACTTTTTTACCAGTAGAGAACAATGTACCTGAGAAACATTTGTATACCTGTAAGTTCCTATTAATTGACATTTCTCTCAAAAATAAATTTGAGAATGAGCCATTTGAGTGTTTCATAGTTAGGAGGAGAAAAAATGATTTTTGTGGTAACAAAACTACAATGAAAAGATTGCCAGTTAGAAACATATAAGAAATATGAAGAATTGAAGGTATCACTACCAAAACTGGAAAATATGCCTCAGAGACCAGAAAATATTTTCCATCTAAAGTCAAATATTTTTAATATTTTCATGCAGTTACAATTCATCATAAAATGTTCCAACTAACTTATTTTAGCCCCATTCTGTTTCTACTGATGGACATGGGTAATTTTTCACTTATTTTTTAAATATATATATATATATATATATATATATATATATATATATATATATGTTTTTATTGATTTCAGAGAGAAGGAGAGAGCGGGAGGGATAAAACATCAGTAATGAGAAAGAATCATTTATCAACTGCCTCCTGCACATCTTCTACCTGGGATTGAGTCCACAACTCCAGCATGTGCCCTGACAGGGAATCAAATCGACCTCCTGGTTCATGGATCCATGTTCAACCGCTGAGCTACACTGGCCTGGCTATTTTCCTATTTTTAATCATGTGTATCTGTCTGGTGAATTTTAACTGATTAACTGTTCTTTTAAATCCATATGTTTTTCTTAGCAGATTATTTCAAGCTGAAGCTGGTCCTTTCACATACTGTTGAATTTTAAATGTCCCCCTTAACATAACCATGAGAGTCATTGCTTTCCTATTCTCATCAACACTTCAGATAGTTAATAGCTACAGGCACACGTTAAAAAAAGAAGTTGCTGAAGAAGGAAACTTGAAGTGAATTTGGCATAGAGTCATGGGTGGTACTATACACTTGGATGAAGTTATTTACTTCAGATTTTTCTTGTTGGCCTGATTTGGCTATATTTTGAAAATTGACACATACTATGCTGTAGACTTCTATTTTCACTAGTTGAGAAACAGAATGATTGCAGACTTTTTGCATGTTATGCATTTTTAAATATCACCAAGTTAAACTTAGATTTTGATTCTGTGCCCAGGACCAAATGGAAAATCTCTATCTTCAATAGTTCCTATTATCTTTCAGTCACTGGGCCACATACTGTATTTCTTCTATGAGTAAAACTCCCACTTGAATTCCAAGCATTGCATAACCAGTGGAGTATTCATATAGACATTTTATCATCATGATATTCTTTTCAACAGTTAAAACTCTTAAAATCATATTCCAAATGGAGCCAATATTTAATTCATCCAGCAAATACTTATTAGGCACTTCCATCTACTACTAGTATCACAACTCTGACTACTACTTCCTTATATGGTTCTTCACTGCTTTAGATTGCTTTTACAAACCTCATCTCATTGAACTACTGTATGAAATTGCCCAATGTATTGAAGGAGTTTTGAGTCCCATGAAGTAGATTAAATCAATTGTCAGAAAAACTGACCTTTAAAGTCCTTGTCTATAGTAAGTTAAATGCTATCAGCTATGGCAGCGTTTTAGATGGTTTGGTGAATTGACAAACGATCTCGGGTAAAAAATTCACCTGCACCAATAAACAATTTTTTTATTATATTGTATTTACTTTATTCCAAAATATTTACTTGTTAAGAATTAAGGAAAACATATAAAAATATCACTTTAAAATTGCACCTATACCAGCGGTTCTCAACCTGTGGGTCGCGACCCCCTTGGGGGTCGAACAACCCTTTCACAGGGGTCACCTAAGACCATCGGAAAATGCAGATATTTACATCACGGTGCATAACAGTAGCAAAATTTCATGGTTGGGGGTCACCACCACATGAGGAACTGTATGCATGGGTCGCGGCCTTAGGAAGGTTGAGAACCACTGACCTAAACAAATGACATATCTTAAAGCATGTCATATGTAAAAGATGAACAGTTTCAAAAATAAGTTACCTATATGTATCATGAGTTAAGTTTGGCGAAGGACCATAGTTTGCCAGTCCCTGTACTGAAGCAGTGGTTTTGACAGTTTGGCTGGAGAATGTTAATGACTTAGAGAGGTCCCTATATTGGCCTCTATGGCTTAGAATAATGGAATTGCTTGGTTTGAAGGAATCTCAATAACTTATGTTATTTACTCTTAAAGCACAATTCTTATTTTCTCCTTATACCTTTAACATTTGTTTTACAAAGTGGTGGTCTTTATATTTGTTTTAATGTCATGAGTTTATAATATTTTGCTGATAGCATGTACTAGTATCACTTCAAAATCTCTACTGTTCTCAATCTTAGAAGCTTTCTTGCCAGGGGAAGTTAGGAATAGACATGATAAGAAGTACAAGGCAATAGGATAAATTAAGAATATAAAAATAGGTCTATTTTCTCTGATATAGGTAGCATTCATAAACTTTAAAAATTATCATTGGCCAATAATCAAGCAAATGTCACTAGTTTCAAATACAAGAGGGAGGAGGCTGCCTAACAACAGAGCTTTACCATTTAAAGCCTGTTGTTTGTGATTATTCTATTAAAGTAAGTTGGAGACTCATTTTTTTCTTGGCAACTATTTGTCTTTCATATCCTAACCATGAGAACATAGTTGAACATTGTTATGGCATCTGGTGTTGAAAATTTTGTATGGTGCAGGATTTAAAGTTTGCCATCCTAATTCTTAAAAGCCTTTTTTCAAACTACATTCTATTAAGTGTGTCTCACTTAAAATGAGAAAACTGTTAGTTTAGCTTAGACATTTTTCTTTTCTCTATCCACTCAATTGTTTGTGATTTTCTTTGGGAGTGAATTGTTAATCTTACCCCAGACCCATTTATGTGCCTTCACAAAATAATTAACACTGACTACCAACATATGTCCACTGACTACCGGACATATGTCTTACCCCTTTACAAGATATATTTTTCAGATTTTTTTCATATAACATGAAATAGTAATATATTCATTAATCATTATTAAATTCATTCTTTTCTCTTTATTAAATTCAAAAGGCAAATCAGCTAGCCTTTTTTGGCATGCATCAACAAAAGTATGTTATTATGAGGTATTTGAAAATATATCTTCATAAAACAATATAGGTGGATGTTTAAAGAGAAATAAGGAAAGAAATTGGAACCATTTGGATATCCAAAGCAGAGAAAAGTTTTTGCTAATGGTTGTCGTGTATACATGCTACAAAAATAATACTGTATGGCTTGCTAACTGGACAGGAAAATGCAGAGCTATCAAAAGTTTAAAAAGAAGACAGTTCTTGAGGGAGAAACCAAGATGGCAGCATAGGTGAACACCTAAACTGTTGCCTACCACAACAATTTCAAAATTACAACTAAAAGACACAATGGAAAGCTGTCCATCCAGAACTACATGAAAGCTGGCTGAGTGAAAATTCTACAACTAGAAGTAAATAGAGGGGCTCACAAAGACTCAGAGGAGCTGTAAAAAGCTAAGGTACAGAGACACGCAGGTAGAGAAGAAGGGTGGTGGAGGGTCTGGCTGGCTTCCTCTAGCGCAGTGGTTCTCAACCTTTCTAATGCCACTTACCCTTTAATACAGTTCCTCATGTTGTGGTGACCCCCAACCACAAAATATTTTTGTTGCTACTTCATAACTATAATTTTGCTACTGTTAATGAATTGTAATGTAAATATCTGTGTTTTCCGATGGTCTTAGGCTCTATAGCAGCAGTTCTCAACATGTGGGTCGCGACCCACAGGTTAAGAACCACTAGCAGGGACACCTAAGACCATCAGAAAACACAGATATTTACATTATGATTCATAACAGTAGCAAAATTGCAGTTATGAAGTAGCAACAAAAATAACTTTATGGTTGGAGGTCACAACAACATGAGGAACTGTATTAAAGGGTAAGCGGCATTAAAAAGGTTGAGAACCACTGCTTTAGCGGGAGGGAGACGGAAAATCCTGACTGCACTGAACCCCACTTCTGACTGCACTGAACCCCAGTTCCAGGTGAGACTCATATGGGGGGTAGTCTGGACAAGCATGAAGAGGGAGGAGTGCACAGAAACTTAGGGGAGCCATGAAAGGCAGAGGTCTGGAGGCACACACAAAGAGGACTGACTGCTGATTGTGCTGCTAGATTTCTCTATTGGAAGGAAAACAGAACCTTCCAACTGCACTGAAATCCAGCTCTGACTGCACTGAAGCCTAGTTTTTGGTGAGACCCTGGGGACCCAGACTCATACAGGTCCCTAGAGCACATGGAAACTCAGGGGAGCCAGAAAGGCATAGGTCTGGAGGTTGCGTGCAAATGCATACAGAGAGGACTGCAGTGATTACCCAGGGACACTGAGAGCCAGGGGCCTCATAGGGGAGGGCTGACAGGAAGCCAAGGCTGTCTGCCCCACCCTGAGACTCCACCCCACCCAAGCCGAGCACAAGGGCTTTTGCAATTTTGCAAGTCTTGTCTCATAAGGTTGTCTCCAGCACAGAAGTTCTCCCTGCGTAGACACAGCTGATCCTCACAACGAATTGGCTTGGAGGTCAATTCCCCCCAGAGATACAAACAACAATCAAGACTTAACTACAACAAAGCTGTACACACAGTCCACAAAGGGGTGCACCAAGAGAGTCCACCTCAGGTAACTAGGGAGACGGAGCTACTGGGCCATATAGAACACCTTTCACACAAAGCTACTCTACCAACTCAGGGAAGCAGCAAAAATGCAGAGACAAAGGAACAGGTCACAAACAAAAGAAATGGAGGAAAACAAACAACTAGATATAGAGTTCAAAACCATTTTTATAAGGTTTTTCAAGAAGTTCCTAGAAAAGACAGATAAATTTAGTGAGACCCAAGAGATGAAAAAGGACCAACTAGAAATTAAACATACACTGACTGTAATAAAAAATTGTATACAGTGATCTAATAGCAGACTAGAGGAACACAAGAATCAAGTCAAAGATTTGAAATACAAAGAAGCAGAAAATACTTACCTCGAAAAGAAAAAAAAGAAGAGTCCAAAAATGTGAAGATAGTGTAAGGAGCCTCTGGGACAACTTCAAGCATACCAACATCAGAATTATGGGGGTGCCATAAGAAGAGAGAGAGCAAGAAACTAAAAACCTATTGGAAGAAATAATGAATGAAAACTTCCCCAACTTGGTGAAAGAAATAGACTTACAAGTCTAGGAAGCACACAGAACCCCAAACAAAAGGAATCTAAAGAGGACTACACCAAGACACATCATAATTAAAATACCAAGAGCAAAAGACAGAGAATACTAAAAGCAGCAAGAGAAAAACAGTTAATTACCTACAAGGGAGCACCCATTCAACTATCAGCTGATTTCTCACCAGAAAGTATGCAGGCCAGATGGGAGTGCCAATAAATATTCAAAGTGATTAAAGCAAGAACCTACAACCAAGATTACCCAGCAAAGCTATCATTCAGAATTGAAGGTCAGATAAAGAACTTCACAGATAAGAAAAAGCTAAAGGAGTTCATCAGCACCAAACCAGTATTATATGAAATGCTGAAAGATATTCTTTAAGAAGAGGAAGAAGAAAAAAACAGTAAAGATATAAATTATGAACAACAAATACATATCTATCAACAAGTTAATCTAAAAATCAAGTGAATTGAAAATCTGATTAACAGAATAAACTGGTGAATATAATAAAATTTGGGGCATAGAAAGGGAGTGGACTGATAATTCTCAGGAGGAAAGAGATGAGGGAGAGTGCAGGGATAGACTGGACAAAAATCATACATCTATGGATGAGGAAAATGGGGAAGAAGTAAGGGCAGAGGGTGGAGTGGGAGCCGGGTAGAGGGGAGCTATTGGGGGAAAAAGAGGAACAATTGTAATAATCTTAACAATAAAGATTTATTAAAAAATGAAAATTAAAAAAGAAGACAGTTCTGGGATGTAGCAATTGAGCAAATAAAATTATTCTTAAGACCTGTACTCAGAGGAGAGCGGAGATTTATACTTCTTAGTCAGTAGGAATTAAACATATATTAAAGAGGCTCTGATTGTCTCTGGGAGTGAAATCCAGCTAATTTCCAGAAACTATGGGATAGGGAGCAGATTTTTTTTTGGCAGAGGGTGAGTAGGCAGATCACCTTTTACTAATTTGTTCCTAAATCAGCCTGACAAATTGAGGAAGAGTAGAAATTCCATAAAAGAAAGAATGAATTCATGCTCTAGAGATATAAGAGGAAAAGAGAATAACAGAAAGGAAGGGAGGGAGAAGACAAGGAGGATGGAAAACTCTACAGAAATAAACAACTCCCTCACATGTAAATCTTCAATACAAAACGCAGTGTTCTTGGAAAACTGATTTTACAGATATTATTTAGTCATTTAATACATAAATTACAAATCAATTTTTGGAGGATTACTTTTTTAATATAAGTATTTTCCTGGCTTTGCCTCTCTTTTTAATTTCATCACCAAGTAACCACTTATGCAGGGTGTATGTCTCTTCTTAAATAAGATTAGTAAAGGTGATCTAATCAATTATTCTTACCCCAAACCAAATAAGTGTATATTCATATTGCCTATCTCACTTTTATGTTGGTAGCACAACAGTATACTTATTTAAACAGGTATATCAATCTTTAAGATCTGTATGTGTAGTTTGTCCATTGAAAACAGAATATTCCTTATTGATTTTGCCTGCCCAGCTGCTGTATATAGTCATTGGGACTCACAGAGATGTAAATAGAATGAATCAACTCCTTGCTGGCCCTGGGCCTCTTTAAGTCATGTGAAGAAGGTTTCTGATTCCTTTATGTTCCGGCACAGCCAGGAAGACAAGAATGCTACTGTCTTCTGCTGGTGCACATAGTTACCTCAGGCTATGCAGGAAAAATGCTTTTTTCTTATTTTTAGACCTGAATCAATCTATGTTACTAAATGTATTCTTGAGAATACAGATAGCACTTTGTTGTCAAGCTCATGGGAAGGCGGTGGAGTAACCTGTTTGGATGCAGCTGCAGGCCACCTGTAGAGAAAGTCAAATTAGGGAGAGACCCCACTGTTCTTTGCATTAATGCTTTTTGTATTGTTGTTTTACTTTTCAGCCCTCTGCCTATGTATCTTTTGCAACTAGGGAGATCGGTGCACATTTTAAGGCCTTCTGTCCCTTTAAGGCATCTAGTGATTGAAAGGACTCTGAGATTTGAAAGGCTATAAAAACTCCCCAGTTACCAATGAATGATGGCAATACAAAGAATCTTAAAGCTGTTAAAGTTGAAGTAGTCTTCTTACAGATTTAGTTTGTTTGGTGAACTTTCAGTCGAGGCTCTTGGAAGGTACTGTTCAAATCCACCTATCTGTGCTACTCTTTGTAAAGATTTATCAGTAGAGAAATAGCCATCCATATTAGCAGTTAAGTTTACTACAGATAAAAAAGGTTGGGGTGGGTAAAGAAATCCTAAAAGAAAATGAATAAAGTCTTCTTTCCTCATCTACCAATTTGAAGCTTTAAAAAAGAAGCCCATAAATGAAATAACTACATTAGCCATAAATATTAAGGAGAGAAATGTGCAAATAAAACTTGTTTCTGGAAAGCTTGATTTTGGCTGAATATCAAAAACCATTTCCTGACAGTGAGATCCATTAGACTACAAAAGAAACTCTTAAAGTAGTGGTTGCATTGAATATAAGATTTAACATTTAAAGTTAGACAGAAGACAACCACAGATATTACTAGTAGGCTCCAGTGCAGAGTTTTATTCTAGCAGTTGGAAAGACCAACTTTTCTGAGCCTGGTTGTTTCTTGTTCCTTCAATTTAAAATTCATATTTGTCTGTAGAATTGGGATTTTCCAAGATCCCCCATCATGGATCCTTACAAGAAAACAGGTGGAATGTATGGTTAGCCCTGATTGTGTCTGTGCCTCTACATTATTCTTGAAGCATCTGAAGCATCATCATATCTGAAGAATCATCACAGATTCCCTATGTTCAGCTTTCCAAGTTTTATCTAGCTCCTACATTATGTCACTTAAATGTCATACAATTATAAAATTCAAACTTTAGATCATTAGTATTTAGTCAATATGAATTTATTTATACAAAATACCCTTTCAGAGAAAGTATTATATCTAGATATCTACTGAGATATTCCCAAATAAATATTGATAGGTGCAGCTTCATAATGAAGACCATGATTTGATTCATTCTATACATGGAGGTTATATACTCCCATTAAAATTAAATGATGAGGAATAGAATTTGTCCCAACTAAATAGTGTCATTCAGACAACCTTCATTCTCTAGAATGTGGCATGCATCCTTAAAACTCTGCTCTGTGCTTGCTCCTAAATTGCCCTCTCTCTCGAGAATCTCTTTTCCAGTGAAGAACAGATTGGAGTAATAATGATGCCTTATATATCATAATATTTTACAGTTTTATAGATTGTTTGTACATATATTTTTCTGTAGTAAATGCTCACAACAACCCAGCAACTGAAGCTAGGAGACTAAGAGTCAGAGTCAAGACTTGAAGTAAGAAGCCTGACTCTGCTCCTTCCTGCTCCATCCACCTTGGCTCTAGAGCTGAACTTCAGCATGAAAAACATTTCTCATTTGGCATTCTCTTCCACTAGGACTGGCACATAATTAGTAATTAAAACTACATATCAAGGGCCGGGGGGTGGGGGGGGAAGCATAGTCCTGAGGGAAGAAGATAAAACTTACTTGCCTAAATTCACAGAAACAAGCCACTCTAAGAAGTGTAAGATGCTTGGAATCCAGGGTTGGAAACATGACAGATCCCAGGAGGAGAGGATAATAAGGGACAAAATAGTAAGTGATTCTGAACTAACAATTATGCCAACATATATTGCTATAAAGCAGATTCAGGGCATTTAATGTAATGACACTTTTGTCTTCCAGGATAAGGAGATGGAACTGATGAACCACGGGGAACTAATTAAAACCTACCTTAAAATCATTTATCTGTAACTTTCAAACTATCTGTGTTTTGACTTTGACATGGTTAGACTGATTTTATCCCTGATGCTTTCTTCATACTTCACCTTAGATATGGTTTAACAATAACATAAAAACCTGATTTAAATAGTAGCAATCTACACTAATAAAAAAGAAACATGCAAATTAACCATCATTCTGCTATGCCAAGCCATCCCCACCAGCCAATCAGAGTAACTATGCAAATTAACCCATAAAAAGTGGCAGGTAAATTTGCATATGCAGGTGGGGCAGGCAGCTCCATAGCCTGCCACCGGGGAGGGAGAGGTCCATCGGGATGGGGGAGGCCTGATGGGCAGTACCAGACACCGCTGGCAAGGTACCAGTCCTTTGAGGTCCTGGGAGGCAGGGTGGGCCACCCCAGATACCACCCACTGGGTCTGGTTCTATTGCAGGCCCTGGGAGGGGCAGCAGCCTGCCTACCCATGCCTGTGGGACCCTGGGAACATTGCCAACCCGAGGAGGAGCTGCTGGGCCTGCCTAGCCACTCCCATGGGGGCCCCAGGAACATCACAACCCAGGGGAGGCATTGCCGGCCCACCTAGCCACTCCCGTGGGCATGGAGTTGCTGAGACCCAGACCGGGTCTCTGGCTACAGATTCACAGCTCTGCAGAGACCAACTCTACCAGGCCTCCCGGTAGCCATGTGGTTAGGCCACAAGGTGCCCATTAAAGATGTGACACAGAGAGGAGGTGGGGGAGGAAATCCAGAGAATGGGATGTGGGGGTTCAAGACTCACTTCTTTTGAGCTCTGTCCTCCTTGGTCTTGGTTCATTTTTGGGGGGCCTACAGCCCAAGGACTACAGGAGAGAGAGATGGATGAAGGCCAAATATGGAAGAAGAGGCACGAGGCCCAACTGTAGGTCTGCCTCAGGGCCGCTCCAAGGCGAGTGCCACAGCTTTGGCAAAGTGGCTGCCTGGGAGGTGGGTGTTCCAAAGGGGTGCCGAGCAGCACCTCACTATGAGGACACCCTACACAGGCACTGCCTTCGCCAGCAGGCTCTGGATGACAACTGCAAATGCTACTGCAACCTCTAGCATTCTGGGCAAAGAACTGACCCTGTGCCCCTCTGGGTACCAGGCTTACTAGGAGTGTGCTGTCACCAATGCCATAGATTAAAGGCAAAAACCTGGCAAGGTGAGGTGCACCAGAGGGGGCTCAGGCTGGGGCAGGGGACCAGTGGGCAAGGATCTGCCTCTCCTGCAGAGAGAGAGACTCTGCAGTGGCCCTAAGATGCAGGTAGGGCCCACCAGGGATCAAGGACACCGTGGTAAAGCGGCAAGGACCGGCAGCCTTGAGCTGGGGGTTGAAGGGCAATGCCACCTCAGTGGAGGGGTGCCACACTGTAGGGTACCAGACTGAGTGATGTGATCCAGAGAAGTTTACAGTGCTAACCCGTGTGTCCCAGTGCCTCTACTGAGCTTTGATTGCCAATTGAGATAGGAAAATGAGAGAAGAAGTGAGAAAGAAAAGGAAAGGCAAATGACACAAAAGAAAGACTGGAAGGAACCTGTAAACCCATTGTCACTTAAATAGGGAATAAAGTCAATTGTGTTGTAATGATGGTATGATGCCAGGTGGGTACTGGAAATATCAGAGAACACTTTGTAAAGTATATGATTGTCTAACCACTATTCTGTAGCTAATATAAAACCCGAAACCAATACAAAATAATATTGAATATAAAGAAATTAAAATTGGAGTGAAATTTTTATAAATTTCAAAGTTTATAATAAAGGCTGTAAAGGAAGGAAGGGGGAGAATAAAATTAGCATTTTTCATTTTACCACTTTATTGTCTTTTCAGTACATGAAAAAGACAGTTGTCTTTATAGGATACTTTTATACTTTTCTAAGTCATTATCTCATTTTAATTTCAGGGCAACTTAAAGACAAGATAATTATTCCCTTCCCTGTTTAAAAAAAGGAAATCTTGGTGTCTGGTTCCAATGATTCAATTATCAAGCCTTTATTGTAAAGCGGGGTTAGTAATATTTTCTGTGAAGGGTCATATCTATACTACTAAAAGCCTTGGGGGTGATCAGGCCAGCAGGGGTGGGTAGTTGTGGGGGGGGGCAATCAGGCAGGCAGGCAAGGGGTTAGCAGCCAGCAATCCCAGATTGTCAGAGGGATGTGTGACTGCAGGTTTAGGTCTGATCCCAAGGGTGTTCCACAGCCCAGCCTGCACCCTCTCCAATCTGGGACCCCTCGAGGTGCAGGCTGGGCTGAGGAAAACCCTCCTCAGTGCATGAATTTCATGCACTGGGCCTCTAGTGATGTTATAATTGTACAATAAAAACAAAATGTATATTCAAAATCTGGTTCAAATCCTGGCTCTCCCATTGGCAATGTTTATGTAGTTATTACTTTGAACTTCCACTTACTGTCCTGTAGAATGTGTGGAATACCAATAATATTTTCCCAGATAATTGTGATTTTTGAAGGAGATATTGATTATGAGAATGTTTTTTTCTGGGATGTGTCAGATCAGCATTATCTATTATCACACTTAACTTCAATTAGTTCAGTAGCTTAGTAAAAATAATTTCTTAAATTATCCAAAAAATTACCTCTTTAACACCCCAGTTTGATCTCAGTGTGCACTCAGAGTAATTAACAGTGAAATGGAAAAGACATTGGGAATTTACCATGGTCCTTGACCCACTATGTATGGATATCCTCTATTTTTGTTAGCTTGTATATGAGACATTCATATCCAATTTTAAAGCTTACTTTGTAAAAAAACTTTTCAATGCCAGAAATCCCATATGGTTTTGATGTAAGCAAAAGGTGTACATTTTCCTCAGGGTCAGGTCTAAAAATTGCACCACTGCAAGCTCTGACCATATGTGTAAGAATCCAAAGGACCTGTGATCTCACCTGCCTCAATCATAGGCTGTTGTTTACTCAACCTGATTTCTTAAGAATATGTATTCTTCTGGCCAAACATAGTGGATGAGATGGTTAAGTAATATTAGGAAAGTCACTACAGATGAAAATACTGCATTTTATAAGTTTTATGTGCCATAATGCAACAGAATCATAACTCTATCCATAATTCAAATCCACATAAACCATCATGGAATAAACTTTCTTCTCTCAATATGAAATCTCAGTCTTTCTTAGTTTTAATTTTTTCAAAATTTAGAAAATGGTTATCTTCTACAATATAAATAATCACTACATATAACTTTCAGTCAGAGTGCTCTAACTTAAGGAGATATATAGCATCAAAATTCTACTATGTTTCAAAATTATATGTTTTCAAACTTCTTCCATGTGAGGTAGAATCTGAGAAGGCAACTCAAACAGAGACTAGACTCTTAGCAAAAACCTCCCCATCTTTCCTCTGTCATTAGTATTTTTTATAATACTTGTCTTTGGGCTGTGAATATTTGCCAGAGAGACTTTGCTTCCTAGAGCAAATATCCTGAGATTTTAGAACCCAAAGATGTCTTATAATTTTGCAAACATCTATGCATTATCAAAAGTCCTGTGAATTACTAGTCATTAAAATACCAGTTATCTACTTTTTCTGATTGCATTTTCATTTTAATTGCTCCCATTTCCTGTCTGACCTTAATGTTTCAGAGAAAGGGAGTCATCCTACAAAAGAGAGTATCTTTCATTTGTAACTATGAAGCTTCATAGGCCCTGATTTGGCCAGCCTTGTTGGCTGCAAAGCCTTGGAATGCTGTTTTGCAATTTCAAAGGTGGTCGCACTCAGCTTCCCAGAATTTTTTATGCCTGGAGGATGCCACATGAACAAGGGCAGCCTTGTTAACAAATTGCAATCTCTCAAAAACAAGATAGGATTCCGATATAAATCATCATTTCAACTCACAAAGCTGTGTTCTCCAACCCACTAAAGGCTTTCATTTACATCTAAAATGGTTAATACTGATCTCCACTAGAATTCTTAAGTGGTGGAATGCAGCTGCCCTGTGCTTAGTGACTCTGGGGTTAGGGAAGAATGACATCACCAAATTTAAGCATATTATCCATGCTGACATAGAGGCACCTTGTTTTCTCTTCTGTGGATAGAACAAGGATTGTGTTCTGGGTCTTGTTTTTTTCCTCCCAAAGAATACCTTTCCCCACTGCTCTTCTCAGCAGCTGCTATATGAGGGGTTGAAAATGTCACTTCATCTAATGATGAATGATGCTTGACCTCTAGACGGGTTACTCTGAATTTTAAGCAATGCTAAATTAATATGAAATATCCCAACTCAAAGGGCTCTCGACTGTTATGAATTGCTTCGAGGATGGATTTGTGGAAAGTAGTCAGTAATTTTAAGGTTTTTTGTTAGGTCCTTGATGGTGGTGGAGGGGGTGGGCTGGTGGGGACTGTGCTCTGTAAGTGAGGCACAAGACAGAGTATGCTAACTCTTAAATGTGTTTTCTCCTGTGAGATTAATATCTTTTCATACTAGAAATATCGTCAGTAAGCAGAACCCATTTGTGGAGGAAAAAATAACATTCTTGAAAGGGCAACTGCCCCACATGTCTTTGTTGTTTTTATTTGAATATAATTAATTATGTAAAGCAATAGTTAGTAGATTAACAATTAGTAGATTTTGTCAAGTAGTCACACAGAAATTACTAACTAATTGAACAAAGGGCCCTCTATTGTGTCAGAAAGCAGGGCTGAGTGTCATTCTCCTTATCTTTTTTACTTTGTTGTTTTCACAGATCCCTCTTTTTCTAAGATGTATGATTCACAGCAGACTAATAAATAGTAACCCTGGTTGTAATTTTATAACATGCAAAAAGCTTTGAAATAAAAACACCTGTTTTAATTAGCATTATGGCTTGCTCACTTTAAAAGAAGTGATAATCCTGATGCAGTTAGCTGACATTTTTAAAGCTTTGGATTTCCATCTGTATCTTATATTACAATGTTGTAGGATTGTCAGGAGTTAATTATGTTAAGTTGGGAAGCATTGCTTGCATTTAGAATGAAAAACTTCAGCTTGAATAGACAGAAAAGCAGATGCTATCTTTCTGGTCAATTGCTTTGTTGTGAGCAACTTTTTCTGTATTTCTCGATCCAAAGGAAAGTTTAAATCTCTGTTTATTTTAAGTTTCACATAAACAACACAATGTCAGTATTCTTCTGTCTTGGCTATACGTGTCTTGTGCATCTTTACATGTATAGCTTTTCTGCCCCCAAATCCAAAAACCTGCAGTCAAATGATCACTTTTTTAATTCTTAATTTGTTTGGTTGTGTCTAGACATTATGGAGATTAGAGCATAATAAAATTTAAGAATAAGACAACTCTACATGGCTCAGTCTTCTTTCCAGTTAATTTTTATGCCACCTTTTGCTTTTGTACATCAACCTTTTAAATGGTGCAAGAATACATGCAGCATCTGGGCACAACAAGGCATGTTAAGGATAGAGTAGACACTCTAAGTAGGAATTTCCATGCTTTTGTGAGCTTAATGTTCCTTTAACATAGAGAGCAGCTGTGTTTATGTCAATAATTACACATTGAAATAAATTCATGTACATGTGTTTCTTTATGGGATTAAGGATGTTAGGAATGGCCTTACACAAAAGATTTTTGTCCCTCCCATCCCCACCAAGTTATACTGTTTTGAGATGCTGACCTATTTTTCTAGACATTTGGATTTCTAGGTTTCAACTGACAAACTATTGGTTTGACATGTTTGTACTTTTGTTTGCCTTGATACCCCACATCTATTCTCTACTCTGCAGGACCCTGTTCAGTACCCAGGATCTGCCCTGGATGCACTATACCACTTAGCCCCTCTTGCCAAAGGCTTCCAACTAGATTGGGCCAGTAGCAGGGATCTACAGGAGAGCAGACAGGAGGAGACAATGAAAGAATATAATGATTGTTAATGCTTAATCCTCAAGTTACTATCATAGGCAATAAATGCTCAGCTTTTCAAAGCAAAGTGAGATCAAGGAAAGGTGGATTGCTCTAGGCAGGATTCCTGGGGATGTGAGGGCTTTCTTTGTGCTTTAAAGAATTGGTAGGATGAGGTAAAAGGAGGGAATGTGTATGATAATGTAGGTAAAAAAAATAATGAGCAAGAACCAAAGTATGAAGTTTATAAAGTACAGTACTTTTTTGGGAATAACGATGGTCCAGGTCTAGTGAGTGAAGTGTAAAGTTAAGATTCAAAGGCAAGTTGTGCCATAGAGTAGAGACCTTTCACTTGATGGGATAAAAAATCTTAGTCTTTAAAATGCATGGTAAAGATGTGTTATATATAAATACAACCAGTAAATGTAATTTACTGTGGAGGTTCATTGAATCCCACATTCAAATTAATTATGGCCCTTCTACCACTTAAAAAAAATAGCTCACTGTTCATTAAAGAAAATGTAACCCAACTTTTATATATATATTTATTTCCCAAAACAATTGTATGCCTTTAACCAAGATTCACCATTTGGCACTGTCTTTAAAAACATTTTGAACTCAGACAGAGAGTATAAATCTGACAGGTTGCCAACCTTGACCATCCAAGTTTCCAATTTGGTTGCAAACTGTGAACTTGTTTTGCACAGACATAGCCATTGAACCTATGAAACACCTATCACTCCATGCGTTTCATCCCTCTCAACTTTAGATGTGTTTTGTCTCATAAAATGCATACCATGGTAACTGTTGTTATTCAGTAACACATCAGAGAGCACTGGGTTTGCAGTGAACACGGTTCTTCAGCACAGATGACCTAAATCACAAAGTGTGACAGGTTCAGTGCACTGAAGACTACTGCTGCTCCTCTAGAGACAAAACTATAGTGGAATTTAAGCTGACTTGTGCAGATGCTGATTATTGGAGCTAAACTATTAACACAAGAATTCACGTTTTTGGTTAGATATTTCCTTCATATCATCATCTGGAGTTTGCTTAAATAATTATAGTCTCACTTCCAAGACATAAATTTAAATGGCACTTTTCTTGTTCTACCTGTTTTTATGGTCATTTTCCTCTCTTATTGTAGTTTTGTGAGTGAGGCAACAATGTTAGAAACTTAACTGTGACACTAACTTACTGTATGAATGTGAACAAGTTAGTTTATTTCTCTGGTCCTGAGATCTTCACATGTTAACTGTGGATTATCCTACCTTGCTTGGTTTCTATGGAAGTTAAATGATATCATATGTGCAAAGCACCTATCACAGTGACTGGCACACAACAGGGGCTAGGTTAGTGGCTTTTGTTGTCATTGCTGTCATTGTCATTATTATTATTCAACTTTTACTTCTATGATGATTAATTCTCAAATTGACCTATCCAATCTTTAGCCTCTTTTCTAACTTCAATATCCAAATGTCCACTAGATATTGCTGCACGAAATGGCAATCACATACCCAAACCAAAATGATTATCTTTGTTATCTTCTTGTCGAAAACAAATTGAATGACTACAAAGTCCTAGCTACACTTTCTCAGGTGTATAGTATAAGAAAACCACCATCAGCACATTGGCATCTTTCTGGCTAGAAACTATAGTTGGCCTTTTGTTTTGTTTTGTTTTTAGAAACGGTGGAAGGGAGAGGGAGAGACAGAGAGAAACACCGATGTAAGAGAGACAAATCGAATAGTTGCCTCCCACATGCCTCGGACCAGGTCCTGTAACCTGTAACCGAGGTACATGCCATTCACTGGAATGGAAACCAGGACTCTTCATTCTGCAGGCCAGAGCTTTAACCACTGAGCCAAGCCAGCTAAGGCAGAAACTATAGTTTTATTTAGCTCTCTTTTCCCTTTACCTCAGCTCCTTTCATTAAATTTTAAGTCTGACATAATCAGTCTCTAGTTTGCATTTCTATAAACACTACTTTGTTCTGGCCTTCATGATGACTTGGTCTATTGCAATAGCTTCCTAATTTGCATATTCCTACCTTTTCACCTCTCAAATACATTATTACATTCCCAACTGACTGAACTCTATAAAATATTCTGGATGATATTATTTCCCCATTTGAACTTTTGATGGTTCTTTTTGTCTAAAAAATCTCTTAGCATAATAGTTAAGGTATTCTACTGACTTCCAAGCTAAGTTCTCGCTGCATTTCATAACCCACCTTTGCACTAGCCACAAAAAGGCTGCTTACCAATAAGCAAACTTTTATCCATTGTGTATCTGCTTGTTAGACCAGTGCTCCTCAGACATTAGCATGCATCAGAATCTCCTGGAGGACTTATTAAATCACAAGAGACCAGCTGAATCCACTCAGGAGATCCTGATTCAGGAGGCCTGCGGTATGACTTGATAATTTTCATTTCTAACAATGACCCATGTAATGCAGATATGGCTGGTCTTGGGACCACGTCTGTACAAACCTGGTTTAGAACATCCTTCTTCACCCATCTCAGTCCATCCAAATCCTATGAATCCTTTACTGCCATTGTCTTGGAGAAATTTCATCTGGTTCAGAAGGAACCAGTCCATACTCTGTGCTAGCAGAGTGACAGAGGTTTCTGGCTTAGAGCCAGATTAACTAAATTCTAACTAAACACCTGAGTGAATTTAGATAAATTGCTTAATCTCTGAACCTCCATTTCCCCCATCAGTAACATTGAACTAACAGTATCTATAGCATATGTCCATGTGAGGATAAAATGAATAAATTACATGTGAAGCACTTAGAACAGTAGCTGAGAAGAGCATGCCTCCATTATATGTTAACTAGTAATTTATAGTTTTAATCTAACACTCCACTTAGCCATGAAATGTCATTTGGGGTATCCAGACCTAAGTCCTTTTCTAGATGTTAAGTTCCCTGAAAGCAGAGACTGCATCTTTATGAATCTCTAGAAGAGTAGCTCTGTGCTTAGCACTTTAGAGAAATCCAGTGTAAAAAAAAAAAAAGTTTAATTAAGTTGAAATTAAGAAAAGATTGTAAAGGGATCTTAAGTGGCTAAAAATCTTCTAAACAATAAACAAGCTAACCATTTCTTTTCCTCTCATCATAAAGATGAAAAAATGAGGTCAATTATTAATAATACATTGTAGATTAAAAGTAGGTTTGCCTTTTCCTTTGAATATTCTAAACTCTATAATTAAAACAACTTCAAATTGAAAGATTGTAAAGAAGAAATTAATCTTACTGGTAAGTAAAAAAGCAAATCCTGTGGTTGATGATAGATATGACCTGTTAGCAATAGTTACACTTTTATACTTTCTTTTTTTACAATCAGCATGTGGAGACCAGCCTAATCCAATTAACTGTAATTCCCTTTTGTAGAGAGCGTAAAATAGTGCATGATACTGAAACACCATTGAAGTCTTATCTCTGGTAAGATAATCAAAATGGATTCTCATTTTCCAACTACCAGCGGGTCTTTATAAACTTCAGGAAAAATAGAATATTTTGACTTCTCTGAACTTATGATATGATACACAATAATTGGTCTCTGAACTTTAATCCTTTTTACATGCCTAACCTTCATTTTCTAGAATTCTTTTTCTGCTTAGCAATAATTTCATGAATATACCTGAGTGTCTCTCTTTCATTTCCTGACCTCCTAATTTTTTTTTTTTACAGTGAATGTGCAGTATTTTAACACAACAGAACTTTTCAACTGAGTTCTGTGCTCATGGTGCTTCTTGGACACACAGTCTCTCATGCATATATTCACTCTGATCCATCCTGTTCACTCCTCCAAAAGCAACTTTCTAGAATATTACTATCCTACTGTATAGTCATCTTGCCTATTTCAATTATAAGGACCTTCATGCTCTGGCCTGTATCTTCCTTCTCAACCCAACACTCTGAGATATGAAACCTATTGTTCTGTGCTCTCCAGCAACTTTGCTACCACAAATGCACCATGTTCTTTAGTCCTTGGCATAACTATTACTTCCAATGTTATTTATATACTTCTTCCCTCCCTCTTCCTCATACCCTACCCCATCAAGTTTTCTTTGACTACCATCTAAAGCTACATACCAAACTTCTATCTATACTAATAAAAGCCCATGTGGTTTTCACACTCCCACACCGTGATGCCCTCACACTGTAACAATCCATCCAGGAGGCTTCATGTGCAGTGGGCATGCGTGGGTGGGCATAGCAAGGCTGTGTGTGTGGCAAGGTGTGTGCAGGTGGGCAGGGACTTGACGTTGAGTGCATAGTGCGGAGTCCTGGTGCTCTGTGGGAGCCTACCTCTTTGGGTCAATCTATTAAGGAGCCCCAGATGGATGTGCTAGGCCTATTTTTTTGGGGTGATCAATCACGGGACACCCGCACTATGAGGGGCACATGCCAGGCTGGGCAAAATCACTCCCCAACCCCCCCAAGTTCACGAATTTCATGCATCAGACCTCTAGTATTGCCATAATCATCTACACAAAGTTATATAGTAGCATTTACCATGATCTATTAATTTTTCTATTTTTCTGAATTTCATAAAAATAAAAAATTACAATGGATCATGCTAAATGCTACTATATAACTTTGAACTTAAAAACTAGGCTTTTAAAATTCATTATTTTCACTGCAGCAGTTACACTATGCCTAGCACAAAATTTGAGTTTAATAAATATTTGACAATGAATGAATGAGTGACTTAGCAAGCTAATTATATCTTTGGTATCAGTTTTATTTGAACTGATTTGAAAATGTATTTGAAAGAGAAGGATGATTAAAAGGTATACAAAAATGATGCTGTATATGGATGTGTGTGTACATATAGTTATTGTTATACTATGCAATAGCATCTATAATCTAAGTAGGTTAAGATTTGACAAGTAATGCAAATCCATATATATATATATATATATATATATATATATATATATATAGCAGCCTAAGCAACTGTTATGACCAAACAACCAGAATGACTGACCAGTTAACAGTCACAATGACATGCACTGACCACCGTGATGCCCTCACACCTTAACAATCCATCCAGGAGGCTTCGTATGCAGCGGGCATGCGTGGGTGGGCATAGCGAGGCTGTGTGTGTGGCAGATACTCATTGCAAGAGCTGCCCCTTTGTGGTCTATGCACTCCCACAGCCAACCTCCCATGGTTTCTTCCTCCGGCTGGCTTCCCAGTGGCCCCAATCGGGGGGCCAGCCAGCCAATCTACTATGGCCCCTCCCCCAGCCAGTCAACCTCCCACATTCCCTCCTCCCAGCCATATAAGGGCAAACAAATAAAATATCAATTAAATAGGCCCCAGAGATAGCACAATCTCTCAATTAAATAGGCCCCAGAGATAGCACAATTGCCAGTCAGGCCAAAGGATCCCACCCATGTATGAATTTGTGCACCAGGTCTCCAGTATATTCATAAATAGTAAAACAGAAGTTCATCAGGCTCTAAGCACTAGGATAAATCCCAAAGATACAGTGTTTAATAAGAACAAGCTTCTTTGGAAGAGAAATGGATTGTAGTTAAATTACTTAGGATAGGGTGTGCCCCTGGAGGGATGGCATTGTCAAGCTAGAATCAGAAACATAGTGAGCAAGATCTGAAATGAAGCCCAAAATAGGCCAGAGTAAGGATACCTGGATGATGTCAGGAACCACATGGGGAGGCCCAGGAGTTAGTGCCACACATTTGTTTAGTGTTAGGTTGGAAGAAAAGACAAGCAATAAGAGTATGTGGTCACAGAAGCTGGTATCTCCCTACACACATCACAAGAACATGTATGATGAGGTTATTCCAAGTACATCTCTGCTCTGCTGAGAGAGGAGAGGTTCACCTGGAATCTAGGCTCCTTCCCCATAGATAGCACAATCCTAGTATTGATACTAAAGAGAACTTGAGAATGCTCAGGACATCAAGAGATAGACATTTTTTCATCCTTATTCTGTCTTTATAAGTGCCTTCCCACCCACCCATTATTCTTATACTTAGCAATATATCTAATTTCTAGTAGGTGTTTCATAAATTGTTACAATTAAGTAATATTTTAATTAATTTAATTGATATTTTATTTGTTTGCCTTTATATGGTTAACTGAATACTGAAATTGACATATAGTTTATGTCACGTTAATATATAATGTTAATTTCACATATAATACATTGTGGAATTCCATCTATTCATTTCATTTTCAGCAAGCTCATTCTTTTTTTTTTTTTACTTTGTTTCTATTAGTTTCTTATTTCACAAGAAAAGTTATTATTATTGGTGCTCATTTTCTTATTTGTAACTATTATTGTTATACAGTTATTAAACATCAATTGTTTACCAGTTGTAATTTAAACATTTAAACATTTAACTTTATCAGAAGTTAAATCTCCCATAAGAGTCTCATGTTTTTAACAAAGATTTTATGTCTATTTTTAGTCCAAGTCTTTGTATCTCTCCCCATTTTTACCATTGTTCTATATTTTTTCAACTATACTATTAAAGGCACAATGTATTATGGGCATCTGAGAAGAATTATAGTCAGCAATGAATATATATTTTGAATATGCCATAGTTTCTCAAATATTGTGATGGTAAAAATAGATTGGTACACTAGCCATGAAGGCAATTTGGCAAAGTCTATCAATATTTTAACTATATACACAATATTTGACCTAGAAATTCCAGGTCTTAGGAACTTTTTGTACTCACACAGGTACATACTTATACTTACATATAAATTACATCAGTACAAGATTATTCACACTAGCACTATGCAAAATATTCAACAATACAAAACTGGTTAAGTAAATTATTATACACTCATAAAACTAAATATGTAGCTGTAAAAAACAAGAAATGAGAAAGCTTTTTATGTCCTGATTTTGAACAATTTATGTGATATATTGTAAGCAAAAGAATCAAGATGCAGAACAGTACATAGATTATATCACGGTTTATGTGAGTTTTTTTTATAAAAGTGGTGATTATATCACTGTTTATATGTGTTTCTTTTAAAGTGGTAGTAGAGGGTAATATTGTTTTAGTGTAGAAAATGTCTTTGAAAGGATACATTAGAAATTGATCAGATGATGTGAACTGGTTAACTAGAGAGAGACTGGCAAGAAAATATTGCAGTATACTCATATTTGTAACTTTACATAGTGTCAATACATCTATTTCAAAATAAAATAAAAGTTTAAAAATAATAATAATAACCAAACTTTTCGTATTAAACAGTTACTAGTATATGTTTCAAGCATCATGTTATCAAGTGTTTTCACAATTTTGATCAACTAGTTTTTATAGCACTTTTGTAATAAAAACAATACACACTGTGAATTATTTGTATGAATTATGGTTCTCCAAAATTATGATAGAAAGGGACACAGAGTGATTTCATGCTCCATATCTTTGGAAGTCCAAAGCTTCTGGAGTCAAACAGGCAGACTCATTTGATGTTAAAAATATATCGAAGACTTTTCATTCATTAAATATATATATATATATATATATATATATCCAGATAATGATAATAGAAAGATTCATAGAGAATCTATATCACTACTCTGACTCTGGAACATCATATAGAAACAGAATTAAGAAATGCTATTATTCTGTTATTTTATAAAGAAATTGATGCATTGAGATCTAGTTATCTTGGCTAATTTTTTGCAAGTAGCTGTGGAATTTATAAATTTTCAAACTTCTTTTTAGCACTCTGGCTATTCTTGTGATACAAAGTAGAAAATTTACTTAACTATTCCCATGAAACAATCAATAAAATTTATATAAAATAAAATTATTATCCCCAATTATTGCTGGAAACCTCTTTATTTTGGTTCTTTTAAGTTGACAATTAAAGATGTCTTATCTAGGAATAAAAATGATTTCAACAAATGAGAGTAGCACCCATTTAATCTATCAATTTTTTCACCTTTTATCTCTGTTTTTCTGATGAAATATTTCCAGACAGAAGACTTTTAAACTAGCAAAAATCCCAGTCCTTACCCTGCTAAATGATACTATTTCTATTCCCACAAACACCAACAATATAATAAAAGGAACAATAAAAGCCAAAATTTATATTAGATTAGAGGCTGGATGCAAGAAATGTGTGCAAAGGGTTCGGCTCCTCGCAATCCAGTTTTGTCTGGAAAGTCATCTGGGTAGTTGCTCTGCTGTTTGGTTTAATTAGCATATTAGCTCTTTATTATATAGAGTTCCAAAAACATTTTGCCAAAGTCTGAATGAAAAAAAAGGCACTGTCCACATAGAAATTTTAATAATGTTATAATAAGCCTATATTACTTCTTTTGCATATGTTACTTTACTAAATTATCACACAAAATTAGGAGGAATATATGATAGTTCTCATTGGAGCAGTGTGGGACTAGTACATTAAGCAACATCTATGTATTTGCTTATATGTACAGGAGACATTTTCTATATTTGAGCATTTATAATAATTATATATTTATTTCCTAGATGTCATTATGATATCTGTTTTGACCTGAACTTCTGCTTGGTATTTACAAATGTAATATAATTTAGAGGGAACAAATAGCAATGGTGTTGAAATTTAGAGCAGAGAGAAAGAAAACTAAAAAACGACTTTGTTGAAATTTAATCCTACAGATTCTCTACCCTTTTGACTATGTAATGTATGAAATCATCCATGGAATTCAAGCAAATTTAGAATCTGTTTAGAGAAGACAGTCAAATAAAATGAACCATTGTGTATAGTGTCTGCAGAGTACAAAAAGCCTTTGAAATAAGAGCAGTGTTGGAAACTCTGAGTGTAAAAGGAATTAAAGAAATATATATTGGTACCATGATATGTCCTTTCTTAAAATTTATGATCCCTACAAATAAAGTCAATTCATGTTTCTGTGGTGGTGTTGGTGTTGTTAGAATCTGAACAAGGATACCTTTCCACAGTGCTTAGACAAAAAAAAAAAATCAAGAGGCCTGGAGAGAAGCATAATGTCAATAACATTATTTTATAAGGTGGCATTTCACATGGAGTTATTATCATGGGAAGATGTTTTATGTTCTGTCATTATAAATTAAAAATACACAAAGCAATGATACATTTGTTTTACTTTCCACCTATGGTGATTGCTTCACAAGTTTTCATTGTACCTATTCATTATGTTATTGTTTGCATTCAAATGAAACCTGAGGAAAAATAAAAATAAGACACTTTTGCTCCTGACTCAGTTTCTGTTCTGAATATAGAAGCCTATTCCACCCCCTTCAAAGAGAAAAACTAAACATATTTAGATGAGTCTGTGATGTTATTGGCATGCCTTGGCCTTCTTAAGTGATGTCCAAAGAAATATGCACAACATGATGTCATAGAAAGCAAGCTAACATGAAGGCCAAAATATCTCATTCAATATTAAGAAATAAAAGCTCTTTTTTCTTTCTTTCTTTCTTTTATGTTTTATCATCATAGATAGTTTCTGGAAATTTTCTTGGTTCCTCACAGTTCCAGAGACTAGAAGTCCAGGATCAAAGTGTTGGCAAGGTTTTCTTAGTCTAAGGCCTCCTGCCTTATCTTGTAGATGGCCATCTTCTCCTTGTCATCACACAGTCTTTCCTCTGTTCATGTATGTGTCCTAATCTCCTCTTCTTAAATGGTTACTAATCATATTGGGTTAGGGCCCATCTGTCTGACCTCATTTTACATTAAGTACCTCTTTAGAGAGCCTGTCTTCAAATACGATCACATTTTGAGATACCAGAGGTTAGAACTTTAACATATGGATGAGGCAGAGGGGACACAATTCAAATATAACAGACCACATAATTGGAGTAATATTCTTTGAGTTTATTGAGTTTGTTCCTACTTGTACTCATCGTGGATCAAGTATTATTCTATGGCACAGAAATAAGATGTAAAATGTCTAGAGCATAACGTATAGTCACAAGTAGTATTTCTGAGCACCTGGTGAAGCAATCTCCTTTGAGTAAATACAAAGCAGCCTCAATGGCTGTAGCTTTGAAAAGTACATTGTTATACAATCTCTGATATGTAGTCTTAATTGAATCTGTTTGCTTAATAAAAATGAAGTGAGCAAACAAATTAACTGGCCAACTGGTCTAGTTTCCTAAGAATGTCCTCACTGAGCCTCGTGTTATAATCAAGATATTGTAGGAAGTGACTTTAGGTGGTACAACATGTAAAGATACAGCTTTGGACCTAGGATTTATATCACCATGTGTGAGAATTGGAACCTCTCTATTTCACCAGAAATCAACTGTCACTTTAAGGAGCCAACACAACAGGAAAGGTTGAGCTAGTCAAATGATTCAATGAACTTCCTTTTGATCCTCTTTTTTAAGCACTAAAGTAAAAATCAGCTAAACCCTTATGGATAAATAGAGTGTTTTATCCACCTTAATATATAATCTTCCAGTTTGATTTTATGGCCAAACATATTATTATTTTTCAGATCTACAGTCCCACCGGCATGGCATTCATTCATGATGCGATTTTCATGTACCCAGCAGGCCTTTCAGATAAGCTTTCCAAATGGTCATCTGTGTTCAAAATAGATGTCAGATTTTTTATGAGAGTTTCACAATGTAATAGGTTCTTGTTACTATATTAATGAAATCAGAGCTATTCTCTCCATATTCTGGGAAAGTTGGGGTTTCTTTTCCACTTTTTTATTACAACAGTAAAATAAAAGTTGGAAAGAGGCTTTAAAAGTGCCATGGGAAAAAATTACAAGGTAAAAATGAACTTGTTTTTCAATACACAAAGAATTACCTCTTCACTATTGTGTTTCTATTTCAGTCTAGATAATTCAAATTATCTGCCACCACATTTCAACCAATACTGTATTAATAAAGTGCATTTTGTTCAAATCAGATCTGCTATTGCAACTTCTGGACACACCAATCTATAGAGCAATATATAATATTAGGGGCCCAGTGCACAAAATTCATGCACTGGGGAGGGGTCCCTCAACCCAGCCTGCCCCCTCTCAGATACTAGCAGCCCTCAGGGGATGTCCTACTGATGGCTTAGGCCCACTCCCTATTGGGAGCAGATCTAAGCTGCAGTCTGGCCTCCCTTTGCAGGAGGTGATCAGGCTAATCAGGGGAAGGTGCCAGTCCCATCACCCTGTTGCTGCAGCCACTGCCAGTCACCGCAGCTACCAAGGTATTTTCATCAACAAGGACTCCGGTCCCTTCAACATGAAAAAATGACAACTTATTTTAAGCATTTTCAAGATGTGTCTTTCATAGGATATGATATTTCTTTCTTTATTTTTCTTTACATCCTCACTTGAGGATATATTTACATTAATTTTATCCCATTCCCTCCAATCCCAGGCTCAGTCCCTTTCCAAGTCTAAAGCCTCTGCCCAATGGCTGGCTGGGAGTGACCTAGGTGCCTATGGAGATTCCTGGAACCCAGGTATGTATGCAAATTAACCACCATATTTCTTGGATTAATTTGCATACTTACTGTGATTGGCTGTGGGCATAGCAGAAGTATGATCAATTTACATGTTTCTCTATTATGAGGTAAGATAAGAGGACAATGGCGACTAAGATATTAATGATATTTATTTATTCCATGTAATTTATTTTGGGGAGGGAGTTGTCACATGGGGAGAAAATTGCTCCTAGAATCTGGTGGGTAGAGGCCTGGAATGCTATTAAACATCCTACAGTATAGAGGGCAACCTTTTATAACAAAGAATTGATTAGTGATATTTAGATGTGCCTTTTTCCTTGAAAACTACCATGACCTACTGTGCCTATCAAAGGTCAATCTTTCAGTTCTCCTTCCTAAGAAAGATTGTTCCCAATAGCTATTGTCAATTTTTTTCTCATATAATTGTTTTTAGCTTGATGTTGATAACTTTTACTTAAAAAGTAAATGAAAATACAAAAGGCGCTTCAAGAAAGAGCATTTCAAGACAGCCTTGTTTGGATACAACATTTAAGTATATATATATATATATATATATATATATATATATATAT